>CM075336.1:91038978-92238978 GCA_037788925.1 Mytilus galloprovincialis | reverse complement strand
AGTAAGTCCATAATTTACGTGTATGCATCGAATATGGGACAACTCGACCCTGAGAGAACTCGGACTGTCTGTAAGAAAAACTCATAAAATCTATCTAAACAAGTTAGAAAAGTTTTAAGGCCTGGCATCCACTAGATATATAAAAGTTAAACATATTTTGTGTTTCAGAAAGATGAAATCTTTTTTGGATTTTGATTGGCATTTTTTTTTCGTATCTGCAGGAGGTGTAAACTGGTAAAAATAAACTAAGTTAGGATACATCTATGAGCATGTTCATGAGATGCTCCCTATCAGGTAACAACTGTATTGTATTGTATTGATTGTCCTTTTTGGCATGGACAATAGACAGACAATAGATATCTACACAACTATCTAGGTGAGTTACAGAGTGTAACTCAGTGGACAGTATCAAATGCAATTCAGGTGTTTGTTTATTTTTACACCAACAGCAGCACGGGGGGTAATTCGATATTTTTTTGGTAGGGGTGTGCCATTTTTGCCTCAAAAAACGTACCCATTTTAATATACAATGTAACATTCACTGAAATTCAGTACCTATAGTTATATAAATAGTTAAGAAAGAATGACCTATACTATATACAGATCAATATACAAGAGACAAAGGAGTAGGTCCGGTAAGGACCGATTTTGGCCTCAAATTTCAGGTTGATCTGACGAAAGATTTTGACCACTTTTTAAACACTTAAGTGTCTATTTCATTTGAATTAATTAGTTTATGTGAAAGATTTTAACAGATTTAGTCATTAAAAACGATCCGATTCAAGCTCAAATATGAAAAATCTACCTAATATGCCGAAAAATGTCACTTTTCAGATGGTTTTTGGTAAATATGAAAGTGGCCGCATCCGTGTTCATCCTCAACCTTTATATATGTTATGTATTATCATAAAATACAATTTACATTTCAATATTAAGGATGAACACGAATGCGGCCACTTTCGTTTTACACAAAAACCGTCTAAAATTTAACTAAAATGCTAGAATAATGAGGATTTCAGTAATTTAGCATGACTTAATGGTGCTAGTACCGGATATATGTGCATTGTATTGTCAAAAACAGCCCATATTTATGTAACAGAAGCATTCTTCTGTCAAATAAATAACTAAAGGTTTACATTTTAACAATTTTGTAAAACTGCTATATTTTGGGGCCAAAAAGGGGTCTTACTGAACCTACTCCTTTCTGGCGTTCATTTGGGAACTTATTTGAAAGGTGAACTTTCAAGTGAATTGATTTAATTTAATATAATAATTGACCATTAATAATGTAAGATTTTCAATCATGTCAATAGCATATATATACATGATATATTTATATATGACATGTATGATATGTATAGATCATACCCCAAATCAATATACAGTTCTCAAACATAAATGCATTTTAATATAGGATGTCATTAAAAAGGAGGGTCATTTTTATATAAAATCTCGCAAAATTATGACCCATATTTTTGGCACATCCCCGTATACCCAATAATAGGAAGTTACCCACCGGTGAACAGCAGGAACGAAAAAAAAAAAGGCCCATCAAAATCCAAAAAAGATTTTGTCTTTCTGAAACACAAAAAGCGTTTAACTTTTATATATCTAGTGAATGCCAGGCCTTAAAACTTTTCCAACTGCACAGATAAGTCTGTACTCAGTGGCGGATCCAGGGGGGGGTTCCGGGGGTGCGCACCCCCCCTTTATTTTTGCCGATCAATGCATTTGTATCGGGACATATGTTTTGCACCCCCTGCACCACCCCTTTGCCCTGGGTTAGCACCCCCCCTTTCGAAAATTCCTGCATCCGCCCTTGGTACTCAGAGTAGTTTTTGAGGTGGAAATGCAGCCATTTTTGTCCATTTGTTATGATGAACCTTAACTTTAGTGCTTTTAAAATATGAACTTGATGAGCATAATGAGATAAACTTTTCTTTAATGTTTTTATGTATCATTGTCATTTTGCTTAGTTTCTTTTGTTACCTATTCTGACATCGGACTCTGACTTCTTTTAAACTGAGTTTTACTGTGCGTATATTGCTATGTGTTTCTTTGTTCTACATTGGCTAGAGGTATAGGACGAGGGTTGAGATCTCACAAAACATGTTTAACCCAGCCGCATTTTTGCGCCTGTCCCAAGTCAGGAGCCTCTGGCCTTTGTTAGTCTTGTATGTTTTTTTAATTTAATAGATATAGGAAGATGTGGTATGAGTGCCAATGAGACAACTCTCCATCCAAATAACAATTTATAAAAGTAAACCATTATAGGTCAATGTACGGCCTTCAACACGGAGCCTTGGCTCACACCGAACAACAAGCTATAAAGGGCCCCAAAATTACTAGTGTAAAACCATTAAAATGGGCAAAACCAACGGTCTAATCTATATAAAAAATTTGTAAGGGTTCCGTGGAACCCAGTGTCTCGCCTACTTTTGCTGTAAATTGCAGGCTCAACAAAAATGAGGGAAAAAAATCAATAAAAATATTCCGCTTGATACTATCTTTTGATTGTAAGAAGCTTCTGTCCAAGTTTGGTAAAACTCTAGGATAGTTTATTAATCTAATAAATGTTTAAAATTTTTAACTGCAGACTGGATGTAATGTTACTGGAAGAAAAACTAAGTCCATTTATAAGTAAAATACAGATACACAGGTACAAAATATTAACAAAATTTCTTTCTAGATACTAGCTTTTGATCATAAACAAGCTTAGAACTGTCCAAGTTTGGTACAAATTAAAAATAGTATTAGAAAGTTATCAAAATTTTAAAAAATTTAACCACAGAGTGATTGTGCATGTTGTGTTGTTTCCTGGCAGAAAATCTAAGTCCATCTAAAGTAAAATATGGAAAAAATAGATTTATTGTTTTACAAAATTTACTTCTGGATACTATCTTATGATCATAAACCAGCTTCTGTCTAAGTTTGGTACAAACCAAGGATAGTTTAAGAAAGTTATTAAAATTTTAAAAACTTTAACCACAGAGTGAATGTTATGTTTTCCCGCAGAAAAACTAAGTCCATTTATAGGTAAAATACGGAAAAAAAGGAATTTTATTTTTACAAAATTTACTTCTGGATACTATCTTATGACCATAAACAAGCTTGTGTCCAAGTTTGGTAGAAATACAGTATGGTTTCAGAAAGTTATTAAAATTTCAAAAACTTTAACCACAGAGTGAATATTCATTGATATTTGTGGATGCCCCCACCGACGACAACACCTACAACGACGGAATGTAGGATCGCTTAGTCTCGCTTTTTCGACTAAAGTCGAAGGCTAGACAAAAACAACAAACGAGAAACATGTATAAATTACATAAACAAACAACAACTACTGTACATCAGATTCCTGACTTAGGACAGGTGCAAACATTTGCAGCAGGATTAAACGTTTTAATGGTACCAAACCTTCTCCTTTTTTCTGAAACAATAGTATAATATCACAATATAGAAAAACACACGATAAAATATGAATTGGAAGGCTTAACTCAATCAAAAAATGTAAATTAACACACTATGAACGAATAAATTTGATCTGCGATACCTGAATGCAAATTTACATAGTTAATAAAATTATTAGGGACAAACATTCAAGGCCAAAAGCAAACAAATAAGTTCATTTATCATGTTTATATGTTTTGGAGTTTAGTATGATGTCCATTTTCACTGAACTAGAACACATTTTTATTTAATGGCCAGCTGATGACCACTTCCCGGTGTGGGATTTTCTCGTTGCGTTGAAGACCCATTGGTGGCATTCGGCAGTTATCTGCTCTTTGGTCGGGTTGTTGTCTCTTTGACATACATTGACATATTCCCCATATCCATTCTCAATTTTATTTATTTGTGGCTCAAATCATATGTTTATTATGAATTATAACAAATTTTTACCAGTGTTAACATGGTTAACTTGTACAATTAGAAGCAAACTTGTACCGTGGTAAATTTTCAACCATTGCAAACCTGTACTGCTTTCCAGGGGTACAATGAAAATAATTAAAATAACACAACTGAAAAACACTACCTACTCATTAATTGCCTAAATTATGCAACTGTGGTATATTAATTATTTGAATAAATTTAAATTGTGTTAAACATGTTAAATGTTGAATCTTGGACTATGCATTTGAATATGTTGATGATTCTTACATGACTTATAAGTTATTGGTTTCATAACGAGTGAGAATGTGATATTGCTTGATATCAACTTGAGTTATTGAATTTCGATATAATAGAGTTTATTATTACTATTTAAATTAAATAATGAGAGTTACATGTAATATCAAGTGATATCCCATTCTCAAGTTGTTCAACCTATTTGTCTTATGGTCAACACTCTCATTGTGTTTATAATTAAAAATTCTGCAAATTGTTAATCTAGTCTTTTCGCACATTCCTGTATGACGTCATATGTCCTTTTCTGGTGTCAAACTTAATAACATCAGACAATTTAAGACTTTTTGTACGCTTCAGAATGTAATAAAATTTGACAAAAAAAAGATTGTCAGGTGAAAAGTGTGAGTGTTTTGTATATTATTGAAGAAATCGCATACATGTATGTCCATTGCCAACAACGAAGTATACATCGTTGTAACTTTTGAAAGTCATCAATGACCTATTAGGCTAACCAATAGCTAATGGAAAGGCTGTAATATGGTCTTCTTATGCTGAACAAGCCAATCAGATTAATGTATGGCTTGTGATACGAGGAATATCTATTCATACAAGAAATAGATAACAGGCCACAACCACAAGAAAATAGTTATTAAGAAATTTAAGACATAATAAATTTTGTACAAAAATTTGAAAATACAATTCATGCATGTATATAATATTGAGAATGGAAACGGGGAAGATGACAAAGAGACAACAACTCAACCAAGGAACAGAAAACAGCCTAAAGCAACGAATGGGTCTTCAACACAGCGGGAATATCCTGCACTCTGAGGCGGGCTCCAGTTGACCCTTCAACATAAATGTGTACTAGTTCAGCTAAAATGGATGTCACAATAAACTCTGAAACATATATAAATTTAACCAAAATTATAAAAACATACAAGACTAACAAAGGCTAGAGGCTCATATGACTTGGGATAGACGCAAACATGCGGTGGGTTAAACATGTTTTGTGAGACCCCCCCCCTAATACCTCTAGCCAATGTAGAATAAACAAACACTGCAATATTCACAGTAAAACTCAGTACTATAAAAGAAATCCCGGTCCGATGTCAGCATAGGTATCAGAAGAAGATAAGCATAATTAATGACAATGATACATAAATTAACAAAGGACTACTGGCAGTTACTGACATGCCTGCTCCAGAGCTCAATTAAACTGATTGAAAGATTATGACTTCTTCCTATGAAAATCAACAACAATCCCTCCCTTTAGCATGTTAAGGGGTTTAGTATCATACCATCATAAAATATATATGAGAAGAACATAAACGGTATCATCATTATCATGCCATCAATTTTAATTAAAAAATCACATCTTTAATGACCTGACAACAGTATCGTAACTATATTTCCCTTCTGAATAAGTCTGTTTAAAAAGTGTTGGTTAACTTTTGAGGTGAATGGCAACATTTTTGTGCTTTGTATAGAATATTACCATAAAAGATTGGATGTGAAATACCTGAAGTTGAACATATTTAAGAGATCTGCATGTGGATTTATATTTATCTTAAA
The DNA here is from genome assembly GCA_037788925.1 of Mytilus galloprovincialis. Classification (NCBI taxonomy): domain Eukaryota; kingdom Metazoa; phylum Mollusca; class Bivalvia; order Mytilida; family Mytilidae; genus Mytilus; species Mytilus galloprovincialis. Next base: position 92,233,278 of record CM075336.1, on the reverse strand, counting down.
ACATTCATATGTCATGCATTGTCATGTATGTATATATATTGTATATTTTTTAATAAAAAATTCAGGAAAATCAATTCATGTTTTATAAAGATCTGCAAAAACTATTTATACAACTTTTGTTTATTGTGTTGTGTATACATACATTTTTTTCAATGGTACAAGTTTACAGCTGTACAAGTTTTAAAACATGGCAGTCAGGGGTACTAATTGTACAAGTAATTTTTATTTACTTGAAGAAGTAAATTTATATTAATATACTGTAAGTAAATTTGTAGGATACTTATACAAGTGTATTTCATTTACTTGTATAGGTAAATTATTTTTTGGCTTAGTTATGTCCCTTAGACATTCAGAATTTTATACGACCGCAATTGTGGGTCGTATATTAATTGGTATCACGTCGTTGTCGGCGGTGGTCTCAGCGTTGTCCGAAGACATTTGGTTTCCGGACAATAACTTTAGTATCAGTAAATAGAAATCTATGAAATTTAAAGACAAGGTTTGAAACCACAAAAGGAAGGCTAAGATTGATTTTGGGGGTTGTGGTCTAAACAGTTAAGAAATAAGGGGTCAAAAAGGGGGCCAAAAAAGCATTTTTCTAGTTTCCAGACAATAACTTGTGGAACAGTGTATAGAATTGTCTGAAATTGTACCACAAGTTTATCATACCAGAAAGGGATGGTTAGGGTTGGCTTTGGAGGTTATGGCTGAAACCGTTTAGGAATTAGGGACAAAAAAGGGGTGGGAAACAAGGGTTTCCTGGTTAATTTACAATTACTTAAGTATTGGTCTTTGGATTTCTATGAAATAGATATTGGACCATTAAGCATTATATAAGGGATAGCATTCAATTGATTCATGTTATTTTACAGTATATAGAAGAGAACAATATTTTGATTTTGATTTTGATAAAGCTTTGATTCTATATTGGGACTTTTTGCTATCAGTATTACAATTTTTCATGCTATAAGAATTACATTTTTTTCTTATGCTGAATCTAACTGTGTATTTGGTTGTTGGGCCCATTTTCTAATTGGTCCAAATTTTGGTCCTAAGGCTATAAAATTTGTTTTGTTTGATTAAAAACATTAAATAAAATTTAAAAGATAATAATTACAATGTTATATTTGAATTACCTCCCTTACATTGCTTTTAAATTATGTAAAGTCATGAAATTTATTTTAGCATTAAGAGTTACCTTCCTTACAATGGTTTTGTTATAAAGAAATGTTGTATTGTCTTGAGGTGATTAGCTATAAATTTATTTTTAGAAGTTACTATTAATTTAAATACTGATGAAAGTATATTAATTTTAACCATGATTATGTATGTCATTTTCTATTTTAATACTTTTATGATGTATTTAAATGGGTTTTTATGGTTGCAAACTCCATTGAAAATTTGAATTGAGATTATGACCATATCTTGAGGGAAAGAATTATTTTTTTGGAAAAAGGGGGAGAGGTAAATACAAAATGTTGGGGGGGGGTAAAAAATTTTGGGGGGATGGGGACAATTTTTATCTCAAGATTTCAGAAATTAAAAAGAAAATGTCATTAAATATATTTTTATTGGCCAAAAAAAAAGGGCCGGGGGCGGGGGGTTAAATATTTCTTCAAGATTTAAGAAATTGTCAATTTTCCAAAGAAAAACTGTGTGTCACAATTGCTTATTCTTTGTATATTGTCTGAAAAAAGATTTACTAAGTATTGCACAAAAGCAAGAAATTGAATATAGATTCAAATCATATAACCAATTCTAAGTTCTTTGACTACAGTTATTCTGTGTCAGAAACCTATTATGTGTCAAATATTTCATTACAATCCAAATTCAGACTTGTATCAAGCGCCAATATTGTGTCCACTTTTGCCCCAACTGTTCAGGGTTGGACCTCTGCGGTTGTATCCAGCTGGCGAAGCAATTTATTTTACTTATACATGTAAAAAAGTCATCCTGTCTTCTTTTCTTGCATTTCTTAGGACTTCTTTGCTCTTATAGAATTTTTTAATTGTCTGTCCTTTGCAGATGTCTTTACTTATCATTTAAGTGTACTTTCATTAACAATGAAAATCTCATTTGTCTGTTATCTTCAGAACATTGCTCATTTACCAGCCCCCAAGGGGCAATTTTTGAAGGCCTTCCACAAATACTTAAGATCTTTGAGCAATTAGTTTCTTTGTTGAATTAATGAGATAAAACATTGAACTCTAATAAAAAATTATGAGCTAACCTGAAAAAAATTGTTAAAGGCATGTTTTTACATCTCAAAACTTGAGAATTTTTCAGGATTGTAAAAGAAAATTTTTGAGAAAATTAAGGGGAGATTATTCAAACATTATAATTTACTCATATAAGTATATTATTATTTACTTCTTCAAGTAAATAAAGATTACTTGTACAAGTAGTACCCCTGACTGTATGGTCTGCTAAACATAATAAAAGGCCCCAACATGAAACATTTGAAAACAAATTCAATTGAGAAAACTTACGGCCTAATTTAAAACAAAACAATTTAGGAAAAACAATTATGACGGACATGAACCAACAAAAACCACTGATCTACAGGCTCCTGACTTGGGACAGGCACACATACAGATATACATCATATAAGGATTATTGGGGTGTTAAACATGTTTGTGAGCTCTCAACCCTCTGCTTATGCATGCTATGTACACTACTATTAGAAATACAGACAGTGATTTGAGAAGAATTTAAATGTAATTCTATAGGTTTATTATCATAGATTGCAGGTCAAGTTTGAAATTTGAGTTCAATTGAATTGTCCACACCACGTTTTTCATGTGTATGCCTTGAAAGTCTGAAAAGATAGATACATTTGTAACATGGTGGTGTATCGTGTCCCATATCTGTTCTCATTTTAAATACAGCTTTGCTTAAACACTTGTATCTAATTTTTATCCTTACATTTATTGATGCTTTGATCAGTTTAGTCCTCTATATATTGTAAAGAAAAATAAATGTATAATGTTTCCAAAAATTTAACATGTTTTTTTATCATTTTATATCATGTTTATCATGTTTATGTGACTAAAAATAATATTTCAATATTTTTTAGCCTACCATCACAGAGCCGTGTGTTGTACTTTCGACATATCAGAACGCTGTATCTTGTATCAAAATAATTGGTGAAGAAAATGCAGGTTGTCCAGTGACTGTTCAATTCTTCTCTAGAAATCCACAAGATGTGTATCAAGGGAACGGAGACAGAGATTCATATACTATCAATAATATGACATTCCCACTTTCAATTGTTGGCCAGGAAAATGAAATCATTCAAGAAATGAATTCAAAACTAACACTGACAGAAACATTGAAAGAAGTAATGGAGTTGACAGATGTGTGTTTTGACTCCTTATCTAACCTCAGATGGTTTCCCAGAACAAAAACTAAAGATGGACATTGGAAAATAATTGGAGGTATGCATCAAATGTATATTACAATGTTTGTCCAACCATTTATCAGTTGTCAATCAGTCAGCTGTCAACTTCAAAAGACAACAGCTTTAAAAAGAACACCGGGGAATTTTTCTGAAATTTAATATTCCTTAATAATGATAATACTCTAATCATCAGACAACATTCAACAATTTTTAGTTACATGATAGGTCTTCTTTACACTTAGAAGGATCAACTTCAAGGTTATTTACTAAATCTACAAATTAATCAAGTTTATTCATATTTCAACTAAAGTGTAAAAACTAACTGGCTCAATGAGCAAAATTTAATTTCCTGCATGTTGTATAAAGTTTGTTTGTAGTGAAATACTTTTTTTAAACCAAAAAAATAAGAAGCTTGTGAGAAAAATATCAAGTGAGTGTCATAAACATTAATAAACACTATTTGAAGTGTTCTGATGTTTACTTCCAAAATTAATTTGTTTCAGTAATTTTAAAAGTTTGTGTCTGATTTTGAGAAAAAAACATTTTTTTTTCAAAGTAAAAAATAACTTTAAAAAGTGATTCTGAAATTTCACTTGTATGAATAGTTCTATTGTTGTCTTTAATATTCAATAAATAAAGAATAAGTGTTCTTGTTCATCATGTTCATGCTATAAGTAAATACATAAATGTCTAAATAATAAAGATTTATTAAATGTATGTTACTTTTATTTCCAGAGTTGGTTCCAATTCAGTTGCCAAAAGAAAACAGTTTACTTGACACAACAATGGGATGTCTTCTCCAACAGATGATTGAAAGCATCCAAACTGCTTATGTGAATGGAATGCCTAAACGTCAAGCTGTACAAACTTGGAATAAAATCTTCTCTTTAATATGGCTACATCCTTTAGAACAAGGAAAACGAAGACAATGTATGGTAGGGGAAGCAAGAAGCCTCATGGACTTTTACAGCTGTAAATTGATTGACTGTGATCAACCAAATAAAAGTGATAACCGAAATTTTGACAGTGATATTGGCAGTGGCAGTTTTGATTCAGATGTCAAATATTGTGAAAATGGAAAGTCTGAGCAGTATACTGAGGGGACTCATAAGAGTGTGTATGAGAAGTGTGAATGTTCTGTGCCAAAAATTGTTTCTAAAAGTCCTGACTTAGTTATCTGGGATGAAGATTGCACAATGGTTCCTAAATGCATATGTGTTGTAGAAATTAAATCAGAATTAGAAAAGTATCATCAAAACAGAGCAGAAAGCCAGGTGGTTGAAAACATGCTTTGTCATTTACATTTCCAGTCTAAAATACTTGGTGTTCTTGTATTGTTATCAGGTTTCAAGTTGTACAAGGCAGTAAAAAATAAGAGTACAAAAAGAATAAGAATAATTCAAAGCCAATTTTCTATTGTGGATGATTCTAAAGAAGATAATTTTAGGACTGATATTTTCAAAAAGTTCATCCATCACTTGGTTGCAGCTTGTGAAGACATTAGCAACGATAATGCCATTTTTTAAGAAACACTATTTCTGTAAAATTAAGGTATTGAGTGTAAAAAGCTGGAAATAACTAAAAATAAAATGTAATTGTTTTCCCAGATGTTGTTTATGCTTCATCCAGGAATGTAAGATAACCCATTTATATTCTTCCACATACATAATATATATATACATGATATAAAAACAAAATGTATATCCAACTTCATCTTCAGTTTGATCAATTTATACATTTTGGTTTTACCAACTTAATAAAAATATCAATGTTATACATGTTATCTTCTATTATGATTATCCTGCCTTGGCTCAGTTTGAAAGCAGGACGTAAATATGCTGTTTCAGCATCGGCGGCACTTTCAACAATTGGTATGCAGTTATATATATAAGCCTTCAGAAGCTAGTGTTTATTTACATTTTTTAGTGGTTATGCTTAGGTCAGTTTAAAAGAAATTACTAGTGGAAGTCAAAGATATATATATTATATGCAGATGAATCAGGGGTTTCATTATCTTTCATGTTGACTGGTACTTTCCACGTTTCTAGGTGGTACTTTTCAATTTATTCCATGAATATCTTATATAAAAATTTCTACATTTAGGCCGTACTTGTCAATAGCATAGGAGGGTAAAAGTACCTGGTACCGCCTCCTAATGAATGGCCTGATGAATTATCATCGAAACATCTCATTTCCGTGCAGTATTTGTTGGCACCACCTCTCAGCTGTTTTAAATTGAATGTATACGTATTTACATGTATTAGTAGTCATGGTAGTTGTGATGAGCAGTCATTTCAAAGAAAACCACTTGTGGTGGTCAATGTTATCTGGTATGCAGTTGTATAAGCCATCTCAATTCCTTGAACATTATTTGGTCCAACCCCTCAGTCATCATGGTCATCATGGTCTTAAGATATTAACTAATTTTGACATTTTCACCTATTGTGCCTGTTTGTTTTGTTCACGCATCGTTGACAATATAATGAAATTTGATGCGAGTGTCATACAAGTGAGAGGTGTAGCTAGCTATAAAACCATGTTCAATCCACCGTTTTCTACACAAGAAAATGCCTGTACCAAGTCAGGAATATGACAGTTGTTATCCATTCGTTTGATGTGTTTGAACTTTTGATTTTGCCATTTGATTGGGGACTTACCTTTTGAATTTTCCTTGGAGTTCAGTATACGTATTTTTGTGATTTTACTTTTAACTGTGAAACTTATGCATATTTGCCTGCATCTTAAAAGTAACTACAAGAAGAAGGTCAATGGTATCTATTATACAGATGATTCGTTCTTGAGGAACCACTAATGTCATGTCAGTAGTTATTAACTGTATCAGGATTATAAATTAGTACGCCAGACACGCGTTTCGTCTACATAAGACTCATCAGTGACGCTTATATCAAAATATTTATAAAACCAAACAAGTACAAAGTTGAAGAGCATTGAGGATCCAAAATTCTAAAAAAGTTGCCAAAAACGGCTAACTTAAGTTAATCTATGCCTGGGATAAGAAAATCCTTAGTTTTTCGAAAAATTCAAAATTTTGTAAACAGGAAATTTATAAAAGTGACCACATTATTGATATTCATGTCAACACCGAAGTGTTGACTACTGGGCTGGTGATGCCCTCAGGGACGAAACGTCCACCAGCAGTGGCATTGACCCAGTGGTGTAAATAGTTGTCAAAGGTACCAGGATTATAATTTAGTATGCCAGACGCGCGTTTCGTCTACATAAGACTCAGTGGTGCACTCATAGCAAAATATTTATAAAGCCAAACAAATACAAAGTTTGAGAGCATTGAGGATCCAAAATTCCAAAAAGATGTGCCAAATACGGCTAAGGTAATCTATGCCTGGTATAAGAAGATCCTTAATTTTTGGAAAAATTCAAACTTTTGTAAACAGGAAATTTATAAAAGTGACCACATTATTGATATTCATGTCAACACCGAAGTGTTGACTACTGGGCTGGTGATGCCCTCGGGGACGAAACGTCCACCAGCAGTGGCATCGACCCAGTGGTGTAAATAGTTGTCAAAGATACCAAGATTATAATTTAGTATGCTAGACGCGCGTTTCGTCTACATAAGACTCATCGGTGCACTCATAGCAAAATATTTATAAAGCCACACAAATACAAAGTTTGAGAGCATTGAGGATCCAAAATTCCAAAAAGATGTGCCAAATACGGCTAAGGTAATCTATGCCTGGTATAAGAAGATCCTTAATTTTTGGAAAAATTCAAACTTTTGTAAACAGGAAATTTATAAAAGTGACCACATTATTGATATTCATGTCAACACCGAAGTGTTGACTACTGGGCTGGTGATGCCCTCGGGGACGAAACGTCCACCAGCAGTGGCATCGACCCAGTGGTGTAAATAGTTGTCAAAGGTACCAGGATTATAATTTAGTATGCCAGACGCGCGTTTCGTCTACATAAGACTCATCAGTGACAAAGTTGGAGAGCATTGAGGACCCAAATTTCCAAAAAGTTGTGTCAAATACGGCTAAGGTAATCTATATAAAAAAGAAGATGTGGTATGATTACCAATGAGACAACTATCCACAAAAGACCAAAAAGACACAGACATTAACAACTATAGGTCACCGTACGGCCTTCAACAATGAGCAAAGCCCATACCGCATAGTGAGCTATAAAATGCCCCGATAAGACAATGTAAAACAATTCAAACGAGAAAACTAACGGCCTTATTTATGAAAAAAAAAAATGAACGAAAAACAAAGATGTAACACATTAACAAACGACAACTACTGAATTACAGGCTCCTGACTTGGGACAGGCGCATACATAATATGGAGGGGTTAAACATGTTAGCGGGATCCCAACCCTCCCCCTAACCTGGGAAAGTGGTATAACAGTACAACATAAGAACGAACTATAAAAATCAGTTCAAAAAGGCTTAACTCATCAGATGGACAAAAATACAAGTGGACGTGGCCCGGGATAAGAAAATCCATTGTTTTTTTTAAGAAATTCAAAGTTTTGTAAACAGGAGCTTTATAAAAGTTACCACATTACTGATATCCATGTCAACACAGAAGTGTTGACTACTGAGCTGGTGATACCCTCGGGGACGAAACGTCCACCAGCAGTGGCATCGACCCAGTGGTGTAAATAGTTATCAAATGTACCAGGATTATAATTTAGTACGCCAGACGCGCGTTTCGTCTACATAAAACTCATCAGTGACGCTCATATCAAAATATTTATAAAGCCAAACAAGTACAAAATTGGAGAGCATTGAGTATTCAAAATTCCAAAAAGATGTGCCAAATACGGCTAAGGTAATCTATGCCTGGTATAAGAAGATCCTTAATTTTTGGAAAAATTCAAACTTTTGTAAACAGGAAATTTATAAAAGTGACCACATTATTGATATTCATGTCAACACCGAAGTGTTGACTACTGGGCTGGTGATGCCCTCGGGGACGAAACGTCCACCAGCAGTGGCATCGACCCAGTGGTGTAAATAGTTGTCAAAGGTACCAGGATTATAATTTAGTATGCCAGACGCGCGTTTCGTCTACATAAGACTCATCAGTGACAAAGTTGGAGAGCATTGAGGACCCAAATTTCCAAAAAGTTGTGTCAAATACGGCTAAGGTAATCTATATAAAAAAGAAGATGTGGTATGATTACCAATGAGACAACTATCCACAAAAGACCAAAAAGACACAGACATTAACAACTATAGGTCACCGTACGGCCTTCAACAATGAGCAAAGCCCATACCGCATAGTGAGCTATAAAATGCCCCGATAAGACAATGTAAAACAATTCAAACGAGAAAACTAACGGCCTTATTTATGAAAAAAAAATGAACGAAAAACAAAGATGTAACACATTAACAAACGACAACTACTGAATTACAGGCTCCTGACTTGGGACAGGCGCATACATAATGTGGAGGGGTTAAACATGTTAGCGGGATCCCAACCCTCCCCCTAACCTGGGAAAGTGGTATAACAGTACAACATAAGAACGAACTATAAAAATCAGTTCAAAAAGGCTTAACTCATCAGATGGACAAAAATACAAGTGGACGTGGCCCGGGATAAGAAAATCCATTGTTTTTTTTTAAGAAATTCAAAGTTTTGTAAACAGGAGCTTTATAAAAGTTACCACATTACTGATATCCATGTCAACACAGAAGTGTTGACTACTGAGCTGGTGATACCCTCGGGGACGAAACGTCCACCAGCAGTGGCATCGACCCAGTGGTGTAAATAGTTATCAAATGTACCAGGATTATAATTTAGTACGCCAGACGCGCGTTTCGTCTACATAAAACTCATCAGTGACGCTCATATCAAAATATTTATAAAGCCAAACAAGTACAAAATTGGAGAGCATTGAGTATTCAAAATTCCAAAAAGATGTGCCAAATACGGCTAAGGTAATCTATGCCTGGTATAAGAAGATCCTTAATTTTTGGAAAAATTCAAACTTTTGTAAACAGGAAATTTATAAAAGTGACCACATTATTGATATTCATGTCAACACCGAAGTGTTGACTACTGGGCTGGTGATGCCCTCGGGGACGAAACGTCCACCAGCAGTGGCATCGACCCAGTGGTGTAAATAGTTGTCAAAGGTACCAGGATTATAATTTAGTATGCCAGACGCGCGTTTCGTCTACATAAGACTCATCAGTGACAAAGTTGGAGAGCATTGAGGACCCAAATTTCCAAAAAGTTGTGTCAAATACGGCTAAGGTAATCTATATAAAAAAGAAGATGTGGTATGATTACCAATGAGACAACTATCCACAAAAGACCAAAAAGACACAGACATTAACAACTATAGGTCACCGTACGGCCTTCAACAATGAGCAAAGCCCATACCGCATAGTGAGCTATAAAATGCCCCGATAAGACAATGTAAAACAATTCAAACGAGAAAACTAACGGCCTTATTTATGAAAAAAAAATGAACGAAAAACAAAGATGTAACACATTAACAAACGACAACTACTGAATTACAGGCTCCTGACTTGGGACAGGCGCATACATAATGTGGAGGGGTTAAACATGTTAGCGGGATCCCAACCCTCCCCCTAACCTGGGAAAGTGGTATAACAGTACAACATAAGAACGAACTATAAAAATCAGTTCAAAAAGGCTTAACTCATCAGATGGACAAAAATACAAGTGGACGTGGCCCGGGATAAGAAAATCCATTGTTTTTTTTTAAGAAATTCAAAGTTTTGTAAACAGGAGCTTTATAAAAGTTACCACATTACTGATATCCATGTCAACACAGAAGTGTTGACTACTGAGCTGGTGATACCCTCGGGGACGAAACGTCCACCAGCAGTGGCATCGACCCAGTGGTGTAAATAGTTATCAAATGTACCAGGATTATAATTTAGTACGCCAGACGCGCGTTTCGTCTACATAAAACTCATCAGTGACGCTCATATCAAAATATTTATAAAGCCAAACAAGTACAAAATTGGAGAGCATTGAGTATTCAAAATTCCAAAAAGTTGTGCCAAATACTGCAAAGGTAATCTATGCCTGGTATAAGAAAATCCTTAGTTTTTCGAAAAATTCAAAGTTTTGTTAACAGGAAAGGAGTAGGTTCAGTAAGACCCCTTTTTGGCCCCAAACTATAGCGGTTTTCATCTTTTAGCTATTTACTAGAAAGAAGAATGCTTCTGCTTCATCAATAATGGCTGTTACAATACAATGTACATATATCGGGAATTAGCATCATCAAGTCATGCTAAATTACTGAAATCTTCACAATTTTAGCATTTTAGTTTAATTTTAGACGGTGTCCGTCTTAAATGAAAGTGGCCGCATTCGTGTTCATTCATAATATTGAAATGTAAGTTGTATTCGATAATACTACATAACATATATAAAGGTTTAGGATGAACACGGATGCGGCCCCTTCAGTTTTGACAAAAATATCCGAAAAGTGACGTATTTGGGCATATTTGATAGATTTGTCATATTAAAGCTTGAATCAGAGCGTTTTTTAATGACTAGTTCAGTTGAAATCTTTTACAAAAACTAATACATGTAATAAGATATATTGAAATAGACGTTTAAGTGTTTAAAAAGTGTCCAAAATTTTTCGTTAGATGAACCTGAAATTCGAAGCCTAGATCGGCTCTCACTGGACCTACTCCTTTATAAAAGTGACCAAAAGATAGTTGTTATGCAGTTGTATTATTGAAATTTGCAAGTCTCTTAGGGAGACTATATGGCCCCATCCCCGCATGATGGATATTTGACTGAAACGATCACATTGTATACAAGATAAGTGTTTCGGTAAATAAAAAGTGAACAAAAGGTATTTGAAATGCAGTCTTATAAGCATTGGCATTTACTTAATGGTTATTTAGTTCAGCAGCATAATTCATGGTTCAATGATTTTTCGAGAGGCATAATATACAAAAAACATTAAAATGCCTTGTACAAGTAAGGACTATCGCAGTTTTTATCTGCTAGTAGTAGTCTATGTATGTGAATTGCTGTTTGTTTTTGTTGCACTTCAGTGTTTCTGTTGTGATTCGTTGCTTTCCTTTTATAGTTGATGTGTTTCCTTCGGTTTTATTTTGTTACCCGGATTTGATTTCTCTCAATCGATTTATGACTTTTGAACAGTGGTATTCTACTGTTGCCTTAAGAGTAATATATCCCTAACAAAAGTTTATATTCTATATAAAATTGCAATTTCAGCGCTCTCAAATGTGCATTTCATTCCAAATACATGTATTTATAAAGTGTACAATACATGTTTATAATAGCAATGCCATGGTCCGAATAGACAAACAGCGATGATCAAGTATTAATACGCGATTGATGTTCATTAGAAATATAAATTCTATAGGAATTTGCAGTGCATGTGCTTTCAGGCGTACAATTCATTCTAGATAGTTATTAAATTTAGATAGAAAATTTATTACGTCAATGCCAATTTATTACGTCAATGCCAAGCAACATTTGTCATGTTTTTGAAAATTAGTTCTGATCAATCATTTCTTAATGAGTTACACGTTTTATTTTAATATGTAAATTCTTTATACTATTACATTGTTAGCGTTCTCTATAATATGTCAAGATAAATATATAAAAAAAAGTTAGAAAATCAGTATGTATTAATATTTTTTAACATCAGTGACGATCTTTGAAATGTAAATCAAAGAGGTCATTGCAATGTAAGTGATTTCTAGTGTACAATTATTTCCATATTTGTTTTATCAAGATTCAAGGTATATAACATCAATGCCATGCAATATGTCGAATACCATTGCTAATCGATTATTTCAGGAGTTAATCCCTTTGAAATGTTGATTATACATAATTATATACAAAACGGAGGAAGCATGTCATTGTTCTTAGTAATCAATCACTATCCTTCCACTTTCTCAGTGGAAAACAAGTTTCATCCCCCAAATTACAAGAATAAGTCATGATTCTGTTGTTAGTTTCTTTGTTGTAAATTATGTTAACGTTGTTTTAAAATTTATCACTTGAATTGTTGCACATTTGCATGTTATATCAGGGTTTTTGAAAGCTTGCTGTGCATGCTGTACAGTACGCGTTCAGCTAATGATAAAAGACCGAACGATGACCTGTTGATAATAGTTGCTACGCCATTTGATCTCTGATGGAGAATTGTCTCGTTGTTAATCATACTGCATCTTCTTCTTTTGATATTTCAGTGTGAAATTATTTTCAATCTTTTGCAACCCATCTTACCTGACATCAGTGTTTTTTTTTTTTTTTTTTTGAAAGAGCTTACAATGTATCTGTGACTGTTAAACAAGTATTGAACAAAATATCATTGATTTTTCTTTTTTTTTTTTATTTCTTTTTTTATAAGCTTAAGCAAAGGTTTACAGAGGGAATAAACTGATATGTCTAAATAAATCGTACCAAATAATGTATATGATAAATCTATGAAATGTTACTTATACATAAAAAGAGTAGCAAATACATGATATACCAAAATAAAAAAAGAATCTTTTGACAATATTTAGATGGAACAAAGTGGCAAAACATTCACGCTCTGTTGTGCGTAAGTATAACACTATCAACTAGAGGCTCTAAAGAACCTGTGTCGTTCACCTTGTTCTATGTGAATATTAAACAAAGGAAGCAGATGGATTCATGACAAAATTGTGTTTTTGTGATGGTGATGTGTTTGTACATCTTACTGTACTAAACAGTCTTGCTGCTTACAATTATCTCTATCTATAATGAACTTGGCCCAGTAGTTTCAATGGAAAATGTTATAAAATTTACAAATGTTATGAAAATTGTTCAAAATTGACTATAAAGGACGATAACTCCTTAGGGGTCAATGGACCATTTCGGTCATGTTGACTTATTTGTAAATCTTACTTTGCTGAACATTATTGCTGTTTACAGTTTATCTCTATCTATAATAATATTCAAGATAATAACCAAAAACAGCAAAATTTCCTAAAAATTACTGATTCAGGGGCAGCAACCCAACAACGGGTTGTCCGATTCATCTGAAAATTTCAGAGCAGATAAATCTTGACCTAATAAACAATTTTAACAATGTCAGATTTGCTCTAAATGCTTTGGTTTTTGAGTTATAAGCCAAAAACTGCATTTTACCCCTATGTTCTATTTTTAGCCATGGCGGCCATCTTGGTTGGTTGGCCGGGTCACCGGAGTGATTTTTTAAACTAGATACCCCAATTATGATTGTGGCCAAGTTTGGTTTAATTTGGGCCAGTATTTTCAGAGAAGATTTTTGTAAAAGCTAACGACGGACGACGACGACGGACGACGGACGCCAAGTGATGAGAAAAGCTCACTTGGCCCTTCGGGCCAGGTGAGCTAAAAAGGTACCATGTACTAATAAACTTTATAACATTCATATAATCAAAGGCTGTTTTTGTTCCTTTTTCTACTCTTAAGGTATACAATAAGAAACGTAAAGCAGATTTGACATGATCTTGAATTATAATAATCATTAGGCAACAAATGGCGAAGATAAATCTATAAAACTCTTCAAGCAATATGAAATATGAACGTAATCAGCCATATTTTCATTACATACTTTCTAGTGGCTTTACAATAAACAGTCAATACACGCGTTGCGCTGTACATAACACTTTGTATAAAATTTCCATCCAGTTTGTGGTATCTTAGGAATGGTAGTGACGACTCCTTGTCCGAATGAAAGAAGCTCACACCTATAAACCACAATAAAAAAATGTTTTAAACATATTGCTTATTTGTTGTATGTAAGACATTAAAAAATGTATATTAAACAAACGAGCAACCCGTAAAACAATAGTGAAAAACTCAGAACAAACACAGGAGAAAAGGGGAAAAAGAATTTAAAACTATCTATATACCATCCTATATTGCTTTCTTGTACATAAATTTGCGATTTTACTCTAATATTTCAAATGTTATTTAATGTGTGTTTAATGTGTGTCCAAATGTTAATACAATATAATACAACAAGTTATAAAATAACCCCAAAAAGTAGAAATAATATAATTTTATATGTTTGTTGTTTTAAATAACTTGTGTATCGTCTGGTAAATTAAATCCAACAGACCAACAGACAAACAATAGTTAAAACATTACATAACAATCTGACTAAAAACCTGGAAAAAAAACCTGAGCAATCCGAACACCACTAAAAACAAGGGTGATTTCAGGTTCTCCGGAAGTGTAAGCTCCTGCTCCACATACACATATCAAATTATTGATCGTTGTCAGATTCAAATTTCAGCATTTATTCTGTGTATCTTGATTCTGAAATGCGATAATGTGTCTTTTTTTACTTTTTCTGCCTTTACCCAAGATAAGAATCATGCACAATACCTGTTGTCGTTATAGTTGAACCCCATACATTGTTCGTCTCTCTTACATTCTAATGCACACATCGTTGCAGAAAGAATCATGACTGGTTTATATATGTTAAGGTCAACTCGCTCGTTCGGTGGACTACAGTTGATAAAATGGTTAGATGCATTTCCATCAACTGCAAAAGAAATATCATTTGATTCTAAATATTTACAATCATGATTCAATATGCAACAACCATAACACAGCAACCACTTGAATGTGACAATCTAATATGAGTCTGAAAAGTACAGTTCTTTTATTTGTACGCATATATCCGTAAAATTTACCAAACAGAAACACTTTCTGGAAGTCTTTTCTAAACAAAATAAATGCAATCAATAATTATTTGCTCAACTATTACACATATATTCAATATATATCCAGGAGTGTGCAGCATGGTTATGTGTGTTTTTGTGGTGTGTGTATGGTCGTGTGTATACATTGGTAACGTTGTATAATATATAAAGTGTTAAAGGTCACGTAGACATAAATAAGGTTACAGAACGTTTGTAGTGTATAATAAAGAAAAATAAGTACAAACAAACATCATTGGCACATAAATATGCCATATAAATTCATTATCTATATTTAAGGTGTTTTCCTGCATAATTACCAGTAGCGTGTATTATCCAGTCGCCTGCAGTTTTATAACTGTTTAAAACGCCAATACGGCTTACTGGGAACGGGTCTGAATCTGCCCATTCACCAATAATATCAACTCCAATTACCGATCCTCTTCCATGTTTTATAATTCCTCCATCCCAACTCACCCAGAAATCTCTGAACTCCCCATAGTTTAGACGATGACGATCGATTACAGTATCCCAAGTTGTTGCAAATGGTTTTGGGAATAAAGTATCATCAGTGCGTCGTACCAGCTTTGTTTTGGTATTAGTATGTGCACCAAAATTAAGGTCGTAGAATGGCATTGCGCTATCCATAATGGCAGAGCTTGATAAATATACATTTGCATCTCTGCTAGCCTTCACTTGAAATTTAAAAGAAGTGATTTTTGAACCCTCGATGCCATATTTTTCCAAATGCTCAGTATAATCCAATATATCAGGTGTTCCACTGGAACGAAGTAGTTTTCCATAACTGTTTGTGGTAAATGAAAATTCAACTATGACACCTAAAAATAAAATTCTTTATTTAAAATATATTATGCCATTGTAACCCATGGTATAGCGTTAGGGTTGTTGTTGTTGCGTCAAGCCTTTATAGATTTGAAGTAAATATTGATTCATATTTTGCTTATCCAAAATTTCGACACGGCAGTACATGTATTATAGAAACTTAGCCAATTAACTCATGATGTGTACCAGGATTAAATTACGTACCCAAGACGGGCTTCTCGTCTACAAAAAAAACTCATTAGTGAAACTCAAATTGAACGTTAAAAAAGCCAATTTGTGTACAAATTTGAGGAGCATTTAGGACCTAAAAGTACAAAAGGTTTTTGTAGAATACTTCTAAATTAAATGTAATTTTTATCTTTTCCTGCGTTAGAAGATACTAAGTATTTCAAAAACTATGTATTTTAAGCAGTTAATCGTGACAAGGGATAGGTTAAAGGGCAATACTAAAACACTTCCTAGACATTACTATTACAATAGTTGATTACGAACGTATTACCATTTATTTTCCTCAGAATATGATGTTTTGTGTACAATATGAAGGTATTCGGTGTTGAAAAAATATGATACTTTAAAGGTTTTTACTTTTCAACTTTTATGCTATTGACTTATTTAAAAAAATACTATTTGTAACTGTTGAGACTTTTAAACTACCAATTATGAGGTTATCATAACGAAAAGCTATTAGGTGTAACTATGTATTAATACAAACAGTTGTATAGTATAATGGTTCTTAAAAATATTCCATATATTTTGTAATAGTAATATTGCTGTAGGGTTACTACTCCATATCTTGTCAGCTCAGTATACGTACGTACTGATATGATCTATAACACAATTGCTACCATCTTCCATTAATAAAGTAATAAATTAATGAGAAATGAAGTTTTCAACACTCTCTGGTTAATTTGACCTCAGATTGTATAAGCTCTTATGTTAAATGTTTGTGTTCTTTTCGCTCAAGACGTGATTAAATTTTTTGGTTCTTATGTAATGTATGTATTCTTGGCTTTCTTATGTTCAACTTCCAGCGTTTTTGGTGAAGTTTCATCATGAAAAGCGCCTTTTTGAAGTGTAAATTTTATTTTTAAGATCATTATTTATTAGAATATGTATAAGCGAGTGTGGCAATAAGAAATTTGCACTTAAGTTCTATATATTCATGACAGTAGACATTTATTTTCCTTACAGGCTTAAGCTTGTTACTTTACAAAAATAATTGTAAAATGTATCGTATGTGCCTATTGCTTAAACTTATAAAACAACAACGATATAGTTATCATAAAATATGGTTGCATCATATCTTCATGATCGGATTTTAATTTACAAAATATCCCAAAGATCCTGAACGTTTATCTGAATTTTTTTTTTTTTTTTTGGAGGGGTGGAGTGGGCTAAGGGGATTGTGTGGTCTTAAAACCTCATAATTCGTATTGATTTTAAGTTAAGACACAGCCTATACAATATAGTTATCCAAGGTACCAGGATTTTAATTTAGTAAATTGCTGTCCAGTATATATGCAGGAACGATCAACTAAAATAGGATCAACTTTTTTTTTAGTTTTTTGTGTGAGACATCTATAATGATATTGAGCTGATTTGCAACGAATAATGCATATTTGGAATGCTTTATTTCAACTTTTTTCACTCTTTTGTTACTTCAATTTTTACTGTTTTTTTTTTTTTTTTTAATTCTAAAACGGTTAGATACCCAAATACAACTTGTGCAATGCCAAAGAACAAAACTTCTTAGAATAATGTTCAAGTGAGAGTAAAATATAGGGTTTGTGTGCCGAATATAAATTCAGAGCAATTCTGCATCTATCTTGGATTTCTATAAGCAGTCAATTTATAATCTTAAATGACATTTTTTCACATGGATTCACTTACACATCTTACTTTGACGGTCATCATAAATTTCTCAAATATTGATTGTAAAATAACAAAACCGCATAAATTCAACATCGACTTACTATTTTCTTTTAAATATGCGACCCATGAAGTTTAAGTACATTAAGAACAACTTCGGGAACTAAATTTAGGAAACTAATATGTGTTAAATACTTTTGATTTGCAAGTATTATTGCTTGATAGTTAAGGCCAATATGACAAATTTTTACAAGTAAGGTTAAGCCTATATATATACTTCTATGATTTGTTATGCTTTTTATGAAGAAAAAAAACCAGATTTTACAGAGTGCTACTGTATTATTTTACATTTTAAGTCAATTCTTGCAAAACAGATTTCATTTCTTTAATACATATTAAAGATCTATCAAATAAAAAAGGGGCGAAAGATGCCAGAGGGACAGTCAAACTTATAGATCGTCAATAAACTGACAACGTCATGGCTAAAAAGACAAACGGACAAATAATAGAACACAACACACAACATAGAAAACTAAAGACTTAGCAACACGAACCAACCAAAAACTGGGGGTGATCTGAGGTGGTATAGAATGGTAAGCAGATCCTGCTCCCCATATGGCACCCGTGGTGTTGTTTATGATATGACAAACCCGATTAAAAGTCTGATTCGATACTCAATAGTGTGTAGGTCATTTTAGTGAAAAGGGAAGGGGATTTTAGTTTAGACATAAGATACATATCCGATATCATCTGTGAAATGGTTATTGCATAACGGTCAACCAACTCGGGATGGCGTCCGTAAAATTTTAACATTATAAAATATCTGTTTCAATGCACAAATAGTGAAGACGACGGGGATATTAGTCATTTAACCACCAATTATCCCATTACAGCTCTTATTCATTACAAATTTGACCTCAGATTGATTTGGCTATTATATTACATGTTTTGTGTACTTTTGGTGATATATTGCTTCATCTTTTTTTGGTTCCTATACATACTTGGCGTTCGAATGTTCAACCGTCAGCATTCCTGATGAATGATCCTTATGAAAAGCGTTCTTATGAAGTATAACTGAGAATGTAAATGAGTAATGTGTCAAAGAGACAACAACCCGACTAAACAGTACAAAAGCAGAGAACAACTAGTATAGCGAGACAATCATGCATTCGCAAGCGGACTACAGCTGGCTTCTTGATAAAAGTATGCACTAGTTTAGTGAGAAATAACGTCATACTAAACTCAAAAACATATAAATGAACTGAAAAAATACATACAATACTAACAAACGTCAGAGGCTCTTGACACAACAATCGGGTGGAGTTAAACAAATCTAAACCCTCCACCTATATCTCTAATTAGGATATTATAAACAATGCAATCTAATTGTTCCTTATAAGCTTTTGTAAGCTAAGAAGTGTCATAAATTTTGTTACAAGAATACATAAAACAAAGAAAACAAAAAATGTATCTAATGTTCCCAATGCTAAAGTTGTTGAAAAGAGGAACGAAATATTTGCGCTTTGTACCATTTTGTACGGGTTGATATATATAAAATATTCCAAAAATCATGAACGTATATCAGACCTTTTAATTATTAGGGGGTTGGGTACCTGTATTTGATAACTGTGGATTCATTATCATTCGTTGGATACCAATTTTCGTGGATTTTGTGGTACAGTTACTCCGCGGAAATCAAATGTTGAACTACTGATCAGTTTTCTATAGGTCTGCAGACTTCAGCAAATTCACGAAATTAAATATCCACGAATACGCAAGTTTTCCTTAATTCACGATAATTGGTACCCACGAAATTAAATGAATCCACCGTATACGTATTGCCACAATCGCGTAACCCGTTCAACTGTTCTGAAATTCTTTCCATTCTGCTCTTTGGTCTTGTTGACACATTCCCTATTTACATTCTCAATTCTAAACTCACTCTTCAATTTTGCAACAAAAACAATACACTTTTATCTATAAGTTTTTTGCATGATATAATTGTATAATGAATAAGAGAGGCAAGAGTAAATTCAGAGCAATTCTGTATTGATCTTGGATTTCTACGAGCAGACAAATCAAATTACAATCTAAATGACAACCCATGGAACTATGATGTTAGTATAAATTATGATTAGGCAAAACAGCAACCTGGAACTATATTCGGGAAACTAATCCAGATCTTAGAGCAATTTTGTATATTTTTTTTTTAAATCTTTTGATTTGAAAACATCATGGCATCTATAACATGTAAAGCAATAGCTTATACGTATACGTGTCACACATATATTATTTCGATTACCATCTGATAAAAGGTTTTTGGAAATTAATTTGATGGTCTCATATTAGTTGGGTATGATTAAAGAATAAATAAAGGCAACAGTATTATACCGCTGTTCGAATTTCATAAATCGATTGAGAAAATACAAATCCGGGTTATACACTAAAACTGAGAGAAACACATCAAATATAAGAGGAGAATAACGACACAACAGAAACACTAAAGTGCACCACACACAAAAACGAACTATAATATAACAATGGCAATTTTCCTGACTTGGAACATGCCATTTTAAGAACAAATGGTGGGTTGAACCGGTTTTTGTGGCAAGCCAAACCTCCCGCTTTTATAACGATGTTAAATATAACTGTGCTACTGTATCATTTAAAATTTAAAATCTTTCAAAGTAGATATCTTTCCTTCCATACACTTTTTGTCATATTAATCAATCCAATGTAAAGCAGAACACGGGTACGTTGTTTACTAATCAAACATTCCCGCACTGCCACTAGTATTCAACTACTGTCTAAATTTACTAGTATAAAAGATTTATGGAAAAAACACCACATAAAATGACCTCATTACTAAATGTACTACTTTAGTCCTTGCGAAACTTATACCTCCATTTTTTAAAAGAGAAAGTGAGCGTGTTGTTTTGGTTTTTTGGGGTTTTTTTTTGTTGTTTTTTAGTTTTAGGGAGGATGGTCTTTTTGGTTCATGTGTTTCAGTATCGTATTCGCGCAAACATATCCAGTGGGCATCACAATAGTATTGGTGGAGATTAACATTTTTCAAAAGGTCTGTAAACATGTTTAACCTCGCGATAGTAGTAATTAAGTGTGTAGCCGAACTGAAGAGTTTATAATTTAGTATGTATTGTTGTTTGCTGTCTGTTATATGTTTTACATTATTTTTTGTTATAAATCAGGTCGTTGACATATTTTGTCGTTTATATTTTTTTTACATTTTGCGATGTTTAGGTATATTATATATGTCTTAGCGGTATATTGCATGTTGGACATCGTGCTTTCTTTTATTGTCTTGTGCTTGCTCATTGTAAAATAACTGTTAAAGAACTTGCATACATTTAAAATTATTCATTTTAGTATGATCGATATGACTCATTGGGACTGTTTTATTTTTATCTACAAAATTAAAAAAAAAATACTATTCCTGAGATAATTTAAAATTATAAAACCGATCCTTCTATTGATAAATTATTTAAATTGGGTGATTAAGTCTTTAACTTTGTATTTTAAATTTCAAATTGTTCGGATCAGTTTAGTCGGGTATGAAATTAAGTCTTTCTTATCCTATTGTGATGATAATTTGTCATCATATCTTAATTTCCAATTCAATAGATATATCAATTTCACACATATTTTCGTTAAAAGGCATCACGTGTCAAGTCAAATACACTTTTCATACCTAATCATCTCAAATTAAAGTTTCAGAAATTTGCATTTTCAAATTACGAAACGGAATTTTAATGCATATCCTGTTCAAACGGTTTTTTACCTTTGCTAACTATTTAAATAAACTCATCAAAGATACCAGGACTAAATTTAGAATATACGCCAGACGCGTTAAGTCTACAAAAGACTCATCACTGACGCTCGAATCCCAAAAAGTTAAAAATGCCAAATAAAGTACGAAAACCACTGGTTCGATGCCACTGCTGGTATCACCAGTTTAATAGTCAGCACTTTGGTGTTGACATGAATATCAATTATATGTTCATTTTTATAAATTAACTGTTTGCAAAAGTAAAATTAATCGAAATACTAAGGATTTTCTTATCCTAGGCATAGATTACCTAATTTAGACCTATATCAGAATTGGTGGGTCCTTATTGTTCTTTAAAATTATATTTGTTTGGCTTTCTAACAATTTGGATCTGAGTGTATTTATGAGTTTTATGGAAACGAAACGCGCGTTTTGCGTATCAAATTATTAAATTATTAGCCTTAAAAATTATGACAAACATTTGTTTGGTAGGTTAAGTTGTTTTAACTAGACATATTTTAAAAATCAGCGTACCACAGTGTAATTGAAACGAAATTCAATGCACGTCAGATCAAACTTTAAAAAGATATATTCAAAACTAAAATTTCTTCTACTGTATTCTTGCTATAAATCGATTCGTATACCGAGTCAATTTCACACTCGAGGAAATCGAACTTTCTGACATGTTCTGAGGGTTTAAAAGGAGCATAATTTAATTTGAAATCATAACATTATTTTGTATATTCCTTTGTTTCCATAAGTTATTTTAAACTTATTGTGATTTTTTTTTATTCCGGCGATGTTTCTGTTTTTACTTTGGACGATGTTGTTATACATAACAGAGTAAATTTCTTTTTTTTTAAATATTTATTTTCGGAAACGCTTATTCATCAATCGTCGTTTGTTGTCTTTACAATTTAGGTGAACCGAATTTGTTACAGAAAGTATTCAAAAAGAAAAATAACAAAAGTACTGAACTCCGAGGAAAATTCAAAACGGAAAGTCCCTAATCAAATGGCAAAATCAAATGATAAAACACATCAAACGAATGGACAACAACTGTCGTATTCCTGACTTAGTTCAGGCATTCTCAAATATAGAAAACGGTGGCTTGGTTGGTGGTGGTTTTGTAGCACTGAACCTCTCACTTGTATGATAGTTTCATCAAATTTCATTATATTTACAACGATGCGTGAAAAAAAACAGACTTGTTTTATATGCCGAAACAGAAAGAATTTACCCATCATCTTTCTAAAGTATAAAAAGAAAAAGAAATAAAATTCGAAATGATGATAATACAAATACAAATCATGTAACTATGTGAATAATTGTCAATATCTGTGACACACCATATAAAAACGGAAATTTTTTTTTGGGATATATTTTTGTGTATGTGAACATTTTTTTCTAAGATCTTATTGCATTATTATATAATCGGAACAATTTAAACTTATTATGAAAAAATATGTTTACCAAATATTTATCTGATTACAGTACTTACCAGAATTTGTTTCCAAGAAAAAAAGCATAAACAACAAACGGGTTTTGAAATATTTATCCATATAACTTGTAATTAGTATGACAGTTGAAGTTGGCGACTTCCAGAACATGTTACGTTAACCTCGTTCTCAGCATTATGTCTTAAGCATGCTGTTAAGACATATATGTACTCTTTTAAATATTGATTTTTTTCCCGGAACATGTCAATATAAATTTCAGTAATATCACAGTTATCAAGTATTAAGTATGGCAATTACAGATCCGAATTATTAAAAAGAATGAGCATAATTATCCGTGTAATTTTCATCCTAAAGACAGGTTTATATTCTTTGAAATGAACGATAAAAAACAAAAACAAAAAAACACTCGAATATGTGTTTCCTGTGGATGTGATTTAATTTAAAATTGTGGGTCACATAAGCTGTTAAACGATCGTTATATTATTGCAACCATTTTCATCAAAAATGCATATTATATATAGAGAGAAATACGACATAAAAGTGTACCTGCTTGACCTTTGAAAAACTTTATTAATAGTATGCAAAACAATCATTTTTAGAGACCCAACATTAATAACTAAATGTAAAATAAATTACGTGAGATACTAGTATTGAAGATAATTATAATAATACATGTAACTGTATTTAATACAGAATGCAAAATACAATAAAACAATTAGGTAAATATGTGTCTTTTGCGGGGAGAGTGGGGCATGTTTTTTTGTTTGTGGAACAATGTAAAGCAATTCAAATCAGAAAACTAACGGCCTTATTTATATAAATAAATGAACGAAAACAAATATGTAACACATAAACAAACGACAACCACTGAATTACAGGCTCCTGACTTGGGACAGGCACATACATAAATAATGTGGCGGGGTTAAATATGTTAGCGTGATTCCAACCATCCCCCTAGCGTGAGACATTGGTATAACAGTACAACATAAGAACGAACTATAAAAATCAGTTGAAAAAGGCTTAACTCATCAGATGGACAACAATACAAGTGGACGTGGCCGGGTACTTATACATCCAGACACAAAAAGACACAATGAATAGATCTGAGAGTACTCGCAGTTATCTGACAGCTTGTTCAAAGCCACTAACAATTGATAAGAAAATCATGCAGTTTAGACTAAACTATCAATCCGCACACATCCAACATTCAATGGATTTAGTGTAAAGACGTCATAAACAGCCAGACAAAAACATGACCTTGTGCAATGCATGCCATTTACAGGTATCGACAGATTGTAGATCCATGAATATGTATATGTATATAACATACTAGTAATGTTTAGTTAGATTTTAATTTACTGATAACAAAATCAATATTTATACCAATAAAAACAATATTCATTGATCTTGTTACAGTGTTGAATAGGTAACCTTTAAGATTAAGTTTATTTAAAGAAGCGACAAATTTTCATGGCTCGTTTCTAAATTTCCGGGCACGGTTAACAACATTTCCGTAAAAATTAGGATGTGCTATCCCGTTTGAAATAAGTTTTCTTAAGTTTAACAGGTGCAACCAAACTTCAATACCAAATCTTTATATCTATGGAAAAATTTAGTAAAGGTTTTTAGTAATTTATGGTAACGATATCCCTGGTTTAATAATTTACCAGTAATACATAGATTGCGTTCGTTAAAATCAAAAACGTCACAACAGACACGGGCATAGCGAACGAGCTGTGAAATACAAACACAGAAAGATGGTGCCAAAAATGGAAAATTAACAATAGGGAACAAAAAATCGTCTCTTTTGTCATAAATTTTAGTGTGGAGTTTGCCGTTTAAGCCGAAATATCTAATCCAGGAAAGGATAGTTATTACCAAATACATTTGATTTATTTAAAGTAAGTTCATTGTGGTAAATTTCAGCAGTATATTGAGAAAATTCTTGATTCTTTAACGACATGATATCATCAAGATAACGGTAAATGTTGTTGAATTTATCAATTAAATGCAATTTTGACTGGTCTTTACTAAGTTTAGTCGTAAACTGTGATTCGTAACAGAACAAAAACAAGTCTGTTATTAAAGGGGCATAATTAGTGCCCAAGGGGATACCTACAACCTGTCGATAAACTTTGTTACCGAAACGTACATAAATATGAAAAAATTAGCCGCTTTAATTATCTCAACACACCTTCAGTAAGTATATCTATCATATTTACATTTTTCATTAGAGAAGAAGGCTTTAAATGAGTTGCAGCAAATATATTTGCATTCAGCTTTACTAAACGACCATTTAATTTAATAGGAAAACTTTTGTTTAATAAGATAGTGTGAAAGTGTAGTGTAAAGAGTAGAAAAATCATGGATACATTTTTTTTCAAAATCAAAATCATTACATCATAGTTGACAGAGTCATTTTTTTATCAATAATTTGTCTACGAATATACACAGTTACTTACATTTGAACTGCTGTTTGCCTCAACACATACCATATATATATATTATATGTTATTCAGGTCTCAGACAGGGTATATACTGTGACATTCCCGGCTTAGAGTTTATATCCCCTGAGCCGAAGGCGAAGGGGATATAAGCCCTAAGCCGGGAATGTCACAGTATATACCCTTTCTGAGACCTGAATTACACATATATTACGGATTACCCCTGACTTAATGTTATTTTTCAGTGCAGGTATTTGTTGACAACACATATATTGAAAAACCCAACCTGATATGTTCGGCATACGTGAAGGATTTTCTAATTTGCTGTGAACATAATTTTATCGTGTATGTAATAATTTATAATAACACTTTTAACATTAAATTTAAGTATTAAAAGTGTAAAATGCGTGATTTTGTATCAAAAATGTATTATTGACTGAAGCACGTCATTATTTTCCCTCTGTGAGCCTCTGACAGTCTGATAGCTTTTGACTACGTCACATAGTAACCGGTGTTATGATGACGTTTTTGAGGTTCCAATTGGGGATAAAAACGTCGTATATACCCCGGCAGTTTCCTGAATATATACTGACATCTCTGTGTTGTTATCCAATCACAAACCTCGACACATTTGTAATCCGTAATATATATATATATATATATATATATATATATATATTTGAATGCATGATAATATTTTAAAATTAAAGTATTCAAAATTATATCGAAAAATATTATGTTTGTCCTACTTACAGAATCAGGATAACTTGTGTTCGTCTATATCTATAGAACCACAAAAAGGGTATATAGTGCTTACGTAAGGGATTTTTTGTACATCAAATTAGACATATATAACATGCATGTATAGCCTATAACCATGGCAGTCGGTGATAGGACACGCAGAAATCGTAACCTTCTTAGTTGGCCTTTGTGAAAACGTATATATTCACATTAATTGATAAATAAAACATACTTTTTATATCAATTAAAAGCAAAGCGATTGATTAATAATCGAACTAAATGATCTGCGTATCGTATGTTCTTCCTTAATCACGATACATAAAAAATGTAAGGTTCATATTATGTTTGTAAACGCCCACCCGCGAGACGATGGTAAGGTATGGATTAATATGTATTACTCTTAATTCTTATCTTTTTTTTTTTTTTGATTTCTTTTTAAAAGGAATAAATCAGATGTTTGTATATGTAATTTATTAGAAATTTTGATTTCAAGTTTATTATCATGCCTAAACAATTTGTGTCCGAACAGTTGTCAATTTACAAGTTTTGAAAAAAGAAAATTAATATATTTCGCGGTAATCAAAAAGTATCATAATTAGGGGATGGTTTAAAAAATGTTTAACACAGCTATATTATTTATGTATCTGTACAGCCTGTAATCAATTGTTAGAGTTGGTTTCTGTCTTTCAGATTTGTTTTTCGTTTATTGTGTTGTATATGCATCAGACAGTTATCCTTCTCGATTGAATTGACAATTCAAATATAACTTGTGTCAATATACGACATTTACAAATCTTAGAAATAAAATTTATTGAATGGTTTGTCATATATTGTGGACTATCAAAGCATGCTTTACAAAATACTAAACTAGAGTAATAGGATAAAACTTTTGAAATTATACAAAAAACAAATTCTTGGAAATGTTATATTTACATATATTTAAATGTGAAATGTTTTCTAAATATTATGTGTCTAATAATAATATGTGTCTCTTAAACCAATTCAATGGATGGTTATGGATTGTTTTCATGTATATTTTTATTATGTTATTGTATAATGTACAATCCGTATGTGACCCAATAATACATGTAAAATATAATTCATTATTGTAATACATATACTAGTAGTAATCATCCCGATGACATTATGGATAGTTCTATTCCGAAAAGATTCTTCCAGGCAATCTAGAATATATTTTAAAAGACATTGAAATATACTAGAAATAAAACTCGTAGAATGGTTTGTCATATATCGTGGACTCTCAAAGCATGCTTTACAAAATATAAACTAGAGTAATAGGATATATTTAGGTCAATCATCCCGAGGATATTATCAATAGTTCTATTCCGAATAGACTCTTCAAGACAATCTAGAACATAATGTTCATAATCCCAGTAAACTTTGTTGATAAACAACTCCGGACGACTATGAATTTTTCTTAGATCCTCGACCGCTGGAATACATATGTCATGTACATATTGACCATTACAACTTTTATCCGTCTTCCAAATTTTATATCTAGTCATGCTTTTATACACTGCCATTGCTTTGGTCAATTCACCTATCAAAAATAAATTAAAAGGCATATAAATAACATTGATCTGAAAACATGATAACATTCAATGATGATGATGATGAGGAGGAGGAGGAGGAGGAGGAGGAGGAGGACAATTCACCTTTTCATATAGTTTTTTTTCAATTTTGTGTGTATCTAAAATCTTAAACTTTAAAATGGAAAGTATAATTGTTGTTATTGAGAGTACATTTATATTGAATATGTTTTATTAAGATCTTAACTGAATTATAATATTCAAATGCCAATTGGATTGGGCAACATGCAAAGCGTATGTAAGCCATCTCTATGAATGTAGTTTTATGTATTATATTAGATGTTTCAAATTAATCAAAAGTGGTATACTGCAGATTTATACACATCATCAGCATTGAGGAATAACTGTGTTTCTGTCCAAATAAAAAATAAAGAAATAACATAAAAAAATGTGATGCACACTGAATAAACCGCGTAGCGGGTTATAAAAAAAGTGTGCACCACACTTTTGAAGTTATTACGAATAGACAGAAAAAAAACCTTATATTCTTTCCTCATAATTTAATTTCTAAACTCTATTTTCAAGGAGTATATCATGGGAAATGATGACGTTATTGTAACATGATAAAATTATGTGCATGAGCTGAGAACAAAAAACTGTTAGCCAATTAGACGACATGTTGCATTCAAAATTAAATTATTATATGATAACCTTAATATTTCCATGGCTTTACGAAATGTTAGTTCTTCTTTCATTCTTTTTATTTGAGATATGTACTAAAGTAAATACCTTGAAACGACCCTGTAATTCCAAGATTCGAATTGAAGTTTAGGGTGGAGAAAAAACTTTCGTCTGGAATTTTTGTTCCAACCAACCATTTCAAAAGTTCAGTGGCTGTTTTGTTTGAAGTGGCATACTCGACGAATTGTCGATTAACAGTTATATGTAAACTACCTTTGTATGGTTTTACACTAGGTGGGAAGGATTTTATATTTGTCCATCGATGCGCAAATTTTGCTCTGAAATAATATAATGTCATGACATGTATATGATTTAAACACAACAGACATTATTTGTATTCGGTGGTTATTGTAATATTAAACAAAATGGTGTTGATCAAATCCGGATTGTAGATTAAAAATCGTAGGATAAAATCAAAGTCCTCAATTGCATTCTTGCAGTTTTGAAGTAATAGCTACAAAACTTAGCTAACAAATTCATGCAAATAAAGTCACCTTCACATAGACTCGGTCAGACTGATATGATATTAGTTTGATAATCATATACACAATATGTTGTGACCTATTAGTAAAAGTATCCAGGGAATCAAAATAAACAAAAACTGTTCGATGAACCATCAAATTGGCGTCAAGTCCGGATGAAACATGCAAGACAGAAAAAGACCTGTTGTGTTGAGAATAAGATTAATCGAGAATGTCTTTATTGCAGATTTACTCCATTATTTTTTTTGAAAAGGCCTGTACCGAGGAATATGGCATTTGTTTTTATTTTATTTTTTTTACGTGTTCCGTTAATTGAACAAGTTTGATTTTGTCAGTTTCGGTGGACTTCCCCTTTTCAATTTGCATAGGAGTTCAGTATTATTGTTAAGTGTTTTGTCTGTATTCTACATTTAACTTACTGATTGTTAGAAATGAAGACATCATTTGCACCATTATAAGCTTTCAGAATTTTAACAATTTCCATATTAGTTTTTAATGGAAAATCTTGTCCTGTTAAATTTATAAAATACTTCCATTTCTTATATCTCAATAAATCCTGCATGCAAATTACGTCAGCTTGCAATACTGTTATTTTACCCCATTTAACGTTATAAGATTTAGAAGACATGAATACGTTGTCAAAACAATTGACTATTGATTCAAGTGCCTTTCGGCGCACATCGGACATTTTCGTATCAGCATGAACACAATAGAAGTTCTGAGGTCGATAAATACTTCTAAGTAATCTCTCGAATTGATTGATTGATTTGTATATGAGCACACTGTAAGCTATTGGAAAGTCTTCTTCCTCGCGGGAAAGTAGTGATGTATAGTAGCCTCTGTCTTGGAGAAACTTCTCACAGTCACGTGTCCGACTGATATAAGATATAGGCGATAACGCGTCTAGATATTCATTTTCCATACTATTTGCCCTGTTAATCTCATGTTTATTTCCTGTAAGCAGTGCACGACAATTTATAGAATCGACGAGCCTCTTCTTCGTAAACATATTCTTATTGAAGATCATCCTATGTATTCTTTCATTTGTATCAAATTCGTAAAACATATCAGTACGCATGACCACAGTATCAAAGATATACACCGTTATCAAAATTAGAATGGAACAAGCTGCAATCAAATTTGTAGATCTCGGGGGAAAGAACTGAAAAATACACAGAATGGCATCATTGTGAAAAAGTCGAAACGCTTCAAAATGTTATATACTTGCTGATCATATAAATAACTAAATATTTGTAGCTGTATAATCAAATTAAAATTGAGAGTTAGATTGTTTCATTCTCATCTAAAACAGAATGTCCGTCTTTTCGGGGTTTTGTATACGTTTTACTGCTGTTAGTATGACCGTTTGTATATCATATCTATTTTACACATCAGCATCGGTATACTTGTAGTAAGTAATGTTAACAATGCCTTGATATCTATGTTACAATGGAACGACAAAACTTAATAATAACACCTATAAATTGATCAAATATTGAACCGAAAATTTTGGGAAAATATAAAAAAAAACATGTTTGAATCAATTCTGGTATAGATATACACAAAACAATTCGTAATGTTCTAAATTATAAAATGACAACGTATATTCAAAAGAAAGGACATTTTTAAAAACACACCAAAAAGAACAGGTTAATCTAATTAATTTAGTACTTATGACTAAATCGGCATATTTTACATGTTATTTTGTCCTGATTTTTGTAAATGAAATTCAACTTAGTTTTGCTTGAACAGATCTAGACAGATGATTCGTTTGTACGTTTATTTGAAAAAACATGATTTACATCAAAGACTTAAAACTAAATTATGGCATGCATCTTGGTATTATCAGATACCGGGAAATAACGATGCAATTATCTCAGTATTCTTTTAATTATTTTCAACTATCGTTTGAAACCGGAAATGTGATTAAATCATTACTTTGAGGCTTGTCCATTTCTTTCTTTATTTGAAATATTCATTCGAAAATTTTTTCTTTGCATTTTAGGTATGGTACTTCTTTTGTGATTTTTTTAATGGAAAGTTCAATTTTGGTAAAAACAAAACCAAACCCCGAGGAAAATTCAAACGGAAAGTACCTCATCAAATGGCAATATCAAAAGCTCAAACACCGCAAACGAATAGATACCAACTGTCATATTCATAAATTGATACAGGCGTTTTCGTATTTATCAAATGGTGGATTAAACCTTTTTTTATAGTTAGCCAAACCTCTCACTTGTATGACTGTTGCATAAAATTCATTAAATTGACACACCGATGTTTGGGCAAAACAGACAGATAAAATAGGTAAAAATGTCAAAAAATGGGGTACGTTAGTCAAAATTGTGTAAAAGATAAGATTGAAGCTACGTCCTACATACCTTCTCCATATGATATATTGGTATCTGTTCCGTTAAAGAGGTAACCATCAGGGAAAAACTCCCTTGAATGTTTGTCACTCATTACAATGTACAACTTAAAATCAGTCTTTTGTTCAATAATCAGTCATTAATTCAAACCAGTTTGTACTAACTTTCATATGTGGGTTATTATACACTTAAGTTGCAGCAGGTGCAAATAATCCTTTCAGATTATAATAATATGTGTACCAACTTGTTATGTTTATTGTTAAACTAAACTTATACTTTATTTTCATGTATTTAGTACTGGGTCAACATTGTATAATTCATTATGTAATGGTTTTATAAATAAAGTTTGCGAATCATTGTTCGATAATATGCGATTGTCTATTGCATATATTATGTTCATCGTGCATGATTACTTTGTGAACAGGAATTTTGGATCAAAACTACATTGTACGATCTACAAAATGCAAATGAATTTATTTAAGAAGGATGTATAGGTGTAATACTACCATTGATTTTCTCCTATTAGTCTTTTTAAGACTTGCACTTCTCAAACAATTGAGCATATTTTTTCCAATAAAGAAATACATGGCATGAGTAAAATTATATCCTGTCCAGTACTTGAGACAAAATTTCACATATTAACAAGTAATTGCACATTAAAAAGAAAAATAAACATCACTGACAGTCAACAAATAAAATCATGTTCACCTCTTTTTTACCAGTGTAGTATGTGCAAATGTACAAGCTTTAGTAACCATGTAACCTCAAGTTTCAAAATATTATATAGAAACACCAAATACAAAAATGCTGCTTTGAAACATCCAAGATATGTGTTAATGAATCAGAATTGTTTTAAAAGAATGAGATGTAGAATTACAACTGTGACATTTCAGGGAAATATATTTCTAGATCCTTTTTCGTATGCAACGGGATGGCACGTACTTTGATTTTTTGGAACAACACTTATATTCGGAATTGCATTCATGACAAACAAAGCAAATCAAAACAGACGCATACACAAAACAACTCAGGATAGGTCAGCTAAAAATACTGGACAAGACAAACAGACATTGGACAAAAATATTTAAATCAGATTGAAGAAGAAAACTATTTCACTTATTCAAAAGGGATGTAGCCACGAGGACGATACTGTTGTCAGGTCATTTAAGATAGCTATATGTTGGTATTAACATTGATATACTCATAGAATCTTTAAAACGTAAAAAACACATTTATTCTAAAACCAGTTGATTGCATGATACGGATTATGTTCTTCTCATATACTTGATTATGGTATGATACTATAAACCCCTAACGGGAAGGAATTGAGCTCGATTTTCATATGACGACATAATCTTTCAATCAGTTAAACTGATGTCTGGAGCCTGCATGTCACTAACGGCTATATAAAAAAAAAGTAAAATCACAAAAATACTGAACTTAGAGGAAAATAAATTCGGAAAGTCCATAATCACAGGTCAAAATCAAATAACAAAACGCATCAAAAACGAATGGACAAGAACTGTCATATTCCTGACTTGGTACAGCCATTTTCAAATGTAGAAAATTAAGAAATAATTCATGGAAGCCATAGATTTGTTGGAAATTTACACATTGCCTGGGCCGTGATATTCGAATTTTATTCTGAGCGTTAGCGAGGGATAAAATTAACGAATATCACGGCCCAGGCCATGTGTAAATTTACAACAAATCTATGGTTTCCATGAATTATTTCGATTCTAATAGGACAAATACGATCATTAAAAAACTGAAGCGATGATGGGTATACCGTGTGTGTGGCTGTTCTATTTTACCCAATGTTCGATAAATGTAAAACAAATCTAATAAACCTGCATGAATGATTTCTTAACTAACCGCTAGAAAAAAAATGTGATTACTTTTTTTACTTCTCAGTAAACCCAATATTGTGTAATTTTGAATTTACATTTTTTATCGTAAACTACCGTCAAATTCACTGTTGACATGTTGTAACTAAGGAGCCGCCATGTTGACTTGCTGAAATCAGTAAATGTGCGAATAATGCAATAGAACAGAAAACAAGCAACACCTACCTCAATACTTTGTTTTAATGCAATTGTATCCGAGTTTAGAAGGTAAACGCAATAGAAAAACCTTCAGCTTTGACGTTTTCATTCGTATGACGTCATGTTTTGAAATGACGTTAATGCGCCAAAATCATTGCTGGAATTTCGCGGAATTTTAATTTATTTTGTTTTTGTCCATTTTTCCGTTCTCTAATGTGTAAATTCTTTTTGTTATGCGTCAAAATCAGAATAAATGTTCTGTAGGGTTTTATTCAGTTGTAATTGTTAACACAGCGAAATCCACAACCGTTTACACATAGCATGCATAGGTTACGATACATGTGGATTTACGTGGGAGGCATATTTAAACAGCCATTTGTGTACATCTTGGAGTCTGCGCTAAGTATAGATATATCGAGAATTTTATCACGGTGTTGTTTACAAAGCGAAAGAAGCACGTCATATTAGAATGGTGGATTAAACCTGGTTTTATAGCGCTAACCCTCTCACTTTGATGACAGTCTCATCAAATTCCGTTATATTTACATTGACGCGTTAACTAAACAGACACAATAAATAAAATAGTCAAAATATGGGTACATCAGTCATCATCGTAAAACAATTTAACAGAACACAAAAAAACATCTATCTACTAACACATTCATTGATTTGTGTGTCTGACGTCAGAAAATTTTATACGTCACATAAATTTGTCGTTCAATGTGCATACAAACAATTTTAAAATTTACATAGACAATGTTAGCATATAGGGTTGAAAAATCAAAAGTATGTAAGAATCCACAAATAGTTAATTCCACTATCAGTCATCATCGTATAACAATTTTAAAAGGAACAATTTAACAGAAGACAAAAACATCTATCTTCAAACACATTCATTGATTTGTGTGTCTGACGTCAGAAATTTTTTTATACGTCACATAAATTTGTCGCTCAATGTGCATACAAACAGTTTTAAAATTTACATAGGCAATGTTAGCATATAGGGTTAAAAAATCAAAAGTATCATAATATAAGAATAAACTAGAAATAGACCGAGATTGAAAATAGTCCAAAATTATATATATAGAATTTATAAGAATCCACAAATAGTTAATTCCACTACGCGAATGAATGATTTTGACGTTTATGGTTCAACGTATTTTGTAATTCATAATAGAAATATATCATAATGACATAAACTAGAACAATGACATACTGACGGGATCTTTTAAAGTACTGAGTCACGTTATAAGAACCAAAGAAATACAAAAAGTCGCATATACAAAGCACGTCATCAAAATTGAAAGACAATACAAACACATTGACGAGATGTACAAGTACCGAGCCACGTCAAACAGATATCACATAAAACCATTCAACAATAAAAATAATATTAATAATAGAATAAAGACAAATGAAAGAACTATTAAACACGTTGTTAAGATGATAAACAACATCAGTACGCAGAATCTATACATCAAGACCATCGTGTATTATTTGTGAAGTTAATACGGAATATTTATCAACAAGGTCCTTTATTAACGTATGTATACATCATTGTGATTTTGCTTAGTTTCTACTGTTAACTATTTTGACATCGGAGACTGCCTTCTTTTAAACTAAGTTTTAGGGTAAATTGTTCTGGGTTTTGTTATTCTTTTCTAGGTCAGTTCATTTATATGTTTCGGAGTTTAGTGTAACTTCCATTTTTACTGAACTATAGAACACATTTGTGTTTATGGGCCAACTGAACATTATGAATATTATACCGCTGCTCAGACTTTATACTTGTCAAATACTGTTATATCGACAACATGCTGTTTATAAGGTTTTGTTCGTTTGTATAGTTACCTAATAAAATGAGCAACACGACGAGTGCCACATGTGAAGCAGGATCTGCTAACCCTTCCGGAGCACCTGAGATCGCACCCAGGTTTTGATGGGTTTCTTGTTGCTTAGTCGTTAGTTTTCTATACTGTGTCTGTTGTCCTTTTATTTGTCTGTGTGTTAAATTTACATTTTTAGCCATGGCGTTGTCAGTTTATTTTCAATCTATGAGTTTGAATATCCCTCTAGTATCTTTTCCCTTTTTCTAAATCCTTTTTTTAACGTTTTTACGAGGTACATTTAGTTTTTTCCTTTTAAAAAAAATGTGCATAAAGAACCGGCTACAATTGACTGAATGAAATAACAAGATCAAATGTTTCACTTAATCTCAAATATTTATCATGTTTAAAACATATGTTGTCGGTTTGTGCAGTTAAGGATTATATTTTTTATATCGACTTATACCTGCAAATTAAAAATAAATGGAGAATAAGGAAAAGGCCAATTTATAAATAACAATCATTAAATACACATTCAGGTTTTTGTGGACTCTTTGGCTTCTTTCAAAATCCTGTTACGGTTAATATGATTTTCTATAACATAAAATATATTTGAATTCTATTTATCTAGGGCATGCTATGCCTTAAAACTTATCCAGATACACAGGTTTGTCTGTACTCAGAGTAAATTTATAAGGTGAAATGCAGCCGTTTTAGCAAAAGGGTCCTGAGGAACCTAAAAGTAATACACTAATGCCTCTTATGTATGGACATGATTCCAAGGGATAGCAGATCGATAACGAGTTCTGCAACAATTTTACAAGACTTAGTTTTCTAATTTCGTTCAGAATTCAGCATGTTAGAATATATATCGTATTCCAGGTGTGGCTTCACACTATCATACCAAATGAGAATAGCCTCGTGAGAGTATAGCAATTCCCTTGTCCCTTGTTTGTTATTGTCGCTTCGTCACTAAATTATTCTTCTTGTCGCTGTTTGTCGCTAAAATTCTTCTTGTCTCTTATTAGTGAGATCGGTCAGTTTCGTCCTTAACTTCCGTCAAGAGTCAAAATTGCTAAATCCGGTTTACACAAGGTTACTTCCTGTTGACGTTTTGACATTTCATATGTAGTTTATTCCGTTGTTTCTGTAAAAGAGACCGTCCGAAATTACGTCTTGGAAGTTTGGACTGCCGCTATATTTAATGAGGGTATATAATATTGGATACAGACAAACATTTTGCCTTGAAACTGGCCACAAACTCCTCATACAGTTGTTGCAATGGTGTTTAAAGTGCAGAGAGCTTGACACCCTCTCTACGCAAGGCATCAGATCTAACATTCACATTCTGACTGGATGGACTGAGCTCGTACTTATACATCCAACAAAGCAAACTGAATGCCGAAAATTCGGCCAGGGTTTTACTGCCGGTCGAAAAAAATACCAAAATGACATTTGTGTATTCCCAAGTCATATTTTGAGGTCACCGATACATGATGCGATTGGATTAAATATGTTTGCGAGTCAACCATCTGCCTAAACTAAGACAGTGACCTGTAAAATACAACAGAACAGGGCCGTAACTACATTATTTGTTAGAAATTTCCAAAAAAAAAAATGAAACAAAAGATTGTCTTCATATCAAATTGTTTTCACGGAGAGTTTCTTGCAGGTAGCAAGTTTTCTTCACTCTCTGGTGTCGCCCCTGCATGTTCCGTGATCCATATTCTATTTTACTTTTAGTTTTCAGAGTTGATGTTCTATTGTTTGTAATCCTTGGTCCCGGGTTTTTCTTTTGTTCATTTATATTGTCCTGATTGTTGATTTTCATTTGTTAACGTATGGTTTTGCAATGTTGCATGTCCACCGATGTCCAGACATTGTGCGAGAAAATATTTTAAGAATATACGATGCTACTGGACACAGAAAAAAATGGTGCTTTCTGCATGAAGAATTGAACTTGAAATGAAAGATTACAAAACTGGCTTAATTTTTTGTAGATAAAACTAGATAGCTGACATGGTTTAAATTAAACATTTGAGTAAGGTCACGCAATTCTCGGTATCACAAATAATTTAAAAAAAAAAATACAACAGTGTGTATTGCCATATGACCTTTTAAGGCCGTAGTGATAGTCCGACAGTTCGATGGTTCGACAGTTCGATGGTCCGACAGTTCAATAGTCCGACAGTTCGATAATCCGACAGTTTAGTGGTATTTCTACTTCAAATGTATGTGAGTCGGAAGTCATGTACTTCATTTGAGTACTGCTTATATATGATGAAAGTATCATGAACTGATTTAAAAGTAAAAAGATCCTACCTACCAACTGGAGGAAAAGCTGTACATGACTTCCGGTCACTTTGTGTGTGTGGTTTTTTTTTTAGGCTTCTATAAGTCAGTTCTGGTCACACATGACTGTTGTCACGTATTCACAGTACTCATTTCACTGACTAGTGCTGCCCCTGGCTTACAAATGCTGCACTATTTCATTTTTAAGATGGTTGTTTCTTAGATGTCGGTAGTTCAAAAAACTGACCGTCACGAAATCGCCAACAAATGGCGCTTAAAAATGGCGTTAAAACATCAATAATCAAGCATGTGTCACACGAACGTAATTTTATAGTTTCCTCTCAATATTATATTTTAGACCAGGGAAGATCTAGACCCTGTTTATTTAAAATATAGGGCATCTGTCGATTGCTGCAAAATTAAGTCATTTTGTTTTTTGTGTTGTCGGGTTGTTGTATCATTGGCAACTACTCTACATATCACTTTATTGTTTCAGAAAACATATGGAAAAAATAACCGAACAGTGTTTTTTCGCATTTCTTCAAATCAGTGAATATCAAATTCAGTTATGATTTAATCAATTTCGTTTGAAAATGACAGATTATAATTAAACGTCGTGTAAAACAGTGCAATCTGTGCCAAGCAAATCATAAGAGAAAGTAAAAATGAATGAGTTTTATTATTTTTATTATTATTGACTTTTGCAATTGTCACGTGTCGTTTATTATATTACAAAATCATAAAATTGTGACAACATTTTCTGATCCGCTTCTTTAAAGTTGGTTCAACTTGCAGAACATTAATACATGTCCAGCGTGACGATTATCGCTATTAAACGATTTTTTTCTTTGATCTTGCTGACTGATAATTTCCTTTCTCAGCGGAGTCGAGTGATATGAAAATTGTCGCTAGAAACTAAGGAATATCGTATGTTAGCATGGCTTTGCAATGAAATAGGTAAAATAGCGATGAACAGATTATCATTGGTCATTTCAGTGATAAGATTAGCACTGTTTATCTCGATGATAATCTATAATTACACATTTTTATTGTATTATATTGCCACGTTTTGAGCTTTAATATTCACATGTCTCCCCTGACATATTATTATCGTCACCAGGTACATACAACAAAGCCCGCTTTAGTCTGCTTATTTCTTGAATCCGGGTACTTTCATCTGTCATATCTAAATATGTAATATTTTTCAAACAATCAGGAAACTGCTCATCTGACAACGGTTCCAATAAAAGAGGAATGACACAGCCATCTTTATCATTAATATGTCGTACTAATGCTCTTTCCATCTCGTTCTCGCACCAAGGGCTGGCAACAAAATGTCTTGTTAGCACAAGTATTATCTTACAGCTTTTTCTGATTGCTTCTGTGATGTTTCTAATTATAGTTTTTCCTGGAACGAAATCCCGGTCTGCAATACAACCTGAAATTGATTAACAGAAATATTACATTCATTTGGTAACAATTAACATGAAGAATTTGTTTTTACCATCATCGATCAGTATTTGGTCCTTAAGTAATAAAGGGTATATATATTTGTTCCAACAGGAACAGATATTATGACATTGTTAAGATATTGTCGATGACGTTACACCATAATCGCATTTCATAGGCAGATCCAGGATAATAATTATACATGTTTGGTTATTTTCTAAAATGTTTTAGCTACCATTTAACTTCAAAAGGGGGAGGGAGGGGGGTTTGAGTAAAATTTATTTTCTTAGTTTTTTCGACGTTTTTTCAACACTATCAGGTATAAGGGGAAAACTGGATCAGGATATTTTTATGTCATCAGTTTGACAACCATGACAATAATTTGTTTATCAAATTGAGGATCAGAATATTTTTTAAAGAAAAAAACCATACCCCCTCCTTTTTTAAGTTAAATGGTCGTTCCCTTCCTATTACAGACATGCACATTTTTCATTCATTGAAACCGAAAGGTCTTTGACAGTATTCGATATTCTTGTTCGTAAAAAGACGGAAGGGGAAATCATTACATTGTTCGGGTGGAGTGTGCATGGACACACAACATAAGTGTTAAGAAGCTACCGGTGACCTTAGATAAACTACGAGGCTCATTATGAAGGTAGGAATACCCCTTTAATGTCAGGCCTCAAACGGTCCATTTTGGCTTTCATATGTCAAAATCTCCTTATTGTGATTCGTCGAAATCAGCCGAATTTTTAATCGTCAAATGAAAGTGAACATTTTATTGTCATGCACAAAAATTTACTGTCCCTTTGGCGAGAATTGTTAACGTTATAATATTTGTCATGAAGCTATCCCCTTCACGACTCTCTTGTATCTTTAGAATTCTATCAATTACCTTTAAATGCTTCGTCTTCATCTGAAAATTTCTTTTCTAACTCGAATAGGAGCATATTGTTAACCCAGTCACTGTCTCTGTTGCTATGAGATATAAAGAAACTGTACTGATATCCATCGGGTACCAGTTGAGTCTCTAGAGGAATCGGAATAGGTGCTGAAGATTGTTCGAACTCCTCTTCAAGAACCATTTCAATATCGTCTAGTGGAACGACAGATGCTATTTGTTCTTTGAACTGCTCCAGATGCTTCTGTCGTCCTATATCTAATTTACTTATTGCAGTGTCACATTGCAAAATTTCCGTAATTATATCAAGACCGGTTTGTTTTAGCAATTGTTTGACCGTGACCACATCGTTTATCAGAGAACACAGATCAGAGTAGTCGGTCCTGATAATGTATTCATACACTTCATCTGTATTTGCCTGCTGTTTTTTGCATTTGAGCAGTATGTAAATTATTTCTCGAAGAAGATAGTAGGGTTTGTCACCTCCACTAATCTTGCTCTCAATGCCGTATCGTTTCAGAAGATATAAACACGTAATTTTACAGTCATATATCTTAACATATGAACATAAGGATAATGCCCGTTTCATCCACTCAGTAGCTGTGGCGAGTTCGTCTAAGTCGTATAAACACGATGCCATTCGTTTGGCAATATTATATTCGCTTGGACCTGCTAAAGCTATACCGTGCTGTAAATAATCAAGAGCGTAGTGAAGAAACTCCCTTTTCTTAACCGCATGGGCGCCATATTTGTTTGTGGATGGGAACTTTGCAATCTTCTGGCATATTCTTGCCAATATTTCCATATCAATTGCAGATCCCTTTGATTCGAAGCATTGATGTCCATCGCTGAGTGCTCCTTGAAAGTATTGCCATGACAATTTTCGATTTGTCGTTAAATGCAAATCGCCTAAACTTTCGGCAACTTGCATGCGTGTACTATAAGCAAACCAGTTCATGGTAAAACATTCTGTAGATCGAGTAAGTATTTCCAGAGCCATCTGAAGTCGCTGTTGTTTGTCACTCGAATCTGTCTCTTTAGAAAGATGAAATAAGGCACGTCCATATTTATTCATTACAAATGAATCTGGCATACATTTTTGCATGTCGTATGCTTTTTTTAATGGTATCATTGGGTCTTTGATATATTTGACAAATGACTCGTCTTGAAAGAACTCAAAATCGGTAGGATTATTTTCAAGTGTCTTGTGACGTTTTATTAAAATATTGCCTATTTGTGCAAGTGATCTTGAAATGTAAGTTCTTTTCTTATCAATGTCATCTGTCATGTTTGCAACATTCAAAAATAATTCAATCGCCTTACAGGAAGCATCCAAGACGTCTTTTTTTCTATGTTCAGTATTTTGTTTCTGTAGTGAATCCACATGGCGATTCCATGCCTCGCCAATGTAATACGACCATATTATTCTGTATGGGTATGTGCTGCAGATGATTTGGGCCCTTTCAAATTGTTGAAGGGCTGTGATTTTGCGAAGAAAGTATTCGTTTGTTCTACTGCATTGCATAGATTGTTCTAAATTACTGATAGCTTTTTTGTTGTGGAAAACACATTTTTGGAGCACTATTTTTCGTTCTTTTTCGCTTTTGTAGTGTTCCGCCTGTAGCAGTTTGTGTGCATCAGTCAATTTGCTGCTTGCAATGTTTTCAATATTAGCTGACATATCGTGCACCAAGGCATATCCTTGTTCCAAAAGACAAACAGCTTTATTGACCATGTCTTCTTCTTGGGTGCTATTAATGATTTTTTCTATGCGTTCTTTGCATCTTTCTGAGTCTGATATTCTATGCAATCCCTTATAAATCTGTTCTAGATCAGACAATGCGTTTAAATTTTTTTCATTTTCCCGTAGAATATGTTCAAGATTTTCCTTCGCATAGCATCGCAATCTTGGGAATTTTGTTTTCAAAATAGCAATCATATTATTAAGAACATTATGTACACACTTATGCTCGATTTTCAGTCGTCTTTCAAGTGCTTCTATTTCATCATGAATCATTTGGATGTCTAAAACGTACATCAGATTGAGATTCAGTCCAAATAATCCTGGTACGATGGTACTATCCATCCTGTTATGTATTCAAATACTACACACCATTTGCAACCATACTCCTTAATTTTGACTCATCTGTAAAAAAAAACAAAAAACATAGTTGCCATTTAAATTGTTTTATTTGCACTAATATAAGTTAAAAAATCTCACGCACTTTGCTTAATTCAAATACATAATACATATAAAAAAAACTTGAATGAAATATAACAAATATCTCGCAAAAACTGCGACGAAAAAGCTTTTGGAAAAAATAAAGACAATCGCAATCGTAAATGCAAGACACAGATTTCTAAATGTTCAGTATGTCAAAGTATCAAAGTGATCATTTGTCATGTACAGCGTGGATCTATATGTACTGGTAATTGAAATATAAATTTATACTTTTACAAGAATATCTAATATATACACAGCTTTCTGTATGTTTTTGCAAATTAACTTCGGATTGATCATCGGGCTAAATCATGACATTAAAATTCAATGGTTGATTTCTTTGCAAGATTTGTAATGTTGATAATGCTCATGGTTTCCTCTCAAATAGTTGCTAGGGTCGTTTTAAACATGAAGTGATGATCCTATTTTTGTGTGATTATTTGCTGCGTGTTGGCAGCCTCTAGATGACTTAAGATAAAGAACAGTAATAAAAGCGCTGTTCGTTACTTTTTGCGTTGTTTTGCTGTACAAGAACTGATTATGCGTCGTGGATAGATGCATTGTACTGTCAAAATGTATAACACTACCATTTTAATTTAAGATAGAATCCAGGAATTGGAGTTGAGGTAACATATTGTAATTCCTTGTTTCTTTTTTTTCTATTTCTCTGTCCAGCTTATATCTAGGAATTCTATGATTTTTAAAGATCATTTTATCAACAGATTTTATAGTTTTA
Organism: Mytilus galloprovincialis; assembly: GCA_037788925.1. Classification (NCBI taxonomy): domain Eukaryota; kingdom Metazoa; phylum Mollusca; class Bivalvia; order Mytilida; family Mytilidae; genus Mytilus; species Mytilus galloprovincialis. The sequence goes on along the minus strand of CM075336.1, from coordinate 92,190,442 downwards.
TGTTGTAAGGCTACACCACTGTCTCAGGCTAGGCCGCTGAAGGGTTGAAATCCCGCTATCATTATTAAACCCTGCCACGTTCTGTATGTATGTGTTTGTCCCATGCAAGTCAGGAGCCTGTAATTCAGTGGTTGTCGTTTGTTGCTGCATGTGTTACATTTTTTTGTTCGTTCATTATTTGGAACAATAGATAGGCTGTTACTGATTTATTTTCTCTTTGAATTGTCTTACAATTGTGATTTCTTGGCCTTAAATGGCTGACTATGCGGTAAATTGGCTTTGTTCATTATTAAAGGCCGTACGGTGACCTACAGAAAGTTAATGTCTGTGTCATTTGGTCTCTTGTAGAGAGTGTCTCATTGGCAATCATACCACATCTTCTTTTTTATATTACTTAATTAAAGTGGACAAACATGTTAATGGAAAAATATTCTGATCCCACATTCGACATGTTCGATGAAAAAAAATATGCTGGTCAAACAGATGACAAAATCCAGATTTCCCCGAAATCTTATATTGTTAAATTTTGAAGAAAAATAAGATGATAGTGTAGAAAAACTAAATAAAGATGTTTGCGCTTCTTGAAGTTAATATAAATTATATAAATGGTTTCTCCTTTGTTATCGTACTTACATAGTTCTATAAGTCTGAGCGTAAAAATTCATCATAAAAAAGTTCAGTTATCAATTAAACCAGAAAAAAAAGACAATTATTAAAGATAGTTCAGCAATTCATATTTTCAAAATGCAGATATAATGTTTGAATTTGATGACTGAAAATCCGGCATAGTATACTTCATTCGGGGGGGGGGGGGGGGGGGGGGTTACATTTTTTCCAAAAACAAACAGCACCCTTTTTAATATAGCATTAACTAAAATTTAGTACCTATAGTTATATCAAGAAAGATTGACCTGTACTTATATACAAGATGGACGAAAGATACCACAGGGACAGTCAAATACATGTCAGCAGACAAATTTCATGGTTTCATTTAGGAAGGTTAATTTTAACTTTCAAATGAATTGATTTAATTTTATATAAAATTGACCATTGCTAATGTAAGATTCTCGACAGCATATTTATATATATAGTGATATGTAAATTAGCATACATACCCAAAATCAATATACAGTTAGCACACGTAAATGCATTTGAATATAGTATGCTATAAAAAGAATATACATGCAGTTATCAAACGTAAACTATATAATGGAAGTACACCACTAATTCATGGTCCCATTGCTTTCTATGTTAAATTCCTCCATTTCAAGCAGGCACACCTCTTTCAGTTTAAGTTCAAATAAAGTGGCAATCATTGCATGTCAAAGCAACACTTTATGGTCACTTGTACTGAAAACATCAACATACCTTTATTGGCATATAAGAAAGAACTGGTTCCCGGAACTTCGGATGTACCAAAACAGGTACTTCAGATCTGACAAACAGACTAAATTAAATGTACACTCTTTTTAAAATTTGGTGCAGTTTTTTTAATATTCAAAATTATAAATCCAAAAGTGTTCTACAATGATCACCAGTCCTTCAGCTTTCATTTGATGCCAAAAATACCTAAATATTCTACATATTTTGAAAGTAACACTCATGCGTAAGAACTATTTTGTGTTAAATATGTACTACTTTCTGGTTATGTGCTTTCTGGCCGGGCCTAAGTAGTGGTCGTTAAAAACTTCCATTTGTTGCTAATTAGTGGTGTTATATCTTATGACGTTACGCACAGTGTTCGGTTTAGTAATGGTAACGTTACTCGACGTACTTTTTAATTATTTCAACCGACTTTTGTACAAAACGTCAAAGCTTTGCACTATTTTTAATACAGCTGGCATTGTTGATGTTTAACTACTAATTTAATAATTAAAAAAAAGATTGTAAACATGACTGATTATATATTTTTGACAAAAAAAAACTTTATTTCCTCATAATCTAATCTTATTGAAACTATATATTTCAAATATTTGTAACTGCACAAGCATGTCAAAACTGATCTCAATTCAAATTTCTAATGGAGTTTACAACAATAACTACTCATTTAAATACATCATAAAATATTAAAATGTAAAATAAAGTGCTTGTTATCACTGAATGGTAAAGATTGTTTTAATTTATCAGTTGGTAGAAAAAGTGAATATACATTGTATATTGTATAAAACAATGATTTAAGTTGATTCAACTACTATTCTGGACAAAGAAAGATAACTCCAATTGAAATAATAATTATATATCTGTATTGTATAAAACAAAGATTTAAGTTGATTCAACTACTATTCTGGACAAAGAAAGATAACTCCAATTGAAATTGCAATTAGATATTTCTTGCTATTGCGCAATACTGAGTATTTGAAAATATTTGCTATTGCACAATACTGTGCAATTGAAGATTTCTTGCTATTACCCAATACTGTGCAATTGAAAATTTCTTGCTATTGCACAAAACTTAATATAATAATTTTGGATCCTGATTTGAACCAACTTGAAAACTGGGCCCATAATCAAAAATCTAAGTACATGTTTAGATTCAGCATATCAAAAAAGCCCAAGAATTCAATTTTTGTTAAAATCAAACTTAGTTTAATTTTGGACCCTTTGGACTTTAATGTAGACCAATTTGATAACGGGACCAAAAATTAAGAATCTACATACACAGTTAGATTTGGCATATCAAAGAACCCCAATTATTCAATTTTTGATGAAATCAAACAAAGTTTAATGTTGGACCCCGATTTGGACCAACTTGAAAACTGGGCCAATAATAAAAAGTCTGAGTACATTTTTAGATTCAGCATATCAAAGAACCCCAAGGATTCAATTTTTGTTAAAATCAAACTAAGTTTAATTGTGGACCCTTTGGACCTTAATGTAGACCAATTTGAAAACGGGACCAAAAATTAAGAATCTACATACACAGTTAGATTCGGCATATCAAAGAACCCCAATTATTCAATTTTTGATGAAATCAAACAAAGTTCAATTTTGGACCCTTTGGGCCCCTTATTCCTAAACTGTTGGGACCAAAACTCCCAAAATCAAACCCAACCTTTCCTATATGGTCATAAACCTTGTGTTTAAATTTCATAGATTTCTATTTACTTATACTAAAGTTATTGTGCGAAAACCAAGAAAATGCTTATTTGGGCCCTTTTTGGCCCCTAATTCCTAAAATGTTGGGACCAAAACTCCCAAAATCAATCCCAACCTTCCTTTTGTGGTCATAAACCTGGTGTTAAAATTTCATTGATTTCTATTCCCTTTTACTAAAGTTAGAGTGCGAAAACTAAAAGTATTCGGACGACGACGACGACGACGCAAGACGACGCAGGACGACGACGCCAACGTGATAGCAATATACGACGAAAAATTAAAATTTTTGCGGTCGTATAAAAAGAAGGGTCATTTTCATATAAAATCTTGCAAAATTATGACCCATATTTTTGGCACAATGCCGTACACCCAAATAATAGGAATTGAACCCGGGACTTTATAACTATACAAAATATTTTCTCTGACATTTTCTGAAAATGATACAGTGCGTCTAGAAAGTTTGAGATAATGGCACTTTTCCTATTTTAGCAATTACACTTTTAAAAACAAGTCAGAGAAAAGATAAAACACACATTTCTTATAACTTCTATGTATATCAGAGGTAATCGCCTTAAATCTTCCGGACTAACGCCCCTCAGATACGAGAAACTTTTTAGCTTATACTATACAAGGACAGTACGACATTGCCAATACACTGAATAATTTTTTAAATATCGAATAATTATATAAAAGTGCAAAATAGCACATTGAAGAGTGCGTAATTATTCATTTAAAATTATACGATCAAATAATAGAGGAAATAAATACATTATACATACATGACTTCCTGACAGATTACGTATTTTATTATCCGGTTATGATACATTAGGTTTACATATATATATTATATAAACTGTATGCTATAGATACGTTTTCTGAAAACCTGTATTTAGGTTAAATCGATATTGTGCCTAGTCAATGTGTATTGTGCCCTTTTAACATGTTTAATTAACCATGTTACTAACCGATTTTATAGTATTGTACAAACTCGATTCTTTCGAGGATTCTTTATATATGATCAGACGTTTTTTTTGAAATTGTTATTTTATAATTTAATGAATTAATATATTATATATAATTTGTAGGTCATTAACTTTACACCAATACACATGATACATGATCATACATGCAAATACATAATATATTATGTGTACATTATACAATACATTGATTCATGCATTTGTGGATGCCTGTAAATAAGTTACATGTTTATTATTTCTTTGCTGGGTAAATGTTAATTATTATGCTCATGTAGAGGGTGATTTCGAAACTAGAGGCTCTCAAGAGCCTGTGTCGCTCACCTGTTAATGTGTTTACTGATGTCGGCCATCTTCGTTGGTAGGCAGGGTCATTAGACACTTTTTTTTTTAAAAGATACCCATGTATTATGATTGTGGCCAAGTTTGGTTAAATTTGGCCAAGTAGTTTTAGAAATGATTTTTATACAAGTTACAAAAATGACGAAAAGTTGTTCAATATTGACTATAAAGGACAATAACTCCTTAAGGGGTCCTCTAAAAATTTTGATCATGCTGACTTATTTGTAGATCTTACTTTGCTGAACATTATTGCTGTTTACAGTTTATCTCTATCTATAATAGTATTCAAGATAATAACCAAAAACTGCAAAATTTCCTTAAAATCACCAATTTTAGGGCAGCAACCCGACAACAGGATGTCCGATTCAATTGAAAATTTGTGAGGGGATATATCTTATTCTGATGGACATTAAAATCTTGAAAGATTTTCCCTAAATGTCTTAGTTTCAAAGATATAAAGCAAAAACTGCATTTTACCACTATGTTCTAATTTTAGCCATGTCGGCCATTTTGTTTGGTAGGCTGGGTCATCGGACACATTTTATAAACTATAAACCACAATGATAATTGTGGCCAAGTTTGGTTAAATTTGGCAAAGTAGTTTCAGAGAAGAAGATTTTTAGAAAAGTAACAAAAAATGACGAAAAGTTGTTAAAAATTGACTATAAAGGGCAATAACTCCTTAAGGGGTCGACTGACCATTTTGGTCATGTTGACTTATTTGTAGGTCTTACTTTGCTGAACATTATTGCTGTTTACAGTTTATCTCTATCTATAATAGTATCCAAGATAATAACCAAAAACTGCAAAATTTCCTTTAAATAACCATTTCACAGGCAGCAACCCAACAACAGGTTGTCCGATTCGTCTGAAAATTTCAGGGCAGATAGATCTTGACCTGATCAACAATTTTACCCCTTGTCAGACTTGCTCTAAAGGCTTTGGTTTTTGAGTTATAAGCCAAAAGCTGCATTTTACCCCTATGTTCTATTTTTAGCCATGGCGGCCATCTTGGTAGGTTTGACGGGTCACGCCACACATTTTTTAAACTAAATACCCCAAGGATGATTGTGGCCAAGTTTGGTAGAATTTGGCCCAGTAGTTTCAGAGAAGATTTTTGTAAAAGTTTACGGACGACGGACGACGGACGCAGGACGACGGACGCCAAGTGATGAGAAAAGCTCACTTGACCTTTCAGGTCAGGTGAGCTAAAAAAGTGATGTATATAAAAAAAAAATAAAAAAATACGAAAAATGCATATGGTCAAAACAGAAGGGAAAAATCTGAGGGAAAAATACGACATTAACGGACTGGAGATCATGGAGATTGTAGGGCTAGAAAGAATTATTTCCAATTGTACATAATTTGGGGGTAAATTAAATGTTTTATGTTTTCTATAGTGTACGAACAACAAAATATTCGGAAAATAAATAAAAAGACCTCAAAGGGACAACAAAATATCACACACCCCTCCCGTTATAAAAAAGCAGTGGCTATATATATTCGTCCGGCTAGATGGAAGAATAGTCAAACATGTCTATTCATCCGGCAAGCCGGACAAATAGCCTTTTTAGGGTATTTTGCTATTTGTTTGGCCAAAAATATAATGGCGAAGATATAACATCGTGATTTAAGGAGATAAATAAACGCTGATCGAGTAGTTATGAGAAATATTGTCTAAAATCGAATAGTATATCAACATCTATATATTATGCAGTAAATACACTTTTCAATTAGTTACTTAGCCAAAAAATGTGCAAATTTAATGTATTTAAATTCATTCACTAAAACAAAACAAAATGCAAATGAATATACTACAAAGAATGCATTTTATTCGGTTTTTTTTCTATTCGAAAGGAGTTTAAATTTGGGGAGGGGCAAAACAGACTCTCGTCTTTGTATTTGTTCTACCCCATATGCGCCCCTGTGTTACATTTTGTACATAACACACGCATGATGTGAAACAATTTCGATCAATTTCAGAACTCATCAATATAGCATGAATATTGTTGGTTACGTATATATATATATTATATCAATCGATCAACAGTACGTATTTCAGTGATATATAATATCAGAGACATATATAATACATATATTGTATTATATGTCTCTGATAATATGCATATCGCTATGTGACTGAACATGCTAAATACAAATGTACGTAACATTATATACATGCAATACTTACATACTTTCAAATTTCTAAATATATGAAGCTCAACAAATATGTACAGCATTACAATTATACACAACCTTGATGCTTTATAGGTGCATGTCTCTGACAAGTTGTTCTCGGTTTGTTGTGTATATATGTTTAGTTATTGTTTTATTTATAACTTGGTTTATTTTGTTTCAAAGCAACGGGGTTATTTTTCGATTAAAACCAAAGAGTAATTATATATTATAAACTACATGTTTATGTACTGTGATCTGATTTCTTAAAAAAAAGACTAGAGCATATATGTATAGTGTATAGCAGAGGGTCTCGGTGGGGTTTACAGAATAAAGAGTACTGGACAATACAACTGTTACAGAAAAATTTGCAAACAAAACAAGGAACCGAAAATCATGGAATGCAAAAATTTGAAGAATAGAGAAATATGGGCAAAAAAAATACAGACAAATGGCCTAAAATAGTTAAGAGTATACTAGTAGAAGACCCGTATCCCGTATATGGGCGTTTTTCAATGAAAACGTACTTTCTTGTCCCAACCACTTTAAAAAAAATGTGTTTGATCTTTGCAAGTAATTTTTTTGTGCAGTCAGTACATTGAATTAGATATAACATTTTTAAGCAAAGAAACAGTTTATTTTTTAGAGGGATTGATAAGATATTGATTCCTGAATGGTTCAAAACAACCAAAATGGCATGTCCCTAGACCGCCTGTTCAACATTCATACTCTAAAATATCGTAAAAAAATGTAGAAATAAATATTAATTTTACTTAATATAAGTTCTTTAATAATTCAAAAGTATGTTTAGAGCCAACATATTTTAATAAACAGCTTTTAACATAGGATTTTTTATTTCAGAAGGTGTGTCCCTAACACAATGTCCACTACGAAACGAAGTCATTTAAACTTGCTAATAAACAGTTTTATAAAATCAATGTAATTTTTTGTTTGCAAGAGATATAAACATTAGGGTCTTACAAAAGAAGTGATGCTTTTATAACGGCAATTAAATTGTTGGTAAGAAAAATTGAGCACATCAAATGGACCAGAGTGATACCGTATTTTTGTAAATGTCCACTACGAAACGGGTCAAATCTCCTTCAGTAACTGATTTTGAAATTATGAAAAAAATATCAGTGTACAGCTTAATAATGCTTTGATGAATACAGTCAGTCTTGTTACTATTGCAATATAGGGGTTGTGAGAAAAAAAATAAAACATGTGAATATGTCCCCTACGAAACGGTCACCTACGAAACAAGTTTGGGAGAAAAACGTTTCGTAGTGGACACTACCACTACCATGCAGTCTTTTTTTACTCTTTTTTCAATTATATTCGTGCAAAGCAAATAACAAAGGTTAGTTTCATGTAATTTTTATTATGTTTTTATTAACATAGAATAGGGTTGATGTCAACTACGAAACTTTTTGTCCACTACGAAACGGTTTTGTCAACTACGAAACGCATCAAAATGTCCACTACGTAACATGAGTTGTACCTTCATATGTGAAGTACTGTCTAATCTTTATCGATAAAAAATGGTTCTCCAATTCAGAAAAAAATGAGATTTTTCTAGAATATAAAGTAAACAAACTGGAATGTCTATAGGAAACATTTAAAACTGCAAAAAATATGTGTGTTTAGAAGCAGTTTCGTAGGGGACAAAAGTCCTCTACGAAACAGTACACAAATTATGAAAATAATATCATTTTAAAAGAGTATTTAAGATTGCACTTTTTGTTTACAAACAGGTCTATAATAGAGGTACCGGTATTCAAAATAACTCTTGAAAATAAATTTTAGACTAGTTGATTTTCCATTTTATTTAGGTCTGAACGGAACGCTTTTATTGAAAAACGCCCATATATATGCTGTATTTATTATCTTTTACTGTTACCATGTATGTACAACAGTTCATCTGACTTTCTGTTGTAAAAAAAACTTTATTATGGTGGCCGGTTAGGGACATTTCGCGTTTTCGCCTTTCATATTCTATAGGGCGAAAACGCGAAGGTTCGAAGTCGAAAACGCGAAAACGCGAAATGGCCTTAACCGACCACCATACTTTCTCGTGTAGTTTAGTCCCTCCTATCGTGTATCTACACAACCAAACGTTTGACATTTGGTAACTAAAACACGTTACAAAGAGCAGGCAATAGTCGAATGCCACCATGAGGCCTAGGTCTGCAACGAACGAGAAAGACCCCTGAACAAAAAGGTGTTCTATTTCACTGAAAATGGACGTTACACTTAATTTTGAAATGTATACATATAAATGAACCAGAATTTAAAAAAAAAAAAAGAAGAAAAAAAAGACAAACATAGGCCAGAGGCTCCAGGGGCGGATGCAGGAATTTTCGAAAGGGGGGTGCTAACCCAGGGCACCCATGGCCAGGGCAAAGGGGGGGTGCAAAATATATGTCCCGATACAAATGCATTGATCGGCAAAAATAAAGGGGGGTGCGCACCCCCGGAACCCCCCCCCCCCCCCCTGGATCCGCCACTGGGCTCTTGTCTTGTGACGGGCGCAATCACTGTTTACGCCGTGATAAAACATATTTTGTGAGTATCATCGTATTCTTCGTAAAATATTACAAATCGATCTTTCTTATTAAAAATATTTATTGTGTGGCACTTATATCCGAGATGTTTTTCGGTTCATTTTTTCTCGGTACTTGAGTGTAGATTTTTAATATTCAATTGGAGATATATACTATAGAGCCCATGCATGATTGTTAAATGTTTAATCTAGACTTTTATAACTTGAATAATACGGTTTAGCATGTTAATTATAAATCAAATATGCGAATTTGTGTCAAATTGGTGAACACGAATTTAACAGCTAATGCCTCCTTAAGGTATGGCTATACCTATACAAATAAAAGTTATATGTAAGAATAAGAAAAACGCGGTAAGATCGCCAATTAGACAGCTACCCGCAAGAGACCAAATAACACACCAATTAATATCACCATACGGGCTACAAAAATTAGAAAAAAACCCATAACGCAAAGTCAGCTATAAAATGCACCACAAGGACAAATGTATAGTAAAACCATTCAAACTTTGTAATTTGCATTTTATGTTTCAGACGAATAACGGTTAAACATTTTTAAAGATATGCATGATTGTAACATGACTTTTGTCTTTTAAAAGACAATAAGATGAAAAAATCGACTAATTTTGACAAATCACATAAAATTCTTTCCAAAAATATCAATAATAGATAAAAAAATATTTTACACTGGTTTTTGACGAAGTCTCGATAGCTGAAATGACCATTTGACGAAGGGCATTCGTATACCCATAATAAAGGAGGGGCGAAAGATGCCAGAGAGACAGTCAAACTCATAGATCGAAAAAAAACTGACAACGCCATGGCTATTTAAAATGAAAAAGACAAAACAAACAAACAAATAATAGTACACATGACACAGCATAGAAAACTAAAAACAGTTAGCAATACGAACCTTACCAAAAACTGCGGGTGATCTCAGGTGCTCAGGAAGCCTTAGGGTAAGCAGATCCTGATCCACATGTGGCACCCGTCGCTGGTGTTAGGACTAATTTTTTTATTAATGCAGTCTAGTTTTGCCTTTCCTAAGGGGCCCTTTCAAAATCCTGCATTAAAATTTTCGACTAGTTTATTTTGGGAAATATGCAGGCAGGAATACAAAAAAGATAATAGGAAATCCAGAAATTTTGTTTTACTGTATATGATTAAATCATAGTTTATTTTAAGTAGGCGAAGCCATGCTACAAAACTTATCAGGTACACAAGATGGTGGTCTGTACTCAATTTGAAAATTGTTTTATAAATACTGAAACAATTAAAGTTTTTTTTTAATCTATATAAAGGAGTAGGTCCAGTAAGACCCCTTTTTGGCCCCAAAATATAGCAGTTTTACAAAATTGTTAAAATGTAAACTTTTAGTTGTTCATTATACAGTAGAATGCTTCTGCTACATAAATATGGGATATTTTTGACATAATAATGCACAATTATCGGGTACTAGCACCATAAAGTCATGCTAAATTACTGAAATCGTCACAATTCTAGCATTTTAGTTAAATTTTAGACGGTTTAACTTTTCGTGTAAAACGAAAGTGGCCGCATACGTGTTCATCCTTAAAATTGAAATGTATAAAGTTGTATTTTATGATAATACATAACATATATAAAGGTTGAGGATGAACACAGATGCGGCAACTTTCATTTTTGGCAAAAAACCATCTGAAAAGTGACATTTTTCGGAATATTTGGTAGATTTTTCATATTTGAGCTTGAATCGGATCGTTTTTAATGACTAACTCAGTTAAAATTTTCCCCATAAACTAATTGATTCAAATGAAATCACTTAAGTGTTTTAAAAAAAGTGGTCAAAATCTTTCATCAGATAAACCTGAAATTTGAGGCCAAAATCGGTCCTTACCGGACCTACTCCTTTGCTTATTAGAAAACTCACTGACAAAATGGTTCTTCCCAAGCTTCGAATATAAAACATTGTTTTATGGTTATTAATCACACCTTTTCTTGGTCATGTTGTGATAACTTGGTTATCTCCCATGTAGACAGAATTTACAAATGTAAACAACTTGTTTGTAAGGTTTAATTTATTGATCAAACGGATTTAAAGCTGAATATATATTTCAATTTAAAAGTGTTTTACCTTACAGTAGCATAGTTGCCAACACTGACACACAAACTGTCAAAGAGTTACTGGGGTATAAAAATATAGTCACCTTGTCGTCCTTGGTATAATTTTTTTCGGACTCCATAAAAAACGAGGGTTTCTTATCGTCGAGTTGCAAGTTTCGAGTTACGAAAGTCGAGTTGCGAGTTACGAAAGTCGAGTTGCGAGTTACGAAAGTCGAGTTGCGAGTTACAAAAGTCGAGTTGCGAGTTACGAAAGTCGAGTTGCGAGTTAGGAAAGTCGAGTTGCGAGTTACGAAAGTCGAGTTGCGAGTTACAAAAGTCGAGTTGCGAGTTACAAAAGTCGAGTTGTGAGTTAGGAAAGTCGAGTTGCGAGTTAAAAAAATATTGTTTACACCGAATTTTCAGGTTTGATTCACATTTGATAAACAAAACATGCATGCACCTGAACTTAGTTATTCCCGGGATTGTGGGATTTGAAACAGTTTATGTGATACTTATTTATTAGAGTCTAATATAAGTTAAGTTCTGGAAGCATTTAAAAAAAAAAATGTATCCTTACTGGAAGAGTTCGATCTTATTTAATTCAATGCGTTTACACTACAACAAAAAAAGAACCGATCTGACCATAAATTACCTTTCGTAAACAAATAATCCTAAAAATAGAATAGTAAAGGAAATTCTGCATCTCGCGCAAACTATAACACATTGCAAAATCATTGAGAAAATAGTTTGCTCATTGGAATTTCGTATGGACTTATTAATCATTATTTTGGATCGTACATCACAAGTCATTAAACAAAGATATGTGTGTAAACTATATATCTATCGCTAAATAACGAACGGCCAATGCGTTTGAAGATGAGGATTTGCAGCAAACAAATAGAACTTATTGATTTAGAAGACATGGAAGATAATAAAAAAATAGCCGAATCTATGTTTACTTTTCGTATTCCATCCATCATTTTTAAACACGCCGAACATGCGCAGATTTATTTTCATATCTGAATATATATTAACATTCACCTGACAAAAGCGATCGATCTAAACATTTAACACGGTGTCTATCCATATCGGATCCTTTACGCGCAATTCAGCGGTACGCGGCTCCTTTGTGAACAGATAACGGATCCTTGCCGTAAAACAACGTGGTGTTGTTAGAAAGTTGTGGATGACAACAAATCAGAGAGGTATTTTGTGTTAAATTCTTAGTTCACGGAACTTTAGAATGTCAAACTGATCCACTCTTCTTATGACTATAGATAGTTTTAAGAATAACAGGCTATTTTTACAAGAAAAAGTGGGCAAGTGTCTCACATAACCTTTGTTTTTTCCAAAAAACAGCGTTTTATGCATGTTATTTCTGTCAATATCGATTTGAATAAACAGTTCATCATTTTTTAATTGCTCATTTCATTTTATTGAGTATAAAAGAGTATACAATAAGCTCCAGATAGAATTAAAAGACCGTGTTGGAAACGGATCATAAAGATCCGTTGCCACAAATTTTATAACATTTTGAACTAATTTCAGAAGACTGAACATTAGAATTTCGGTAGATTGTTTTACCCAATAAAAGAACGTCAATTTCTAATGCAGTTCAGTACTTTTATCAGCAAAAACAGGGAAGAAATGCTTGAAAGTCTGGAAAATGTCAACATCACTTCGCAATTTCATACAATTGCACTCCCTTGTTTCAGTGATTATTTTGTAATCATAATAGCTAACGAAATAAAATACATCTATATACTTACCTTGATAGTTGGCTTATTCCGCCTGATATTTGTTTTTTGTTGACCAGAGTGTTTAGACAGAATAAAACACAATTTTAAAGGAACGTTTAGATCAACTCACCTTATGTTTACGGCAAGGATCCGTTATCTGTTCACAAAGGAGCCGCGTACCGCTGAATTGCGCGTAAAGGATCCGATATGGATAGACACCGTGTTTAAACCTTGAAAAAAGATCGATTCAAATAAGATTAATCTTTTTAAAACTACATCGATATATATATATATATATATAGACTTTTTGAATCTGATTGAAGATCGATATTTTCCGTTTTCATTATTACATCCATCGTTTTGAAAAACGTGTGTTTTTGCCGCCAAACATAGGTAGTAATTTCCATGCAATCGTGACAGATATGTATAATAAAAGTGAATTATGTGCGAAAATAGATAATGTGCTTACTTCTAATTTGTATTCCTAAATTGAAGTAAACGAAGGGGATATTTTGAATCCCAACCTTTTTAAGATTTTTAGCTCACCACTTGGCGTCCGTTACATTTTGAACTTCTTCTAGAGAACCACTGAATGGAATGGAACCAAACATGGCATGAATGTTCCTTATGAGGTGCTGACCAAGTGTTGTTACTTTGTAGCCGATCCATCATCCAAGATGGCCGCCAGCAGGGGACTTAGTTTAACATAGGACGCTATGGGAAATGCATACAAATGACTTCTTTTAGAGAACCATTGAATGGAATGAAACCAAACATGGCATGAATGTTCCTTATGAGGTGCTGACCAAGTGTTGTTACTTTGTTGGCGATCCATCATCCAAGATGGCCGCCAGCCGGGGACTTAGTTTAACATAGGACCCTATGGGAATTGCATACAAATGACTTCTTTTAGAGAACCACTGAATGGAATAAAACCAAACATGGCATGAATGTTCCTTATGAGGTGCTGACCAAGTGTTGTTACTTTGTAGCCGATCCGTCATCCAAGATGGCCACCAGTGGGGGACTTTTGAATGAAATTAAACATGTTCCTTTCCTTATAAATGAGGTTGTGTTGTCACTTTTTGCCAAATTTCATATTTTTTTTATATGATTTCAAAAACCCAAGTAGAATCAGGTGAGTGATACAGGCTCTTGAGAGCCTCTAGTTATAAAAGAATTTAACCGGATGCATTAAATGAAACCCTAGATGCTGTTGATATAAATGACCGCAAAACTGAGTGCCTCATGTATGCAGAGGATCTTGTTATTTTTTGTCTAGTTCCAAGGCAAGTCTTTCAAACACGAGTGTTTAGAGGTCACTCTATCTAAAACCAAAGTTAATATGTTCAACAAACCTGGAAAAATTTTAAAAGAATATTTGTATTGCGAAAAAGATATAATAGAATGTGTTTACAATTATAAGTATCTAGGTTTAAAATGTATATTGACTTTTTAAGAATGGAAAGGGAGAGCTATACAAAAAATCACTATAAGCAATATTCAAATTGCGAACTTCATCATCTTACAATCCAAGTAATTTTACTCTATAACATAGAGAATAATACATGGCAAAATCCGTATCATATGTCGTATCATCCAGAGACATCAATATCAGCCCAAGGGCCTTTAGGCCCGAGGGATGATATTGGTCGAGGGTGATACGGCATGTGATACGGATTTTGCCATGTATTATACACTTTATCATATATTTCAACAGAAGAGTATTATATTATATGAACTGTTTTCTGGTTACCTTCAGTTCTACTTTTGTCTTGTTTCAAAGGCCTTAAAAGAACTGCTCAATTACTAATCCGAAGCACCTGGGTTACCTCACAATTTGCGTGCTGTTGTTTTAAAAATATTTTGTTTATTATTGTATTAATTTGTGTGTTTTGTATTTTTCATAGATGCATTAACTTGACGTTCGTGACATCACATACAATATGAAAACTCGACATCCGTGACGTCACATACCAATCAATGACGTCATTCAAAAAATTTACCTATTTTGAGGAAAATTTTTCTTAAGCAAAAATAAAAACCAAAACTGACTTTATGTAAAAAAAAAAAAAAAAAAAGTAGGGGTGTGATAAAGGGTATGCGATAAAGGGTGCGCATCAAAGTTGCGCGATATGGATTAAACAGCAGGCTATTTATCACATATGCAAAACTACTGTATTTACTACTAAACATATGATAAATATATATATAGTGCAGGCGATTTGGTGTCACGATATCACAGTAGCATGGGTTCGAATCCCGGCGAGGGAAGAACCAAAAATTTGCGAAAGCAAATTTACAGATCTAACATTGTTGGGTTGATGTTTAATTTAATTAAGTTTAAAATAACTTATAATTGACAATATCAAACATGTGAACACGTCTATATAACTCAAGTTTTAACCTAAGTGACTCAGTTTAATAAGTTACCCAATACTTTCAGAGGCGGATTTAGGAGGGGGCGGGGCCAGGGGCCCCCTTTTTTGGGAAAAAAGTGTCTGCTTATATAGGGAATCACTGAAGCGTGACTGGAGCGGGCCCCCTCTTAGGTCAGTCAGTGGGCCCCCACTTATGAAAATTTCTGGATCTGCCACTGTCTTTAAAAAAATACGTATGAAATCACGATGTAGCAATAATCATTTTATACTTTCCAATTAAATCTTACCTGTAAATGGCGCAAATATAGTTTTTACAATAGTATCTTTGACAGCTACATTTATAAAATAAAGAATAAAAATGGGGAATGAGTCAAAAAGACAGCAACCAAATCAAAATATACAATTCAACCAAAGGTCATTAGGTCTACAAATTAACACAGCGAAAAATCACACACCTAGAGGGAGCCCTGAGCAGGCCCGAAACACAATATAGATAGATAAAGAATGTAGACGCCATTCTATGCTGCTAAATATAAAGATGAACCAAAATTAAAATATATACAAGAGCAACAAAGGCTAAAGGTTCCTGAAATTGGTCAGACACAAAAAAGCGGCGTGTTTAAACTGGTTTTATTCACGCCCATCATATCCCCTTCATTTCTAGCCAATGCATAAGACATATATAATTTTAACATCCTCAATTTTGAGTGTCACTGACAAACAATACATTTTGCGGGCCCATATTCTTGTTATTAAAGTCGGCCTGTAACTTCTTCTATTTCTTCTTCTCTCAGTATGAACTTCCTTTGTAAGGAACACAAGGATAAAATCCAAGTATTAGTTATTACATATATGTTTAACATACCCAACTATATCAGTCCTATTCAGGACCAATAACTCTGTCGATAGATATTATATGGTATACAATATTGTTGAAATCAGAGCAATCCTATTATCGGTCTCTGTTGAAATGTAAACAATATAAAATATTTTTTACAAATGTTAAACTTTATATCGATTCATTGAATGCCTGGATTTAGCTTAAAACATTGAATTAAAAAAAAATGTTTAATCAATGCAATCAGAAATCTCGTTGAATTTCCTTTAAAAAAAAATTCCATTTGAATTAAAATTTGAATCATAATATTTCTTTAAAATAATTATGAAAAAATAAAAATATTTGAATATATTTTAAGCAAAAATAATTTTTTTAAAGACATTTTCATAATATTCATATTTTCTTAAAGTTTATTATTTGCTAGAATACGTCACAAAAGTCACGTGATGTCTAACTTAGTTGGATATGATGTCCAACGGTAAAATTACATACATGTATACAGTAGTAAAATTTTTTTTTTTACAAATTTCAAATAAAATCCTACTGAAATTATGAGGGGGATATATAGGACCTTTACAAGGACTATGTGATCAGGTGTTTTTAAGCTCAGGATTTTGGGATTGGGTCCCCTTTCGGAATCCGGGAATTCTTTTTTCGAATTTCAGGACATGCAGGATGTCTGGATTTAAATTTATTTAAATTCTGGACCTCAGGATTTAGGGTTTCGGGATTTCGTGATCTGGACCCCTCCTACCCCCTCATTTATGAATAATAAAACTCAATTTATATGGACTGAAATTTACTTTTATCACACTGTCAACCAACCATTGCCTCATGCAACTTAAAGCATTATATATATAGTTTATAGCACTTCATTTGGATCATAAACTGTGATTGACATAACAGTAAAATAAACAAGTCTATTAAGGGCTTACCATACAGTTTTATATCCCGTATTTACATTTTGATAAAAATTTCCATACAGACTATTTTTTATCTGATTAAATCAAATATGTAATACAAAATATACCTTCATGTGCTACTTTTTGAGTAAAATGAGGTGGAAATTTTGTATATATTTTCTCAAAATTCGGATTTGTGGCCGTATTTTCCCTTTCGAAAGAAAATTATATCTTTTTTGTTTTAAAAGATAAACACAAATTGTGTGGTGTTAAACATGTTAAAATATTTGTAATTTCTGTATTTTATAAGTATCATAAAAACTTATACATTTTGTATTCAGAAATAACTCATATTTATCAAATTTTCATGAACATGATGAATCAGTAGAAAAAAACATCAAAAATATTGCACTATTTATGTTTTCATGAAAATTGGCATACATGTTCTTCTTACAATGTACATGTCTTAGGTATTCAAACCAAAATGGCATTTTAAAACATAGGGGTCCATGAACTCGTTTTCAAGTTAAATAAGTTTGAATGATAAAAATCAGTCAAAATCTGAATCGTTTCCTGGTAAGTCATAGTTTGATGTCGGGAAAATAACAATATTCGTTAGCAACGTCATTACCTCCCTTGTAACTATCGTATGCCCTTAAAGGGGCTCAAGTTTTGTGCCCATTAGAATACCTACAATCTGTGGATTAACCTTGTTGCCAAATGTTTGGTTTAAGTTGAAACCCATTGTGCCAGACTTCTTCTGTTGTATGTTGAATAGCATAGTCCTTGATAGGTTCAAAATATATGTAATTCTTGTTTTGAATAACCATGAAAACAGTACTTGGACAATTCAAAAGAAAATGATAGATATTTTTCTCATAAAGAGTACAAACATAATAAATGTTCCTGAAACTATTCTTAGACTAGTTTCAAAAATAGTTTTCTGAACTGCAGCTTTTGTCTTGTCAAAGATATTCCAAACTATATGATTTTACCAATAAGTAGGTGATAATTTCTAGATCTTAGAATTTATTTGGATTCAGCTTCATCCTTTAAAGTACTGAGCCAGTAGGTGTTTCAAATTGCTTTGTTACAAAAGATTTCAATTTTAAATTTTTCAGGTTTAGGAGCATTAAGCATGTTAAGTCCTCATTATGATATAGCTTGCAAAAACTTTCCTTTGGTCTTTTAGCCAGAAAAAGATACTGTTCTCATCAGTTTCTATGCAATTTATTGCTGATAATAAACTCATCATAGATACCAGGATTAAAATTTTATATTTACGCCAGACGCCCGTTTCGTTTACAAAAGACTCATCAGTGATGCTCGAATCAAAAAATGTTTAAAAGGCCAAATAGAGTATGAAGTTGATTAAGAGTTGTGGCGCAAATTTCTTCTGATAATTCTATGGAGCAGTGAGTTGTGAACTTGAGGTGTTCATAATATGACCATGAATGGTATTTCTATCATTTATTATAGCACGTCTATGCATTGATTTTGGACAAAATTGGCCTATTTATAACATACAGTTGAAACAATGAATTTGATCAAAATGAGACTATACCCATTATAACATACACTCATGATACATCTGAAACTCAGGAAATGATCAATAAAATCAGAAAAAGTACTGAAAGGTTTTTCTTGCAGTAAATATTTTTATGTCAATAAGTTTATGCAACAGCTTGCATATTGACCATATTTTAACATTAATCATATACAGATATACATTCTATATATACATGATATACATAGACTGTCATTTAGGTCACCAACGATTAAAAACGCCCTTTACATTGATCAGATATTATTGATAAATAATCAAAATGTCAAATCTTTATTATTTTATTTATTAACACAAGTAAAGATTTTAATTCCGTATTTATTATTTTTTTTCATAGCTACATATTTATATATGACATGTACAAAATATATGATTCAATGTGATTATTTACATGATTATTAAGGGAACTCCTTAAACAAAATCTGCCCTGGATTGCTAGGATTAAAGATTATAGATAAATTTGTCATCTTTTTATTGTTTTGTGAACACAAATCAAGGTTATAAGTCTACAAAAAAAAATTATCTTATAACTGTCGAGGTCAGTAGGAAGTTTGCAGCTTACATGCCGGTTAGTGATAAAGAATAGTTTTATTTGCAGATTAATTCATTTAATACTTTATATAAGTTATTTTATTAGATTTGAATGACTTTGTAAGTTCTGAAATATATTCTTCTTGTGTAAAGACATTGACATCATGTGTCAGATAACAATAAATCATAGCTAATATATATATATATATGATATATATATTACTTATATGTAACATTCGTAGGTAATAATAAAAGTACTTGTTGTTGAACTACATGTTTATTTTCTTCTTTCCAATCTATAAATTTTCAATTGTAAAATTAATTTTTGCCCATTGATCAAATATATATATACATGTATATGCAAGTGGGGCAGATGTTGATAAATTTAAAATTTGAATTTTAAGCAGTCAGAGCTCAGACATATAAACAAATGGCAGACTTGTTGAGGTCTATTTATGTTGCTGAAAAACTTGATTTTACTTGGTGGCCAAAGTACATGTGACCTATGACAGCAAAAACCTGTCTGAGAGTTCACAAGGACTTAAGCTATATGTATCTTAATATTTAATTATCTAATTGAACATCCTAATACTAAACACAGATGTTTTACCTCATTAAGTGTGGTTCCAGGTGGTTGCATTGTAAGGTTAATTAACATTATCTCCGATTTTTTAGACTTTCATTCATATTTTTCTTTAGAAGACAAAGCATTGTCTTTCAAAGTTGTCATTATTTGATTTAGATGCATGACCTTTTTTATAAATATGTGTCGGTCTTGAAGTTAACCAATTTTGGTAACTTATCTACTTGTAGGATTCGATATTTGCAACTTTTTGCTTCTGGTCAATTATTTCTTGCTTAACAATATTAAACTTATTAAAGTCATATTTTGTCTTTCATTAAAGGGAGACAAATCCTAAAACTTACAAATTTAGACCTCTATGAGTCAAAAACAGATTCAGACTTGTTTATGTCTGAGCTCTGACTGTTTAGTGGGTGCAACTCAAAAAGAAAAGTAAGGAAATGTTATGAATTTCTGTGAGGTCATTAGTATTTACAATATTTTTTCAAGTAGTTACAAAATGTAGGTAGTGTAGATCTCATAATTAATGGCATTCATTCATTAGTACATGCAGTTGTGACTAGATGTACATGTCGTCATGATAAATTTTGCATTTTTGAACGAATCCTCTAGTTTATATAAAAAAGAAGGTATGATAGCCAATGAGACAACTCTCCACAAGAGACCAAATGACACAGAAATTACCAACTATAGGTCACTGTACGGCCTTCAACAATGAGCAAAGCCCATACCACATAGTCTGCTATAATTTAAGGCCCTAAAATGACAACGTAAAACAATTCAAATAAGAAAAGTAACGACCTAATTTATATACAAAAAATGCATAAAAACAAATATATGTAACACAGCAACTAACAACAACCACTGAATTACAGGCTCCCGACTTGGGACAGGCATATACATACAGAAAGTGGCGGGGTTAAACATGTTAGCGGGATCTTAACCCTCCCCTAACCTGGGACAGTGGTGAAACACTAGTACAACATAAGAACGAACTATAAAAATCAGTTGAAAAAGGCTTAACTCATCATATGGATACAAATATGTATGTTTTTGGATATAATGGTCATCTTTTAAGATGACAGGGGGTTTACTTTATCCATGTACATTTGTGCTCAGAAATGACAAGAAAAACGAGTTAGATTTTATTATGTTGTACTTATTACATATATATAATATATATAGCTTTTGTTGTATTTACATGATTTATATCTTATTTAACCAGATTATTAATCTTATCAGTGTTTGTCTAGATTATTTGATGATGACATCCTGTTAATAATTCCATCATCTATTTTATAAGTACATATAATCAGGGGATTAGTAAATACGTTTCAGTATTTTTGTACATACTATTCAAAATACTTTTACACATCAGTTATAGTTGCCGTCAGCTGAAATTCGTAGCGGTTATCGGTAAAAATAATCTAAACTATCAATCACGTTCACTCGAGATATAGTTTTTCACACTCCATTCATAAATCGCAAAAAGAAAAACCACTACTGACCTACCTTTTAAGTGATTGCACTGTGATAATCCTGACCTTCACATTTTCATAGACGATTTTGAATGGTGGAATCCGCCATTGTTTTTACCGGAAGTGTTTCCGTGGAGTTCAATTTCATAAAATTTGCATAAAGCGCGGGAAACCTTATCACATCAATGAAAAGAACATTTCAGGAAACTGCGTAAATGACGAATGTCATATGTAAACAAATGATCCTCATAGAAACGAAGATGGCGGAATTACAATGGAAAACATTCTGGAAAATGTGAAGGTCAGGATTATTACAGTGTGATCACTTAAAAGGTAGGTCAGTAGTGGTTTTTCTTTTTGCGATTTATGAATGGAATGTGAAAAACTATATTTCGAGTGAACGCGATTGATAGTCTAGATTTTTTTTACCGATAACCGCTACGAATTTCAGCTGACGGCGACTATAGTCCTACTTAAATATTAGCAGTAGTTGTAAACCAAAAGAGAGGAATCATTTATTGTAAGACTAAGTTTCAATACCAATTGTGAAAAATTGAAAAGAAGATATTCTGTTGTAAGTGAACGATTTAGTTTTACATAGTGATGGTTAATAATTGAAAGTTTTTGCTCTATGAAACACATCATAATTGCATTCTGCTTACTTAATTTGTCATGGCCAAAAACTTCATTGATGAAAATGAGTAGTCACCAAATGCCAAATATATGTAAGTTCATCAATTTTTCAATAAAAAAAATAACAGAAATTATGTCTTTTGATTTAGTAAATATGTGGTTAAGAGACCAACAGACAGAGTGAATATCAGTTTTTTAAAAGTCTGTAGGTCACTAGGTGAATACTGTGAACCAACTTAGATGGTTTACCATGTTTACAGAACGCTGCTTTATTCAAAATACCATTTATCATGTTCATAAAGGAAGCTCTATCGATAAAGAATAACAAAGAATATCTTATTCATAACTGTATCATAACTGTATTTTTTTTGTTTTCAGGTAATGTCTAAGAAAGTTTTAATCACTGGAGCATCAGGATTATTAGGCCGAGCTGTGTACAAAGAATTTGTGAATGAAGGATCATGGGAAGTTTTAGGTTTGGCATTCAGTAGGTGTACAGGGAAGTTAAGGAAGTGTGACATTACAAAAGATGAGGAAGTAAAAACTGTGATGAAGGAGTTCAATGTAAGTGTGTTTGTCCTGGGAATAATTGCCTAAAAATTTCTAATTAGGGGATAGGGATGTAATAGAAAAACAAGTATATATGCATGGGTATCCATCCATGACATAAAATCAGTACACGCAGAGCAAAAAAAAACATATAAAAACAAAGGAACATCTCTTTCATTGCACATTGTTCTTCATCTCATAGTCACAGTGAGGCCTGGCTTTCATCATGAAGCATAAAAAAAAAAACCTTACATCACTGCAAGTATATATGAGACAGCTCCTAGCACTGGCGCGAGTTGAATTTTTTTGAAAAAATAATCTGGTTAGACTTTTGAATATGTAAAAGATGGATAAAAGATACCAGAGGGGCAGTCAAACTCATAAATCGAAAATGAACTGACAACGCCATGGCTAAAAGTGAAAAAGACAAACAGACAAACAATAGTACACATGACACAATATAGAAAACTTAAGAATAAGCAACAGGAACCCCACCAAAAACTGGGGTTGATCTCAGGTGCTGCGGAAGGGTAAGCAGATTCTGCTCCACAAGTGGCACCCAATGTGTTGCTCATGTTATAACAAGTCCAGTAAATAGTCTAATTCGGTAGGTCACATTCATGAGAGGGAAGGGGATTGTAATATGTCCCGACAAAACTGGCTTTCTTAAAAAGAACACACTGGAATATTTATGTAGTACATATTTACAACAAAATAGTTCCTATTAATAGCTTTGAATACCAACTTATTTAGAATACATTTTGGTAGTTTAAAATGAAAGGTGAAATGCTTAGTCATAATACATGTGAGTACTTTAAGATGGGAAGTCAATGGGTTTTTATGCCCCGCCATAGCAGAATGTTCATAAAGTGTTAACTTTGTCCTTCTGTACATCTGAAAGACCTAAGTCTTTAGCATAAATCAGGCTGTTTTTTTTTCATTTAAATTGTCCACATTGTATAATGCCAGGGTCCTTATGTCTTAAAATATGAGAAGTTTCACTGTTTTCTCATTGACAATCATATCACATCTCCTTATTTTTTGCACTTTATATATATTGTAATGTAAGTTCATATATTATAACAGCCATCAGTAGTTATACATTCTGCTGCTGAGAGGAAGCCAGATGCTGTAGAAAAGAAACCAGAAGCAACCCAACAACTGAATGTATCAGCTACCAAAGTTATCTGTCAGAATGCAGGTATATTTTCTTATACGCATAAAGCTAAATAGTTATCAGGTACCAGGATTATAATTAATACGCCAGACGAGCATTTCGTCTACATAAGTCTCACCAGTGATTTCAGATGAAAATAGTAAGAACGTCAAACAAGTATAAGGTTAAAGAGCATTGCTCATGGGGACCCAAAATTCCAAAAGGTTGTGCAAAATAGGGCTAAGGTAAACTATGCCTGGGGAGAAGAAAATCCTTAGTTTTTCAAAAAAATTCAAAGTTAGTCTTAGTACTTAGTCTAGAACATAAGGATCTTTAGCAAGCTGTTCGGTGTCAGCTTAGGCTCCTAGTTGAAGGCCGTAACATTGAGCTACTTGTATAATGGTTGACTTTTTACTTATTATGACTTTGATGGAGAGTTGTCTCATTGGCACTCATTCCACATCTTTTCATATTGGTCAAATCTAAATTAAAGCAAATTTATATGTGTATTTGTCCATACTTATCATGCTTAAATTAAGACGAGGATTACTGTTCATTCAGAAATTATTGCTAGTTTTTTTTTTATTGCGAAAAATGTACCAGGGTACGTTATAATAGCAATAATTTAAACTCTCATTTTGATTTTTTCATATTTGAATTAAATAGGATTTATCTCAATATCGCAAAAATTAAAATTGCATTTTAGTCTAAAATGACAAAATCGCAATAATAAATGCACACAATAATTCTGAACATGAATTACAAAAGTTGTAGAAAGAAGTGCATGGCGAATAAATCAATCATTGATACACAAAAACAACCCACATGAGAAAACTCAATTACTTCCTAAATGGATTTCTTTATTAATTGCTGTAGATTCATTTGTTTTCCTTGTTACCAATACATGTATTAGTGGATTGAGGAAACATGCATTTTGTTGATTTTTTATTTTGTGGTTTTGCCAAAGTCTGCATACAAGCTTACAGAAATTTGGTAATTCAATGAATTATTTTAATTCCTAGTTAAGGTGGTACCTAACACTA
This sequence comes from Mytilus galloprovincialis, assembly GCA_037788925.1. Taxonomy (NCBI): domain Eukaryota; kingdom Metazoa; phylum Mollusca; class Bivalvia; order Mytilida; family Mytilidae; genus Mytilus; species Mytilus galloprovincialis. The sequence continues at coordinate 92,165,813 of CM075336.1, read as the reverse complement.
CAGGGAGGTAACTCTGTAAAATCAGCTAAACGTTTTAATTACATGATGTTGTTAAGGGAATATTAAGCTTCTCAATGATCAACATAAGTGTTTGTCAAACTGCTATATAACCAGTGTAATTTTTCTGATAAAACGGTTGGTTCAAAATTTTTGAAATTTTTATATTTTTGTCAAAGGGTCAAAGTAAATACTTTGTCAAAATTTTATGAAAATGAAACGAGCCAAATTTATTTTAGTTAAAGTGTTGGGTACCATCTTAATCTATACCGATGAAATCCACAGAAAATAATGAATCCACAATAATTCATTTATTAATAAATAACTTGACAAAATTTGTATAAATTTGATCAGATTAACACTTGATACTTATTAAAGGTAAGAAGATTTCACTGTATTATTTTAATTTTAGTTTCTTGTGTACAATTTGGAAATTAGTATGGCGTTCATTATCACTGGACTAGTATATATTTGTTTAGGGGCCAGCTGAAGGACGCCTCCGGGTGCGGGAATTTCTCGCTACATTGAAGACCTGTTGGTGACCCTCTGCTGTTGTTTTTTATTTGGTCGGGTTGTTGTCTCTTTGACACATTCCCCATTTCCATTCTCAAATTTATTCACTTCAAAGAATAGTCAGATATAGCACAACAGGGAGATAACTCCTTCTGTCTCAGCTAAATGTTTTAATCACATTGTTGAGGAAATATTTTCAAGCTTCTCAATGATCAAAACTAATGTTTGCCAAGCTGCTTTGTACCCAATGAAATTTTTCCTAAAAAGTGTGTGGTACAAGATTTTCCTCCTCATGCTCAAGGGGTGAAAGTAGATATTGTTGCAAAATTTGATGAAATTTAAACGAGCCAAATCGCTTTTAGTCAAAGTGTTTGGTACCACTTTTAAGTGTTTCTAGCTGATTTATTCTGATATTTATTGATAAAACATTTAAAATATTTTTTTAGCTGCTGTTGGTGCATGGGTATTATATATTAGTACAGATTACGTGTTTGAAGGGTCGTCACCTCCATATAAGGAAGATGCTATACCTAATCCACTTAACAAATATGGACAAAGTAAATTTGAAGGTGAAAAGGTCACAATGGAGGTTAGTCGAGGTAGACATTTTATTTTTATATGAATATGTTAATTGATGCTGTCAGAAAATTGTGAAAAAATATCTCTTTTTTACATGGAGTTGGGTTTCATGCTAATTTTAATAGACCTGAATATAGTTTTTGAAAAAGAAGATAGTATCCAACCAAATTGGTATTGATTAATATTTGCAAAAATTGCCTAGAAATGTAGTTTAAAAATACTGTTAATTCATGTTTAAAACTTGGTTACACTGAAAACATTTACAGAACCACATGTTTAAAATTGGTTTATTCAACCAAAAAAATAATCTAACAGTTGGTCCTCAAAGATGGCAGCCAAGGATGATTAATCCAACTAATATTTCATTGTATTTCATCATTGAAAACTATCTATAGGATTATTGTTGCAATGAATTTAAAATATTATTCTACCATATATATGTTCGTACTAAAATCCTTTTGAAGTTTTTATACGTCCGTCAAAATTTTGACATGGTATACAAATGTCATGCATCAGTCTGTCCTGTCTGTCCAGCGTAAACATGTCGCACCGTAACTTGAGAACAACTTATTATGATCTGTATACTTTTTGGTGAAAATAAGATTAAAACTTTTTTGAGTTACGGCACTTTGTAACTAAAACAGGGGGGTGTTTTTTTCACATGTCGCACCGTATCTCAAAAACGATTTTTGATTATTGTTTAAAACTCTACACACTTCTTAGTTATATTAATCTTAAGATCTGTATACTTTTTGGTGAGGATTCAAAATTTCATTTTTGAGTTATTGAGTATTTTGTAAAACAAGGGGAGGGGGTTTTCACATGTCACGCGTAGCTTAAAAAGGATTAATGATTATTGCTTAAAACTTTAAACACTTCTAATTAATATTAATCTAAAGATCTGTATTCATTTTGGTTTTGATTCAAAAATTTATTTTAGAGATATTGAGTTTTTTGTGTAAAAAAAAGGGGGGTGGGGGGTTTACATGTCTTGCTGTATCTCAAAAACAATTTATGGTTATTGCTTAAAACTTTACACACTTCTTAGTTATTAATGTAAAGATCTGTATAATTTTTGGTGATGATTTAAAATTTTATTTTAGAGTAATTGAGTTTTTTGTAAATAAAAAAAAAATAGGAATTTTCTCATGTCGCACCGTATGTCAGAAACTATTTATGATTATTGCATAATATTCACACACAAGACGAAGGGCGTATCATGCGCTCATGGCGCAGTTGTTTATTCATTTATGTAATACAAGATGGAGCTGTTTCCCTTGGATCAGTCGTGCAGGGCCAACTGATTGCTTATCATATTTGACTTACCATTTTGTTAAATGTTGTACATCAAAATTGAATCAGTAGATGATCTGAAGTGTTGAAAAAAAACAAGGCTTAAACAAATAAAAATCATTCAGGAAATTTCTAAAATCTAGTGGTATAAAAAGCAAGTGGTATGTGACTGATTTATCAAAATTGGGCAAAGGGCAGTAACTCCGAACCTAATTTTGTGACAATGGGAAATAACCTATATCATTGTGTTTTGTTTGTAGATAATTCAATATTAAGAGTGCCTATTCTGTATGGAGATATTGAGTACTTGGACGAGAGTGCAGTAACTACACTATTTCAGAAGGTGACAGACTCATCTAAACCATGTCCTATGTCAGATTATGAAAGACGTTTTCCAACTCATTGTGATGACATAGCATATGTGATAAGACAGTTAGCAGAGAAAAGGATCGTGGTAAGTTCTTTAATTTTACAATATGTTTAAAAATACAATTGAATGTTAATTATTTGGTCACCTGGGCCAAAGGGCCAAGTGAGGTTTTCTCATCATTTTGCGTCCGGCGTCCGGTGTTATCCAGCGTTGGCGTCATCGTCGTTACGTCGGTGTAACTTTTACAAAAATCTTCTCCTCTGAAACAACTGGGCCAAATTAAACCAAACTTTGCCACAATCATCATTGGGGTATATTGTTTAAAAATGTGTCCGGTGACCCAGCCAACCAACCAAGATGGCTGCCATGGCTAAAAATAGAACATAGGGTTAAAATATAGATTTTGGCTTATATCTCTGAAACCAAAGCATTTAGAGCAAATCTGACTTGGGATAAAATTGTTCATCAGGTCACAATCTCTCTGCTCTGAAATTTTCGTTGTTGGGTTGCTGCCTCTAAATTGGTAATTTTAAGGAAATTTTTGCCGTTTTTGGTTATTATTTTGAATATAATTATAGATAGAGGTAAACTGTGAGCAGCAATAATGTTCAGCAAAGTAAGATCTACAAATAAGTCAACATGATCAAAATGGTCAATTGACCCCTTAAGGAGTTATTGCCCTTTATAGTCAATTTTTAACAATTTTTCGCAAATTTTTGTAATCTTTTACAAAAATCTTCTCTGAAACTACTACGGTAAATTTAACCAAACTTGTCCACAATCATCATTAGGGTATGTAGTTTAAAAATGTGTCCGTTGACCCGGCAAGCCAACCAAGATGGCTAGCATGGCTAAAAATAGAACATAGGGGTAAAATATAGATTTTGGCTTATGACTCTGAAACCAAAGCATTTATAGCAAATCTGATATGGTTAAAATTGTTTATCAAGTCAAGATCTATCTGCCCTGAAATTTGTAGATGAATCGGACAACCCGTTGTTGGGTTGCTACCACTTAATTGGCAATTTTAATGAAATTTTGCAGTTTTTGGTTATTATTTTGAATATAATTATAGATAGAGGTAAACTGTGAGCAGCAATAATGTTCAGCAAAGTAAGATCTACAAATAAGTCAACATGATCAAAATGGTCAATTGACCCCTTAAGGAGTTATTGCCCTTTATAGTCAATTTTTAACAATTTTTCGCAAATTTTTGTAATCTTTTACAAAAATCTTCTCTGAAACTACTACGGTAAATTTAACCAAACTTGTCCACAATCATCATAAGGGTATGTAGTTTAAAAATGTGTCCGTTGACCCGGCAAGCCAACCAAGATGGCTAGCATGGCTAAAAATAGAACATAGGGGTAAAATATAGATTTTGGCTTATGACTCTGAAACCAAAGCATTTATAGCAAATCTGACATGGTTAAAATTGTTTATCAAGTCAAGATCTATCTGCCCTGAAATTTGTAGATGAATCGGACAACCCGTTGTTGGGTTGCTACCCCTTAATTGGCAATTTTAATGAAATTTTGCGGTTTTTGGTTATTATCTTGAATATTATTATAGATAGAGATAAACTGTAAACAGCAATAGTGTTCAGCAAAGTAAAATCAACAAATAAGTCAAATGACCAAAATGGTCAGTTGACCCCTTCAGGAGTTAGTGCCCTTTATAGTCAATTTTTAAAAAAAAAAATCTTCTCCTCTGAAACTACTAAGACAAAATGTAACCAAACTTGTACACAATCATCATAAGAGTATCTAGTTTACAATATGTGTCCGATGACCCTGCCTGCGAACCAACATGGCAGACATGGCTAAAAATAGTACATAGGGTAAAATGCAGTTTTTGGTTTATATCTCTGAAACTGAAGCAAATCTGACTGGTGGCAAAAATGTTCATCAGATTTAGATATATCTGCCCTGAAATTTTCAGACAAATCCAACAACAAGTTGTTGGGTTGCTGCACCTGAGTTTTTTTATGGAAATTTTGCAAATTTTTGCTATTGGAAACAAAAAACAACTCTTTCTTTTTTTATTTTAAATCAAATTTGCAATGCAGTGTATCTGGCTTCAAATTTTTCATGTCTTTATTTTATGGTATGATTAATTATTTAGAGCCAAACATATTAGCACTAGTGAAACTTCTGAAGTTTTAGAAATTTTATACAACTAAGTAAATGAATGTAAGAATCCAAAAAGATTTTACAGTATAATGTATGATGAATGTTGGTCTATGAATCATTGGAGCAAGTAATTGGGTCCACTGGTTGGTAGTATTTGTAAACACTTGAGGGGTAGTGAAAATTTTGGTTTGAAGGCAATATCAATTCACATTCATCATGCTACAGTGCACAAATCAGAGTTAAAGGTGGAGACTTCATGCTACAGTGCACAAATCATAGTTGGAAGTGGAGATGTCATGCTTCAGTGCACAAATCACAGTTGGAAGTGGCGATGTCATGCTACAGTGCACAAATTTCAGATGGAGGTGGAGATGTCATGCTACAGTGCACAAATAACAGATGGAGGTAGAGGTGTCATGCTACAGTGGACAAATCACAGTTGTAGGTGGAGATGTTATGCTACAGTGCAAACATCACAGTTGTAGGTGGAGATGTCATGCTACAGTGCACACATCACAGATAGAGGTGAGGATGTCATGCTACATTGCACAAATCACAGGTGTAGGTGTAGATGTCATGCTACAGTGCACAAATCACAGGTTGAGGTGGAGATGTCATGCTACAAAGCACAAATCACAGTTAAAGGTGGAGATATCATGCTAAATTGCACAGATTACAATTGGAGATAGAGACGTCTTGCTTAATTGCACAGATTACAGTTGGAGGTGGAGATGTCATGCTACAGTGCACAAATCTCAGTTGGAGGTGGAGACTTCATGCTACAGGGCGCAAATCACAGTTGGAGATGAAGATGTCTTGCATCATTGCACCAATCACAGTTGGAGGTGGAGATGTCATGCTACATTGTACCAATCACAGTTGGAGCAGAAGAGGTCATGCTACAGTGCACAAATCCTATTATAAAGTGGAGAGTGCTATCAGACTATCAGGGGCACAATCAAAGTTGGAAAATCAGTACTAAACTCTATTCAAGTCGCCTTCAACCTGTTAAGACTCTTTCAGGGTCTGGGATACTTCAATGTACTAACAAGCACACTGGAAAAGGGAGCACTTTTTCTGGAGCATGAATTCAGAGGACATTTTAAGGGAAAAATGTTTATTTTAGAATCAGAGGTGTCAAATACAAGATGTAGACTTGGAAAACTGTATGAAGTTAGTAGATGACTTGTTGAGTGAAAAACATCAGGTAATATTTTTATTTAAAGTTAATTTATATACATTGTACTTACATGATTTAGCTTGTAAGAACTCTTTTGACTATGCATATTAAAATTAAAAAAAGAGTTGATATTTTATTGTTTAATGTTAAATATAAATATGAAATACGTAAAAAATAATGTAAATTATGCATTATATTATATTTTTTAATTGATAAAATATTGTAAACTTACATTATTCAGGTCAATAATACAACCTCTTATGTTTTCTTACTATCTCATGCAATTCAACACACATATTCTATTTTTTACACTTAAACAATGTTTTTACAAAACAAATGAACAGATTTTAACATTTACATTTCTGTTATTGTTTAATCTGCATATTTATTTGTCAGCAATGGTTTGTTACACAATATGTTGTATATTTTAGAGTTATATGTGGCCATTTTACCAACCAGTGGACCCAATTGCATTAGGCCTCTATGATTACTTTGAGCTAGTCAAGAAACCAATGGACCTCAGTACAATAAAGGTGAGAGTAATAAACACAAGCAAGTGCTTTAATGAGAATATATGGAAATAAAGAGTTTTGAGGCTTTGTACAACATATTTTGTTTTTATATGCTCGCTTACGTAATATAATATGGTATACTGTAAACCGCCTGTCTTGTCCTGTAAGTGTATCATTCAAGATGCTCCTTGGAAATATGAGTTGTAATGGAAAATACATTTCAATTGTTTTGAAGCCTTCATTTCTTTTAATATGTTAATAAAAAGTTTTATTAAACAAACTAAAAGTGTTTATTTTTTAGTGGTTGCCCTTGTACCTTGGATAGATAAAATATGTGCTATGGGGTTGACCTTAGGACTCTTGTCTTTTATTCATTAATTTGTCATTAATATGTTGACCATGTTTTTTTCAGAATAATTTGGAATGTTGTCTATACAAATCAGTAGATGAATTCAGTGATGACATGCGTCTTCTATACCAGAACTGCTATCTATACAGCGAACCAGATACTGAGATTTATAAAATGGCAAAACAGTTAGAAGAATACTTTGTTAAGACAATGGAAACAACCAAAAGTGATAAACCAGTAGGAATTGATTCATCTGCTGAGAATTATTCTTTTCTAGGAAAAGAAATGGCTTCAACGATTGACAATTTACAGTTGGAGGTGAAATACAATTCACACTGGCATTGTTTTTGCACAGTTTTCATCAAATATTATATTTTTAATAAAAGTTTTCACTGATTTTATTTTCGGTGTTTTGACTGATTCACAATTTTGATATACACTACAGAGGAGAGAGGTTTTGCTTTTATTTCAGTACATAGGGGCTCTGGTAACAACAAAAAAACAAAACTTCTGCACACTTTCTGGAAATTTTGATAGAAAAATTTGTATTAAGATTTCTATAATCTTAGATAAAAGGTATACATTGGATTTTGCAAAACTTTAAGGTATTTTGGTCCTCAATGCTCTTCAACTTTGTACTTTATTTGGCCTTTTTAACTTTTTTGGATTCGAGCGTCACTTTTTTGTGAGTCTTTTTTGTAGACAAAACCTGCGTCTGGCGTACAAACAAAATTTAGTCCTGGGATCTATGATGAGTTTATTTGAGAAAACATTGAGTACCTATCCACTATAGACAGGGTTAAAAAGGAAAACAATTGTGTGTTAGACAACATCTTTTAGCAAGGCATAACATTGTATCAGTTATTGGCATTTGTCTCAATGTTAAAATTATTACACTGTACTTGGCATTATGGTTCTGTCATTGTGAGAGTATTTTCTTTAATTACAGTAATGACAGTGTGGTGATTTTTTAAAATCAATTCCACAGAAGTGAGGGACAAAGGTTTTATGTTAAATATTGTCTTTCAATTTTCAATTTGCAATTTTTAAGCATTTCTGTTCAGGTTTCCTTTACATTTTTGATACTCTCAAATGTTGTTTTTTTAGGTACTTTCTAAAAGTTTATCAGGAGCATATTACTAATAAAGATCATACCAGAAACATGTCATGTGAGATGAACTCATGGTGTCATGTTATATATAATTAGGACCTCTACTATATATAGCTTACTCTATTGTATGAGTTTACATATTGTTGAGGGCATTACAATAACTTTTAGTTACAGGACATAAATTCATTTGATTTTGAATCAGGTAGATAGTTGTATCATAGGCAATGAAACCACATATCTAATATTATCATATCGGTAGTGTTGTCAACGGTTAACCAGTTAACCGGTTAATTGGTCGAACGACCGAATACCAAATACCAAAAACGCTAACCGGTTAACCGGACTTTTTTTCAATTTTGATAGATTTTATATAAATTTTTATTGAAATTATTAAAAGGTTAGGTTTTACTTAAAAAATGTCGTCGTGGTAATTAATTTGACTGTAAATTGATTGCTATTGTTAAACACATCAACATAAAATTAATTAGAATTTGTCTCTCAGCTCGGGGCAGGATCTTAAAGAAACATAATTAGTTTACTTGTTTTTTTAGCAGTAACTCTAAATCAGTAATGCGATTTAATTTTACGATTTACTTCATTATTTCGTTTCTGATTTAATATTGTGTAAACCTACATCTAAATGTGCAACCTCTGTCGTGCAAGGCTTAGTCTTACTTTAAACGAAATGCTAACTCAAAAATTGTGAAATGCAAAGCAATGTGAATGTGCTCATTGCATACGTGATAGTAAGAGTAACGTGCAAACAAAGTAAAGAAACAGGCCGTACGATGACCTATCAATAGTTGTTGATTTCTGTGTAATTTTGATCTCTTGTGGAGAATTGTCTCATTGGCTATCATACCACATCTTCTTTTTTATAATTAATCACTCAAAATGAAACACTTCACATCATTTACAGAGACAACAAGTGAAAAGGAAAGAATAATCATTTTCAAACATATTCAATTCCACGACATCAAGTAGTTTTTTTTATTTCATTTTTCACACATCTTATATCCATGTGTAGGGTACTATTGATAAGGTTTGCAAGCACCAACTCAAACTACCGGTTAACCGGTTAATCGGTCGAACGATTATCCGAGTAACCGGTTAGGCAAAAGTGTACCATTTGACAACACTACATATCAGTAATAACTTTTACAATGTTTACACTTGAAACATTCTTGTTTACCTCTACAAATTGTAATTAAAAAAAATTATAAACCAATTCAAGATGGAACTGTCATTAAAATAATATCTGTTTCTTTTTTTCACAGGATAATAGTATAAAAGGGGTATACCATTGGAGTGGTGATGAAAATATGACTAAATATGACATGGCTTTAGTAATGGCAGAAGTTTTCAGTCTTCCTTCAGATCATATTCAACCTGACAAAAAGCCTTCACCTGGAGCCTCTAGACCATTCAATTCTCAGCTAAGTTGTCAAAGATTGAAAGACCTAGGAATAGCAAAAAATAGCCAGTTTAAAAGCAAGATTCTTAATGTATTGAAGCCATATTACGAGACATGATTTTACTTTTATTTTGATACTGTAAGAAAATATTGCAAGGTTTTTTTTATGCGAATAATGTGACTGGGTGGGTATCTCAAAAGTAAGAACTAGCATAATAAAATCTAATGCATATATATGTATGCAGATTTTTCTAAAATGGCAATAATTAGTAATGATTCGTGTTAAAATCACACTAATAAAAGAACTGACTGCATCAAATATTCTTATCTTATATACATGTAATTGTTAATTGTCTTTAAAAATCAAGGATAATAAACAATTATTTGAGATAAGAATTTAAAATCAAAACTGGTGAAATATATGTAGACTGTCCACTGTAGATTGGTGATTGATACACAATTAATGTCAGTCTTAGAAAAAAATATTAAATTATATTAAAGGTTTTAAAACAATGTTTGTCAAAATAGAATATTAAAAAAAAATGTTTTGCTGTTTTTTCCCCCCTTTTCAGTAGACTTCAAAACAATTTATGTTTAGAAAATTATTACATTCATTTGATAAATAAAATCCTTGTTTGACATATTTTTTGACAATACACATTTTTGTTTTATTCAGGAAAGTCTGAAAAACAAATTCGTTAATAAATTTAAAGTTCACAGTAACCTACTAATTGAAAAAAAAAAGAAAAAAATCATGAAGTGCTGGAAGACCTGTGAATATGAATGCTTTTATTAATTAATAAATTTGATTTTAATTCAACTTTTTAAGTTGACTTGTTTCAAGAATATTTGTTTTCTTTTTATCAGTCTTTCCCAGAGGGTATCACCAGTCCAGTAGTCAGCACTTCTGTGTTGACTTGAGTTATCATTGATATGTTATAATTATGAATTAACTGTTAACAAAACTTTGAATTTTTGAAAAAACTATGGCTTTTCTACCTCAGGAAAAGATTACCTTAGCTGTATTTGGCAAAACTTTTAGGAATTTTTGGTCCTCAATGCTCTTCAACTTCATACTTTTTTTGGCCTTTTATAACATTTTTGATTTGAGCATCACTGATGAGTCTTTTGTAGACGAATCGCTTGTCTGGCGTAAATATTAAATTTTATTCCTGGTATCTATGATGAGTTTGTTTCCCTTTTTTTGCTACTCATTATTACACAATTAAGTTATTGGTCATTGGACATTTATGATTCATTATGTTTGTTGCTTTATTATTTGTTAGCAATTTCTCTTATTTTAGGTAAAAATGAGATTGATCATTGAGGTATTAATTAGTCGTTTGTAAATTGGGTTTAAATTCTTATAGATATAACTTTTAACGTGCTGCTTTTATTCTAATGAAAATAAATGAAAATAAAGTTCCAATGTGTCATATTTGTTTGAGTGTGTTCATGTTTATGCTTTTATTCGCTCTTTGTCATGTTAAAATTATCAATGTGGTGCATCATTTATTATGTATAAGCCTTGTCATAAGGGTTTTTGATTATATGAATACTTGGCCGTTTTTATAGACTTTAAAGTGATTATTATTTGATTATTTGATATGACAAGATTATTTGATTATTTGACAAGACAAAATATTTCTAGATAATTTGATTATTTGATAATCATGATAATCTAGGACTGTATTTTTTATTTTAAATTTTAATTAATGATTATTGGCAAAAAATGTGTGATTATGTTATTTCTTGGACACCTCAAAGTCCTTATGTCTTAGGGAAGTCTGTATCACAACTTTTTTTTATTTTTTTTGTTTTCTAGTTATTTGGATAATAAATGTTGATTTTAACTGTCAATTTAAATATTGTAAAGATCAAGATTTTAAAAATTGCGTAAATAAAGTAGATTTTTTTAATATCTGATGTAATGAATTTGATCTTAAAGATGAGTATAATCAGAAGCAATGTAAAAATTTATTCTTTGAAATGGATTTGTCCTTTAAGAAAGAAGAAAATCTTCACTTCATATTTAAAATAGATAATCTTGATTTGTCATGTTGATACAGGCACACAATCTACATTAGATACAACTTGTTAATTATTATTATTTATTTCTTTTTACAATTTGTTTGTAAAGTGGGGGGGGGGGGGGGGGGGTACTTGAAACAAATATATAGATATAGGAAGATGTGGTGTGAGTGCCAATGAGACAACTCTCCATCCAAATAACAATTTAAAAAAGTTAACCATTATAGGTCAATGTACGTATGTACAGAGAAATATGAGTTAACATTGTAAAGAGAAATGTTTTTAATGATGTGGATATTTATGGGTTAGTAGAGAATTATATTAATATATGGAGGATTATTCAATAGCAGATAATAAAAAAATTGTAAATTATCTTTGTCTTTAAAATTAAAAATGCCCTTTTCGTTCATCTTGCCTGACCACATGCAGTATGTCATTATAGTCTTTCCTTGTCAGTTATCTCTTGACTTTCACAAAAATCCTCTCCTGTGAAATAGCTGGGCCAATTAGAACCAACTCACCATAATCATCCGTATTGTGCCTTATTAAAAAAATAATCCTGTCTGCCAATGAACATGGCCACTAAGGCTAAAAATAGACTATATCGTTAAAATCAAGGTGTTTCTAATATTTCGAAAAAATGTTTAAAATAAAGAAAAAAACCAAAAGGACATTTCTAACAGAATATAAATATCTACCAACTGTTCATTGACACAGGCATTGTCAAACATCTTCTTAGAGGAGTTATTGCATTTAAATTATTTAAACTGTTTTTAGTTTTGTAATTTTTGCCCATTTTTAAAACTTTAGTATACTATTACATGTACTTTAATGGGTTTATTTTCTTTTCTTTAGACTAAATTTTAAAATTGAATTAAGTAGACTTATCCTACTTCAAAATCTGTTTCATGTTTAGTATGAACAATTACATAAGCATAGCTGTTGTTTATCAAAAACCTGACAATTATTTTTTTGTCTTTTTTCACGCAGAATGATAGTTTTTCCTTTTTCAGAAACTTTTTTATTATTCTATCTAGCCATGTGTTTTTAAGATCAGTCAGAGAAAGAAAGGTATGAATCTCCCAGTCTGTTGAACATGTTGAAATCTGAACAAGAAATATTTCCTTTGAATGTTAAACATACATATCATCCATATATGTGCTTCTTCTTGCTTTAGATAGTTGGATTGCGACCTAGTATATATCTATTTCACAGTGAGACATTATCCAAACAGAAAATAATGTTTATTATTAATTATGATTAATTTTTACATAGAACCCAATGGCAAATTCCAATTAGTCTTCAACTGACTACCATTATAATCTTAATAATATCTGGAAAGGCCGTACTTGAAAAGGTCATGTTTTTCGATTTGCTCTTGTTGAAATTGGTGTATATTGTTTAATTCAAATGCATTGCACTCATTTGGATACTGTCCCTTAGCCTTGTAAAGAAACCGCCATGTAGATTTTTGTTGAGCCTGCAACTTTTGTTTCAAAAAGCTCGACATAGGGATAGTGATCAGGCGGCGGTTTCGGCGGCGGCGTTAGATAACTTCTTAAAATCTTTATATTTTAAAAGTTGGAAGACCTGGATGCTTCATACTTTGTATATATCTGCCTCATGTTACGAAGTTGCCGTCAGTCACATGTCTTTTTAGCTCACCTGGCCCACAGGGCCAAGTGAGCTTTTCTCATCACTTGGCGTCTGTTGTCGTCCTGCGTACGTGGTCCGTCGTCGTTAACTTTTACAAAAATCTCCTCCTCTGAAACTACAAGGCCAAATTTAATTAAACTTGGCCACAATCATTATTGGGGTCTCTTGTTAAAAAATATGTCCTGTGACCCGGCCAACCAACCAAGATGGCCGCCATGGCTAAAAATAGAACAAAGGGGTAAAATGTAGATTTTAACTTATATCTCTGAAACCAAAGCATTTAGAGCAAATCTGAAAGGGGTAAAATTGTCAAACAGGTCAAGATCTATGCCAGAAATTTTCAGATGAATTGGACAACCCGTTGTTGGGTTGCTGCCCAAGAATTGGTAATTTTAAGGAAATTTTGCCGTTTTTGGTTATTATCTTGAATATTATTATAGATAGAGGTAAACTGTAAAAAGGAATAATGTTCAACAAAGAAAGATCTACAAAACACTCTACATGACCAAAATGGTCTGTTGACCCCTTAAGGAGTTATTGCCCTTTATAGTCAATTTTTGTCATTTTTTTGTAATTTTTTGTTATCTTGTTAAAAAATCTTCTCTGAAACTACTAAGACAAATTTAACCAAACTTGTCCACAATCATTATTAGGGTATGTAGTTTCAAAAATGAGTCCGATGACCCTGACTGCGAACCATGATGGCCGACATGGCTAAAAATAGTACATAGGGTAAAATGCAGTTTTTGGCTGAAATCTCAGAAACCAAAGCAATTAAAGCAAATTTGACGGAGAAAAATTTGTTCATTAGGTCAAAGTCTATCTGCCCTGAAATTTTCAGACCAATCAGGCAACCCTTTGATGGGTTGCTTCCCCGGAATAGGTAATTTTCAGAAAATTTAGCAGCTTTTGGTTTTTATCTTGAATATTATTATAGATACAGATAAACTGTAAACAGCAATAATGTACAGCAAAGTAAGACCTACAAATAAGTCAAACTTGATCAAAATGGTCAATTAACCCCTTAAGGAGTTATTGCCCTTTATAGTCAATTTTTAACAATTTTCATAAATTTTGTAAATTTTTCTATATGCACATAGATCAAGGTGAGCGACACATGCTCTTTAGAGCCTCTAGTTTGTAATGTTAAATTCTCCCGTATTATAATAGGATAACAATATTTGGTATGTGCGTACTTTGCAACGTCCTCATTTCATGGATCGGGGAACAAGGTTAAGTTTTGGTGGTCAAGTCCATATCTCAGATACTTTAAGCAATAGGTCTAGTATATTCGGTGTATGGAAAAACTGTAAGGTGTACATGTCCAACTGGCAGGTGTCATCTGACCTTGACCTCATTTTCATGGTTCAGTTGTTATAGTTAAGTTTTTGTGTTTTTGTCTGTTTTTCTTATACTGTATGCAATAGGTCTACTACATTTGGTGTATGGAATGATTGTAAGGTGTACATGTCTAGCTGGCAGGTGTCATCTGACCTTGACCTCGTTTTCATGGTTCAGTGGTTATAGTTAAATTTTTAAGTTTTGGTTTTTGTTTCTGATACTTTATGCAATAGGTCAACTATATTTGGTGTATGGAAATATTTTATGGTCTATATCCAGCGGGGAACTATGGGAAATACATACACATGTCTTCTTTTAGAGAACCACTGAATGGAATGAAACCAAACATAGCATGAATGTTACTTATGAGGTGCTGACCAAGTTTTGTTACTTTGTAGCTAATCCATCATCCAAGAAGGCCACCAGCGGGGGACTTAGTTTAACATAGGACCCTATGGGAAATACATACAAATGTCTTCTTTTTTAGAACCACTGAATGGAATGAAACTAAAAATAGCATGAATGTTCCTTAAGAGGTGGTGACCAATTGTTGTTACTTTGTAGCCGATCAATCATCAAGGTGACTGCCAGCGGGGGACTTAGATGAACATAAGACCCTATGAGAAATACAGACACATGTCTTCCTTTAGAGAACCACAGAATGGAATGCAATTTTATACCAAACTTAGCCTCAATCATTATTTAAGTACCTGTTATGATTTTTATCTTTTACACAAACCCAAGTAGAGTAGGTGAGCGACACAGGCTCTTGAGAGCCTCTAGTTTTTGTTATATCCGTATGGTACATGTTCAGTTATATTTTGTTTTCAATCTATGCCTTGGGTTGGTTCGAATCATTGATTTGAGCAATAAACTTAATTAACAAAGAATTAACTATCAGTATAAGAAATAAACAAGAATGTGTCCCTTGTACACGGTTGCCCCATTCGCGCTATCATTTTCTATGTTCAGTGGACCGTGGAAATGGGGGTAACAACTTACATTGGCATTACAATTGGAAAGATCATATCATAGGGAACATGTGTAATAAGTTTCAAGTTGATTGGAATTAAACTTATCGTAGACAACCTCGACCAAAAACTTTAACCCGAAGCGGGACAGACGGACCACCGAACAAACGGACGTACTGACTAGAAAACATAATGCCCATCAAGGGCGCATAAAAACAATTTATTAACGTAGAACATTATTATTTCTGGGTGTTGTAATTGAGAATCTTTAAGATATATCAACCAAACAAATGGTTTCTGTTTTAAAACTGTAATGATATTTATGATACCTTTCTGTAACAACTCTAGAAAGGCATCAATAGAGAAACAGCGAACTCTGTCTCAATAAAAACTCTTGGGGACTTTAGATTGTGCTTTGGTATGGCAAATTTCGGCAACACCAGGTTAAGATCAT
Source organism: Mytilus galloprovincialis (assembly GCA_037788925.1). Taxonomy (NCBI): domain Eukaryota; kingdom Metazoa; phylum Mollusca; class Bivalvia; order Mytilida; family Mytilidae; genus Mytilus; species Mytilus galloprovincialis. The sequence goes on along the minus strand of CM075336.1, from coordinate 92,149,910 downwards.
GAATGGTTTCGACAGGTTTCCGGTTTATGGAAGATTCAGTCCACACAGGTTTCACTGTATGCATTTTGTTTTCTTATGAAGTAAAAAGTGTCAATTCAATTGGCAAAGGGAATAAACTCATCATAGATATCATGACAAATTTTGTATATACGCCAGACGCGCAGTTCGTCTACAAAAGACTCATCAGTGACGCTCGAATCCCAAAAAGAAGAGAGACGAGAAATTAAATGTTTTTGTGTGAAAATTTCCTAAATATTGTATTTTACTTTTTTAAGAACCTTAGTTAAACTTGTTATATGCAGTAGATTATTGGTCTAATAACGAAAGAAGAAAACATAGCGCCCAATAACTACAAAAAAAAATCCAATTACGGTCTAACCAAACAGGAAATGATTACAGATCTAAAAGCATGTAATACATTAAAACTTATAAACAATATCAGATCAATTATCACATCCTACTGTAACACAAAAGTAAAAAGGAACGAATTATCCAGTCTATAAAATAATTTTTTTTCAAAGCTTCGTAAAGTAGAAAGAGAATTGGATTTTTCTTATCCTGTATAACTACGTAGGTCGGATCTGAACAAATAATAACTCTTTTTTACACACAAAAGTCATGAGCGGGCAAGGTGATAGTAGTATACCACTCGCTCAATGAATGGGGTCGGGGTTGGTTTTTAGACTAACAACGACCGCAAAGGACATTTCTGAAAAGAAGCACGTTCAAAGCAACTGAATAGTGTAAATCAAAAGTATGGAATTGAAATTGACAAAGAAACACGTGTTTTTTATATATCAGATAACGTTTTATTTATGTTCTACGTATCATTAACGTAGATGATTTTAACGAATAGCTAAATCCTCTCCAACAAGGCCATACCATCCCTTGATATTTGAGTTTGGTTTCGCCTTTAAGATAGGCTCCGTTTATATTTGATGAATAACAATTTGTATACCAGTTTCCTCCTTTGCTCCAAAGCGCACAGTTGCCATTTTCAAGATCATTGTCCTGGTCGTGAGTCGAGAAACGAATGCCATTTTGACCATATAAGCAATCTCCTGTAAAAGAGGAACGAAAGATACCAGAGGTGCAATCAAACTCGTAAATCGAAAATAAACTGACAACGCCATGGCTAAAAATGAAAAAGACAAACAGACAAACTATAGTACACATGAAAAAACATAGAAAACTAAAGAATAAGCAACACGAACCCCAACACAAACTGGGGACAAATCTTAATCTTTAATATCGTCTTCACATCATATTGTATGTTTATTTTACTTTTGCTTCATGCATGTTTGGTTTGGATGTTTTGACTGCAAAATTTTTTTTTTTAATTGTAAGGTTGATAACAAACAAATCGGTTTCTTTGTAGGATCATTACTTATTTCTCGGGGTCTGACAAATAATTTTACATTTAAAAATTAACTCGAAAGTACATGGATTTGCAGAACAAGGCATTGTGCATGTTATGATGATGGAATACTGCTTCATGTGCAAGGATACATTAAACATGTTAAATTCATATTCAGGACGAAACAATGTTCATGTAATATGTTTATGTAGAATCATTATTAGAGCAATACGCTTACCCAGATTTTAACCTACCCGTTATAGGATAAATTCCGCAGGGTGAAACGTAACTGTACATAACGGACACAATTTGACTCCGACCCGATCACCTTGTTGCCGTGTGCTTTTTGGTGCAATATTAAATACCAACTTTGAAGTCTATGATTTGAACCAGTCAGGGTTCAAACCTACGACCATCAAGCTTGAGGAGAGAGGAGAAATCATTTCAACGTAAACACCTACGAGGTTGGAATTGTGAAACGAAACTTAAAAATGGTTATGTTAATCGTAACTATCAAAACAAACTTCTATAACAATAGTATGGGAGGTAGGAAACAGATGTTCTTACAGTTGGAGTTGTTACCATTGCAGTTTACATAGGTAAACATATAACACTCGTTTAAAAAATATGAAGAATGAATTTATTATTCCATATCAAGCCTATGTCATAAACAAGGTAAACAAAACTATGCAGTTTTAAACTAAAAGATTACACGGCTTTTGAAATCTCACATTTAAATAAAACATGATTATGAAATGAATAACTATCTGTAAAATTGACAATGAAAATGGGGAAGGTATCAAAGAGACAACAACCCGAACAAACAGCAGACAACAGCCAAAGACCACCAATGGGTCTTCAATGCAGCAAAAAACTCCCGAAACCCGGAGGCGTTCTTCGACTTATCCCTTAACAAAGTATACTAGTTCAGTGATAATGGACGTCATACTAAACTCTGAAATACACACAAGAAACTGAAATTGAAAATCGTAATAAGACTAACGATGACCAGAGGCTCCTGAGATTAAACAGGCGCAATAATGCGCTCGATAAATTTTTCGAGCCTTGCAACATAAGTTGTAAATAACGAACAGATTTTGTTTGTGTTTTTTTTATGTTTTTTTAAATTTTTTTTGCTGTTTTTTTTTCGGGTTTTTTGTCATGATCTTTAAATGAAATTTTTTTGCAGACGAAAAATTTTACTCCCATTTAAGTGTAATTAAAAAGGATTATACTGTTTTAATTTTTCATTCGAAAACCAATAACTTATTCCAAAAACAGAAGCATACTTATAAGCGCACTATAAATACAACTGTTATATCATTCATTGAAAATTCATACCTGCATTTCCGCTATAACCATTAATTGCCAGTTTGTATTTTGATTTAGAATCTCCAACTGAAAACTTCCTATATAAAGCGTATCTGGCTTCTCCATCATAATCCTCAAGATCTATTCTTAATTCAGAGTTGCCTCCGGAAGTTAAAATATGTATTTTGTCATTACCTAGAAATGAAGCATATTTACGATACATAATAAGGCTAAACAAATAACCTTCAATATTCAATGTATTTACATAAATAATCAAGATTGAATAAAATCAATGTAGGAGCAAGAAAACTTAAATACCAGTGTACAAAGGAAAAGGATTTGTAATAAAGTCTAACACCTTTTTAAGACGGTATTTGTAGATTTTATTCTATTTTGATGCAACTTTACCATAACATATTTTCTAAGCTATCATTAAACAATAGTATTTGTAAAACCCCAACACAATTTGAGGACATTGTTGATAAAAAATACTTTTTACATGTTTTCAGTATGAACTTACCAAGCCAGTGTTCTCCTTTTAGAGTACCAAACCCGAACTCATATTCTTTCCATGTTCTGTAGAAATCTATTTTTCCATCGAACCGTCTTTGAATAACCTTAATAAAATACCAACGACTCGTGATATGTACCTATCAAATCAATAGATTATATTTTGTCTGTTGAGTATCTTGGTATATTATCTTTCGAAGAAGTCACTGATAACAGATCATAACAGTTACTGGTCAGGGGTATTATGTTCTGTCCGCTATTTTTGATAATAACTGTTATACTTTTATAGATGAAGTAGAGTAAATGCACACACATGTATCTTTTCTATTGTATACTAACTGACTAGTTGAACCTAAGAAGGCATTCAATCAAATTTGTTCATATTTTTCAGAATGTTATACATATTTGATGATATCATTGAAAATATAATCATTAACGTCATGGTATGTTATTCCCCAGTAAAAACATAGTCAATAATTGTTTGGAATCGGAGACGTATACTTTCAAATTGATTAAAGCATTTCTTAAAGCAAACATTTTGTCTGTTTTTTTTTAACTCACTGTCCAAGCTTTCCCTTGATTGGTCAGTTTACAGTAAACGTCAAATGGTTTTAGTCCTGGTGGGAAGATTGTATAAACTCCACTTTTACAATGTGCTGGGTCTATCTCTCCACAGTCTTTAGGTTTGGCAACTAAAAGGTTAAATTGTATTGACAGTTTAATGGTTTGATAGTTCGTCGTGTATTTTCCAATACTAATTACTTTATTCATATTACATGTACTAGTATTACTTTTTGAAAATATTTGCATGTGAAATTTTAAACAAAACATGTTTAAAGCGTTTTATCTTCATAAAAGAATTATTTGAATTTAAACTGTTTGAAAAATCACATATAAGCAGTAGCTAGGTACAATTTTTAAAAACAATTAGAACATGTATCTAATAATGTGATAGTTTTCTTCATAATGAAGAAACTTTTACATTCAATTTTAAATGATATAAATATCGAAAGTGAACACTCTTTTAGATTAGAAGCATTAAATATACAAATAGTAATTCGATAACGGCATGTCAGAGGAGATGTTTCGTTTTGCACACGGCACGCATATTCAAACTATATTATCGATCGCCGGAAGTCGGTTTGTCAGTTGAAAAATGGCCGTCGAAGTATCAACAACTACAAGCGCTTGGATAGATTCATCAGGAATTTGGCTTTTTTGCATTGATAAGAATGTTTTTAGTATAGCAATGAGATATTGTCCAAGTATAAAAGTTAATGTACGGCATGTTTAAGTTTTTGAAAGCAAGTAGTATGAGGTTCAGACGTCAGCGAGTGTATAACAATCATATATAAATTGAATGATTGATTTAATCTTTTTGGCTCAAAACTTTAATTCCTGTTTGCAATTTTTTTAAACGATGCATGCGAAAGGCTTATATATAGCTCGATTGAATTAAAGCAGTTGCATTTGTTTTCTTTGTAAATATTTATATAAAATAAGGTAAAACAAATGATGTTTTCTTATCGTCAATGACACACTATCCATAAATAAACAAAATGAGATTGATATAAGTAACTGCTTTTAACCATACGACATTAAACACTAAACAAAACCGTGCAACGTGGCATAATAATTTAATGAACGCAAATAAAGCCTGACTGATGCATATACAGAATATGGCGGGATTTAATATTTTACGCGCAGCAAACTCTTACCCTAATGGGACTGTGTCACATTAGTGTAACAGAAAACACAGCAAAATGCATAAGATATCAATTTATAAGATCTTACACTATGGAAAGGTATTTCAAAGCCCAGGAGGAATTTAGGCGGGGCGTGGAGGGCGTGCGCCCCCTTAAATTTGCAAAGCATGGGTTGTTCGTCGCATTGCATCGATCTGTTTCAACATTCAAAGAAGTATATAACACAGTAAGTTTAACAGAATCAACGTGATTACTAACAAACTGACCTACTGTTTTTCATAATTAATTTCTATAAAAACTTCCAAGAAAGGTGTCTAACGTGGTACTGCGTTTGATGACAAATATCATAGGCTTTTAGCAGTTATAAAGTAAAACAATTCGGACAGTGTAGTTTTTATAAACAATTTCGTTGATACTCGAAGTTAAAAAACAGCCCTGCCTCACTTTCCCACGAAGAAGGTAAAAGTGCCCTACCCACGGTTGGGTTGGTTATTTTATCATTGCACGGCCAAGAAAACAGTCCAGGTTAGATTCTTTCTTAATTAAAGATAGAAATACTGGTTCAAGCGACAGGTTAGTTTATTAATTTGTATCATTATTTAATATCTCTATCAATATATGTTTCTCACTTGCAACCTGTAAAGTTTGCCGAAGCATGCATAAACGGTCAAGGCCCTAACCCGTACTTTCGTACTACATAATATCCAATGAATATAAACATATCTTCGTAATGATCTCATTCTGATTTAAGTGGTTTGCGGAAAAAAACGTATATAAAAAGTTTGGCACGACCTCCGAAAAAGAAAAATATAATAAAAAAGATTGATGAAAAGGCAATCAAAAATCGCTGGCTGAAGTAGTTTTTTGTTTGTTTTATTGGTCAGGTGAGCTATTGTTGAGTGAATTAATAGAAGCTCACAGATTTCTTGTTAATTATGGTGATTGTAGATTGACAGGGGGAATTTATGCGGTTTTAGCTTGAAACTGTAATTTCTCGCTAATTTTACCACAAATATTTCTCGCCACGTTTTGCTTGGCAAGATATATCTACATTGCACCTTTTCTAGAAGAATATTTCAATAATTTTGATAAATATACCTCAAAAATGTAACTTTGCGCCCCCCTTTTCTAAAATCCTGGATCCACCCCTGAAGCATATTATAACTAACGAATCACACATCTTTTTACGTACAAATCAATCATGTTTTAAATAGGTGCGACCTCGCGCATGCCAAAATTTACATTTTAGGAATTGAAATTAAGGATCAGTAATATACATAAATAGTAAATACATTTAAAAACCAAATCAAAGTAACGATCAAAAGATAATTAAAGAGAAGTATGAGTATCGAAAATGTATTGATTAAAGTGGAAGCTTAACACAATTGTCTTACCTGGACACCAGTTATTGATCATATTTCCTCGCCCATACTTAAACTTTCCTGTGAAAATTATAATATAAAATAATTATTTCATAAACTCAACAGGGACTTCAGTATGTGCCACTTTCGTTATATTAAACGTTGTATATAATACATTTAAGTTGAAATTAAAGAAAACAAAAACTGTACATACGAAAACGACAAACTTACATGTAACTATTTTAACTTATATATATTATATTCTTACAAATAGTTTCTTTATTGTGTAGTAAGCATACTAATTGTAATATTGTTTTAATGTTTTAATGTTTTTCTGTGATATAATTTAGTAGATAGTTTGCGGTTTCACAATATATTTTTTATTACATATTTTCTGAATTAAATGCATTACACCTGTTGTAATGGGTGAAATAATATACATCTAACAATTTTACTAGACACATGCCAGTGAACATTGGATATAAAAGGAACATACAAAAGTGCACTGTATGTATGATGGAGACGTTAAATGTTAATGTAATTGATACATTATGTCGCTTAATATGTCATTTTCTCTATCAAAACATTCTGTAATTTTTATCGATTACATAATTTTGTAACAAGTTGTTAATATACCGTTAACTGCAATCAAACATATTACAACTCCAGTTTTTTTTTATCGTCAAGTTAAAACCCGTCATTTTAACTTAAGTATATGTCATGAAGCACTGCGGTATATCTTATCTTTATAAATTATAATTATTTACTTAACATATAATTTTGTTTCCTTATATTTTAGAAATGATATTTACCTGCGGATAGCGTACGTTCCGTGTCATGAATTTTTTTTCTAATCTGCGCTTTCGTTGTAGATACCATGACAACAAGAGTTGTAATCAGGATTATTTTCAATAAGAACATTTTGCTGGAGGGTGCATGCATTTTGGGAACAATCTACCAATTGAATATCAACTGTAGAAATGTGTTGACTGTTTTATTGATTAGTTACTGTAATTTGATAATGTAACATTTGTTTCTATGCGTGTTTAAATAAGTATATTCTAAACAATGTTCTGCATTAAAATCAGGAGAATGTAAATGAACTATAGTCTTGTAGTTTGATTACATTCCACGAAAGTTGCATTTTATCATCGATTGTACAGTTCATATTTAGAGTACAATTATATTGTAACTGTATTTTGATGGAACAGCCGAGCGCTCGTTTTTCATCGGTGTATTATATATTTTTTATGTGTATTCATGTTTGCATACTCAATTTAATTATATGTTTTCCGTGGGTAGTATCTCTAGTTAAGCAGCCGGAACTTTTACACGTTTTTTTTTTAAATTTTACATTGAAGACCGTCAAATATCGTTCAGGAAAATAAAGGTCATATGCGTATATAAAATTATTCCTTAAACAAATATGCTTTTATACGTGGTTTGTATCACTTCTTTTTTTAATTCTTATATCAATTTGTGAATACAAAGGAATTACAAAAAAATAAATGCGTCTATCATGGTATCAACAAAAGTTTTTTCACAATAAATATATATAACAGGAAGAGGAAATTACAAACAGAATTAGAAACAACAGTATAGCCATACTTACTGTCATAAGATTCGTTTAAACTGACCAAAGATTAACATACAGTTTTTAAAATTTGCTTTTTAGAAAATGTGCTATATCTCTTAATGTAACATCTTTGCAACTCGTTTGCTTTTCTCAATTTTTAGCTGCTGATTTACAACTACCTAGGCCGTACGGTGTCCTATAGTTGTTAATTTCTGTGTCGTTTGGTCTGTTGTGGAGAGTTGTCACATTGACAATTATACCATATCTTCTTTTTATTTCACTCCTGTTGTATTTATCCTCAAACTTTAACAAATCTTTATTTCAGGAAAGTCATGCTACAATGCATTACATTTCTGTTTTTTCTCTCTCATTTACTGAGCATATAACAATGCACTGATATCAAATCTAATAACAAACACGTAATGTGATCAATGGTTTCATATGCTTCAAAGCTAAAATTATCTTTAGGTAAGTGTCCCTTGATCTTGAATATACTGTATGATATGTGTTTTCAATTCATTCGGCTGGAATTTTAGCAATATTGAATTAACTGATTGGCAAAGTTTGAAAATTGAATAGAAGACTTAACATGACATGATGATTAATTGTTTAGATCTTTCAGATTGAGTTGAGACTCAGACCAAAATGTCCGTTAAATACTTAATTTGGTTTACTCTTGCTTCCTGGAGACAGTCTTTATTTCGACATGTCTTTTTAAAAAAAACATGCACAATTAGCCCATTGCATGTACTGGTATGCCAAAGACGACTAAAGTTCATTTATTAGTGAACTAAAAGTATGCATAGAATAACAAAAGAGGGGGAGATGAACATAAGGGTATACTATGCATTTAATAATTTCTATTTTAGTATGAAGGGAATTTTATGATACTAACATAATGGTTTAAATATTTATTAAGTGATTAAAGTCTCGGTTTGAAAAGCATGTGTTGATTTTATATGCTTATAGCCAACATTTGTAACCAAATTGTCGTGTATTCGTGGTATGAATAATTTGTGTAATAATCAGAAGCTGCTGAAAGTTGAAAGTTAATATCTACCTCTAATTACACAACTTTTGTTCACCCAAGATAAACAGGGTGATATGTGTCTATAAACTTTCTCAGCCTTAATGCACAGTTAGACTACTTTCTACTTTATTGAATACGTTAACAGGGTCTGTATATTGTAATTGAAGGTTATCCTTGGATGTTACATCCATTTTAGATTTATGAAGGTATACTGGAAGACACCATATATGATAACACATTGTAATCCGAATTCATATATTTAAGCGACATTGCTTGATAGTGCTTAAACGACTTTATTTTCTATCAGAAATGGAGAACAATACAAAGATGTATTTTAAATATCATAGCAATGTCATTTCGCCAGATTATTTTGAATAATCAAAACTATAGATTTCAATATGGGTCAGTTTCCCTACTGCGGCAAAAGTTGTGTGTAAACAACAAAATATCTATCTAATGATACTGAACATGATTTTATTTTCAAACAGAAACTGGGCTTAACTATTTGTGTTGATTTGAAGAAGACCATAGACAAAATGTGTACAAACTTTGTAATGTATATGTTAGCGGCAATAAGTGAAATTAGGCATTAAGCTTAAATCCTAGGCAATAAGCTAACGCCTAGGCATTAAGTTATTGCCTGAAATTTTCAGGCATTAAGCTTATTACCTGAAATCTTATGATGATTATTCATCCTATTGCCGAACATAATTTTAGGCAATAAGTGAAATCTGGAATTAATGCATATTTGGTGATTTATTCTTGATATAAAGGAGTAACTTATATAACATGTGTAAATATACATTCATTTGACAGATTTTCAAATTTAGTAAGTTTATTTAGTAATTTTAGCAGTTAAAAAACAGAATTTACACATACTTTTTCCATGTTTTTGTGATGTTACAAAATATTAAAAAGATTTAAAAAAGTGATTGTTATAATCCAATTAAACAAGGGGGAGATTCTATAAAATAATTTTAATATTTACTTGAAAAATTTTTCACTTCACTATAGTCGAGCTGATTTAAACTGGTCAAAAGTAGACAAAATTAAAATGTGATTTTTTTGCTCACACCATTTTTCAAATTTTTTTTATAGGATAAGTAAGTTTTCTTTATTAACAGTTTCACAACTTGTGATAACAAAATTATTTGAACACAAATTTTTATCAAGTTTTCATATTTTTAGATTATTATTTTAATATAGATAACATATCTTATTAGTGATTTTATTTCCAGTCTCTTGTGGAGTGTTGTGACACTTTCATTTCAGCTCCCTCAAAGCATGATTTTACTGATTATATGTAAAATTTTAACTATTTGCAGTTAGTCTGTTCAATTCTAATATAAAATGTAGTTATATTTTTTACTTATGTTTTGTTTCATATAGTTTACAATGTACAAATTATTATAATTTAAAACTAATATTTTTTTTCTAATAATTAGTCGGTTTTTAAATTTAAGTTGTTGGTTAAATTTAATACAATATTAATTTTTTTCATTTGCTATTTTTTACGTCAATACGCGGTTAGGACATCCTAGCTAAAATAATCCTCGGATAGCTTCAATGTGCATGCTGAGACATGCCGTAAGTCGGTCCTAATTTTATCATAATTTCTGTCCTAGGAATATCTTATAGGATCGATCTTAGGACAGTTTCGATAAACATGCCCAAGTTCTCATAATGTTATTTTTTAACAAATATATTGTTATTTAACTGAATAAATGTCTTTTATTTACTCGCATTTATGTTTTAGGCATTAAGCTTAATGCCTGCACATATTTTTCAGGATTTAAGCTTAAATCCTAGGATTTAAGTCTAATGCCTAACATCATTTAGGTAATAGACTTAGTGCCTAGGCGTTAGCTTATTGCCTAGTATTTAAGCTTAATGCCTAATTTCACTTATTGCCGCTAACATATACAAGGTATCAAATTTTCAATAAAAGTATTGTCAGAACAAAGCTGAAGGGATTCTTAAACATGAGAAGCCACATTACGAAAGGATTTTTGAGGTGTGCTTATTCACGAAATAAAATGAATCACAATTCGTACCCTAAATTTAAACACATATGTAAAAATGTCTCAGATTATAAACGAGCCATCTTACATATCTAAGTTTACAATATGGACTGAGCTACAGAAGAAATTGTTACCATTACTGCCTATACAAAATTAATTACACATTATGACCCAAATATAAATTTCACCAGTGCAACAAGTGTGCGTTGTTATTTAAACAACTATGACAGTAAGTTTTTCATACCTATAATGCGAGGCTTGCCGAGATTTATGAATTATTACAATGGAGCTGTTACGAGTGGAAACATGTCGTTATACACGAGTTATAGGGTCGGAATCTGTTTCTTCAATAATTTTTATCCTTCTTTTCCAATTATTTAAAGAAAGTTGTGTTATTTATATATGACATCATCAGACATGGTCGCCTCTTTTTATGATGTCACAATATGAAATTCAAAGAAAACCAAGAAAATGTGGCGTCACGATTAAATTTCTTTATTTTTTTCTGAGAACAGGTATGTCACTTTTGAGGAGAACTATTTTTCTCACACCAATCAGGTAATGTGAAAATAACACAAACATTAGGAGAATGAACATGAATTACCGTTTCTCTGAATCGACTGTCTCTTCCTTAATTTTAACAATAGTTGAGTACAGCTCTTTATTATCTTCCTCCACTTGTTTCGATGTTTTCGTCCTACAAAAAGATTTTACCATTTATAATTGGTGAAAATACTTTCTTACATATTTTGTTTTTCATTTTGGATGACAATTTGGAATGAATTTAGAATATTTCTTCGTAGAATAATTTGAATGTTTCAAATAGCCATTGTTATGAAGTTATAATAAGTATCCATTTAACACACATTGATGCTCTTCATAATCAAAGTCTTAATGATTTTCCTGATCTGTGCGGGAATATGCTTGCCTAATTATAACTGTTGGAAACCGATTATATGAGGATGTTGATCATGTTTAACATTGATAATATAACTTTCTTTAATATATGAACTTATAGTTATAATAAAATTTACAGGGTCATTATCATAATAAAATCATTGTTCAATGTGTTTTTATATCAAAGATATTTCGAAATCATCTACAAAACAATAGCTGCATCATCTGAAATATAGTAATTGATATAAGTCAAATCATTATGCAATTCTTTAAAACGAATCAATACTTTGTGTGTATGAATGTAAATAGCAACAACTTGAAAGCTATATGTCAGATCAACATTTATTTTTCATTTTCGTGAACAGATCCTTTTCTTGTGAAAAAATGGTATTACTGTCATACTTTGTGATTATTATACATAATAGTATACAAATCTGAGAATAAATTGCTACAGTTTGCAATTTACAATAAAAAGAAATCAGATAACAAATTTAATGACTGATTGACGACAAGGTTTTTATAACATTTCTTGATTCGTGAGTATGATTTGCTACAATACGTACCCGTACTATACATTGAAGTGCCATACATTTACTAAATTTTATCATCGGTATAAAGACATCATTCGTAAATATAGCTCAACATGCAGACTTCTTATACGTTCAGGTATTTCACATCCAATTTTTTATGGAAATATTCTTAATAAAGCACAAAAGTGTCAGTATTCACCTCAGAAGCTTACAAAACCTTTGAATAGACTTATTAAGAAGTGATATAATTACGATACTGTTGTCAAGTCATTAAAGATTACATATTTTGGCGTTAATATTGAGTCACTGATAAGGTCTTTGCGTCGGAACTAAACACATTTATTCTAAAAACAGTTGTTGGCATGACACAGGTTATGTTCTTCTCATATATGTTATGATGGTATGATACTAAACCCCTAACGGGAAGGATTGTGCCTGATGTTCATATGATGAAATCATAATCTTTCAGTCAGTTTAATTGAAGTCTGGAGCTGGCATGTCAGTTAACTGCTAGTAGTCTGTTGTTATTTATGTATTATTGTCATTTTGTTTATTTCCTTTGGTTACATCTTCTGACATCAGACTCGGACTTCTCTTGAACTGAATTTTAATGTGCGTATTGTTATGCATTTACTTTTCTACATTGGTTAGAGGTATAGGGGGAGGGTTGAGATCTCACAAACATGTTTAACCCCGCCGCATTTTTGCGCCTGTCCCAAGTCAGGAGCCTTTGGCCTTTGTTAGTCTTGTATTATTTTAATTTTAGTTTCTTGTGTACAGTTCGGAAATTAGTATGGCGTTCATTATCACTGAACTAGTATATATTTGTTTAGGGGCCAGCTGAAGGACGCCTCCAGGTGCGGGAATTTCTCGCTACATTGAAGACCTGTTGGTGACCTTCTGCTGTTGTTTTTTTATTTGGTCGGGTTGTTGTCTCTTTGACACATTCCCCATTTCCATTCTCAATTTTATTATACATTATTTAATGTTGTCCAATGGCGTCAATTGGGACAATAAGACGAGTTATAAATCCTTTGGAAAATGATAGTCAATAACAAGTTTTATCAATTAAACCTTACCTGGACTCAAGTCTTTTTGTCTTTTCTTGTTCACTTTCTAAACTAAAATTAAAAATGTAAATAATAATTCTAGTATTCATTTGTTTGCATACGTATGATTACAACTCTTTACAGAACTACACATTGTCATCATTTGGTCATATAATCTGATGATACTAGAGACGCTATATATATATAAAAAAGTTTAAGTTTTGAAAATTAAATAGCGTTCTTTTCCTTTTTCATTTCCATATTTCAAAACTGATATATTAAAAAAACGAAGGTGGTTCAAACAAGAGAACAAAAGATAAGATATGTTTTATCATCAAACAGAAAATTCGGGAGCTTGACGACATACTCTTTTTAAAAACAAACATTATAACGTGCACTTCTTGTTTTCACTGCATTAATACTTTGACCGTTGTAATAACTTAACAAATAAACATGCCTCAATTTGGAACCTTTCAACTCGGTTTTTAGTCTTTCAATGGTACGCTCCAAATACTCATTTTCTGTTTGCTTATCCTTTACTTGTTGTTCCGTTGATATAGCCCTGAAACACATGTGTACATTTGTAAACCTAAAATAATCGAACATTTCTGGTAGGTTTAAACATGAAATCTTGGAAGGAGCTATTGGCATCTCTTAATTGATTTATTAAATGATTGATTCTTTGTTGCTTAAATACTTCAGTATTTATATAAAGTATAATTCTCATAAAGAGATAAACATAATTAAAGTTCTGATATTTTCCTCTGAAAATTTTATCAAAAATAGACCCTCTGGATGAAATAAAATTTGTGTTTCAGTTTCAACTTTTAGGACTGATATCATATATCACAAAAGCAAATTAAGAAAATTATAAATGACAAAACAAATCAGTGTTCAAACATGAAACATGATTAAGTGTTTAAATTCAATATCTTCAATTTTGTATCCAAGTACAAGATTTGTAAAACACAAAACATGTTGATCAATTTTAAAATACACTAACATGAAAAAAATTATTGACCACAAATTGTTTACTAATTTACATTTAAAAAACAATGGCTATAGTTATCACATTTTAAACAAATTTTTACAGTTTGTATAATAAGATACTTTCCAACGATACTGATTATGATTAATTACAGTAATTTCTATCATTTTCTATCAAGTTTAAAAATTGAAATGAGAAAGAAAGGTTCTTCTTTATAAAGTAGGTAACCTTTTCAAAAGTGAAATGATTTTTTCTATACACTGGAACATCATAATTGAAGCTACTAATAATAATATAACATATTTCAGTGAAAGATATGTTGTCCAAATTGTAATACAATCAATGCCATTATTACTGTTCATATTATTGAGTATGAATTTCAGTATTTATTGATGTTGATTGCCTTAATTTTTCTTTCCAAGATTTGGGTATGGCTTTTTTTAAAGTACATGTCTCTTCTTAATTAAAGAACAAATTTTGGTTCTTTTTAAGTTTATCAACGATACTTTTTAGAATATTCGCCTTTATCGTCATTTATGTCATCAATGTAAATTTTAAACAGAATGTACCTAAGCAAATGACAATATCAAACATTAAAACACACCAACGAATGGATAACAACTGTCATATTCCTGACTTGGTACAGGAATTTTCGAATGTAGAAAATGAAATGTTGAATAAAAGTCCCTATTGATTTCGAAGCCTATAGTTCTTTGATAAAGGTCATAATCAATAAAATAAAAAAGACTGCATGTCATCTATAGGTGCGTTGGGTAACCATACAGGACAGCTACATAACATTAGTTAATTTTCAAAATACAATATCAAAATCAACATATCACATATTGTCACACACTGCTATAACTAATGTTATTTTACCTTTGTTCCATTCGTTCAAGTACGGTTTGTTGTACTTTCATTCCATCTTCCTTTTCTTTAAGTCTGTAATATAGATTTTTTTTTGTAAACAAAAAGTTTGATTGACAGACACTGTTTTTTTTTTTGCCTTGTGGACGCAAAAAACAGGTCTGATGAAAAGCTTCATGTCACGTATCTTCTGTCAGAAAAGGAAAATTTACTGACAAAGACAAATCTAAAGTCAAAACAAAAACTAAAAAAAGCAAAAAGAGAATAACAGATCAAAACACTTCGTGTACATATTCTCGGCACAATACATTTAATGCAACACGTTTCAAGCTGTAATAGGATACACATATGTACTGAATAGCCCTTTAAGTCTCTGTATTTAGTAATATTTGGATTCTAGTACAGATCAAATTCAAATACATTATTGTTTTCTTGTTTATCATAATCAATATAGTAAAAGGACTCACATATAAAGCCGAAATAGGTCATGTAGGTACCGAACAGATATTTATCGTCATTCCCTTTCCATATATCACAGTAATTAATCACTCTGTAATTCTAGAATCACGGATTTAAGACATAACCAGACATTACCAGCAACGTCACGATGTCTGAAGAAAAGCTATGAGTGACGTCATAATGTGTGAAGAGATGTTATCAAGTTTGTTTTCGTGAAGCAAAACTTTCTATGAGGGAAGAGAATATAACAGTAAGATATAGACGTGGTATGAGTGCCAATGGTTTAACTTTCAATCGAAGTCATAATTTGTCAAAGTTAAACTTTATATGTCAAATAAAATCGAGAACGAAAATGGGGAATGTGTACAAAAGACAACAACCCGACCATAGAGCAGACAAAAACAGCAAGCCTTAGCTCACACCAAACATCAATGAAAAGAGGGACCCAACAATTACTAGTGTAAAACCATTTAACAAGTTCAAACAGAAAAGAACAACGGTCGGATAACGTTTCATACAATATACAAAGTTTAAAAGCTCTAAGGTAAAAAGACATGTTAAAGGGGTTTTATTACTCACGACGTTCATCATATTGTTTGATAAGTCTGTTTAACTCCGAGTGTAACCCACCTAAAAGTTCGAATCTCACCACAAATAAACACTCTACAAGTTAAACGGGCGATCACTCTTGATTTTGAAAACCAAACTCAAAAACAAAAGGTACAAAGCATGTATATAGGTTTAATGAGAGAGGATGAGCAGGTAATAATTCATGCGATTCTCGAATTCTATTTTAAGACTTTATTGTGTCATACCCACAAGGGATACATGTATATATAATCAAATTGTCTGTAATAGTATTTCCAAAGGGATGTTTGTGTTAAGGAACAAATATATCAGTTTAACTATGGTTATAATGGCTCTTTGCTGTACTTTGCCTCGCATTTAACTAATACTTGCCAACAGATGATTTATATCTGCAAATACGTTTGCAGTTTGGTAAGATATCTGTATTCAAAGACTGATTTTATAATCTCAGATTCGAGTTAAAACAATTTCATAAGACGTTCAAAATCAAAAAGACGAAATATTATTCATAAGAAGTTTTAAAATACGACGAAATATTTGTTAGAATATTCGCAATTATGCTGTCTACGCCGACTAACTAAATTTACAAAATGTGTTTAAGCACATGTTTAGAAAAGTATCGACACTAATAGTCAGGAATTAATATGGCAATTGTGTTTCGCTTGTTCCTTTCTTGATTGCGGTTTAGTTTGTCCGATTTTGTGGGCTTCCTCTTTTGGAATTTGCCTTTGAGTTAGGTATTTGTGTTTTACTTATTTGAAAGATATTGTGTTGTGTTTGTAATTTGATTGAGAATATTCTTACCTCTCGATTAATTCGTTTCTTTCTTGATTTTTACGAGCAATTCTGAAGGTGTCTCTATGACGACCAAAATTTATCGTTGACTCTAAAGTCATTTTATGTCGTTTGCTATTACTTCTGTTGTCCATCGTCGAAGCATTCCAGACCTTTAAAAGTAAATAAAGCATAAAAAACTGCAGGAATAATTATAATGTAATAATCACTTCATATGATGAGTTTATTCCACTACAAGTCAGTATACAGCGTTAAAATGTTATATTTTTTTTTAAAGAAAATACAGCCATAAACATAATAAACAAATAATTTTCTATATTATCATTAAAAGTCTTACACATGTATAACATACTCCTTTCAAAATTTGCACATTTCAATTATGATCTTGACCGATTGTTACCTGCTACTTCAAAATCCAAGTTGAATAAGACACCCCAGCCACATTAATTTAAGAATGCATGTACAAACATTAAAAGAATTGCACAATTTACAAATTGAAACAGATATTTGTTTTTGAAAGTGTTCCTCAGTTTTAAATTGGTTTGGCTAGTTTTTTTCCAAAATGAGTGCTGAATTTTGTAATTAAAAACGAGATTTTATATATGTCCAATTATAATAAATACTAACAGAAAATTGTTAATATTTTTTTAGATAATGTATTATCTGCCCTTGACACACTTATGTATGTGCTAAAGGTTATATCTAGTTTTGTATATAGTGTAGTTTGACTTGATTTATACATACTTTTCAAATGAAAGTAAAAAAATCAAAGCTAAAAATAAAAGAATTACCATGTAAGTATTCTCACAGATTTGCTTTTAGTAATATAAAAAGTAAAAATACAAAAATACTGAACTCATTTATGTGTAACCCTCTGATGCTAGAATGATATTAATGAACTTATTTTTTTATGGGTTCTTGTTAAAGATGTTTAGAAAATTTATACCTTGAATCAAATATGTAACAAATTTTAAGAGCGTCATATCTCACAAGATATTTACAATATTAAAAAAATTGTTTAAAATGTTCTATGGATGATCCATTACTTATGGTTTTCCTATGATCTTACATGAGTTTGATATAAATTCTTTGAAACTCTGGTGTGTATAAACAAGAAGATGTGGTATGATTACCAATGAGACAACTCTCCAAAACTCTCCAGAAGAGATCAAAACATAGGCGGATTCAGGCGGTCCCTTTAGTGGGAAAATTTGTGTTGATTATATAGGGAATCACTGAAGCATGCCTAGAGCGGGCCCCCCTTAGGTCAGTCAGTGGGCCCACTTATGAAAAGTTCTGGATCCGCCACTGCAAAATGATATAGAAACTAACAACTATAGGTCACTGTACGGCCTTCAACAATGAGCTAAGCCCATACCGCATAGTCAGCTATAAAAGGCCCCAAAACAATTCAAACAAGAAAACTAACGGCCTATGAACGGAAAACAAATATGTAACACATAAACAAACGACAACCACTCAATTACAGGCTCCAGACTGGTAGGTTTACAAATCAACCAAAGATACACCATTCAAGAAACTTGCTTATAAAGTTTTACTTTCAACACTTAACTTGTTACGATTACATTTGTACAAATCAACCAAAGATATGGACATTATAAATGTTTAGCTTCAACTCACAACGAAAACAACACCATTCTGAAACTTGGTATGATTACCAATCAACAAAAGATATGGACATTATAAAAGTTGACCTTCAACACACAACAAAAACCAAACCATTTCCAAAGCATGATTTGAATTCAAGTCAACCAAAGAAATGGACATTACCTTCAACACTAAACAAATATAACACCATTTAGAAAACTTTATACATAACGAAGAAATAAATTCAAATATAAGATTGGTTGATTGATTGTTGGCATTTTAACGCCACCTTTGGGTTATTTGGTTGTGAGCATTTTTATCAATGGGGGTAGCCGGAGTACCCAGAAAAGCACCAACCTTTAATATTTAAAATTGATAATCCTGGTCAATTCAGATTCCAGTCGATTGCACTTGGACGCGCAAGGTTTTAACTCACAACGTCAGTGTTGACTGGCTAGTGATAACACACAATATGATATTTTTTAGATCACTTGGCCAACGAGGCCCCTCAGAGATTAGATAGTGTTGGTGCTATCAGTTATAAGTAACAGCACTATCTTCAATGTGGACCAAAATCAAATAACTCGTTCTAAGCTTTAAACAAGAATAATTTAGAAGACAAAAATAAATCTGCACAAAATCTCATGAAATAATAAATTGTGGTGAAGCAGGAGTAGTGAAAATAAAAATGGCACAAAAAAGTAGAAGTTACTTGTATAAACCCTTCACTGACAAAATCATTTTGGTTCTTATTTTAATTTTCTTTTGATGATTAGATCTTATATAAAGATTTTAGTTTAGGTTAGTTTTGCTTTGTTTTACTGTTTTATTTAGACTTATAAGCCTTTTTGACAAATATGTTATTTAGAATGTTTATACTGCGACACACGTGCCACCACACTTGACCTTTCCGAACTTATAAAACTTTTCAACTTATGTCAACCTTTTTGGTTTGATATACGCTTTCAGCTCACAGTTAAATTTACTACATGTTTACCTATTTGGTTATTTCAGGTGCCATTTAAGGTCTCCTATCATATTTTACCATATATAAAAATAACAATTTCATGCTTCAACTACTTGGTTTCTATGGCAACCAATATGCAATAGCAGCCATTTTTAAATGAAAAAGTTATCTTTTGCTATGTAATATTATCGGATTATTACATGGCATTTTTCATATCACATGTATTATTAGCCCTAGCTTCAATATCAGCCCAAGATCCGCATGTCTCGAGGGCTGATAACATGCGATATGAAAAATGACATGTTATGATCTTTTTATCATATGCTTCAACAATGGAGAAAAATAACAGATTCATATGTTGATCCTTTTACGTGGTTCCCAAATAGAAGTTCAAACAGTGAAAAGTTCACGGACGTCAGACCCCAAATTTAGTACAGTCGATACAAAATCTTTCTTTCATGTGCCTCACCAGAGAAGAAAAATATTTTTATATGGACGATTCGACAAAACTATACATAATGAACATTTTTGGAAATGTCAACATTTTAAAGTAACTTTCTAAATTATGTTTGAAAATATGAAAAATACATTTATTCAATAGTTTGTTTTTTTGTATTTTTTATTTGATTTTACACAATATACTTTCCAGTATCCAAATAATTGTTTTGTACACTACTTTGTAATGCTATTCGCTGAAAACATAGCATTGAGGTGTATTTTCCGGAATTAAACGAGTATTACCGGAATGCCATGCGATAACTTCACCGAAAGGCATGTGATAACAATTGAAGCATGTGAAAAACTTTTCATATCAATACGCTAAGCACCAATTCGAAAAATATGGAATTTACGTTAATTTTATGCTATTATCTTACAGTAAAAATCATATGTTATTTATACTAAGTATATGATGAGATATGTTTATATTACTCACTATGGGTACCTGAGAAAGCCTCAAATGAAATTTCGAACAATTTCACAATGTTCCCGCCAAAATGTTGGGTTTCAAGACTTGAGGTACTGAAAATGTCCCGAGAATCTCAAAAGTTAAACTTAATGTTTCCCTATTTTTGTCTGTACGCATACATGTATTTCATTGTTGAAAGCTATTATATTATGCAAATTTCTTTTTCAGCGATGTTGCAATCTTACTTATGATATAGATACAGTCCACTTTACATATTTCACCTTACTCATGCTACACATTCAAATGTATTTCAGACTGCAATTTTTGTTATATAGATTCCCTAGGCTGTGCAAGTGTATGCATTTTTATAGCATGGGTTTGGAGATTGTTGTTTTGAATGCATATATTACAAAACGAATCAAAAGAGATAGCAAGCGGGTACATCATAATCAACACAAAATATAAAAATTTCATAATGGAACAAAAGAAAACTGTTCCATTGGCTTAACCGATCTTCTATCATATTATGTTAGTCTACAAATAAAGACATCAAAACAAGGACAGTTGAGATCATAAAAGTTGTTTTTTCATTGCATTGCTAGGCGTAATCCTCTATCTATATGTCTGTAATTTAAAAAAAATCCTTTCACTTCTTATCGCGTCAAATTGCGGAATACTTTCGTAATCGCAAAGTATAACCTGAATATCAAAAGGATTTATTATCTTTGAGCAAATGAATATGTCACGAAATGCTATCTTGTTTCTCATCAATATACCTTCTACCAGTTCGATAATCATCTTCTTTATATTGTCGATCCTTATCGTCCCGTACAACCGCAACATACTCTTCTGCTTTACACAATCTACATATATACTTATGAATAGAATTGGAAATACGTTTATCAATACAAATGTATTTTCAGTTTTCGTAATTAAGTTTTGCTCAAACTGACATCAATACATTATGGTATATTTTAGAAAAACACTCGTGCTTATGCGAGATGAGGACTACTTGACATGGTTTTGATAATATACAGCTTGGGTTCCGTTTCTCAAACTGTTAAAGGCACTGTTCCATAATATTGATAATTTTGATGAATTTGAAAGTTCTTCTTCCATGAGCATGATTAGAGTTTGACTGTCCATTTAATAGCTTCTGCCTCGGTGTTACATACACTAAAAACCATTAAAAGTCTGAAATGGCATATATTTGTACTCGACTGTACTGATTTTTACTCGACCAGTCTGAATTCATCTGCGATTTACTTGATAATACTCGACTGTAGTCTGAACCATACTTAACAGTCTGAATGTGTACTTGACCAGTACTTAACCATTTTATACTAGTCTGAACCGTACTCGACCTAGTCTGAACCGTACTCGACCTAGTCTGAACCATACTCGACCTTGTCTGAACCATACTCGACCAAGTTTTAACCAACCTAGACCTATTCTTTGTATCTATCAACTGAATTTTATCAATTTAGGATTTATTTTTATAAAAATGAAATTAAAAAATTATTAAAAATGTATTCAATACAGTATTGCAATTACAATTTCACATTAATCAATCATAATATAACTTCACCACAATATTAATCAACACTTACGTAATAATATATATCAACTTTTAAAATATACATAAAACAAGCTGATCAAACAATCTAAAAAAATGAATTGTGACTAACAAATGACTTATATTTTCAATATTTATTCAAAATTTAATGAATATTTCGGAAGTATTTTACGGTAACTGGACTATTTTTACCATTAACTTAGGCCTAGTATAGATTTTGTTGAGTTTAATTAATAATGCAGTGAATGTTTTATATATATAAAATAGTATATAGAACAACTTAATGAATTTAAAAAAATGAGAGCTTAATTGTTTTGTTGTATTAAACCAAGAATTTATTAATGATGATAATAGAATTTCCATAGCAATCCTTGATAACCTTTTTAAAAAAGGAAATGTATTCCAAAGTAACAATAAAAATTTATTTCAATTAATTTAAGTAAATTTTTTGTCAAATTAACATGGCATACATAAAGCACTTTAATATGTTCTAATTACCTCAGTACATGTGTGTTTTACAGGTAAATCGTGTATTACTTATCTAGTACATACATGTATATTCGAAAGGCCTGGTTATTCAACTTAAACAGGATGTTGCAATTTTGAATCAATGTTATTTAGAATGTAATACCTCTGACCGGTATGGTGTGATCTTATTTATGAGTTTGCCCCCAAGCAGAGGTTATTTTTTATATTTCACCACTACATGCACTAATCAGAAAAACAAATTTATTTATGTGTTTAAGTTCCCTTTTTGATACAAGTTATATATAATATTTTTTTTCATCCTGAATATAATCATAGATATATTTCTAATATAAGGTTAACATTTTTATTAAATTGTGTTGGCTGTTGTTATATATGTCAGTTAAAAAGAAAGGAGTAGGTTCAGTAAGACTCTTTTTGGCCCCCAAATATACCAGTTTTACAAAATCGTGAAAATGTAATTTGTTAGCTATTAACTGGAAAGTAGAATGCTTCTGCTACATAAATATGGGCTGTTTTTGACAATACAATGGACATTTATCGGGTACTAGCATCATAAAGTCATGCTAAATTACTGAAATCTTCACAATTTTAGCATTTTAGTAAAATTTTAGACGGTTTCCGTATTAAATGAAAGTGGCCGCATTCGTGTTCATTCATAATATTGAAATGTAAGTTGTATTTGATGATAATACATAACATATATAAAGGTTGAGGATGAACATGGATGCGGCCACTTTCATTTTTGACAACAACCATCTGAAAAGTGACGTTTTTTGGCATAATTGATAGATTTTTCATATTTAAGCTTGAATCAGAGCGTTTTTAATGACTAAATCAGTGAAAATCTTTCATATTAACTAATTGAATCAATTAAAATAGACACTTAAGTGTTTAAAACGTGTCCAAAATATTTCGTAAGATGAACCTGAGATTTGAAGCCAAATTCGGCCCTTACCGGACCAACTCCTTTATTTTAACAGTTAAAAAAGTAAAGTTTTTTTGGTCTAGTATGGTTCAGACTGGTCGAGTACTGTTCAGACCTTTGGTTAAGTATGGTTTAGACTGGAAAAATAGGTCGAGTACATGTCGAGAATGGGTTAAGACTGTTTCAGACTGGTCCAGTAATAGTTCAGACTATTTTCAACGGCAAAGATAAGGGTCAAGTACGATTCAGTACAGTCAAGTATGGTTCAGACTGGGGTCGAGTAATGTCAAGTAAAAGTCAGGCCAATTCAGACTGGTCGGGTAAATATCAGTACAGTCGAGTACAGATATAGGCCATTTCAGACTTTAATGGTTTGTAGTGATATGTGCTTCTTTAACGGAGGACAAAACTAAGAGAAGAATTGGACAACATAGAACACTGATAATTAAAACATGTCTTAGTGGTGCTAGTTTGTAGTATTTCTTTTTGCTTTTCGAAAGGTTGGTTACAAGTTATGTCTCTGTGTAGTACGGGTACTCCAAGAACGGTAGATATAACTAAGAGAAGACAATTTAGATTTTTTTCTAGTGATTTAAAAAAAAAATTCTTCAGTGTTGCGATTTTGTATTTTTTTTTTCTCGAGTGGTGCGTTCAGTCTTTGTGCGACACGGGTTGTCCGAGAAAGGATGAATTTACTTAGAGGAGAAGAAAAAAGTCTAATGATTTAACATCTTTTTTAAGAGTTTTTATATTTCTTTCTTTTATTGTGAGCGCTGGTTGAAGAATACTTGAAAAAGGTATGGTGATACACAGCGTGGGTTCGTGTTTCTCAAACCGTTTTCATAGACTGATTAAATATGTTGATTGTTTTGATAAGCGTTATGAAGCTCTTCTTCCAAGGGAGTTTAAAAATAAACTTTATTGCAAAATGAATATGACTTATGATGCTCTTACAAGGAACCATGACTGATTTTATAGTTATGAAGTAATGACAGTTGATTTCGCTTTGCCTTGTAATATTAATTAGTGTGATTCAATAATTGTAAAGCAAGTAATCTAAAACAGCTGAAAAGAGGTGAGATACCAAAAGGGGAAATCAAACCGATCACATAATGCAAATAAACTCATCCTAGATACCGGGACTAAATTTAGTATACTCCAGACGCGCGTTTCGTCTATAAAAGACTCATCAGTGACGCTCGAATCAAAAAAGGTTAAAAAGGCCAAATAAAGTACGAAGTTGAAGAGAATTGAGGACCAAATTCCTAAAAGTTTTGCCAAGTACAAAATTTTTGCCAAAGTACAAAAAAAGACGAAAAACGACGAAACGACTAACAAGTAACAAAAAAAAACCTTAAGACTAAACCTATGAAATATGAATCTGCGGTAATTTTTATGCAACCTTAAGTTTCTATGAATGGAACACTGATTGATGTTATATGAAGAAATAACTGTTCATTAACATTACAGACTTGTTAAGGACGCAAATCAAAAATGATGTGATTTGGTGAAAGACTTTTTTGGTTTTTTTTATTTATTTTTTTTCGATTGAATATTGCTATTCAACGTATTTTATATTCATGCGGTCAATATGGATAGCATAACATCCTCTTCTTACTTCAACCGGATATACAATCAAAGATTGTGTTCACAATTTATTTCAAGTTTACCTTTCTTTTGTTTTGTCAAATGTTCCTTGCAATGTAGTCAGCCGGTTTTCTGTTTCTATAAGACTACAATGAAGAAAAAAGGTAGAACGTATTGTAATATCAATTACTTCTAGAAAACGAAATATATACAAAAGCATTCCAAACAATAGCAATTTAAACAATATAAATTTAGGTAGAACACAGAATGACATAACATTTTATGATTGGGTGTGCTTATACATGATATAAGCTGAAATCAATACCATAGTACGACACATGTTGATGTACAAAATGGACAATTCCAACAATGTTATATCGATTGCAGAGAAACCTTATGTGAGATATTTATAGGTGTATTGAAGGGTTAGATTGAATTATCGCTTGACATCAACTCGAGTTATATAATAATAAACGAGGCTTCGGCAAGTTTATTATTACTATTGAAATAAGATAACTAAAGTATATAGTTTTTTGGACATGTCATTATGACGTCATATGATCTTTTCCAGTGTCAAACTTTAGCATCAGCCACTTTAACATTTTTTCTGCACTTCAAGATGGCATACAACAAGAAGATTGCCAGGTGCATATATGTGAGTATTTTGTATACTAATAAAGAATTCTAATATGACGTGCTTTATTCGCTTTGTGAATAAACCCATGATTTAAATTCAATAAAGTTTGTTCGCACATGCGTATATTGACTACTGCAGAATAATGAATTTTATCAAATTGGCATGCATTCAATATATTTCATTAACTTAAAACACTTCCAAACTCTTAAATGATACACATGTTGTTACTAATTAATTTATTGATGATGACTGTAATGTGTTGCAATTCGATATTGACATATTTGACCTAGATACAATCGTTCATGCTGGCAGTTCAAAACTCCTCCCTCTAAAAAATCACATTACCAATCATTTGCTTGTTTACAAAAAAGGCGGTTCATAGAAGAGCCCAAACAAACACTCTACACTTATAATGTACACATCGGGTATAGACATTATCTTAATTGTCATAATCAGAATCGAAATAATCGATGCAAGCTATACGTTATTGCAGTTTTAACATGGGTAGGCATTATATTCGTGTTATTATAGCCCCGGAAAAAATAATCATGAATATAATGCTTATCCATGGTGACACTAAAATAATGTATAGCTTGTATCAATTATCTTAATGCATTTTTAAATCACAGATGTCCGTAGTCATGAACGAAATGTTCATTGTCGAAACCTTTGAAAGACATATATGGCCTAGTGAATAATCAATGGGAATGCAGTTATATCGTTTTGGGAAATTGAATATGCCAATTAAATTAATGCAGAGTTTTGTATCACGTTTTTGTATCACACTTCATGCAGAAATATACCTTCATACAAAAAATAGGTCATAACCAAAAGAGAATGAAATTTTTCAGTTGGACAATACTCCTTTTTACATAAAAAAAAAAAAAACCAAAACCAAAACAAACTTGGGAAAAGCTTTCAGAGACCTGAGAGAGGTTTATATTTTCATTTCATATTCCATAAATCTTTTTTTTTAGTATGAAGATTGCACCACCTAACTTCCTAGGTAAACTATTAATTTATTATCATATTTCGAATGCAAAAAAATATTTACTATCGATCGTTACAGAAACGATGATCTCTAAATTTGTATTATCTTCCAATAAGCTTAAGATGAATAATTAATTTACTCGATAAGACTGATCAATTTTGCATTAAACCAAGAGCATGTAATTAGCGGTAAATGCATGGTTTTTACATGTTGTACGAACCATTCTTTAACAGATTAGATACAGACTGACACCAGGTTGCTTTGGATTGTAATATTATTAGTTAAAGAATAATAATGAATGCAAATGAAACTGCAAATCATTTTTAAGACGTATACCAAATATGTTTAGGTTTTTTATTGTCCTTCAATGGTAGTTGTGCACTTCATTTTTATCTTTGTTACATTTTTTATCATTTAAATAATTTATCTATTTTCGTCTTAGTCTTTGATATCATTCTGGTAGGATTAACATTTTAAATCCTGAACTGTTACATTTTTCACATAAGTTTTACCACTTGAAATATTATGTTTAAACATGTACCTCTTATTCTTTGGTCATTTCAAAACTAAATATGTTCTGTTGTATACTTTCTTCGTCAATGATTGTCTTACCTTTCTTTTAGTGTAAGGATTTCTTTATTTAGTTTATTATTGGACGTTATAACGCTAATCATCTCATGTTCCTTTTCTTTTACTGTTGCCACCAGTTTGTCGTAGTCCTTTGCCTTTTGATCCAAATCCTTCTTCAAGTTTAGGTTGTCATTTGTAATGACAAAATTTTCTTCTATTAACTTTCGCTTTCGTTCCATTTCTTTTTCAAATCTTAAGAAAAAAGAAAAATGACACATTGTGTACGGCTTTAATGTAATATTTAAATCTAGAATAAAAACAATAAAATAAATGTTTTTACATATTACCATTTTCTACATAAGAAAATGCCTATACCAAGGAATATAACAGTAAGCTCTAGAAGTGATGTGTTTGACCTTACGTTTTGACATTTGATGATTGGGACTCTGTGTTTTAAATTTGCCTGCGATGTCGCTTGTAGTGTGATTTCACCTTTTACAACTTACAAATACATGGACGGAATGCATTATCGATGATACTTATATAAACACTCCAAGGTTACACAAGACTTGGTTGTCAGAACCGTAAAATATTATGCACGACATTACAAAAGGCAGGCCAATTATTTATTTAGCTGTTCCTGAAAAGGTTACAATCGTATGAACTCAGATTGAATAACAAATGTATTATACGATTTTAACCTTTTTTGGAACATTTACAGGAGTAATACAATAACTAGTTGCTATATACCTTAAATGTTTGTTGCAGGTACTGGAAAATGGCTTATATTTAATTTGTGATTTTAACAAACCTTAAAAATATATTGCTAGTATTGCGAGTCATGTTTCGGAAAAAAACCCATTCAGGTTTGAATACAAAAGTATTGCTAGTCTTGTTAGATATATGTTATTCAACCTGGTTACTATCAAGTTTCTATCGTAGAAGGTAAACATAATGTATATAAACATGAAATAGTTCAACACGAGTATATATTCTCATAGTATTGCGTTTGCCATTTCATTGGTTATGACTTACAGACTTAATCAGTCACACTATACAAACAATAACAACTAAAGCAGAAGAGCTTTTTGAAATCTTATTTCACTTCTGTGGATTACTATTGGATGCTTAACAAAAATGTTGTAGCAGTAGGTAAAATAGCAAAAAAACCCAAATCCATCGGATATTTAATACCGAAATTCCTTAAAAAATTGGCAAAATCATGATCATAAACACATTTTACAAATTGAAAACGACCGTCACTTTTCTGACTCGATAAAGGCATTTTCTTGTGTAGAAAAAGGTGAATTAAACCCAATTTTATAGCTAGCTTAAGGTCTCAATCGTATTCTAGTCGCATAGAATACCATTATATTGATAACAACGTGTATACTAAACAAAAAAAACAAGCTAGATACAAGCTTTTAGATTTATGGAACACCAGTCAACATAATATGATAACCTTAATCACTACAATAACAAAAGATAGTTTCGACAAATACACACAAAATGGCATACATATATAGACAAAATATAAGACATGAAGTCAAATTGACTATAGCACAATGGCCGGATATTCAAGTACCGATCCCAGTCATAAGTGGATAAAAAGATACAAAAAACACTCAAATTGACAGATGCATATAATTTTTTTCTGGATCACCTCGGTAACTAATGTTTTTTTTTAAATTTTATATCGGATTAGAGTTGTTAATTTCCATGAAAGTGTTTCTTTTTCGTAGTTTATACGTTGTTAATTTTTTTTTTGGTGATGGCTGTCTTTGTTTCTCAATAAATTTTAAGGTTTAAAGGTCTGTTTTGAATCATCCATATATGATATTTTCTATGAAAATTTAGACAATCAGTACTATAAACGCAACAATGATTGTTTTTATAATGGATTAAGAAAATGCGTCAACTATGTATATTTTGATAGCTCTACCATTAGTTTTGTTTTAGCACGGACAAAACCTTAAACAGTAAGATAGAACAAGGTATGTTTCGGAAAACAACACTCATGTTCGAATACAAAATTATACTATACTCATGATTTTTTACCATAAACATGTTTTTTTTCAATGATTTCAGTTTTACGAGAACTTCTCGAAAGGGATGAAACGAAACCTTGATTCTAATTTGATGTTCTTCTCTTGCTTTTGAAACTAAACCATGCTATAAATTACAATTACACATTGGCTGCACGTGATTGACGTCATAATTAAAATTGCAACATCAGTTGTATTTTGAACAACGCCGGAATTGACCGTTTTGTTGGTGTTGCTCGACAAAAAGAGATCGTTTAGAAGCAAATGATCAGTCTCCGATTTTTCATATATCTGTTACAGGTTGCATTTCTGTAAATATTGACAATGCAATTTCCCAAAGGAACTCCTTTTACGGCTTAAAAATCTTATCCTAGAATTGAAAGTTCATTTGCACCACAATTTTTTTCAAAGGTCAAAATATAGGGCTGTGCGGCATATTTTCAACGTTTTTATACACTGAACTTCTCAGAGTTTAAACTTACACTAATTTTCTTAACTACCCCTACCTCGAATGAAAGGTTACCACATATTTCAATGTAAGCAATATGCACGTGTTTATTTACTGGTAACATTCCCCAGTTCTGTCTCTGCGATATGGAACACAGAGAGCATAACTGGGAACCAGTATGTAAACAAAATTAATTTTCTATGAATATTCAATTTCTCCCCAAAAAGGCGTGTTTTCAGAAACAGCTGTATTTACAAAGTGCAACCTATAACGTATAGATAGCATACTTCAAAATCAGAAAGTTTGAATTGTCGCACAGATAAGGTAAACATACAGTTCATTTTATTTTGTGTTATATAAAATGTTTCAAATGCACATATTTCAAGCATCTCATGGTAAATGATGGTATCACCTATTGTTTTTTTTTCATTAATGGACATTGAAGATACATATTTAATCTAACCCTTTCTCTCTCGTTTGCAAAATATCTGAGGCTTCTAATGCTCGCTGACAATTTCTCTTCTCAACTTCTATATCGTCTCGCAGCCTCGCCTGTTCCTTTCGCCACGCATCTTCACTGCGTTTTATATATGCCTTTGTGTTCATCAAATCTATCCTTTTTGATTCAATTTCCTTTTCGAGTACCTTGGTTTGTGATTTACCCCTGAAAAACATTCCATATATAGATTGACTGGATATTCGAAATGATCGTCATTCGAAATATTGTAGCATACGCTTGGTATATGAAAATAATTAAGACATGAGGTTCCAACTGCAACGTGTTTGTTGGAATAATTGTAGTTATTTAGAAATTTACGGTAACTTATCTCAAAGGTCATGAACTATTTCATGTTGATGGCAAAGCCTCGTTATAAAAAAAAGACAATGATTAAAAACCGCATGATGAAAGTGTATGATTGTTATCGATAAAAAAATTATGACATATATTTTACTGTTGTGAGAATTTTATACATTACATGAACTAAGCACAAAATTTGGCTGAAGTTGCAAGATAACATATGATTTATTGTGGATATTACAATTTATTAATTATCTAAGTTACATTCAGAAAAAAACCCAATGAATAGAAAAAAACAGGCTAATAACATATCATATAATTAAATACAAGGGATGCACGGTTCAAATTGGCAAGACTCATTAGTGATGCATGAGTCAGTACAGTTGAAAGGCTGAAATTAATGGCAATGTTGAAATACCGATCTTCGGAGTTAACCGAATAGCAGCTGTTTACATTTTGTTTTATTTTGTACAGCTACACCACTGTCTCTAGTGAAGTGGAAGGTTTGGCGAACACAAGCATGTTTAACCCTCTACAGTATTTGGAAGGCTATATAATAAACCTCAATTAGGAATAGACTCTTGAATGTTCAAGAGTAGAAATAGGTACGAAATAAGATAAATAAATATATATATATATCTAAAAATAGATTAGCATCCTGTAACTATACTGAAGATATGAGTA
This sequence comes from Mytilus galloprovincialis, assembly GCA_037788925.1. Lineage (NCBI taxonomy): Eukaryota > Metazoa > Mollusca > Bivalvia > Mytilida > Mytilidae > Mytilus > Mytilus galloprovincialis. The sequence goes on along the minus strand of CM075336.1, from coordinate 92,118,632 downwards.
GATGATAATTTCTGTACACTAAAATGAAAACTTTGTGTATTGTATCATAGATCTTTGTTTAACTATTAAAAACAGGTAACACCTCCCGAAACGAAAGCTTATTTTTATAAGCTAGATTTAGAGGAGGGGATTCGGTCTCTGCGCAATGCTATGCGGTGTTGTCTTAGAAGTTAGAAATAAAAAGTACAGGGTCCAGCCCCGTTCGGGGAGGAAGTTACGAATCAAATCTACGCTAACATCGTTAGGTTGATTTTCTAGGCACTTTATATATATATTTTTAATTATACATTAGAAATTTATTTGTATCTTTCTAAAATTATCTATTTTCCCTTACATTTCTTCTTTCATCTGCCATTTCTCAATTTCACCATGTGCATCTTGTGTCTTTATTTTTTCGTTTGCGAGCAGTTGCTTAAGTTGGCTTTCTCCTTCTCTCCAAATTGATTCATTGCGCTCAGTATTCATACAAAGTTCAGCAATTTTCTTCATCAACAATTCATTTTCGTTCAAAATTTCGTTTTTCTGGGATACAAACCTGAAAAGTTTGAAAAAAAAGTTAACATTTATTTGGAAATACAATGAATTTAAATCTTTGTACACATATATCTTTTATCATATGCTAGTAATGTCGGCTAATAAATTCAGACAACAGAATACATATGAGAAAATCAATAACACAGAACATACTGACATAGTTGTCATACATAACCATGATAACTTATTTTTGAGTCCCTTTCGCTTATAACTCTGCATGTCGTCCATTTTAAAAATTAAATGTAATAATAAAAACGTGTGCATGTGAGTGCTTATTTCGATAAAAATAAATTTTACTCCAATTGTTTCTCATTTAGTTTTATTCCAAGCTTCAACGCGTTCTAGTTTGTGTGAACGCGTAAGTCTATTCCGAATTTGAATTTTGGAACATAACATTTTTGAATGTTAGTTAGGTTTGTGTAATAATGGCATTTTAATTGATTTGCGTATAAAAACATAAGTCCGACAGTATTCAATTCTTAAGACAATTAGAACCCTGAGTTTTTTTTTTTATTCATAATCAAGTAAAACAGCTGTAAATTAACCACCAAGCGTTGTAATCTATTTTTATAACCACTTGCAAAGTATGAAATAAATGTGGTTCACCAGCGAATTTGTGGAAATATTTAAAATATTTGTCATTACTAACTTCATTTTTATTTATTTGTAAACGATCAATGCTAATCGATATTGTTATATCTATTCACACGTTCTTTTGATGTGCTGTTTGCTAAAATGGAAACTTAAAAATGATAGATAACAAAATGTCATTTAGATACAATTACTACTATTCCAACTAAAATTTAAATAATGTACCCGTTGAGTAGTCTCTTTTTCTCTTGGCTTTCCTCATCCGCCAATTGTTTAATTTTGTTATCATGGATTAAATCTTGCTCCTCCCTCTCCGCCTTTAAGGTTGATATTGTAGCTTTTAATGTCTCCAAATTATCTTTTTCTGTATCTGAATGAATTCTATTTTAAAGACTTAATTGCATCATCATTTGGATTCAAAATGTAACACACATTTACAATAATTAATGACAAAATGACTTCAATATCACCATTTGCACTTTAGTACACCATTTCTCTAAATGTAAAGGACCCTTGCCATACGGAATTTCCCCATAACTTTAAAGTATTAATGATCGTTTAAGTTTACGGTAAAGTACAGTTTTAACGAGGAAAAATGTTGTACAAGTCACTCAGAATAATTTAATGCATAAGACTGTATATACAACGTCAAATCAACAAGTTTAATTAAACGATGTAAATGTTCAGTTGATCTTCGTATGTATTGTACAAAAAAGGATGTAACATTCATATTCTCTCATTATGATGGATATATCATGTTAAATGATATTCGCTTTTTTTCTGCTTATGTCTACAAATATCTTATACCAAAAAGTGGGAATAATTTAAAAACATACGGATTAACTCGCGTGACAAACGCAGTAAATAAACTGAAACGCTGCTGACTAATTTTATGACTGGTTGCAAACACTTGATGTTAACAATCAGACAATAAACGAAAAAACTCTTTTCACAAGATTCAACGTCTTTAAATTTTAAACTTTTTCAATGATGTTACGATCAAAATTGTTGTTTAAGGCTAGATTAATATAGAAGTGTTCACACCATTTTAAACATATCAAATATTAATAAATGTTCTCATTCATCTCGTTTACTAACGTTCTACTACACTACCAAGAATTTACTCACGTTTTTTTGGTACATTTCTACCCTCGTATACATCAGTACTGTTCGGCAAGACAGAAAACTTGTAATGTTATACTTTCTGTTAATTCAGTCCTGTTTTTGACAGTACTGTTTCAGTACTGATTTTGACAGTACTGTTTCAGTACTGATTTTAACAGTACTGTTTCAGTACTGATTTCGTCAGTACTGTTTCAGTACTGATTTGTACAGTACTGTTTCAGTTCTGATTTTATCAGTACTGTTTCAGTTCTGATGTTGACAGTATTGTTTCAGTGCTGATTTCGTCAGTACTGATTCAGTTCTGATTTCGTCAGTACTGTTTTAGTGCTGATTTCGTCAGGAGTGTTTCGGTACTGATTTTGTACTGTTAGTATACCGATTTTTTTAATTCTATTATTGAGTTGATATATTCATTCACTGTTTTAGTAATAAACTTACTTTTTAGTGCGCACCTTATCCATATGAAAAATAGTTGTTTCTTTAGGTATATTTGCACCAGTCGATTTGGTGTGGTTAATCTTTTTAATTTGAATGTGTATTGTTTCAAAAAATATTTGGAACTGAAAACTTATATATCAGGTAAGTATAGTATGGTACATTACAATTGTGACATATTTTTATCTTGTGTAGACATCTCTGATTCAGTGTTGGTCTATCATTAGAGAAATTTTTACAATGTGCATCTCAGTACAATTGGTATCCAAATATAGGTTTGATAATTCTGTGACAATATTACTATTATCCTTTTTTATCTGGTTACGTCTTTCTCTTCGACTATATCACCCTGCTGAGCAGATTTTTTAGCGACGTGAACATGACCAAGGAAAATGATCAAGCTTACTTTCGTCTATCCAAAAACTATTGAAGCGAAGGGGAAAACAACAGAAATGAAGCAAGATAAGCAGTTTATCGGAGTTTACCCTTCAGGAGCACCTTAATTCATTCCCGGTTTTTAATGGAATTCGTGTTGGTTTTTTTTTTGTGTATTTTTCAAAGTGTTGTTGAAAATGCCCTTTAGATTTGTGATTCTTTGTTTACTTTTTGATTTTGATTGTGACTGTCTTTCTGTGTATATAAAAAAAGAAGGCTGATATTTTACAATATCAATGTGTATAATAGCGCACAATTTATACATATATATCAAACACGATGAGAATACTGTTCATTTTTGGTATTTTGCTATTGCTTAAAACATGTTGTAATTAATGCAGTCATATATTTCTATGTTAGGCAATGCATTATAATTGACACAAAACAATGTCTCGTTTACCTTATTTTTAGTCATAACTGGAATTTCCTTCATTTATCATAACCATTTTTTAATATATAATAAACATTCAATGTCATACAAACATGTGAAGTTTGTGACAAAAATCTTTATCATTTTCATGCCCCTTTAAAGTTCATAAATAAAACAATCAAAGAAAAAATTAATTTTGCATGTATCATGTTTCATTACTCTCCCCCTTTGCCATCTTTTCTTTGGAATGCTTCGTAGAATGTCAGTTTCCTGGCACTTTTCCTCTATTCAGTCCCGCATATGATGTGTCTTGCTACATGTACAGTGGTAATTCAAGAGGTCACATTAGTTCTAATATGAGCTCATTTTAAGCATCCATCTTTAATGTTTTGGTACTTGTACGAAACTCAGGATTCAATGGTTCATGAATAAATGTTTTTTTTTCTTTCTGATGAGTGCCATATTGATATATCATTTTGTTTATAGGTCAGCTGGTCTTCAATTTTCACATCGAACATTCCCATTTCTGCTCCTGTCTTCATTGCTGTTAATCATTCTGGGGAAAGAAAATGAAATGACTGTATAAAGGCTATTATAAACTTTCTTATGTTTCCTCATTTCTGTGTTATGTAAAAATAAAAAGAGTGCACAATTATGGAAGGGAATGGTCATCAAAATTTACTTATTACTTTATATACTACCAGAAGTCCAGTAATGGACTGGACTTCTGATACTACATGTATATAATCAACCAAAGTTGAAATTTGTTGCTAAATAAAAAAAAAAGGAAAATACGATAATTCAATTCATCATCATCAAAGTATTGGTGTTTGCCAGTAGCAAGTATTTCATGCACGTGTAGCTTTAACCATCAATCTATTTATGTGCTCTTTATAATAAGATTCGTGAAACAACGACAAAAAGACATTAAACTATACACTCATTACTGTATAAATACAAAAGTACATTAATGTTTAATAGATTGAAGTGGAAATTCAATTTAATCGAAAATTTAACGTACATATGTAGCACTCAGAAACGTGTCCGATTCCCCCAAAACGTGTCCATGTGACGTCAATGATCTGATGAACAAGTCAAATTGCACGGGCGCCAAAATGTGTTCCGTTTATCAACGTCTAATTGTATCTTTTTAAAGCACAGAAACCACTTTTGCGGGAAGCCGGTCGAGCAATACCCTCATAGACATACATTTTGTAAAAGACATTTAGGCATCACCGGATAATATTAGAACAAAAGAATTTACTCACTATTAAACGATGATTTAAACTTTACAAAACTTAATGAATGCAATGTTTATGTTTTTTTTTCTAAATACGCATGACATATTTGCCACTGGACATTAAGCAATCCATATTTAATTATGTGTTGTAAACTTAGCCTGCAGTTATGCTTGTTATGAATAACCTATGTTGAACAAACTAATACTTATAAATTTATGACATACAGTGAAGCACCGGGGAAAAAATTACAATATAAAATGCATTAGTTTTCTTAATTGTGAAGTACCTCTGTCTGAACTTTATTATAATAACAATAATTATATTGATAAAAAAAATCATAAAATCGCTTCAAACAAAAATGACTTTTTATTGTGTAATTATTTTTTTTATATATAAACCAGGGGTCTGTGTCTTCAAGCAGAAGTAAGTTTTCACAGTGTAGCATATATATCTTGGACATTTGTCTCTACAGATTACTAAACCTTTCCTCCAGATTTTTTTGGAAGCTGCTTGACTTTTTTTTTATAATCCAACCGAACAATACGGGTTCTATCGTATCCCCGCCGCAGTGTATCCCAAACTCTGTCTGACCGACAAAATGTCAGACAAAAAATCATTCGTTCAGACAGAACTTTTAAGATTTTTTGGTTGAATATGTAGTAGAAAAACTCAAATTTCTCTTTCGGTCACACAAACCCTAAAACAGTTTGGCACAGACTATCCCACGCCATTAATATTGAATTGCGGTAAACGTTTTTTACTTAACAGAGTATTATTGGGGGTATATGAGTTTTTGAAATATTCTGGCGTTTTTAACTGTACACATTCTAAAATTATCGGACACGTTTTGGGGATGTGTAACAATAAAGAAAAATTGTTATTGTCCTATTATTCATTAGTTGTCGTTATTGATGTGGTTCATAAGTGTTTCTCGTTTCTCGTTTTTATAAAGATTTAATAGACCTTTGGTTTTCCCGTTTGAATGGTTTCACACTAGTAATGTTTTGGGGATCCAGTAGTTGTCGTCTGTTTATGTGGTTAATAAGTGTTTCTCGTTTTTGACGGTTTATAGATTAGACCGTTGGTTTTCCCGATACACTAGTCATTTTTAGGGCCCTTTATAGCTTACTGTGCGGTGTGAGCCAAGGGTGTTGAAGACCGTACTTTGACCTATTATGGTTTACTTTTACAAATTGCGACTTATATGAATAGGCGACTTTTCTCTTTGGCACTTATACCACATCTTCTTATATATAAATGCATCACTGAGCCCCCCCCCCCCCCATTTACTCGTTAGTGATGGCTGCCTAGAGTGGTTTCACCAGGCCAACAATGCATCGGATTGAAACAACATACTGGTTCTGTGGAAACTGTCAATCAAATTAAAATTAAAACAATGTATAAAATATTGTAAAAAAAAGTTTTCATTGGAGTGCATTTACGTAACATTAACACAATGTAACCGTAGACGTAGACATAAATATCATTGTTACATTCGTAAGTAAGCATGCAGTTTCTAAGTCAATTATAGGCCTGCATTCCGGCAATTAGCCTAAACTTCATTGTAAAAATAACTTTTTTTATGATTGTTACATTTCAATGTAACCTAAACCATAGCCAGGACCAAAACAAAATTAGAAATTTAAATATTTTACAGACATCCTTCTTTACAATATATTATAAAAATAGGAAGACTGTGGGATGATTGTTACCACAACACATGCACAATGAGAGAACCCATATATCGCATTGCCCAGATCGCATAGTATGCTAACAAAAATATTTAAAAAAAAAACAAAAATGTTAGTTTAAAAACATTTCAAACGAGATCACTTATAGTAAAAAGATTCAAATAAACACAATTTTATTATATACAGCAACAATTGAACAGGAACCCCCTACACACAGCAGTCAATGTGGCGAGATGAAATAATTTTGTATAATATAGGCACCTGGGACAATGTTGGACTTTATATATATATATAAAATGTTTCCCAAATAAAATGAAGTATCGGTATAAAAAAATCGAGTCAAAATAGGAACCACATTTTTAAAAGGTAGTTCGAAATCTTGAGTTACAGTTGGGTGCAGACCAAGCATTACATGTAAACGGCCCTAAAAAGTTAACGCGGCGTTTACTCGCGTGCACTTCATGTAAACGCCGCGTTAACTCTGCGTTAACTCCGAAATTTAAGTAGACATAAATAGTAAACGGGCGTTTACTTTCGCGGTTCCCAAATAAATTTCCCTTTTCAAATTTATGCATCTATCGTTAAAAAGGGGGTCCGACCTTCGGACCCCTCCCCCTTGATACGCCGATGGGTGTACCCACCTCCCTTTATCCAATCATATGTTCAAGGGCGGATCCACCCATTTTTTTTAAAAGAGGGATCCAAACATTTGGGATTAAGGAAAAAAGGGGGGTTCCAACTACATGTCCCAAAATTCATTGAACGTCCAAAATAATTTGGTGTTCCAACCCCCAGACCCCAGGGGTTCACCACTGTGTAACGCGTATTCTCCTACTTTGGCTAACGTTATATGTCTTACATTTCTGTAGCTATGCTACAATTTTCTCTGTTTTAAAATATTCAATGTACTATACCTTGATCTGTGTTCAATCCAGGACTGTTGAAATGTCAGTGCGAGTGCAAAAATAACGTTTGTAAACAATGAATGACGTCATGTCTACATCCAGTCACATAAACGTTTTACAATAGGCAATTGTATGTTCCACATTGACGCGCTTTTGTGATTACGATAATAACATCAACGGCAAAATTTTTAGACAACAGCAGAGAAAATATGGCAGCCACTTGCAGAAAGTCTTAAAGTTACAGAAACAGACGATTGTTACGACAAGTCAGAGATGAATGCAGATCCTTTTCGAATCATCTACGGATTGCTATTGTTCATGTATGTTTTACAAATGTATGTTTTCTTCCATCAAAACTAGGCCTATTTCAATGCACTTTTTTGAGTGCTAAATCAATAATTAGTTTCAAAACACAAATACACACTTCGTGTAACTATTAAGAAAATGCATTCAATAAAAACGTTTAAAATGTAAGTCTGGTAGAGTCATAGAGATTGCTTCTAAAGTTGAAAGGATAAAACTTTTATCCCTCCATGAACATGGAATTTTGTATAAACTTTTACAGGCTCCCTAGACATGCTAGACCTTCGGGCTTCATCACAGATAGCATCAGGCATATTAACAATGTCAATGTATGATGTTTTTCCCAGTGTGTCACTGTGTTGAAATCTACATTTGGTTCATATGCATGTTGATTCTGTATTATGTTGACATTTAAAAAAAAATGTCTTTCCCTTCAAGAATTTAGTTCAAACGAGGTTCATAAGGGGCAACAGAACATTATATTTAAATATATATATTTGTTTATAAAAAAGATGTTGTATTATTGCCAACGAGACAACTCTTCACAAGAGACCAAATGACCAGAAATTAACAACTATAGGTCACCATACGGCCATCAATAATGAGCAAAGCCATGTCGCAAAGTCAGCTATAAAAGGCCCCGAAATGACAAATGTCAAACAATTCAAACAAGAAAACTAACGTTCTTATTTATGTACAAAAAAAGAACGAACAATGAATATGTAACACACCAACAAACGACAACCACTGAATTACAGGCTCCTGACTTCGGACAGGCACATATACATGTATACAGAATGTGGCGGGGTTAAACATGTTAGGGTATTCACCCTAAACCCGGAACAGAGTTGTAACAGTACTACATAACAACAAACTATAAAATTCAGTTGAAAAAGGCTTATTTAACTCATCAGAGGAATACAAATAAAAAGACATCTAACAAAAACATAATGGACGTTACCGTTACCCAACAAAAAAAGTCACTAAATACAGATCTGAGAGTACTTGCAGTTACTGACAGCTAGTTCAAAGCCACTAACAACTAATAACAAAAATCATGCTTCTAACTTCTAAGACTTAGTTCATATTTTTTTACACTTAGAATTGTAGATTATATTTAATCTTAATTTTTTCCTACTCTTTAAAAGAGATCAAATAACAGACGCAATGTTCAACATATTTGTTTTAAGACGGCAAATTTGTGCTATTTATTCTTTTATAATAATATACAAACTAAAGAGACAGAAAGTCATAAATTTTGCCTCAAACGACAAGCGAGAATAGACCAAGAAACAATTTTCCTATGTCCTTTTTTTCACGGAGTTAATGCAACTTCAAAATGGCGGGCTTTCATATCATTCCCATTGTTGTTATAAAGTAGAAAGAAGCAATGAATAATCGATAATAGTGTGGTGCTTGAATATAAAGAAAAGAGAATAACAGGCAAAATTTATAATAAATAGTGAAAAATGGTATAGAATATTACACAATACAGAAATGAACAAACCACATCCAGACCTTTCATAAGTTGCACACTTTATTTTTTTTTTGCCTTCTTAATCTTCCTGTTTGGACCGGTCTTGTCTTGGTTTTCTTACTGCAAATGAAACTGCATGTGAAATTTATATGAAGCGATCATGTTCATACACTTTTTATATATATATTTATTTTATTGGTCAATGATTGAATTTATGTTGGTTCAAAGCTCCATAGAGCTCTGTGGGGGCAGCACCATGATTCCGACGCCCCTTTAGTCCCACATTGGTCCGATTGCCCAATAGCTCGACGCCCTATTAGTCCGACCACACATTGGAATGACACATGATTAAACCGACACATAATTATTGAGCAATATTTTGTTTAAAAAATCTTTATTTCAAGAGGATTATCCCAATAGTTAAAAATAATCCTACTGAGATTCCTAAAAATAATAACATTCATAAAGTACATGTATTAAAAATGTGCTTAATGTCCAGTGGCAAATATTACATGCATGTTCAAAACAATTGTTAGATAAGTACAACAAGTAAGTCCTGATATATATATAGATGTCATCTGGGGTGAAAGAAGGTCAAAGAAACTTGGACTGCCACTGGACAATGAAAGCATATTCAATAGGGACAGGAATTTGCCCTGCTGTAGGTTCAGACAAAAGGCCTCCGACGGCCCCTCACGGCCCCTCAAAGAGTTGTTGCAATAGTTCTTAATCTGCAGAGATCATGGCACTATCTTTCTATATGAGGCTTCCGATCAAACGTGAACAATCTCACTGTCACATTTGTTCAAAATTATACATCCCGCACAATTTAACTATCAATATTTTTACTGTTTTTACTGTATCACATAAACATTATCCTTTATGATGACAGACTTGCACTTCTGGTGACATTTCCTTAGTAGAATGTGTTCACATATATGGAAACAATCTTGTCCTTATGTCCAACGTATGTGTCAATTGCTCCGAACCACTCGACAGCATTTTGTAAATCATCGATACAATCTTCATCTCATGATGTACTTTTTCAAAGGACAATTTATAAAGTCTTACGTCCATTAATAAGACCATAAAATGCATGTTGGGAAAACAACTTTTTATAAATTTATGCAAAATATTTGATGCAGTATCTATTGTTATAGGCATCTAAAAATGGATCCCACCAGAACACACAGACTAAGTCTATGAGGAAAATAAAGTCTTATAGATCAACAACTAAAAATTGTAATGAACAGATAAAATACATGATAGAGATAGAACTGGTATGAAAGGTGACAGTAGAACATTGAAATAATTTGAAAGGTAGGTATAGCTTTACACTCAATTATGAATTTTTTAAGTAAGTATTTGCAGTTTTTTTTTAATAACATGAAATGGTGTAGTGTGTTCATGGGACAACAAACCAACAACGAGCAAATTCAAAAGAATAAAGAGCAGCAATATAATTCTTCAATAATTGAAAGATGTCATTAAAGTTAACAAAAAAGTCTATGGGAAGTGAATATCCGTACACACAACTTCTCGGTTAACTGTTTCACAGATTGCATTGATATTGTGCTCGAATAATCAGATTATGTTAATACATATATGTGTTTTGGTGCCAATTCAAAGATGAGTGTTACAGCAGGACATAGTTTAACTTAGGAACCTAAAGGAAATATAAACAAAGATCTCCTTCTCTGAAACTGAATAACAGATTTAAAAGATAATATAATGGAAAATTCCACAAAAAGAATACTTTTTTTATTTTTAAACTGCTTTATAGTGTAAAAAATAATGAAAAGTTGTAGGATTGCCAATGAGACAATTATCCACCAAATTTGAGACGATGTGGATGTGAACAATAATATACAACTGTGCATACTTCAACAATAATAAAACCCGTACCGTATTGTCGGCTACAAAAGACCAAGACATAAACGATATATGAAACAATTCATTCTAATGCAACAATGTTTGTAACGTTCATTTTGATTGGATAACGTCACTTATTTACATGGCATCAATTGACAATTGATGCTATGGGACTTACGCACAAGCACAGACGGCATATGACAGATTTTAAATACATGTTTTAACGTTGTTTTCTGTCAGTTTCATTAGAATGGAGATAACAATATTGTATTTTAAGCTCCGACGGCATCAATTGGGGATTTGATGGTCGCAAATACCCGTTTACTGTCTCCGCTAACGCGTCGCCAGTAAACTTAATTTGCGACCATCAAATCCCCAATTGATGCCGTCGGAGCTTAAAATACAATACAGTTATCTCCTAAATGTAGAAAAACTAACGACCTAATTTATAACAAAACAATTTAAGAATGTTAAAGTGCAGCCCGTATTGAAAACATGGAAATTTGCCATGAGGCCAGACTTGGGGCGCTAAAATTCTTCTCAAAATCGTATAAGATCAGGCCCTGAAGTCATAAAACTTTTCTCATAGCTGTGGAACCGTAGCTCTTAGGTTCAGTGCTCGGAGAACAAAAAAATCAAAGCCAGTTTTCAAGTAGGTAAATCAAAAATTATTCCATTCTTTTTTTTCATTTTTCTCCATGTATAATATGAACCTTGTCTAATTAACGTTATACCACCTTTAGCAATGCATGTACACTGATTCACATTATGTCATGGTTGACCTATATGTTTGATCTTATTATTGGACTTTAACAAAAATGATAAATGTTATAATCCACTTTTTCTTTTCCAGAAACAAGTTGGCAAAGATATATATCACATGCATTGGAAGAGCAGTGGAAAATAACATTGAAGGAGAATTATGAAACAGTGATTAAAACATCAAATTGAGAGAGAGAAAGACACATTTTTGTCGAGCCTGCAACTTTTGTTGCAGACAGCTCGACATAGGGATAGTGATCCGGCGGCGGCGGCGGCGTTAGCTAACTTTTTAAAAGCTTTATATTTTAGAAGGTGGAAGACCTAGATGCTTCATACTTTGTATATAGATGCCTCATGTTACGAAGTTTCCGTCAGTCACATGTCAAATGTCCTTGACCTCATTTTCATGGTTCAGTGACCACCTGAAAAAAAAGTTCAGATTTTTTGTAATGTTGAATTCTCTCTTATTATGAGTAATAGGATAACTATATTTGGTATGTGCGTACCTTGCAAGGTCCTTATGCCCGTCAGACAGTTTTCACTTGACCTCGACCTCATTTCATGGATCAGTGAACAAGGTTAAGTTTTGGTGGTCAAGTCCATATCTTAGATACTATAAGCAAAATGGCTAGTATATTCGGTGTATGGAAAGACTGTAAGGTGTACATGTCCAACTGGCAGGTGTCATCTTACCTTGACCTCATTTTCATGGTTCAGTGGTTATAGTTAAGTTTTTGTGTTTTGGTCTGTTTTTCTCATACTTTATGCAATAGATCTACTATATTTGGTGTATGGAATGATTGTAAGGTGTACATGTCTAGCGGGCAGATGTCATCTGACCTTGACCTCATTTTCATGGTTCAGTGTTCAAAGTTAGGTTTTTGAGTTTTGGTCTTTCTATCTAATACTATATGCCATAGGTCAACTATATTTGGTGGATGGAAATTTTTTATGATCTATATGTCAGTGGCGCAGGTTTTATTTGACCTCAACCTCATTTTCACGGTTCATTGCTCAGTGTTAAGTTTTTGTGTTTTGGTCTATTTTTCTTAAACTATAAGTAATAGGTCAACTATATTTGTTGTATGGAAGCATTGTTACCTGTACATGTCTGCCTGGCATGGTTCATCTGACCTTGACCTCATTTTCATGGTTCATTGGTCTTTGTTTAGTTATCTTGGTTAAATAATGTTTATGTGACAGTTTTTAATAAAGCTTCATACTTAGGACTATCAACATAATATCAATGATAAGTAAAGAAGGCGAGACATTTCAGTGTGTGCACTCTTGTTTACTCTTTCATGCTGTTCAATCTTAAGACTACTGTTTATTGTATTTGCAATGGAGGTTATTGCAGTTGATAAGAAGACAAAAATAAAAATTTGAGTTTCTAAGCTTGTTTTATTCAGTCAAAAAAATCAATTTTGGTAAGCAAACCATGTATGGTAAAAAAATTAAAAAGGTTTATATATGTACCAAATTACCTCCGTCAGACATTAATCAGTCTGTTGGAAATCAGTCTTTAGATTTTTATACTTTTACAAAATGTACCTCTGTATGTATGTCTGTAAGATTCAAATCTATCACAGTTTTCTGAGGAACTACAAATCAAGAGTTTCTTAAAGTCATCAGTCCTCATGTGAACATGCTATACTGAGTAATGTAGTTAATATCTCACCCTTTCAACTCCCCGTTAACAGGATGCCTAAATATTGTAACACCAAATTTCATATATTTTTTTAGTAAAATACGCGCCGCAGTTAAGGTTTATAGAAAAGAGTACAAGAGTTATGCATACCTAAGTTACTATTTACAATACACACATTACAAGTGAATGAAATTGCAGCATGATTAATGTATACAAAAAAAAAAGAAATCTGTCAATAAAATTTAACCATTAAAAATCTAACAATGGGCATATGATTGGAAATTTATTTATGAGAAATAAGACTGGAATAGTGGTCGTATTCTGATTATTCTCTCAGCACACAGCATTAAGGAGAAGTAACATAGACTGTTCAATCTGAATGTACCTAGTCATGTAGAGGGACATGTTTTATAGCAGATTCTCTCCTGGTGGTGAACTAGCATGTTAAAAAAAGTAGCTCAGTGCATTATTGGTCTTGTTCTGTACAAAATAGGTTAATTACATTGTATTTCTATTTGAGTATCATGTCCTCTTCCTGCACTCAACTTGCCACTGGATCACATAACATCCATCCAACCATCCATCTTCTCAAAAGTAATATACCGAGTTCCAATGTTCAATTCTTGTTCAATATGTTCTGATTTCACTCAAGCAAGATACAAATACATGTAATATGGTATTGTCAAACAGAAATATTAATAAGATCATACTAAAACATAAACCTTAGAAAATAACCACACAAGATGCAATTCTGACAATAAATATGACATAAAGCCAGAATATTAAAAAAAAAAGCTTAAGTAACTGTCGAAGAGCTTGAACTAAAGCAAAACCAAATCAGGACAAAAAAAATAAAAAAATAAAAAAAAACATAACGAAAACATCAACATGTCACGATATAGAAAATGAATGGAAATGGGGTAAGTGTCCAAAGAGAACAATTAACTCACCCCAAATATACAAAACAACCTAAGACCTTTTAAATAGGCATCACTGTATGCATTCAAATGTAAACATTGTAACTAATTTTAAGGTAAATATACTTAGTTTTACCTGAAATAGAAACAAATAGAAACCTTGAAAAAGATGCACATTTACGTAATTAAAGCGAGGACATCTTTTTTTATGATCACAGTGATCTTTTAATAAATGCACTGAAAAGAGCAGGTGTTTACATGTTTAACAGTAATGAAAAATTCCCTACAGATACAGTTGATTTTGTAAGTGTTATAATGAAACAGTACTGACGAAATCAGCACTGAAACAGTACTGTCAAAATCAGTACTGAAACAGTACTGACAAAATCAGAACTGAAACAGTACTGTCAAAATCAGTACTGAAACAGTACTGTTAAAATCAGTACTGAAACAATACTGTTAAAATCAGTACTGAAACAGTACTGTCAAAATCAGTACTGAAACAGTACTGTCAAAATCAGTACTGAAACAGTACTGTCAAAAACAGTACTGAATAAACAAAAAGTATAACATTACAAGTTTTCTGTCTTGCCAAACAGTACTGATATATACGAAGGTAGAAATGTACCAAAAAAACGTGAGTAAATTCTTGGTAGTGTATAGCTAACTTACATAACTGTGTTGAACATATTTCGAAAATCAATATTTTCTTTAAACATTGTCTCAATGGTGTTTACTTCCTAACTCGATAAAAGTAAAGTTAAATTGTTTTAAACAGGTGGACGATGCCAACAAAAAATGATGTGAAACGGAATTCGTATAGCATGTATAGTAAAACACTTAAAACAACCTTTCATAGATAGCTATGCGTTATGGGTGTTGCTCATTGTTGAAGGTCGTACGGTTATCTGTATTTCTTAACTTCTATTTCATTTGGTCTCTTGTGGGTTTTTGTCTTTTCAGCATTCTCACCACTCTTTCTTATTTTCATACGACGGACAAAAAAATAATATGGTCTCAACAGGTATACCCAATATTATTAATGTATGGTGGCATTCACTAGGAAACATGTTTGACGATACAACAACGAAGAACCAAAATGAAATTTAAATACCAATTGAAAGTATATAGTACCAATAACCCTAAAAGTCCAAATGTTTAGCTTCATACAATCTTATTATTGTTACTTCATGAGAGTGTGAGACTGAAAAGACTAGTTATGAAGGAAATTTTAATAAACAATAATAAGGTGATATAAGTGTCTTTCGCCATATTATATATATAATTAGATTGTAAAAAAAACAGAGAATCTAAGGTCCAGATTTTCAATCAAGTTAGCGAACTTCGATGCAGGAATGCAGATAACTAAATAAATATGAATTGCATTCACACATGTTAAAAGAACAAATTCATAATATTATAAATTATAAATATTATTAATATTTGTTCAAGTGGACATAACTTTTGCTTGATATTTAATGTTTTTTAATTGGCATATTAAGGGGAGGTAACTCTGAAATAGTGCATTTTCTGAAAAAATCGACATGGAAATTTGCAAATTCGTATTTTAGCTTCGAAAAATGCACGGTGAACCTATCTTTTCTTTTGATATTCTCAAAGCATTTTCTAAAAGCTGTCTTCTCGTAATTCATTTTATAGTTCTATCTGTAAATTTAGCTTCTGATCACATTATGATGTTTTGATATTGATAATTTTGTGTCTGAAGCTTGAGAAACTGCGCACTGACCTATAATTGTTATCATATTTTTGAACATATATTGATTTCTATGTTTTGGCAAAGTATGAACAAATCTATCATTTTAATTTAGACTCTTATACCACCTTATACTAATTTTGACTCATCAAATACTGCTGTTTTTACATCAATATGTATTAAATTCTCCTCGAGGAAAACCTTAAGTCAACTTATAAAAGAGCAGCGAGCTTCTTCTTGAAAACTATTCAAATTATCATCCTTTTCATTTTCAACAGGTGCAACTGAATGACAACTCTGCAAACGTTTCATTTTAACCCATAAAAAAGCAATCAATTGCATTGTCAGGTTTATCATTTATTTTTCTCCAAGAGATATTATTACATCGTCCTGTATACTGATCCACCCTAAGGTAGCATGTTATTATCTATTCCTGTATGCTGATTTATTCAGGGTTTGCATGTAATTACTTTTCCCCGTATGCTGATTCATTCAAGGTGTTCATCTAATTAATTCTTCCTGTATGCTAACCCATTCAGGGTTTGCATGTAATTACTTATTCATGTATAATCGGGGTTTTAATGTGTTAAGAATCTCTTTCAAAGTACTAAAAACAAATCCTTTGAAATAAATCAATAAAAGCAAAAGGTTTACAATGTTTGTTCTCGATTTTATTCAATGTTGTTTGAATTAAAAGAAACTTACTTTTGTTCTAATTGTCCGAAGCCGGTTATTATTTTACATATTCCTTGCTCTATTTGGTCTATTCCATCTGAAAATCTGTAACGAATTGAGCAGTTCAATAACTTGAAAATTGCATTATCATGGATATTGTAAAACGTTATACATGTATATATTGATTGATTGTTTAATTATACATGTTTTTAATTCTTTATATATAAAATTGAGAATGGAATTTCGGAATGTGTCAAACGGAAAACAGCCAAAAGCCGACACTGAGTTCTCAAAACATCGAGAAAATCCAGCAACCGAGGGCGGGCTACAGCTAGCTGGTCACTTAACAGTTTTAAACTCTTCAATATACCTCTAGCCAATATAGAAAAAAAAAAACACACACAGCAATACGCACGTAAAAATCAGTTTAAAAGAAGTAAGAGTGCGATGTCAGAAACGGTAACAAAAGAAACTACTGTAAATTCAGTATGTTTAGGAATTATTGCGTGCATTAATTATTTGTCATTTTAGACTAAAATGTGATTTTGATTTTTAACATTGAAATATACCCTGTTTAATTCATATAAAATCTTTCAAAATTCGAGTTTAAGTTATTGCAATTTGAATTCTGTCACGTTTTTTGCATAAAAAAGAAATGCAATCGCAATCACTTTTGAATTTACGATAAACTAAATGACAATCATATATTAATTAACAAAGAACTAGTTACTGTCATTCCAACTCCAGACCTCCAAAACACTGATTGAAACCATATGTATTCATCATTTGAATACCAAGCACACTCCTCCCGTTAGGGATTTAGTACCATACAATTATAAAATGCATGAGAAGAACATAACCCGTATCATGCCAACAACTGTTCTTAGAGAATAACTGTGTTTATTGCTGATGCTAAGACTCTATAATTGCATCAATATTAAAGCCAAACTATACAATATTTCATGATCTGACAACATTATCGTAAGTATATATCTTCTTTATAAGTCTGTTTGAAGGTTTTGGTAGGTTTTTGAGGTGATTGCCGATATTTTTTAGCCTTATAAAGAAAATTACCAACAAATAGATTGGATGTAAAATACCTGAACGTGTAATATGTCTGCATGTTGATTTATATTAACAAATAATGTCATGTCCTTGTACCAATAATAACAATACATAAATATTTTGATTATTTTATTTATGTATATATATGTTAGCGGCAATAAGTGAAATTAGGCATTAAGCTTAAATCCTTGGCAATAAGCTAACGCCTAGGCAGTAAGTCTATTGCCTAAATGATGTTAGGCATTAGTCTTAAATCCTAGGATTTAAGCTTAAATCTTGAAAAATGTGTACAGGCATTAAGCTTAATGCCTAAAATATAAATGCGAGCATATAAAAGACATTTATTCATTTAAATAAAAATATATTTGTTACATAATAACATTATGAGAACCAGGTTTATTGATTTTAGACTGTCCTAAGATTGGTCCTATAAGATTATATTCTTAGGACAGCAATTATGATAAAGTAAGGCCCGACTTACGACATGTCTCAGCATGCACATCAAAGCTATGTGAGCTCTACCGTTGATGAGTATCCTAGCTAGGATGTTCTAACGGCTGTCCTAAGTATTGTCGTAAAAAAAAATAGCAAATGAAAAAATTGAAATGTTGTATCAAATTTAAACAACAACTTTAATTTAAAAAGCGATAAATTATTAGAAAAATACTTATTTAAAATTTAAAATTTAAAGGTTATAAATAATTTTGATATTATAACTGTACATTTAAACTTTTTAAACAAAAAAAATAAGAAAAAAAAATATAATTACGTTTTATATTAGAATTGAATTGTAAATAGTTAAAATTAAATAATTATATAATCGTATATCTTTCATATAAATACTGAGTACTTCAAACATTATATTTTATTACTGCAAAAGAAAAACAATTATAAAAAAAAACAATGATGCAAAACTACAGGGCCCAGTTTCATCCTAAATATATATCTAAAAAAAAGAAGATGTGGTATGATTGCCAACGAGACAATTGTCCACCAGAGACAGCAAATAGAATCACTACTAAAATATGTTATTTATATTTAAACGCATCAATAAAATTTAAAAATATGAAAACTTGATAGAAATTTATGATGAAATAATTTTGTTATCACAAGTGGTGGAACTGTGAACAAAGAAAATTTACTTATCCAATAAAAAAAAGTTACGAAAATGGTGTGATCACTTACATATCTTAATTTTGTCTACTTTTGAGCAGTTCAATCAAGCTCGAGTAGTGAAGTGTACACATTTTCAAATAAAATATATAATTAATCTATAAAATCGCCCCCTCCCCCATTTTTTGGGGGATACAATCGCTTTTTTTTTTTTTATTAATTTTAACTCGTTAAATGTTGTTAAACTGTAAAAAATAACTAATTAAACATACTTTTGAAGATCTGTCGAATGAATGTATATTTATGCATGTAATATTAAAAATATAAGTTAGAAACGACTTGATATCAAAAATAAATAACTAAATATGCATAATTCCAGAGTTTACTTATTGCCTGAAATTATGTTCAGCAATAGGATGAATAATCATCATCAAATTTCAGGAAATAATCTTAATAACTGGAAATTTCAGGCAATAACTTAATGCCTAGGAGTTAGCTTATTGCCTAAGATTTAAGCTTAATGCCTAATTTCACTTATTGCCACTAACAAATATAAGAAAAAAATACCGCGTTATATTTCATATTGTTTAGCATACAAAACCAACATGGAAATCTGTTCTCATTTTACGTTACTTTTGTAAATTTCTTAAGCATGTACACATAGGTTCGATAAAGATACCGTGGATCAGTGGATGAAAATACATACTGTTTAAGTTTGTTTTATAATTAAACTACATATGTTTAGCAATCATACTTAGATGTAACATGGAACTAAATATTACTGCATAAGAACAAAAGGTTTCAACCTTTTTACTTTATCCAGTAATTACAATACCGAATCCGATATATTAATAATTGTCTGATCCTGCTTCCCAACAATTTCAAAAAGCTAATAAAACGATCCATGTGTGCACATGAAAGGTAATAAAACAAATCATACATAACCGATCGCAATTTGTTTTACAAAAGTATGTGAATGCAGCGTATATATACAATGATAACTGTTAGATGTGATGAATATTGCCATTATCATGTACTCATAAGTTAATCTTCTTATCAACGCATACATCAAACGATACGAGAACGATGATGTATGGTTCAAGCTAATAAGATAAATAATCGTATTTAAAAATTGTGTAGACTTTATCACATTTCAAAAACACTTAAGAGCACTGTAAAGAATACACCCTTCACGCGATTATTTTAATTTTCCTATATTCAACTTTCCATTTCTGTGTAGCAACATCCCAGCGGCACCAGCATATGAAGTATATGTGTCTCAATTGATACGTTACTCTAGAGCTACGTTGATTTGACGTCAAAGTACGTTGATTTTGTTGAACGAAGAATACTGCTTTCTCAAAAGCTTCTATGACAGGGCTATGCATCAATCAAATTAAAGTCATCACTCAAGAAATTTTACGGTCGCCATCATGAGCTGATTGGCCATTATGACAAAAGTATGTCAGAAATCATATCTAATATTCTTCCTCAGTCATAATAACCTTCCATCATAACCGAACTGAACAAAGAAATAACACGACGGGTGCCGTATACTGTGCAGTAAATGCTTACCCTTCCAGCAGAGCACCCGAGTTCACTCCCGGTTTTTAGTTGAGTTCTTGTTGTTTCTAAATTATCATTTATAACTGTTGATGTAAATGTACTTTGATTTTGTGAATCTTTGTTTACTTCTTGGTTTTGATTGTTATTGTTTTCAAGCTTAAAGATCGAAAACAAAATTTGGGATGTCAAATTTAACATCAATATAATATATAATACTGCAGATTGTCTTGCTGACTTTACACTTAGGAATATGATTGGTAAAAAGCGGATGCGTTGAAACCATGTATATTTCATATTTTTTTTTATATTTTAACATAAAGATGTGGTATGATTGCTAATGAGACAAGTCTCTACAATAGACCAAAATGATACATAAAAACAATGACAATGTTAAAAAATTCAAACGGCCGTACTTATGTACAAAACATTAACGAAAAACAAATAATGCAACACATAAACAAACGACAACCACCGAGTTACAGGCTCATTTAGTAGTTATAATTCGTCCCTTTATAAAACCTCACTCACCGCGTAGAGGAAACATCTAAAACGTTTCTTTTCTTAACACTCTAATTGATTTTTTATTGCACACATTGCTGTTTACTAATAAACATCTCGAATGTTTCACCTGGACAACAGACAAATAACTTTGACTATTGAAATAAACGCAGAAAAAAAGAAAATTGTTGGCATTTGTGTTTGCATCGGAGGGGGAATACTTGAACACTTTGAACTCACCACGAGTTGGTTGACTATTATGGAATATCTGTTATACAGATGATATCGGATATGTTCCTTATGTCGAAATTCAATGCCGTTCCCTTTTCTAGAATTTAAACTACCGAATTTCAAATGTAAACTATTTACCCCTATTTCTGACGTTTTTACCTATTGTGTCTGTTCGTTATGAATATTATAAATCTTGACGCGACTGTCGTACATGTGAGAGGTTTAGCGCTATAAAACCACCATTTTCTACATTTGAAAATGTCTGTACCAAGTCAGGAATATGACACTTGTTGTCCATTCGTTAGATCTGCTTTATCATTTGATTTTGATTTGAGACTTTCTGTTTTAAATTTCCTCAGGGTTCAGTATTTTGTGATTTTACTTTTACTTTTTAATAGGCCATTAGCTGACATATTATTTAAGATAAAATCGTTACACAGTATGCTAGTGACCTAATACGATATATATGGGATCAGCAAATAACACTTCGCTCTCACCCCGTATGGAATTTAATGACCCATATACACCGTATTAGGTCATTTTCTCACTGTGTTACTAATAATACCATACATGTAGTACACATAAAAAACAACGTGTTACGAAAAAAAAATGGAATGGTCGAATGTGACAC
The DNA here is from genome assembly GCA_037788925.1 of Mytilus galloprovincialis. Taxonomy (NCBI): domain Eukaryota; kingdom Metazoa; phylum Mollusca; class Bivalvia; order Mytilida; family Mytilidae; genus Mytilus; species Mytilus galloprovincialis. The sequence goes on along the minus strand of CM075336.1, from coordinate 92,096,833 downwards.
CACTTCTAGAGCATGTCTTCAATGGCACCTCCATTGTCAATAGGTATAAGTTGATGAATAATGCACCACCATATAATTTCTCTTCAACAATTACTTTTTTTTTTACAGTTGTATATAACAAAACCTCCGGCCAAGAAAAACATGTTCATTCTAGATATGCGTGGCTCATCAAAGGTGAACATCCTTTATATGCTTAAGTATATTAGCCAATTCCGGAAGAATTCCGTTATATTATCAATGCATGGGAAGGTTATATTTTCTGTTTCAAATGTTTCTTATACTCATACTCACATTTGTTTTTCAGTACTCTCTTCCAAGTGTTTTGATTTTTTTCTGAAACATGAATATCAAATAAAACAAAGTTTTGCAATAATTCATTTTTATTCTAAAATAAAAAAAATGAGATATCTTAAATATTCTAAAAAATATTAAATGCTAGCAAAACAGTATGTCTGACTTGTGTATATGCCTTGAACATTAAAATATATCTTTTTTCAAAAATAGAACTTGTATAAAAAAGGAAATGAACTGATTGTTTTCTGTGTTAACAAAATTTGATTAGTTTGTTTGTACACTATTTAAAGTGCGATATCATGTGTATTTTTCGCCATGTGATTTGAGTTTTATCTTTACAGAAAACAAAAACTTTTAATCTATGGATATTTGTCAAATGTAAATTTATTATGACGTTGCATGTTGGGGTTCGTGTTGCTAATTCTTTAGTTTTCTATGTTGTGTCATGTGTTCTATTGTTTGTCTGTCTGTCTTCTTTCATTTTTAGCCCGGCGTTGTTAGATAATATTTATATCATGCGATCGTTTTCAAATGACAACTACTTTAGACAAGAAATGGCATTATCAGATTTCTATTTTGCAAGGAGATATGAAGATGTCTTCATATTTTCAATCACTTTATCTCTTTGGTATATGGACATGTGTTCAAAATGACGTAGTAAAGTACATCCTTTTATTTTATATATATCTTTTTTTTATCTAATATATCGTTAATTTAAAAGGGTTAACATATTAAAAAGACAGTGTTTTTATTGTATTGAAAATTTGATCAGTTTGAAAATTTGGTTACATTTAAGTCATATTTCGATCAACTGCAAACGATCGCATGATATAAATATCATCTTTTGAAAGATGTGAGTTAATTTCGCTATTTTCCTTCGAAAAAACTAAACACAAATCTTCGGCAAACACATGTTATATATGACAGGCGGAAATAAATAACGACCTGGCAGTGCCATGTCAAGTAAAAGACAAAACGACTAACAACATAACATGTTGACTGTTTAAACAATTCTTTGAACGTATTATGATTCAGGTATACGATTATCTAACATTTGGGATTGGATGGAAATAAGAACATTGTAGGCAAACGTGTGCAAACTACCACATAATTCATATGTTTCAATGGAATGGATTGCAAGTCAGGGATATTCGTATACGTCCAGATAATGGTTTGAACAGAAATAAAATTATTCTTTTATCGTTGTCATCTAAACGATTAAGCCGATTAGAGTTTAAAATTAATTTGTTGACATTACTTCTATCTTTTATAGCCAGGATAAATGATATGTGTTATATGATTCCATTTAGTTGTCAGATAGAAGATAGGTCAGCGGCATATTGTCAGAAGCTGTGAGGTGTTTCGTTTCATTGATTGATATTGAAAATGAAATACTATATTTACTAAGATGAATAGTATAACGCATGTCTGAACGATAACAAGCTATTGGTGCTGTCTAATCTTTTAAGTAAATATGCTCAAACGTTTATCACATGGTTTGCTAAGCATTGTAAAGCGCGATGTGGTATGTAGTTCATGGCTTTAATTCTCAGATCAGGCGTAGATACGTAAACTGTAGGTAGCATGGTTAATCCCACTCACTATATTGTTATAATATTTAAAGGACTATAAACCTGATAAAAAAATGTTATTAAACATGTTGAAGCTCGCACTATTTTGCACCTTTTATCAAAAATCAAACGATCTTAATCTGTCGATGACATTTGTTAATCGTGAAATTCTTTTGACGTAGCACACTATCTTTGTTGGAGTTTCACAGATAAGATGACACATTGATATTTGAACAAGAGGTAACACGAATTAAAAAATCAAACTAAATTAACAAATTTAAAAAGATATATGTTGTTGATCTTGTAATGATTCAGTTACCAATATTATATTTGTATTATACTTTCAATTAAACCATAATGCATCTTCCATTATCAATACATAATTGATATATCATAAATGTTAAAAATGTTAAAGATTTTAGTAATTTAGCATGACTTAACGATGCTAGTACTCGATATATGTGCATTGTATTGTCAAAAAGAGCCCATATTTATGTCATGTATCTAGCAGAAGTATTCTACTTTCCACTAAATAGCTAAATGTTTACATTTTAACAATTTTGTAAAACTGCTATATTTTAGGGCCAAAAAGGGGTCTTACTGGACCTACTCCTTTGTTTGGCTTCTTTAATCTGAAGAAATGTATGTTACTTCAAACTTATCTAATTTATTGCACTCCTTTTTAAAGGACGAAAAAAAATCATAGATAATATCATTGTTGATTGAAAAAAAGATAGAAGAAAAATGAATAAATATATATATATATACGAGTCTAAATTGAAAACTACGTTCAAACCTATGATTGCGTTGGATAAAAAGGCAATTTTTATAGGTGTGCATGTAAAACAAATTTCGTTGTAGAAGGGTCTAAATACAGCACAAACAACATTTTCCAAAAGAACAAAAAAAGTGAAAAAGTATATTTTAACAAAACGCATTTGACTATCAGGTCGAGCAACTGATGTTCTTAAGCCCTGCTGATTGTCATTGGCGATTGACCAATAAAATTGATCACGAGATGTAACAAAATGGATCTTAATACAAATTTAATACTAAACAGAAAACGATAAATTTGTAGCTAAGATGTTATATATAAATATATATATATATATATGTAAGTCAAATGCGTTTTGTTATATATAATATTTAAAGGTATATAAACATGATAAAGAAATGTTAATAAAATTTGCACTATCATCGCACCTTTTATAAAAATCAAACAATCTTAATCTGTCGATGATATCTGTTAATGTTGAAATTCTTTTGACGAAGCACACTATTTGTGTTGGAGTTTTACAGATAAGATGACACAGTGATATTTGAACAAGACGTAACACGAATTAAAAAAATCAAACCGAATTAACAAGATTAAAAAGATATAGATGGTGTTGATCTTGTAAGGATTCAGTTACCGATATTATACTTTCAATTCAACCACAATGCATCTTCCATTATCAATACATAATTGCTACATCAAATTTAATTACTTATTTATTGTTTACATCAACTATTTACTTAGACAACGCCTATATTTCTAATTGCTAGTCCATTTAATTCGAGATATGACATTCTTGTCAACAACTATCAAAAGTGAACAAAAGCTTTCAACACAAACATGACAATGTTTGTATCTAAATAAATAACATGTTTACTTAATTGAATTGAGCCATTTCAATTGACATTTTATAGTGTTTCTTTCTATGCAGTAGTGTAAAGCTACTGTTTCAGGTGAGGTTGAAGTTTGCCGCCTGTTAAAACGTTCAAACCCCTTGAATTTGTTTGCAACTGTCCTAAGTTATGAACCTGATTTTCAGAAGTTCTCGTTTTTTGTCAGTATCGATTAGACAGTTGGTTTTCCTGTTCAAATAGTTTTACACTAGTCCTGTTGGGCTGTCAACGTATATTTGTTCCACCTAACAGAAGTTACAATGGAAGCTTTGTTATAAACAAATATTCTATACCTTTTATTCCGTTAGGAACATTTACTGTAATATTTATTCCAGTGGAAATAATATTCCAGAATGGAGTCATCTTAATTATCATTGAGCTTTATCCAGTTATGAACTTTCGAGAAATGTGATGTCATAGTTTGTTTTTGCTTTTATTAATATTCGAAAAGAGCTTCCGGCAATATGTAATTCATTTTTAAAAAATGTATGAAAACCAACTTGTGGGATTTAAACTCACAATCGCACTTTTCGGACCTCTCGGAAACTAAGGCATTCTACTAAAACTTATACGATTTGTTTAATCAGCTATGATTATGAAATCGATGCATATTCAAATATATGTTTGCAATGGCAACTGTTTCAATTATTGCCGTGATAACATGTGTGATTTTTTTCCACTTTGACATCTGATATTTATTTCAACAATATCTTACAAAAGAAAATATTGAAAACTATATGCGTCAGTATGTTTTAAACTAATGATTAAGGTCTAGATGACAAGTATACGCTGTTTTTGGCAAAATCTTTCGGAATTCAGGGTCCTAGGTGGTCCTCTTCATTTATAGACGTAACCATCATCTGCCGTATACTATCTTAATTCTGGTATCTGTAAATTGTGTATTTACTCCAATGAAATTAACTTGATTAAACAAATAAAAATATTTCTATACCTGCTTTGTTGTTGCCATCCTATCAAATATACGACTGATAATACAATGTTGACAACATTAACACAATACGGAGGAACACCTTTACTGATAATTTACTTTGTTTTGGTCCTCAATATATTATCTAAAGCTGTTTAGCGTTATATATTGTGGTTGAAAATTTCACACAACGATTTGTTTGAAAACATATGGATTGCGTAATTGGTTTTTAAATTTAAAAATAATTTAAATAATATTTTAAGAAAATGATTATACAGAAGGTCAATTAATCGACCGATGCATAGTATTTTTAGATTTACAAGAGTTAATCACTAGGGAGATTGTTTTCTGAATTATTATTCCAGTTTCTCAACTTATGAATGTATAATGTTTGCATTTGGTCGACTAAGGTAGCTGGGGTGTCTAAATTTTCGACGGTAAGTTTTCCTTAAATAAGAATGCGAAATTTACACTAAATAAATGGTTACAATTCTATGCAATAATTGCTTTTCATAAATATTCTAAAATGTCAAAAGAAAATACAGGCCTTTGAAATATCTAATACACTGAAGGACACTTTTGTTGTAACGTTAAACTTTCAATTTCAATATTTTGAAGTACTCATGTACTTGTACAATAAAATGATGATTTTCGCATGACATTTGGTCAAACAACTCGTTTGATAGTTTCTATTAATATTTAATACGTTTTATTAGAGCAATATGGTAGACTGCGACGTCATAAGTATTGCAGGAATCCATTGAACAGCACAAGACTCAGATCATGCATCTATAAGTTTATTGTATAAATAGTATGTTTAATCCTGTGCATTACATTAACATATATCACGTTAGACAAGACTCCATGCATTTTGTTGTCAATTGTGTAACGTTAGTATGATCCCAAACAATTAACAAAGGAACAAAAAGTTATTCTGCTGAATCGAGAATATAGAATTTTTGATTATTATTACGTTCTCTAAATTTTCTTTTCCTGTGTGTTTTTGCATAGTCACCTTGATTGAATTATTACATAAATCATTTATTTTTACGCATACGGGAAATCCAAGATAGATTATAATTTGACATAATTTTTACTCTGACGAACAGCTTACAATTCAGATCAGATTTTACCTTGCAAGGTCATTGTATAAAATGTACCCGGTTTAAATTCAATTTAGTAATAGTTTAAAAAAACATTTAAGTCAACAAAACAGATATTTTTAACTGCTACCTCAATTATCACGGATTGTGAAATATGACGTATAACCAAATATTATCGATTGCGAACAGAAAAGTTTTGACAGAATAATGACGATGTCCTTCAAACATGTCAAAAACAATCTAATTAAAATAAAATATGCTTTTGAAATACAAGACTCAACTTGTCTTCAAAAATTAAATTCATATTGTATTTGTTGTTATGTAAGCATTAGATTGCTATAAGGCACTGTTTTAAAGGAGTTATTAGAAAAACTGTTATTAAAGATATTATGATATTCTGATATTTGTTGATAAATACAACAAAAAGAGCTTTACTTTTGAACGCTTGTCCGGAAATACAATAGATGTGTATCTCGATTGTTAATAAAAGTCTCATCTTGTTTAAATGTTTCTTAAGTGAACTTTTTAAAATATTTGCAAAATATACCACAATTTCTTGATACACGTCTATTTATGCTATTTATTGTATATTTATAAGTTGTCGATTGTTAGAAATCATACGATATTAATTTAACAAATCAAACACTATTGGTTATCTTTTATGATGTTGTAACCTTTCGAACTTACACATAATTACGATTCAAATAAACAAAATATTGATTTAACGAGGAGGCTCTCTCAAGTGATTGTCTTATATATGCCTAAATATAACCTAGACATGTATTTATGAACCAATCAAACTCATAAATGGATATTATGGGTTTGAAATAGTTATGCAATATATTCAACAAATATAACGCCTTAATACAGATACACTAACATCATGTCTAAATCAATTACACGTTTGATTGTATTTTAAGGTCAAATCACATAATTGAAATGTTTAGTGCATGTTTTTGCAGGGTCCCATTTCGTCGTATGATGTTTTTAAAGTAAAGAAAATATATTTGCTGTACCGACAGACAAAACAGAGAAAACAACCTTTCTGTATAGTTTGTTAACAAATCTGCTTTTCTTCGATTTTAATATTTAAAAAATAAGCAATCACATAGTATCCCAATTCATAACCAAAGTTGATACAATAAATTACTGAGAGAGTTATTTGTATTTTTCATACAGCGTAAGAATTCATTTGTGTCTTTCGTCATGCAGTTTATTAATATTTTTTTGTAACTGGAAAATGATTTCTACCGTTTATCTAGATTGATTATTGAATTTTATTTCACATAATGAATGTGCCGAAAGGCGTATTAAAACCTGAAGGCATCTGAAAAGAATACCCAACTTTAGTGTGGTCGATAAAATATAACTGAAATACTGCATTTTTTAAGAGCATATTTTTTTTACGGTATGTAAGTCAAATAATGCACATACATGATGCTTAGTTAACTAAAAAACACGACTTGAACCGTTACCCTTATGACGACTCTGCTAATTATGAAAACAGTTTAGAGTTAATGTAAATACGTTTTCAATGACGTCTTATCTATTATCGTTTGTATTATAATGTGTAGTTTTTAATTATTTATTTTTGATAAAAATCAGGCACTTGTATTTTATGTCCATCTGGTCGGTTGAAAACAAATCTTTACGACAAAAGAGATGATTTCAGCTTTCCATTTCTAAGTAGCAACATTCAAGCAGCACCTGCATACGGGTGTATATCTCCCAATTGATACGATATTCCCGTGCTTGCATTTCCTATCCTAATTTTATTGATAGAGGATTGCTGCTCACAAGGAAGCTATTAAACCAAGAGTTCCAAATGGTGAAGTTGAAATCATCCATTCGTCAATTTTACGGACGCCATGATGAGTTGGTTGACCGTTACGGAATAACCGTTTCACAAATGATATCGAATATGTTCCTTACGTCGAATATAAAATCCCCTTCCATTTCATGAATGTGACCTACCGAATTAGACTATTTACCGGATTTGTTATCACATAAGCAACACGACCGGTGCCACATGTGGAGCAGGATCTGCTTTAATACTCTTCCGGAGCACCTGAGATCAACCATATTGTTTTGGTGGGGGTTCGTGTTGCTTATTCTTTAGTTTTCTATGTTGTGTCATGTGTACTATTGTTTGTCTGTTTGTCTTTTTCATTTTTAGCCATGGCGTTGTTATTTTCGATTTATAAGTTTGACTGTCCCTTTGGTATCTTTCGTCCCCTTTTTAAGCCTTTTACAACTGATTTTTATAGTTCGTTCTTAACCACTGTCCCAGTTTAGGGAAGGGTTGGGATCACGCTAACATGTTTAACCCCACCACATTATGTATGTATGTGCCTGTCCCAAGTCAGGAGCCTGTAATTCAGTAATTGTCTTTTGTTTATGTGTAGCAACATTCAAGCAGCACCTGCATACGGGTGTATACCTCCCAATTGATACGATATTCCCGTGCTTGCATTTCCTATCCTAATTTTATTGATAGAGGATTGCTGCTCACAAGGAAGCTATTAAACCAAGAGTTCCAAATGGTGAATTTGAAATCATCCATTCGTCAATTTTACGGGCGCCATGATGAGTTGGTTGACCGTTATGGAATAACCGTTTCACAAATGATATCGAATATGTTCCTTACGTCGAATATAAAATCCCCTTCCATTTCATGAATGTTACCTACCGAATTAGACTATTTACCGGATTTGTTATCACATAAGCAACACGACGGGTGCCACATGTGGAGCAGGATCTGCTTTAATACCCTTCCGGAGCACCTGAGATCAACCATATTGTTTTGGTGGGGGTTCGTGTTGCTTATTCTTTAGTTTTCTATGTTGTGTCATGTGTACTATTGTTTGTCTGTGTGTCTTTTTCATTTTTAGCCATGGCGTTGTTATTTTCGATTTATTAGTTTGACTGTCCCTTTGGTATCTTTCGTCCCCTTTTTAAGCCTTTTACAACTGATTTTATAGTTCGTTCTTAACCACTGGCCCAGGTCAGAAAAGGGTTGGGATCACGCTAACATGTTTAACCCCACCACATTATGTATGTATGTGCCTGTCCCAAGTGAGGAGCCTGTAATTCAGTGGTTGTCTTTTGTTTATGTGTTACATATTTGTTTTTAGTTCATTTTTTATAAATAAAGCCGTTAGTTTTCTCGTTTGAATTGTTTTACATGGTCATTTTGCGGCTTTTTATAGCTGACTATGCGGTATGGATTTGCTCTTTTTAAAGGCCGTACGGTGACCTAAAGTTGTTAATCTCTGTGTCATTTTGGTCTCTTGTGGAGAGTTGTCTCATTGGCAATCATACTACATCTTTTTGTTTTATAGAAGTATATTTTCTTATACTATGAGGTTTTGTGTTATGTGTTGAGGATTTATAACCGATTTGTATGTAAAGTTATTTATTGCAAAATGTTTGCACTTAAAACTGTTCACACCAAGAGAAAGTCGAGACCATACATGTATCATGCGTGATTATTATACGTTCAAATTGCTGAATGACCCCTCTTAATTTTAAATCTGTATTGACACTATATGTTCACTGGGGTAAAGCTGATGACCGTAACTGCATTCACGGTCATCCTAAGATGTCGGAGGAAAAATTAGGTCAGTTTCTGTATTGTCTGTTAAAGTGTTTCTATATCATTTTCTTTACAAATCATACATTGAAACGATGTAAATTTATAAAAGAATAACTCGAAAATCACTAATTACTTCCGAGAAATGTGCATGAAACGGGAAATTCGATTTGAAAAAATCGTTAAGATGACCGTAAATCATAATCAAAATATTTTCAAGATGACCGTAACATAAAACAAGGATGACCGTGATTGGTAAAAAGATGACCGTAACTTGTAAAGGATGACCGTAATTTGTAAAGACTGACTGTAATTTATATAGGACGACCGTAACTTTTATAGGATGACCATCAATTCTAAGAAATATCCGTATTGTATTCAAAGCTTTTTTGTTGAGTTTGTCGATCTCAATAAGGGCTCGGTTAGCGGATATAAATATGTTTCATAAATTTCTTTTTAACCGGATTTTTGTGACAAAAATGTCGGTTATTGATTTGGGGATGTACGGCGGGCGGGCGGCAATCAAATGTTGTCCGTGCATTAACTCATGAACCGTTCAACCAAAGCTTTTAAAATTTTAATATGTTGTTACTAACAACTAAATGAAGGTCAAGTTCAATAATGGCGATTTTGACTTTTACCGTTCAGGAGTTATGGTTCTTGAAAGATTGAAAAAATGGTGTTTCCAGTCGTGTCCGTGCATTTTCTCATGAACCATTCAACCAAAGCTTTTGAAATTTTTATATGTTGTTACTGATGGCAAATTATATATGTCAAGTTCAATAATGACGATTTTGACTTTTACCGTTCAGGAGTTATGGTTCTTGAAAGATTGTGAAATGGCGTTTCCATTCACGTTGTTTCATTTACTCATGAACCATTCAATCTAAGCTTTTCAAATTTTAAGATGTTGATACTGATGACAAAATGGAGGTCAAATTTGATATTGACGATTTTCACTTTCACCATTCATCAGTAATGGTTCTTGTGATATTGCCAGGACACAAATAAATATTAATAAATCCGGTTTGCTGTCGTTGTGACAGCCTCTTGTTTTGAACTATGATATAATTGGCCATATTTAGGATTTATAACAATGATAGTAAATTGCATATTTCTCGTAAACAATGAAATATTTATTGATATCGACGTTAAAATTTTAACACAAATTGACAGCGATACGACGAAAATTTGAAGAAACATGAATGTATCCCTAGTACACGGGTGCCTCATCTACACTATCATTTTCTATGTTTAGTGGACTATGAAAATGGGATAAAACTGTAATTTGGCTTTAGAATTAAAAAGATCATACCATAGGGAAAATGTGTACTAAGTTTCAATTTTATTTAACTTGAAGCTGGACAAACGGACAAACAAACAGACGAACGGACGAACGTACGCACAGACCAGAAAAACATAATGCCAATAAATAGAGCATTAAACATTAATAATACATACGAATATTTGGTAATCGAGCCCATGTGTATGGTTCCAGAGGAAGCAGATTAAAATCTTAATTTGTCTTGATATATGCAGGCGAAAACACTTTTGAAATAGAACAAAAGAATCGAAGCTCTGTGTTTATCGAGAAAGCGATAAATGTTAACTGTAATGTTTGATATAGTAACAAAATTTTAAAAAGTTAATAGAAACAAATAAAACGACAATTTTTTTATTTTAAAAACACCATTTGCATAAGTTTTCAATGTATCTATTACATAGTAATGCAAAACAATAAGATATCAAGTCGACGACATGGTTCTTATCGGGGCCTTTTATGGCTGACTATGCGGTATGGGCTTTGCTCATTGTTGAAGGCCTTACGGTTACCTATAGTTGTTAATGTTTGTGTCATTTTGGTCTTTTCTGGATAGTTGTCTCATTGGCAATAATACCACATCTTCTTTGTTATATGTAGTATCTAAAGTTGGATGTAGAAAATGCATAACCTCCGATTTTTTTTTATCACGGACGGAGAACATATCAATCTTTTAGTTCAGAAATTTTCGTGTCTGCCCTTCCATTATGTGGATCAAGAAAAAATGCCCCAAAACAGGTAACGATTGTATCAAAAAGAGAAAAATCGAGTGCACCTTTTTATGTTAGGGCATGTTTGGGGTGTATATTTTCTCTTTAAAACGTACAAAGCAAGAGTATTTTATATAGCATCTCGCTTCAGATTCTATCATTATTATATATCAAAGCTACAGGTTGACTTTATAACGTAAAAAAATGACAGTACGAAAAGATGAAATATATGGGTCAAGTGAGATACCTATATAATGAATCACAAAAACAGAGTAGGTGTGTTCGAATAGCTATTTTTTCTAAAAGTACTTGACGACAGTCTTTTAATTTGGATGATGAAAATGGATTTCTTCGAAAAAATATGATTTCCTTGTGTGTGATAACTAGGGTTTATAATCTTCAACCACTGAAAATGTTTAGTCTGCCCTTCCACGAAATATCTAATTAGAATTTTTTTAAATGCGTAAGAATTTTCAAAAATTCCATCTGACATCCGAACAGACAATATTTTTAAGTTGAATCAATGCAGACAAGATCATTAACTAATGCTCATTAGCTAGTAGATACATTTGTCTTTTAAAATATAACTGACATATAACGATCGATCGTAATGGTGCTATGTGGATAAATTTATCAGTTTTCAAGAGCAAAATTGGCAGAGCGTCAACCCTACAATGGCTTCCATTTCTACGATTGTGAGCATGAACTGGCGTAATGGGGAGATAATTTTGAAGAAGTAGAATCCTGACTGTATGAATAACATTTCTGTATATATACAAATTGACAACGTTCCGCCTTGTGATACGCTTTTCGTACAATACTATTTTAAGGATCTACTTTGCTGGAGCTCACCTTCACTAGTTTATTCGAATGATATTTTCAAAATATTTCTGTTATTTTATTTGCACGACAAAATGAAAGACGATATAATATCAATGGGTGTACATGCAATTTTTTGGCATTTTTAAAAATGTGTATTTAAGGCTGTGCACCCCATTTTTTTTTATTATGCTTGTAAGGTGTCATTTTATCGCGCTTTTATGGCATGTTTTTCCTTCCTGTTCATTTGCATGTCTTTTGGCAATCATTTGATACAAAAAGATAGTTATATAATTACGGATATTTCTTAGAATTGAGGGTCATCCTTTAAAAGTTACGGTCATCATTTACAAATTACGGTCATCTTAAAAGCAGTTACGGTCAGCCTTGTTATGAATCGCTGATTCTGTTACGGTCATCTCGATTGTGATTTACGGTCATCTTGGCGATTTTTTCAAATCGAATTTCCCGTTTCATGCACATTTCTCAGAAGTAATTAGTGATTTCCGAGTGATTCTTTTATAAATTTACATCGTTTCAATGTATGATTTGTAAAGAAAATGATATAGAAACACTTTAACAGACAATACAGAAACTGACCTAATTTTTCATCCGACATCTTGGGATGACCGTGAATGCAGTTACGGTCATCAGCTTTACCCCAGTGATGTTGTTGAAAACACGTGTGTTAATATATTATTGTGTACTACATATTATTCTAAGTAATCACCTTTTGGTCAACTAAACTAATTCAATGAGGTGGGAATAATACAATACAATGTGTTTACCTGGTCAGTCGTTGCCATTCTTTCACTCGATATTTAATAAGGGATTACATATGTTTAATCTTCTGCAGTTAGTTTTTCCTAGTTTAGCGTCAGTGATAAAATATTTTAGGTGTAAGTTGTATTCACTTCTTTTCTGTTAGGTGTTTTAACTTTTTTTCTGTTAGACTTTTTCACTTTTTTTGTGTTAGGGATTTAAACATACAACAATTTTAAACAAAACGTTTAAAATTGTATTGGGTGCGTTATTGTTGCATATTTAAATGTTTGTATTTTATTATATAGACTTTTTAATAATTTAATTGATATATCGTTGTATGTTAACAAAATCATTTTCTTTTTTATCTGATAAAAAATATATTGTTTTAAAATCTCATTTCGCCGCTTATTTAATTTGTTCAATCCTTCGACAAAAGAAAACAATCATATACTGTTAATTCTGAAATAATTGCGAGGTTATTATTATTAATAAAAATGCGAAAGAGTTATAAAATGTAACTTTTTATCGAGCTTGTGATAAGACTCACACAAGTTAAATTACACCAAGCTACACATGTATACCTATGTGTCTTAACTAATTGACTGAATAATTAAAGTTTGTATTTCGTTCTACAAAACATTTAATATATGTTTGTGAAGGCATTATGAAAAGTTAATGCATATTTATGACTCACGATGATAACTAGATACAACAAAATAAACGTGGTATCAAAACGTAAAACCACATGAATACAGAGCTCCGAGGAATGCAGCGAGAAATTCCCGCAACCGGAATATATATATTCAGAATATGAAACCATGAGTTTTTACTGTATACATTATATACAAAAAAAAACTTACTGTCCATGCTTTCCCTTGGTTAATAAGCTTGCAAGATACATCAAATGGTCTTGTTCCAACTGGATAGATCGTATATACTCCACTTTTACAATGTGCTGGGTCTATATCTCTACAGTCTTTAGGCTTCGTCACTAGAACATAATGACATGGAACAGTTTATGTAGTTCGACAGTGCATTTCTAATTAATTACTTATCCCTACGGATCCTAGAATATTGACGTTTTTATGATATCGTGGAAAAGAAATCAGCGATATATAAAATACCAATATCTCTACAGGCTTTTCCCAACAAAACAATGAAAAAGATGCAGGACAGCAGTTGACTTTTTTCATTATGAATATCGAAAATCTGTGAAAAATCGATGTTATTTGAAGTGAAATTTTGAATAGACAGAACAAATACTACAATCATTTCTTATAATTTTATTCTAAATTCCATTTTAACCAGGAGTAACCATGAAAAAGCGTTGATGACTTCACAGTCACATGGCAAAGTTATGTATATGAGCTGATAAACATAACGACGTCAGCCAATCAGAAGACGCGTTACATCCCAAATAATTTTTTTTTAAGTTAACGAAACAGAGGAAATATTTATCATTTTAAGCATAAGCATTTCTTTTATTAACTAAAGTTACAAAAAGAGAAAATAGATAGATTAATAAAGACGACAGGTTTCTACAGTTGCAAAGAGTCGAAAGATTTTTTTTCAAAACTTTATACTTTTTTATCATGATCATGTCAAATGCTTCGATAAAATCAAAATCAAAACTTAATGTTTCAAAAATAATTCAGAAAAAATTATTTTAAAGCCTCCACAGTTTTTACCGCATTCATTCTTATATCACATACATAAACTCAAATAGTACGTCCAGGGTTTGAAAAAAGGCGTTGAACGATCGATCCACAGTAATGAAAGATGAATATAACTGTCTTTGAAATCTATTATATGATATTGTATGCCTAGTTTCAATAACTGCTTATAGTTATTTTGTACACTTCATAACTGTAACCATCCATTACCAATATGCGATGTCATATACAACTTCTTCGTACGTGTATACAATTCATTGCATACACTCTTGTAGATTCAAAATGGTAATAAGCATATGCCCTACCTGGACAACACTCATTGATCATATTTGTTGGTCTATCATGGCACCTTCCTTAGAAAAAAAAATGAAGAATACACATTATTGTCATGAAGTTTTAAAAATACACAGCACAGGAAAGTCTTTACAGGTTACAATTGTTATAACATCAATTCGATGTAATAGTATATACATTTCAGTTATATATACGGATAAATCTCAACTAAAAAGGATACATTTTCAAAGGCATCAATTATGAAAAAAAATATTGAATAATTTACAAATAAATAATATAGCTACATGTATTCAGTAGGGTTCATATGACGGAAATCAACGCAATTGTAGGTCACCGTCTACAACATTTAGAAAGCACACACTATATAACCAGCTATGAACAGCCTCGACTTATGTACGCAACTACGACAACAAATTAAATTACGAAAATATTCTGAAGTTTATGTGCTAGTTGTTATAAAACAGGTAAAGCCTATCAAATATGAAAGGTTGAGTTTCTTAAAAATAATGCTTTTAATAACAAGTTTGTATCATATATGAAACATCAAATCACATTTCAATGTTTCTTCCTTGCTTTCATTGTCAACTTTAAAATTAAATTGCATGATTATAACGTCACTGTTTCGAAGTCTGACATAAATTACTCTTCATAGATACCAGGATTGAAATTTTATCGCGTGTACTGTCTGCAAAAGACGCACCAGTGACGCTTACAAGAAAAAAAAGTGACATTTACCTGATGATGGCGATCGTTTTTGGTCATTGGATGTTTCCTTAATCTGTGACTTCATTGAGTTAGCCATTACAACAAAAGATGTGATAAGGAGTATACTCGTAAAGATCATTTTTATGTCGATCAGACTTATTACACGAACAATTTCTTACCGATACCAATACAACAAATGTATATTGTATAATTTTATTGAGTTTGTAAACTGTAACATAATAATGTAACATTTGTGTATCTGCGTGTTTCTATGTATAATACAATATGTAACATGTTAACGTTACATGTATGCCACGAAACTGAACGACATGATTGTAACATAACGCTAATGTTAGGCTACCTGGGTTAAAATTTGTCATCGATTGTACACTCACTCATTCGTTTGTTAACTATTTTCTTAGCTTACAATTACATTAATTTTACAATAATTATTGTACATTGTGACTTTGTATTTTGCATTTTTCAATTTAACTACCATTTTATACACACATTACAAATGGTCACTAGTATTTACGAAAATGGCAAATAGACACCAATTAAACCAAATATCTTCTTTGTGCGGCCAAGGATTGTTTAACAGTTTTAACCGAGTGCTTGCAAAACACTTATTATATACATACGTACTTGCCCTGTATAATTTAAGATAGGTTTGTGTTTCTTTTCACAAGATATTTTCTATTCTATGCTTCATCAAATGTCCTTTTCTACATGTAGTTTTTTTCTGTTCCCCTGAAAAGCTCATGGAATGCAGTATCTGCTCCCCAAAAACCATTATTTAAGAACTCTGTACTAATGTGTTACTGTGCTTTTTGTGTTACCAATGACATGTCATTGATTGTTTTATATTTGATTGTTCTTCAGAAAAACAGTATTGTTTCGACATTGTAAATGTATGTATTCAAAAGTGATACAACAGAGTGAGATGTACATGTTAACACTTTTATTTGTTGAATTGTTGAAGTGATACGATGAAATACAGCAGTTTTTACAGTTTGACTGCTAGTATCAAAGTAAACAAAGAAATTCATATGTTCTTAATATACAGCTCAAATTCGCCGTTTCAGAATCTAATGCATCCTGGGTAATATTTTCAAAAGCGTACACCAAAGCGTTTTGATTGGTTTAAAACGTTATAAACAATGGAAATTCAACCAATGACATAACGTTATTTTCACTTTGGGGTACGAACAATGAAATTACCCATGATGCTTTAGATTCTGAAACGGCCAATTCATTTGCGTGCTGTCCGATGTGGTGTACATAAGTGTAAATAAAGACGGTGACTTATATTCCAATATGTATCATATCAAATAATATAACATTGCTATTTTTAACAGATTTTTCATTATTGATAAATGAAAAAAAATCTTTTAGGTTTTAATTAGTTTTGAAAACTGCCGAACAACGTTTAGCTTTTCTCTTATTTTACGTGATTTTTGATAATTCTCTTTAATTTTTTTAAATGTTCATCTAATGACACAATCAGTACATAGTATAGTAAAAGTTTTGTTGCATGCTACAATGTAACGAATACCTTGTAATTTTATAAAACAAAACTTAGAATTATTGTAATTGAGCAAATTTATAATTTTACATGCATACAGTTTATAAGAAAATGTCTGTAAGCATAAAGAAACTATGGTATTTTTTATTAATGCATTTGTAACTTATATCTGCTAGTTACAACCACATAAAACAAATAAATTCCGTCAAACAACACTAAGAATATAAGACATAGAAGGAAAGGATGGAAACCTGTGTCTAAAGCCAAAATAATAAAAACATCATCTTATCATCTTACATGTATATTTTTGATATAAGAAAATGAAATATATTATCGGATTAAACGCCTATTTAAAGAAATTTATTGGTGTATTACCTCGACCAATTTATTCACAAATAGATAAAAGTCCGAAGAACTCTTTGAAATTGATGATACGGATTTTTTTTTCGCACTCTAATCTTTATGACACGTTAATTGTATATTTGTGTCGTCGAATTGGCTTTGCGCATGGATATGTATTTGTTGGTTCATATAAACATATGTATTCCATAAAATTTGCTATATGATGATAAACTAAAATATATCTTATTAGCATTCAAATGAATGTTTTATTTTTATCACTTAATCTACCGATTCACACGAAATATTATATGTTCAACGTCAACAAACTTACCATTATGACTGTCGATGGAAAACTGGTTACTTTCCAAATATCTCCCGACCATGAAAATATTCACGTGATTTAGTCATACAGTTTTACATCGTCTTTAAATTTTCTAATGTTCTATGTTGAAGGCCGTACTTTGATCTATATATAAGTGTTCAGTATTTATACATTATGCCTTGATGTGCAGTTATATGCACTTATTAAAATTGAAAATGGAAATGGGGAATGTGCCAAAGAGACAACAACCCGACCAAAGAACAAAACTACAGCAGAAGGTCACCAACAGGTCTTCAATGTAGCGAGAAATTCCCGCACCCGGAGGCGTCCTTCAGCTGGCCCCTAAACAAATATATACTAGTTCAGTGATAATGAACGCCATACTAATTTCCAAATTGTACACAAGAACTAAAATTAAAATAATACAAGACTAACAAAGGCCAGAGGCTCCTGACTTGGGACATGCCCAAACATGCGGCGGGGTTAAACATGTTTGTGAGATCTCAACCCTCCCCCTATACCTCTAGCCAAAGTAGAAAGTAAACGCATAACAATACGCACATTAAAATTCAGTTCAAGAGAAGTCCGAGTCTGATGTCAGAAGATGTAACCAAAGAAAATAAACAAAATGGCAATAATACATAAATAACAGCAGACTACTAGCAGTTATTCGACATGCCAGCTCCGGGCTTCAATTACACTGACTGAAAGATTATGATTTCATCATATGAACATCAGGCACAATCCTTCCCGTCAGGGGTTTAGTATCATACCATCATAACATATACGAGAAGAACATAACCCGTGTCATGCCAACAACTGGTTTTTGAATAAATGTGTTTAGTTCCGATGCAAAGACCCTATAAGTGAATCAATATTAACGCCACAATATGCACCAATATTAAACTAGTACATCTTCTTAAATATATGTTATTTCTTTCATTTGTAGGAGCTATTTTATATCACGAAGATCCGACACCACTTACACTCAGCTTTTTATTCTGCTAGTCAAAATGTACAATGTTTTCCTTACAACTAGTTTACTAGTGAGATGTTTAGCTAGCTATAAAACCAGGTTCAATCCACTATTTACTACATTAGAAAATGCCTGTACCAAGTCAGGAATATGACAGTTGTTATCCATTCGTTTGATGTGTTTGGACTATTGATTTTGCCTTTTGATTTTGGACTTTCCTTTTTGAATTTTCCTCGGAGTTCTGTATTTTTGTGTTTTTACTTTTTACTAGTATTCTTTATAATTGTAACTATGTTTTAAAAGGTAATAAATGAAGGCAGTTGTTCATTGCAGTTCGATGCATAAAACTGGGGGGTCTTTATAGCTTGCTGTTCGATGTGGGCTACGGTTCCATGTTGAAGGCCGTACTTTAACCTATAATTGTTAAATTTTTATACATTATGCCTTGATGTGCAGTTTTTTTGTTTGCACATATACCACTTATACATCTTCTTGTTTATATTTAGATTATTGTCGAACTGCTGTTGATGTTTACCTGAACCTCAATTTCAACAATAAGTTGCATTGTTTCTTATCCAGAAAAACTATCGGGAAAGGAATAATTCACAAACATCGACACTGAAGGCTACAGCCTTTACAAACATATATCTTTATTTTCACATCTTCTTCTACTTACAAATTGACATGTTCCCATAGGTTAAACGACACAAATTAACAGGTTCGACTATTGATTTATGTAGAATGTCATTCACTTTCTAAGTTGTCAAATACATATCGCAATTAAAAACAGGCAATTAAGGAAATTATACATTTCTAAGAATAGAGTCAGAAATTATTCTTTTTCTATCTCTTCAGCATATGGCTCGTTTAAGTTCCCCAAAAATAACTCAATTTGGCCGTCCACAAATAAAAATGATGCAAAATAGTGCAACTTTTTCTTATGTTTTCACAGATGAGCTACCATTATATAACTACAGACGTAAAGACATCTACTACGTAGATGTATTTCCAAGATAAATTTAAACGATCTTATTTTTTTTAAACCTAGGTTATACTAAATTTCGGACGAAACAGACTTTTTATACAGTTTTTAACTAGTGGCTTCAATTTATCTTTCGTAGTTGTGCCACAATCTGCATACAAATTTATGAAAATTTGTAATTTGCTGAATATTTGAATTCGTTGTTCACCTTTACCCTCGAAATCCACGAAAATTGGTATCCTTCTTAAAATATAAACAAGTGTATACTGTAATTTAATTTGTTTCTTGTCTTGCCATTCTCTTTTTCGTGGTATGAGAAAATATTGCATGTTCATGGAATCGATTTCATGCTTTCAAAATATCTGCATACAATTTATAAATTGTTGAATATTTAAATTTGTGTTTCAACTATACCGACAAAATCAACGACGATTGGTATGTGACGAATAATAATAATACGACACTATACCTTATCATTCGTATATTGCTGTTTAATTGCCTTGGGTAAGCAATCAAAAATCGATGTCTTATTCGAATAAATGCATCCGTCTTTCGTTTGACAAATTAGAACGTGCTTGTCAACATACATTCAGCTTGAGGCGGACCTGGTCATCTAAACGATTTAACCTGTAGCAACATTGCCGTATGAAAGTACCGGAATATACCTGAAATAAACTTATTTTCGCGGATACTTAATTTATATGGTTTGTCTTGCTTAGTATTATATGTCTCAATTTAAACAATAGTATATACAGAAGTTACATTGTTACTTTTCAAGAAAAAAATATCGGAAAAGACATAATTCACAAAAAAATCGACATTGAAGGCTACAGCAATTACAAACATTTATCTTTATTTTCATACCTTCTTCTACTTACAAACTGACATGTTGCCATAGGTTAAACGAACCAAATTAACAGGTTCGACTATTGATTTAAGTAGACTGTCAATCACTTTCTAAGTTTTCAAAAACAAAAACATTTATTCAGATACGATATCGACGTCTCTTTCCTGCCTTTAAACATTTTTGTAAAATGTAAGTACGGTCAGGTTACAAATTTAAGATGCTAGTCGAAAAACAAACCCTAGAAACGACTGATATTGCTACTTTCTAAATGAAACAACGAAACTGATATTAAACCTTAATCAATCGTATATTGCCTTATTTGATGCGTTTCCCTCAGTTTTAGTTTGTAACCCGGATTTGTTTTTTCTCTATCGATTTATGAATTTCGAACAGCGGTATACTATTGTTGCCTTTCTTTAGGTATCAATACAAAATCGATGTCTTATTCGAATAAATGCATCCGTTTTTTTCGTTTGTCAAATTAGAACGTGCTTGTCAACGTTAACATAAACAATCATCTTCAGGCGTATCTGTTCATCTAAACGATTTAACCTATAGCAACATTGCCGTATGAAAGTACCAGAAATACTGGAGACTTAATTTATATGGTTTATCTTGTTTGGTATTATTTGTCTCTTTGTCTTATTCTTTTTTATTTAGTGTTTTTTTATCTATGAGTTTGACTGTCCCTCTTGTATCTTTCGTCCCGCTTTCATTTGTGTTTAGCCATTACTAGCTCTTTTTGTGGCGCTTTAATTTCGTGTTATTCAAATTGTTTTATGTAGTTAAATTCAGAAAAGTTTACATATTTGCGTTAAATTTCTACTTTCGAAAGTCGCAAAAATAAATCGCTCGCGAAAAAAAATGGGTGCTGACCTCAATTGTATTTTGTTATGTATCCTCCTCCATTTCTCCTCATTTAGATGGATAGTAAAAAATGTAACTCCAGTATATGTTTTGTTTTTTAAATGTTGATTAAGGTTTAAATCATTTCAAAACACATTTAGTTGACCTTTCAGTCATTGAACGGGCTTATGATATCCGGAGTTAAATAGATAATACACATGAGTTCCTGTGAATGAAGTTAAAAGTGACTGTTTAAAAGGAATCCAACTGAAGCCCGTCTAAAAGGTGCGGGATTTTTACGCTGTGTTGAACACCCATTGTTAGCCTGTGTCAGTTTTCTGCTGTTTGATCGGTTTGTTGTCTTTTTGACATCATCAATTTACTAAGTCATCTTGTCTGGGTGCTAAGTATATCAAGATATCAAGAGTTATTTAGAATATTAGAATAGTAATCTTTTTTTCAGTCGTTGGACTCTCTAGCAATATAATTTCAGGAATATATATAAATCCGAAACAGGTATATTGAGTTGCAGCCGATATTCCTCTCGATTGTAAACAGAAATTAAATTTCAGATTTATCTGTTGATATTGATTCACAATAGATGATAAACAATCTTTGTTTTGAATCTCCTTTAAAATAAACGTTGATTTAAAATTTTCAAATATTCTTAAACTCTCGCTTACCAGTTTATTTAACACTATAAAGATGAAATTTTCGGAAACATATGAAAAAAATAATGGTAAATGTATTGAGATAGAATTTTGGAGAGAGGCATAACTTATTTATTTTACAAGAAATAATTGAAACATGAATCCGTAGCATGCGGTGCATGTTAATGAAACCCCTATTAACAGTGTCCATTGTATACAAATGCCAAATTGAAGCGGTATAGAGATAAGATAAAATAAAAAAAAAATGCGAATGCCGTAGTATTTTAAAAGATTGCTTCGAATATCAGTGAAGTATCTAAGACAGAGACTAAAACAGATAATAAAAACAAAAGTAGATTGGTATAATTGCCAATGAGACATATTTCTATGATTTAATTTCGGATGTAACACGTCTTCTGATTGGTTGACGTTATTTTGTTATCAGCCCATAGACATAATTTAGTCATGTGACCGTAACGTCATCAACGTTTAAAATGGAATTTTAAATTAAATTATAAGAAATAACTGTCATATTTTTTCTGTCTGTTTGAAATAATATAAAAAATGTGCTGCACACTGTTAAATAACCCGCTACGCGCGTTATTCAGTGTGCACAATTTTTTTTATGTTTGCTATTTCTTCATAGACGGAAATAATATTAAAGTCATTCCTTAAATAGAAGAGACCAAATGACACAGATATTTACTAATATACAGGTTACCTACGCCCTCAACAATAATCAAACCTATACTGCATAGCTAGCTATTTAAGACCCAGATATGACAAGTGTAAAGTTTAATACACCCAACAATCGTCTTCTCATTAAGTGTTTTGGTGGCAGCGTACATTATAATCTATGGACAAGTCTTCTGAAAAATGAAATATTGAAACATTAGTCTAAATAATCTACAGCACGTACTATGAATACTAACAATACATAAAGTTAAATATAATAAATGTAGAATTCGCCTTTTCAGAATCTAGAGGACTATGGGTTATCTCATCGTTCGTACACCAAAATGAAAATAACGTTCCGCCATTGGTTGAATTTCCATCTTCTGAAAATATTACCCAGAATGCATTAGATTCTGAAACGGCCAATTGTCAAATTATGATCAGATGGTAAGAGACTGTCCCGTCATTGTTAATCAACATAGCAACATACTGTCTGAGAAATTTAGAGAATATCATTAATTTTGAGAAATGTGAATCCTTCCTTATTAGATATATATCAAAACTGTTAATGACTTATTATTAAAGCGTTAATTCAGAGAAACAAATATTGTATTTGAAGTTAAGCCTGTTCAAAGATGAGTTTCACTATCGCAAATTGAATTGAGCAAGCAAATTAGAACAGATATCTGCAAATGTAAAACCAAGTTTAACGAAGGCAAAAATTCAACTACGATACGATAACTTACTTTTGAATGCCAAATAGAAAAATACATCCTTGAGATTTATTTCAAAAATAAAATCTACATTGCAATGGCGGGTTTCTTCGAATGTATTTAAATTTGGTAAATAGAATACATTTGTTGAAAACGACTGGGTTTAATTTTGCCACGAAAAAGGACAGAATTCAAGATATGTGAAAAATTATTGAAGCTTTAAATTTTCTCCTGGATAACATATATGTTCGTTTTTTGGCAATAAAATGTATCAACAGGAACTAGGTGCAACGATGGACACTCAGTACGCCCCTTTGATAGCGATGTATTCTTTATCATGTGTTTTGCTATGAATCTAAGTTAATGACAAACTCAATAAAGACACGTCATTGTAACATTTGTATATTGTACCTACCGTCATCATGATGTTACAATTTTCGTTAAATTGTAACCGAAATGTGACAAAAAGAACTAACTTTAAATAAATCTAACATACTCAGTAGTATTTGTCCTTTTCTTGATTTAGATATTACAATTCATAAAGGACAACAAATGAAAGTTTTTTACGATCTTGACTGGCTATACAGCACTTGCATGGTCGGTAAAGGGAATCTCCATACTTACATTTAAGGCAAAAGAGACGATGTAATGATTCTTATAGTACATTTTCCTTTTTTAAAGGCGATATTTCTTTGAATCCGCCATGCGAAAATATATATCCAGATTCGTTCGTTATGCTCAAGTATGTAATATTGTCATAGATTTTAACGAACGTAATCAATACGTCACTGGTAACTTATTAAATCAAAGATTTCGTTACTTCAAACTGTTACTAAAATCTTTTAAAGATAAAAAGATTTGATTTGTAATTTTTTACTTAATGCTGTTATAGCTCGTCTCACTGTTGTTGATATACACCCAATTTGATAAGTGTTCGGTATGACAATACATTGCTACTTCTATTTACATACTTTCTACGATGAGTGTAGGGTGAAGGTTGTAGCCAATTTAAGCGTTTGAATCTTCTGCATTTGTTTTCATCGGTCCTACGTCATTCACCTGATGTTCAGTGGTTGTCGTTTGTTGATGTGGTTTATCGTTTTATATATTGATTGAAACCTTGTTTGAATAGTTTTACACTAGTCATTATAAAGCTCATTTATAGCTTGTTGTTGGATGTGTGTCAAGGCTCCGTATTGAAAGGTCGTACTTTGACATATAATGGTTTATTCTTACAAATTGAAATAGAGTTTGTCTCATTAGCACTCATACGACATTTTTTATATCTATTTTGAAAACAATGAATTATCAACACACAAAATATGATATTCAACGAGGTCAAGATATCAAAATTCAGTTTCTCTTTTTCAGTATTTGTTCAATTTTGTAAACTTCTCTTGTTATACTCAATATGTAATAATAATGGAACAATTAAAACATATCTATTAAAATTAAAATAACATTGAAAAAGAAGAAGACATACGAAAATAAGTATGATGTATTTCGTCTACATTATTGATGCTAACTATGACCATTATGTATAGATACACGTATATGTACGACCTCTCAGGCTTTTCCAGGTGCTGCATATACATTCATGTCATGGAAAACTTTCAAGGTTTTAAGCCAAGGAGGAGAAACAATCTTAAAGTCTAATAATAACATTCTATGTCAAACTTACTCTTGGAAATTCACAAACGTATGTCGCGGCAAAAGAACAAACTTGTGGTCCCCACGTCCAAAATGAAATCTCACCGATGGAGAAAGGATTGATCCCTAAACATTCTCCATTTGGATCAATAAAAAGACCCGATGTGTCAAATACTGCCCCATTTACTGCAAATATGTAATGTAAGTATTATACATGGGATTTATAAGAGCAAAAAGGTATGCAAATCAACTAAAACAAGGTAACGTAAAATATAGATAGTCACAAAACAACATTTAAAAAAATGAAAATTAAAAGGTACAGCAATATGATCGATAGCAATTAACGTATTTTGAGTTACTAGTAGTTTTGGTATTTACTTAAACTTTTGTCGTCTCCAACTGACCTTAGATCTGCTCTTAAAAACCTTATGACGTCAAGCAATAATCACATTTTTAGTTTTACATCCTAATTTTAGAATGTGATATATAATTTCACGGGAACTTATGAACAATGTTGCTTACAAATATAAATGCGTCTACACTACTAAAGATACTGTTTTAGCAGTACATTGTAAATGTTTTTCGTCCGGTTTATGTCCATGAACATATAATTCTTTTATACAATAATAAGATATCACCACAAAAGTTTCATACGTCGGTTGATTTCAAGTCGCCAACTCCATTCTTTCTGACGGAAACTAAAAGGGAAGTAACCCTGACGAAGGTATTTGATCAACGAATTGACTTTGAATAGAATAAAACCATGAGGTCCCCTTGTATCAAATGCCCAGAACATATTTTTGAAATGTTTAGCCTCTGTCTTAAAAATGGCACATTTTACCTAATAAGTGTTAAAGCATTGTTGCACAAGTGCAACAGAAAAAAGGGGTTGTAACTCTATTGTAAATGATTATGGTGTTATGATTGGTAACATATATGGCCAATAACATGTGCAGAAGTCGCTTAAAAAAGTTAAAGTTACCTCCGTATGGTATAGTCTTCTGTTCCAAAACAAATCCAGTATCGTCAATTTGAAATACAAACTTTCCATTACTGTCTTTTTTCCCACCAACCCACAAGCATACATTGGCGGCTACAATGATGAAAATGAACTCATCATAGACATTGTGATAAGTTACATAAGAAGTTTAAGTAGACTCATCAAAGAAATTGTGATAAGTTACTTAAGAAGTGAGAATAAACTCATCATAGACATTGTGATAAGTTACTTAAGAAGTGGAAATAAACTCATCAAAGAAATTGTGTAAAGTTACAAGAAGTTTATGTTTATCATGTATATCAAAGCAAATTTTAATCTTCTGTAAAAGGAAAAAAAAAAACAACGAATAACGTAAAAATGTCGCTATCGAACGCAGGACTTGTGAATCATCAGATGTGTGTACATGTACAATATAGTCTTTGCTGAAAATATATCTTTAAAGACGCACTTAATCAAATATCGGTAAAATATATATTTATTAATTCGCTTTTTCAGAATCTAAAGAATCATGGGTAATTGCATTGTTCGTACCCCAAAATGAAAATAACGTCACGTCATTGGTTGCATTTAAATTGTTTAACCGTAAAATTTCAACTATGCTAAGGGCAGATCAATAATGTTGCGGAGAAATTATTATTTTGTAGTCAACATCGCATGCATCATATAAAAATGAAATCTAAACTATTTCACAACGTAACTATTTACTTTCTCAATTTCCACGACATTGGATAATGATTCAAAATCATATCAAAAGTGGTGTAAAAGATATTTTGATACATTTCTTTGTGCAAAATTCCACGTTTTTTCTTCAATGAATTTTCTACATCTTTTGTATTTGTTTTAAGATTATATTTGTTATTCTTTTTAAGTTATTTGAAGGGAAAATAATTCTTAAACTTGTACGCACATATGTCGATTAACATTTAAAATAAACAACCTTAAAATGCATATAGTATGACATAAACAGATAAAATAAAAATTCTGTAACTTATTGTGCTAGCAGTTTGGGTCTCATTTACAGCCGTATGCTAATCTCTTTCATATTCTGAAAGGGACTAACCGGATAAATGAACTATAGCTGTGAAGAGTTGTCTCATTGGCAATCATACCACATCTTCTTTTTATATAAAAATGGACTAGAATATACCCGCGAAATTGCAGTTCAATTAGGCAAGTGTTGAATAAAGAGTTTTTATTTCGCCGGCAGTTCGTCATCTGACCATGCGGAAAAGTGTATACGACAAGGATCAATAACCGTCTCTGAATTTGGAAAAAAAAGTTTCAAAGACAAATTTAAGAAGAAAAAAACACTACATTTATATGTTATATCACACGTATTTCCGACTTTGTATGGTTGTAGAGGAGTTTGAGCGCAATGACATATGTCTCTTCCTTTAGTAGTATAAACACCAACTAAAGGACTCCTCTGTGTGCGGAAGTTTCTCGCTGCATTGAAGACACATTGGTGGCCTTCGGCTTTTGTCTGCTCTATGGTAGGGTTGTTATCTCTTTGACACCTTTCCCATTGCCATTCTCAATTTAATTACCATTGCCGTCTTCGAAATTCTAATATCTACGCTACAGTATATTCTCACAGCTAAATTATTTTATAAATACCGATATATACAACTATACCAATGGTTTTGAAAGTTGTACCTTTGAACACATCTCCTGTAAGTTTTAACTTTACGTCATTTTTGGAGAGCTTTGTTTACACATTTTTCAATCGAATTCACTAAAAGAACATGATGAATGGAACCCATCAATCCTTTAAATATGCCTTCTCTATCTTTTCACTAATATCGATTATGAAATAATAATTTATAAACGCTCTTTACTTACGTAAACTAAACTTCTCCCTTACAGCATTCACTTCTGCCTTAATGTTTGGGTTCCACAGGAAAGCTCCCGGGGTCATGGCACATGTTCTCTAAAATTTAGAAGACATACACAATGTTGAAACTATTTTTGAAAGTAGAATATACTTTATATGAATTTATGATTGTTTTGCTTATTTTTCGGTTATATCAAAAGATGCTTTTTTTTAAATTTGGTTAAAATCATAAAATATTGTCTGCAATTTGAAGTGAGGACTAAACATGCCTTATGCTCTGTAATTCATATTTCATTTGTAAGGTATTAGTTAACACGAATGCTGGAATTAACAAAACTTATACAACGTTCAAAATATGTTCTGTCATTATGCTTCTAATTATAACTTATTACTAAATAACCTAAATTTTGTGGTGAATGCATATATTTTTTTTATTTTCCAGTGATCGTGAGATTAAGGATACTATCAAAACTTCGATGTAGATATACTCGAACGATATTAAACTAAAATCTTTCATAAACGGGATAATTTCAACTCCAAGATTTATCAATATTCCTCGTCTTAGAAGTATAATACCATTTTGTCAATCGTCTAGCATTCACATATTCCATTGATTCGTTGCTCCCATGCAAGATCATACTATTCTGACTTTGTAAGCTTCCACACACTAACTGTTCCAGGTTCAAGAATAAGCTACTAAAGTAGCCATTCTATACGTTTTTACAGTCACTGAGACGTATTTGTCGACCATTACCACATGTTTAGATCTGTAACTCACAGTCAAATCTGTTATGTTACCAATTGTATCCGTTTCATAATTTTGACAATTTAATACTGTACAGCATACCATAGGGCTTATGTATTCATTACTGAAGACGTGTTGTCGATGCACCCGCTCTCGTTGCAATACCATAATTTTTCATAGAACAATTATTGATAAGTATTTTCTTAAACACTACGTAATAATGGATTTATTTGAAAAGGTCAAAAATCAATAAGTTGCAAGGTAAGGATTTGAAATTGAGGCCATATTTATTCTTACTCACCATAGCTTCATCCCAGGATTTCTTGGTATTGTCACCACTATACAGGTAACAATTAGTACCAACATTTTCGCCAGTAAGCATCATATAGCTAGGAGGACAATTTGTTGGAACACATGGTGCTATAAATATGAAAGAAATATATCATGAAGTTTTTAAACAATACCTAACTCGCCTGATGGTCGCACTAGAAACGCTCAGCCTTAAGATTCAAAGTCACTTGCATGTCACACTGATGGACAAATTTATGCATTTAGGTCAAGGCATTGACAATAATATGACGACAAGAAAGGATTACCGAAACGTTTTCATCTCCCAACATCAACTTAAATATTGTTAAATTCTCCCTCGCCCTGCTCGTCCGAATTTAAAGCATTTAATTTCTAATTCAATAGGCTATAAACAAGACAAACACAGATATAGGATTAGTTGCTCGCAGTAACATCTTATTTTCTCTTGCGATACAATATTTTATTTTACTGAATTGTACATATTTCTTCAATCGAAACATTATATAAACACATGACATATAACATTGTTCCTCTTTCGCATCGTTTCTTTTCCCCCGGCTAATGCCTCCAACGCCTGTACGTACAATAAACATAGCAGCAACTGCACATATACCTATGTGACCAACTTCAATCCGACGTAACTGCGAGCACCTTCGATACTAATACATTTAAATCCCAAACTTTATATAGTACCTTTAAACCCCACCCATAAAAACCGCCAAAACTTTCCTCGTGCCTCCTGCACCTAACATCAAACTTATAAATAGTACATACTGTTACAAAACCAGTATCCAAACTAGTTATACTAGTTCCCATCTGTAAATATTAACTACAAATAGCAAACGGGAAAAACCCTATTTCAAACGAAATAAAATACATATAAAAGTGTTGTCAACTATACTTACCACTTGGTGTTGTTGAGGCTTGCGCTGGAGGACAAGTTTCGATTGCCGGAGGTACACTAATCACGATTGCCGGAGGTACGATTGTCGGAGGTACACTAGTCGTTGCCAAAAGGGGAACAATAAACAAAAGGGGAAGAAGTGAAAATGCTAGTCCCAAATCAATCCCTGTACCAGTCCCTGTAGTGGCTTTAGAAGAAAAAATCAATGCTGAGTAAATTTGACAAAATTGGAGCAGGATCTGTCTACCCTTCCGGAGCACCTGCGATCTCCCCAGTTTTCGTGGGGTTATTTTTGCCTATTCTTCTATGTTGTGTATTGTGTACTTTTATTTGTTTGTCTTCTCTTTGTTAGCAAAGGCGTTGTCAGATTATTTTTGATCTATGAGTTTGGCTGTTACTCTGGTATCTTTCGCCCCTCTTTTGTCAAATACATTAAAGTTAAAACCTCTCAAAAATTATAAAAACATTCATAGAGAGGTCCTAGCATATAAACAATACTATGAGTAACAATACATTTAATCTTCGACAATGTATTCGCTAAAATCAATTTAAAATGGCGCCAGATAATTTTCTGAAAGTCTGAATAGCAGAATCGAAAGCATTTACAATTTTTCATGGAAATAATTAAAGGTAACACAAGCTCTAAAATGTCGTTTTAGTAATTAATATTCACGACATAAGCATGCACTTCTGGAATGATTGTAGATTGTGTTAAATAATTCAATAATTTATTTTATTTTCGTCATAAAAAAAATTATCCAAAAGCGTGAACACACTACACCCTTTTTAGACACATTCAATTACATATAAGAAAATACTATAATCAATAATAATGACATAAATAAGAGTTACATATTTGCAAAGATATTTGTCTATTAATACTAAATTTACCTCTATTTGCGAAACTGTCTTCAAAAAGAAAGAAATCTTGCTGTCCTTGCTCCAAGGGTCGGACGACTACTGCGCATCCACATTGAGGAACGAAAATCATGATCAATATTATAAGAATTAGCTGGAAATGAGAAAATACCGGTATTTGGTAATCACGATTGCTTTACCGGAAGTCAGATACGATATTCGGATTGCCTTAGGATACGAACATCGTATGACATGTCTTGTATACGTTAGATAATTTGCGTAGAGTTGCTGGGTGATTTAGGTGACCTTAACGACATGAACGTTTAATAGAGAAATGATACTTGTGATAAATCACATTTCTGTGTCTGACCAATTATGTTAGACTTGTGGTGAAAATAAATAAATTCTGAGTCAGATTTTCTGATTGCGAATTTAATCTTAAAGATACACACCAAAAGTCAAAAAGTCTGAAAAGACCAATTTTTGTCTGAATTTGCTTGAATTTTTACTCGACATTATTTATATGTCTGCATTACTTAAAAAAATTCTTAACATATACACCTGGAAAAAAGTATTGCAACTCCAAATTGAAATTGAAATTAAAAAAACACGTTTTATTTTTTTGTGATATAATTTGTTAAAATAGAACTAGTTAAACATTATTTTAATATCACCTGAGTTTAATCAATAAATATCGACTCGATAAGTTCTTATCTGCACATGCAGCTTATGTACGCGTAAACAGCAAAACAGATGTATTTATCCTCATGGTTTTCAACACTTTAAATAACCAAGTTTATAAAGTTATGTGATTGACAACTTGTTATGGGTCCTCCACAACTCTTAACTGCAGCAAAATGGCAGATAAAGGCATGAGAGAAGCAGGAATGTCGCTGTGACAACCGCACGTATTGTTGGTCATCGCCATTCCACTATTAGTCGTTTTGAGAATAAAATCAGGGAATACACGATGTTAAAGACCTTCCGAGATCAAGAAGACCGCCTATACCATCTGCTAGGGAAAATCAATCATAATGAAGGTTGGTCAGAGGGAAACTCATTGCATACAATATCCTAAAAAGAGAGCGGTGGGCATACAGGAGCCTTTTAACAAGAACTGTTCGAGATCGACTCATCGCTACTGATTATCGTGCGATACGACTATTTCGGAGACCTTTGCTTACGAACAGACACACAGTTGTCCGTATCCAATGTA
The DNA here is from genome assembly GCA_037788925.1 of Mytilus galloprovincialis. Taxonomy (NCBI): domain Eukaryota; kingdom Metazoa; phylum Mollusca; class Bivalvia; order Mytilida; family Mytilidae; genus Mytilus; species Mytilus galloprovincialis. The sequence goes on along the minus strand of CM075336.1, from coordinate 92,064,996 downwards.
GTGCAGAGCTCGCCAAAGTTTGAAATTAGCATCGTGAAGGAAGATCCATTATTTCCAATGGAATTCGGTTCATCTTCCTTGGCCCGATCGTAGCCCGGATTTGAACCATATCGAGCATACATGGTTTACTACTGGGCGTAAAGTGCGCGAAACGACACCCCAGTTCAAATACGTCATGAAATAAACAATGCCCTTCATCAAAAATGGTTGCTGCTACCTTAGCAACAAATAAGTCGTTTTATGGCAGGAATCAAAAGACGTTAAGAGGCGGTTATCTGTTTGAATGGAGGCTGCGCACAAAGTACTAATTCTTTGGCGTAAAACGATCAACCATGATGTGACCAATCATCTTAAGACTAATTTTGAAATGTCTGACATTGTAAAGTTCGACTACAGTAAAAGTTGTAAAATGCATTTTTTTGTACAAAAAACACTTCATTTTGTTATTAAAATTATGGTTATATAAATCATTTTTTTTTCAAACATTTTTTGTTTGTTAAAATACCAATGTTATCATTAACTATGTTTCAATATTATTTTACAAATATTTTATCATATTCCATCAAAAATAAGAGGCTGATTTTTCTAGTTTTAAAAAATCAAGGTGTTGCAATACTTTTTTTCCATGTGTATAGTATGAATTTGTCTAATAAGAATCTTGATATTTCTTGACAAGTGTCTTCACTGTCTTGACAGTATGACTACTGTCTTAAAATTTCTCGACACTTCCTGTATCATCTGATAAAAGTCTTGTTTCGTCTCGAATAATTTTTGATTGTCTTAAATTTGTCTCGATCAATCTCGACATATTCTTAACATTCTTGATAATGTTTCAATATGTCTTGACATATTCTTGACATTCTAAATAATGTCTGAATATGTCTTGACACATTAATGACAACCTTAAAGCTGTTTGAATATATCTTAACACATTCTTGACAGTCTTAAAGATGTCTTGACACTATCTCAACTGTATAAATTTCTCCTAAAATGGGTAGACACATTCTCCACTGTTTATGACTTTCTATTGCAGTTATATACTCATTTTTATTATCAATTAACTAAACTATTAATCCCGGAGTAGATTAAAATTTTCTTTTATTTTTAATTAAACTGACGATTTTCATTGATCAACAAACTTTTTCAATTGTTGTGGCTTGGTCAGTCAACTGATAGGTTGCATGGCTGATTACAGGTAAAGCAGTAATTTTCCATTTGCGTGTACCCTGGGGTATGGAATATCATATTTTCATGGGGAACATCCTGTCCACATGTATTACTTGATATATATTGTTACAGATGAAATTTTCCTCTGTTATTCAAGAAGAATTAGGATACTAGACTTCTTTGCTACTTATATAAACCACATGTTGGTACAATAATTATTTACCATTCTAAAAAATAACATTACATATTGTACATGTAGAAGTAAATATGTCTGCAGTATGATTGGTTTTAATCATTTAATTTATAAGATTTAGGAATCAAAATTTGTAATTATTTAAAAACCCACATTTGAATTGTTTTATATCAACATACCCACATTTGTATTGTTAATACTTTAGATTGAATAGCCATATTTGTACAGTAATAAATATTTATATACCCAAATTTTCTATTACTTTACATGCCCAACTTTTGTTTTTGTTGTAACAAGTGTAACAAGTGTAAGAACAGCATATTATACATGTATAAAGAGAAATAAAGATAAAGTTATGTGTTGTATATTGGTCCTGCTTTGTATTACTCAGAACTGTCAAGTAAATCTCAGAATCAATTCAAAATGTTCAGAATATGTCAAGCCATATTTTGAAAAAATAGGAATGTCGAGAATATGTCGACAAATTTCAAAACAGTATTCAAATGTCAAGAATTTGTCAAGAAATTTTAAGACCATACTCAAAATGTCGAGAATATGTCGAGTAAATTTCATATTTATTTGATATAAATGAGAATGTGTCGAGAAAAATCAAGACACAAGTCATACTTTTGGATAATGTTGAGTAAAAATTCCTGCAAATTTTGACAAAATTTGGTCTTTTCAGACTTGTTTAAGATACCAATGACGCAACAAAAACAAAACAAGTAGAAAATGTTCAAAAGAATCTCAAGATGACGAAACCGTAAAAGAACATTGAATACATAAAATACACTTAACCTGTAATATGCTTTTCGACCGGGTAATTATGTATGTCGATGGGTTCCTTTTTGTTGATATATATCCCCCATTATTTGTTTATTCATACTCTGGTTTCAGGAATAATTGTATTACATGTTCGTTATAGTATTTAAAGAAAGCACATTTAATTTAGCAAAATATTTTTTTTTCATATTAAACATTTTTACTAAAATTACTTCCAATTTAATGCAAGCTAGCATCAGAAATAAGTTATAAAAAAGGATATTTTAAATTAAACTCCAACAACAGACTAATACTAGTTGTCATTGAAAATACGAATAAGCAGATGGACTACAACGTTTTATTGATTTAAATGTCAAAATGTTTCAAATAGTCAGGTATTGAAAATTAAAGGAAAATATTAATCGTACAATTCGTGTGGTAAAATTTCATTAATATTTATTTATTTGATAACCATTGTAATTATTCTGAAGATAACATTTTTATAAGAAATTATGTCACCTTTGTAACTGTTAACGAAGATATTTCATAAAACTGAACAGCTAACAACAAAAGCTTTGCATTATCACTTACCTTATCAGTTTGTGACATCATGTACACTCCTCAGATTTATGATGAAATGAAATGTTGACTATATTATATAATATGTACATTCGTATTTGACTTGTTTGATCTTCTCATAAGGCCTGTAGTCAAACGTCAATATCTTCTTTGCATGAATGCATCCGTTACTAACGTAGGAAGTGATTGTCAACCTTCATGTATCTCAGGGCGAACCTGTTAATTTCTAATCATGCATCCTGTTGAAACAATTCGTTATGTAAATACATGTAAGTATCAAACATTGTGTCAAATACAAATGTTAGTTGGTAAACATTGATTTATAAATATAAGTGAAAAGTGTATGGGAAACTGTGGGTAATAAGGAGTCAACTGCCTCACTCTTGCATCCAATTGTTATATCCTCGTCGAAATTTGGTTTTCAGACAACGTTACATAACGTAATAGGTATGTTAGTAGATAAACATATGCACCAATCTATGTTCATTTGCCTAGGTGATGAATACCTGAATTAGGATAGTTTGCATATCGCAGATTTTAACGTCTTAGGCTCTTATGACTGATGCTAATATAATGAGTGTTATACACACAGTAAGCACCACAACGACTGGTACGAGTACACAGTTATTTCGTAGTGTATTTCTTTTAGACAATAAATTGAAATACGAAACAAAGTGTGGTGTACTACTTTTGGGACAAACTATTTCAAAATCATAGAAAACTTTATCGTTTCTAACTCAAAATATGGACATTTTATGTTCAGGGGGTCTTTTACAGCCTCGGGTAAAGCTTATTTTTAATCTTTTTCACCTGGACCAAATCACTACTTTACTTTTAAATTCATAAATCAATTTTTTTCACAGTGTAATTTTATCCCCCTTCTTGCTGTTTGAGGCATAAAACGTGAAGAAATAAATTTGGGAGGGGTATAAAAAAAAGTTTGGCAAGTAGCACACTGTCCACACTAGGGACTATATTTGTGGACTACGAAAATCAAGGGATGATAACTGTGTATTCGGACCTAATAGGATAGAAATAAATCACCAATCTTAATAAAACTTAATATGATCTTAGCTTAATACATTATGAGATTGCTTCCATAGTTTTATTGCAATAGCATATATATTATAGACAGTATGATAAATTCTATAATCAACATTGCGTGTTAAAATTTGACGTTAACATTGCAAAAATTCAACTATCAACATTTGGGGCTTCAAAAATCAAAATATTACATAGAAATACTTTTTAAATGCCTTAATATATAATATATCATATATTAAAAGCAAAACAAAATACTCATTTGATCTATCAGATTCAGCATAATTATTCAAAAGTAAAATTTATATGAGCCTATGCCTAAAAATGGAGGTTTTCTATGAGGGTGGCCTTACATAAAGGTGTAATATTTTCCATCAATTTTAAATTTGTGACGTTTTTTGGTTTTAAATAATCCTTACATGTGCATTTAATGTACTTTAAATGGAAAGAAAAATAACAAATAGTATATCATATTAGTTTAAATGGGTCTTAGGCCAAGTAAGAGTGAAAATAATTTAGGGTTAATTTAGACTGTAGCACATATTTACATTTAAAAATGCATACTGAAGCTATAGGAAATAAAAATGTGTGTATTTTTCATCATTTCTACACCTAATGGAAGTTTTTAACGACCTTCACTGGCTATACAGCCCTCGCACGGTCGGCTCGGTGCCCGAAGGCGATTGGTGAGCGTTTGAATAATTTTTTGCCACCGGTCAGGAACAGGCGGTGGAGGCCATTTTGGAGGTCGCCATCTTTGTTTTGTGAGTTCTTTTTGGTTTGTTTTTCCATTTTGTTGTTACTTCTTCACAACGGCTGCTTTCAGGGCCAGTTTGGTCAACTTGGCAGCCCGCTAACCTCGATGATAGAGTACTGGTAGATGAGTCTTGGACGTAGTGCTAAAGATGACAGGAAGCGTTATCAGGACCAAAGTCGTGAGGCAGTGAAATGTAGGTCAATCATCTCACATCTAGGATACAGCCCTCGGACGTTAATCGGCATAACACTCCCCATCTACAATGGGTTTTGGAGTGCATGTTAACTCGGGAAAACGCTTACTACAACGTTTACTGTACAGCGTTGGATTGGTTTCTGTCTTCTAGTAAGTCGTTGATCGTCTAAAAGTAAACCCTTATCGAAGATAGCGGGTAAAGGAGAGCTGGCCCAACACGTCGTTCAGCTGTAATGATTGAGACGTGACTGATGGATGGAATGATGTGTTGAATCATTTCTATACTCAGGTTACATGATACAATATATATATGAGCACAAAAGGACTCTTGAATTCAATTTGTTTTGCAGACAGTATGGTCAGATGAAAAGATTTGTCAATTTTTAGTGAAAAACGTGCATGCTCTTTTAGTCGCAATAAACTTATATTTGAAACACTTGCTATCCTACAGAAGTAAAGAAAGATATTATGTGAAATGAAACAGGTAAAAAAGACATTATAAAGTGCTTTTTATATAAATTTAGTGAAATCTTTATTATGGACTTCAACTTTTATGTACCAAGCTCCTCACATTTAACTTGATCCAAACAGGACGTTAGACGAGGGTCATTCATACAACACATTTTGCACACATTATCTGAAATAATCATCTTTTATGTAGTTTCAGAGTTCAAAAATAAGTTATACAACTGGATTAAATTATAGAAACACAAATATTGACACATGAAAACCTGTCAAAATTAAAAAAAAGCTTTGAAATGCTCATTTAGACCATGTAATGCCAAAATGGGTCTTTTTCGCAGAATTTCTATCAAATAAAAGTTTAAATCCTTTAGTTTCGTGCTACTTGACACATTGGAACCATTTAATCATTTAGGGAAGTTACCAAAGTACAGATTCTATTTTTCATGATTTCACACAAGTTAGGTCCGAGTACACAGTTATTTCGTAGTGCATTTCTTTTAGACAATAATTGGAAATAAAAAAAATCCAACCTGAGCTTTCTCAATATATTCTTACAGTGTGGTGTACTACTTTTGGGACAAAATATATCAAAGTTATAGAAAACTTCATCGGCTCTAACTCAAAATATGGACAATTTTATATTCAGAGGGTCTTGGAATCTTTTACAGCTTCGGATAAAGCTTATTTTTAACCTTTTTAACCTAGACCAAATCACTACTTTACTTTACGATTTTTTCACAGTGTAATTTATCTCCCTTCTTGCTATTTGAGGCATAAAACGTGAAAAAAAAAATCAATTTGATAGGGGCATAAAAACAATTGGCAAGTAGCACACTGTCTACACTAGGGACTATATTTGTGGACAACGAAAATCAAGGGACGATAACTGTGTACTCGGATATAAAATTTTAATCCTGGTATTACCAATGTTTTTTCAACTGATCGGGCGGAGCTTACGTTTTAATTTGCATAAGGACAGTCTATTTGAAGATGTGTGTGATAAGGATGATTGCCGTTATAATTATTATTGATTTGTAATCACCTATCAGTGTCATCAAAGGAATTTACAAAAGAATGACTGGACACTTCATTGATGAGTTTATCCTATAACACCTATCTATAGAAGGACTGGTGTATTATAAGCGAAACGGTTAAACCCCGCCCAGTCAAGTGAAATAAATAGAATAATATCTATGATGAGTTTTATCTGAACTTGCATTTGTATGTGGATACTATCTTGTGTGTAGATATTGAATAGTTACCATGCATGGTTCGATTTGAACAAATTTGCACTGAAATAAATGTAAATTGACAAGTACTTTTAAACACAACACGGATGCACTTATTCAAATAAGACATCAACTTGTTACCGTAAAACTGCATGCATTTGGAGAGGTTATTACATCAACATGTAGACAGTATAATATAACAGTCAATATTCTATCTTATCATTAATTTGAAGAGGGAATATGATAGGACATAATGATAAAGTAAGTTATCTAGCATTGATTTTGGTGGTGGCTGAATACACCAATTAATAAAAATGGAAAGGTATATTTTCTATAAAAAAAGATGTCTTGAACGATGGTTAAAAAGAATGGTAAACCCTTTGGACAATGTTTAACACAAATTGTAAGATTAATACTTTTCATTTGATTTCGAAGAGCTTAACGTTTTTGCAAGATCTAATTGATAAGTGTTCGAAATCTACAAAACAAAGTATTCATATTTTTATATTGATACCGGTGTTCTTTATAGAAATATCTCGATTTTAATGACGTGATTGCATTTTTAACAAATATTTAAATGAGAGAAATATGAGTATAAACTGCTATATATAAATAAAAACGGTTATATATACAAATAAATTAACAGTGATTGTACGCTTCTAAAAATGAACAAATTTTACATATTTTAATATCAGCCTAACATTATTACATTGCTTATGCTTCCCTAACCGGAATTGGAATTCATGCTTATGATATTTCATGGCACATAATCGCCTTGCACTATGCAAGACGCGCTAGACCTCTCGACCAACTAGGCTCTACTGATAAGTCGTATGTAGACGACACGTCCATCAGGCGTATTAAATAATTAGCCTGGTTCCTTTGATAACAATTATCTAATATAATAAATATTTAATTTTGGGCGCTTTGCCCCCCCCCCCCCCCTTGAAATCTATTAATAGGTTTTTAAGATTTTTGTTGGATATAATAATGCACGTTAAAGCAAAATTCCTATTTCTAAAACTGTATTTGCAAAAACATTTTTTTTTTAATTAATGTATTCATAAAATAAAATATTGAAAAGTTCTTGTGTTGTACCAATCGATCTGCCATGGACAATATATCATCCATACTGATGCCACGCATAGCTGCCTTGCTAGTTGAGATCTTGAGACAAGAATGTGCTTGAAACGATGAAAGGTCGATTCCTGTAATCCTTAAATATTCGATATCCAAATCCCCCAAAAATGGGATTTCGGTAATGATTGGTTCTGGCCTGTCCGCAAACAGATTTAGTTTCATTAGACTTTTGAAAAGTATCGAACTTAACCACCAATTGCTGAAATCCACATAATGCCTGCTTTCCCAGTCTGCTATAATATTTTTTTTTGAATTTAATTAGTAATAGTAATTATTAATTGCCTTTGAAGATACTAATCAAAAAAAATAATTGAAAGAGAATTTAAATTTTTTGACACCGCCCCCATCTTGTTAGCAGATACAATTGCTGTTTTATTGAATGTTTATAAAAGTATATTCTTGTTTTGCAGGTTTTTATCATAAGAGTGTACTGCCAACATAGCTGGTTTTAGCTCTAGCTGATTTTGATGGAGGAACTTCTCCTCGTCTAACCAAAGCCCACTTATCTGCTCCCTATCCCGACAGCCATTCATCCGACTGTTAAATGGGGTTATGACTGTAGTAACGCTTTCCCGTTTCGAAACCCTAGTTTGTTTACCCACCAATGCAACTCGTTGTGAATGTCTTCGTTTAACTAAATTTGGTGATTGTAATCCCCCCTGGCCGACCTCAGAAACAAAAAAAGCAGGGCTTTTGTTATCAATTTTTGTAAATTGCAATAATGCAGTGGACCTGAGGGCTACTGCAATCCCAAATGGGAGAGACCTTAATTCCATTACCTTTCCCCACCATAAAAATGAGGTATTTTGTGTGTTCTTCGCTATTTGCAATGTCCAATAAGCATTCGTTAGGTCTACCTTTACAATTCAATCATTCTTCAAAAGAAGATTTTTCAACAAATGGATTCTCGCCACTTTGAAATGTTCGTAACGTAAAAAGATTGATAGCAGGTTAATGACATCCTATCTTCTCTGGAGTCAGAAAAAAATGTGACTAAAATACGAATCCTTTGTCAGGAAATAAAGTTGAGAATGGAAATGGGGAATGTGTCTTAGAGACAACAGCTCGACCATATAGAAGACAACAGCAGAAGGTCACCAATAAGTTTTCAATGCAGCGAGAAATTCACGCCCCCAGAGGCGTCATTCAGCTGGTCCCTAAACAAATATATATATATACTAGACTGTTTTATGGCTTTCTTGTTCAAAAGGCTTTTAAATATTTTGCTAATCGATTCCTGATTCTCTTGATTGGGTATTTGATTTTGGTAAGGTGTTGATAAGAAATCTATCAATATTCCGTTGAAACACTAGATAACTCAAGGGTCTTTTGTTATTGAGTTCCAATTATATACTGAAAACTTATCAATCCCCCTACAGAAATAGAATTTTGATTAATAATGACATTCATTGATAATTGGAATAGGTGTTGTATATGTCTAAAGTTTTCTCTTGACCTAACCGATGTATAGGTTTGCAGGTTTCTTGAACCCTTGGTTGTTCTGAGGTTGGTTCTGGTTTTGGTTCTGGGTCTGATTCTGGCGCTGACCATAACTGTTCCTCTGTCAATTTTCTGACTGGTCTCTTCCCTGAAAATTGTCAATGGAAAGCTTGTCTGTCATTCACAGACTATAGGTTATTTGTGGAACCCTGCATAAAAAACTGATATTTTTGTTAAAAACATGAAGTTTACCAGCATGTTTTTTTTTCTTTTTAGAGAACAACAACATTTGCCTTAGTTCTTTGCTGTCACAATAGCCCGTTGTGTTGATTGATCAACATCAGCAGCATCTATACGTTGATTACCTTTCTTAATTCGAGTTACTTCAGACCAAAACAAAGGGACAGAGGAACAATAACATCAAGAATGCGTAGCTGCGTAATTATTTTACTCATCTCTAGTCTAGCATTCCACTTTCTACCAAAAATGTTTTTTTTAATTTTAAATCTATCTGTTCCAAAAGCCATCAACCCTTTTTTGGTACAGGATCTTCATGTTTCCGTTTTTGTGTATTATTATAGATGTCAGACCAGCTCTGAAGCCATAAAAGTGGGAGGTTGGCTAGCTACAATACCAGGTTCAACCCACCATTTTTTTTTATTAAAATGTCCTGGATCAAGTCTGGAAATGGTCATTGTAAAATTATAGTTCGTTTCTGTGTGTGTTACAATTCAATGTTTCATGTTTTAGTTTATAACCCGGATTTTTTTCTCTCAATCGATTTATGAATTACGAACATCGGCATACTACTGTTGCCTTTATCATGTCATATGGTGTTCGGAACCTAAGTCAGTCAGGATATCAAATCTAATTTTTGGTGAAGCAATCGTGATAATCAAATACCGGTATTTTCTCATATTCAGCTTATTCTCATAGTATTGACCCTAGTCATTGTTTGCCTTCCTCAATGTGGATGTGTAGTAGTCGTCCGACAACCGGACCAAGAACAGTAAGATTTCTTTGTAATTGAAGACAGTTTCGACGCTAGAGGTACATTTGGTATTTAGAGACAAATATCTTTGCTAATGTGTAACTCTTATTAATGTCACAATTTAACTGGCGTATAAAATTATAATCCTGGTACTTTTGATAACTATTATTGATTCAAGTATGTTCTTATACATCAACCGATTGTGTCTACAAATGGTGTAGTATGTCTATGCTTTGAAATATTTATTGATGATAAAAATTAAAAACAAAATATAAAAAGATGTTTCAAACCCAATTAATCCAGAAAACCATGCTTTATAGAATGTTCAATATAAAATTTTACCAGTAAACGCACTCGATGTTTGAAACAAACCGTGAATTTTGTATTTCACTTGATTGCTGATCATAAGAACAGCACATTTATGTTTGCCATTTAATCTTAAAATGTGCTGTATTAAGTCAATAATATGAGGTATTTTTTTTCGTTTCAATGTATATTAGTGTTTCTTCTTCGCTGCACCTGTGTTTTTTTCTTGTTGCTTTGTTTTCCTTTTATAGTTCATGTAGTTTCCTCGGTTATAGTTTGTGGCCTGGGTCCCCCCCCCTGAATTGATGTATGCGGCTTGAACAGTTATATACAAATGTTGTCCTCATTTGTGAGGGATTTTGAAATAAACCTGAAACTTGACACTAAACGATTGAAATTAATCATCTGTGATAATGGTGAGAGGCATTTTTAAATTCAGAACGTTAACCCGATTATCCTCAACTTGGAGTACCTTCTTTTGTATCATCTTACTTTATACAATCTTATGATTTGACTTTAACAACTGGTCTTGAAAGAACAGAATACTTAACAACAGTTATTTATAGGTCTTTATGCCATTTTGTGCTTATATGTTACATATTTGCTTGGTTTTTAGGGATTAATATTAGAACACAATGTTTACTGCTGTACATGTATATTTGCCATGCTTACCTTGTTTTGTGCACGCATCGCTGTCCATATACTTGAACTTGACACGACTGTCATACAAGTGAGATGTTTAGCTAGCTATAAAACCAGGTTCGATCCACCTTTTTCTAGAAAATACCTGTATCAAATCGATCAGGAATATGACAGTTATTATCAATTCGTTTGATGTGTTTGAGCTTTTGATTTTGCCATTTTTCCGGGAATTTCCGTTTTTGAATTTTCCTCGTATTTTAGTGATTTCATTTTTTTTTTTTTATCAAATTTACTCATCATTAAATTTCTATTTCTAAAGCCACTACCGGAACAGGTATAGTGATTTATTTGAGACCAGCATGTCCAATCCATCTTCTTTTATTTATTATTCATATAATGGCTATAATAGGAATGATGAGACCTAGTTCTATTACTATTGTACATCAGGTAATGTTGCCTCCGGAAATGCAAACCTCACCAGCAACGCAAGCTTCATCAACAACACAAAACTCGTCAACTACGTAAGCCTCATCAACAACAAATAGTAAGTACTTTTGGCAACACCTTTATCGATCATTAAGTAGATGTTGAGAGATGAAAACAGTTTCATTTTTTCTCTCTTGTAACTAAAATGAGGTTTTACAATATCCATCAGTGCTATTGATACCTGACTATGATTTATCTATGTATATCAAGTCGCTTATATTGCGTCTATCAACATCATACAAAAACTTCGGTATAGATGGTATACTTACATTGTCAATCAGATCTACATTTAATGCCAATACATTTGAATATATATAGCATTATTTTGACTTGGCATATTAATTTTGTTTCTGGCTTTGCATATCCCTTTGTAGTATATTTCGACTCCCTCTTACAACTGCCTTACTTAAAAAAATCATTCTTAATTAGGAGTATCTAAGAATGTCCTCACTCAGCAATAATACCTTGCTGTTCGATGTGAACCAAGGCTCTGTAATGAAGACCGTACCTTGACCTATAACTCTTTACTTGAATAAATTGTGCCTTGGATGGAGAGTTGTGTCATTGGCACTCATAACAGTATCTTCGTTTATCTATATATAGTTGCCTTTAGTCGGTTGTCGTACGTACACTGCTCTAGACATGTTAGCATGGGCGATACAGTGACAGGGAATGTCCGTACCATATTACGGTAGCGTTCAAATAACCTGACATCCTCGGTAATACATCATTCGTTGATCTTATTACGTGTTGTATTGTAGTGTTTCGATTATCGTATTGTACAAATTAAATCGATAAATATATCATACTGTGAGTTCGTGGTCTAGTGGTTAAGACCGATTGCTACAGTGCTGAAGGTCCTGAGTTCGATTCTCACTCGGGGTGCTAAATATATCAGTACATCAGAAGGGTAATTTTCACCCTCTCACACACATCTCTGGTACCCAGACCGGAGTTTAAACTAGAATGGGTACTTTGGGGGCCTCGGTTGGTCAAAGTTGTCCCCCATTTTCACCTGGAGATCAATCTTCTGATATCTCTCTGGTTTGACAGTTTCCACCGAGTGGCCCGGTGGTTCTCTCCGAGTACTTCGGCTTCCTCCACCATAATAACAGACTTCCCGGTGTCCTAGCACTCCCTTTGGGCTGGGTGGGGATTGAATGATCCTTGTAAAAATAATCGTCGTATAAATATACGTTAGTGATGCATCTCTTTTAATCCCGATGTGGAGTGTACTCTCTTTTAATCCCGATATGGAGTGTACATGGATGCCACTGAACCCTCGTAGCTTTCGAGGGGTTCTTCGGATATCGGAGGTATTTACCAGTCCATACATACATACATACTGGTTAAAATATTCATTAATATTATTAAACAATTTTTTTTCAAATATCTTAAATAAAGGCACCAGAGCATAAACGGAAACAACATTTGTTTATTGATAAATCTGTAAACAAACAACTAAAAAATATATACGTTCAATCTGCCGACTTTTTCCTGACTTAAATCGCGAGTTTGAAATAGACAGTAATCTCTGTACCAGACTTTATAACAAGTGAAACGATTTAAATTTTGAAGTTATCAATTTCCCAATTCTTAGTAGTAAACCAACTTCCCCTGCATATGGGATATACATTTTCAAACTCATTCGGTATTCAAGAGATAGCAGTTACCACACATACTTTTAAAAGTCACCAGGGTCTTATCAGAAATCTGATAAATCAGGGATAAGTCAAAAAACGTCTCGCCCTTTTTTTTTTATTAAGAAAGGTCATCGAAAAATACCAAAACCTAGTTGATTTATATTCCGTATCAACTTCACAAATAATACATGACGGTCTTTAAATATAGATTTTAGGTTCGTACATTGTTAATCATCAAATTACGTGTCATCGTTATTTGTTATTGTTAGTTGTTACCTTTTCTGTTCAGTCCATTTTTGGCAAAGACCTTTTGACATGGCTCGGTTTTTACATCCCGCCATAATGCTGTTTTGTGTTTCCTAAGTTTCCTTAGCTGGTTTGATAGTGATTAGGATTATAACAAATTGATAACTACATGTTAACCAATCGTTTTTGTTGTTTATTTCACATTTGTTGTCAATTTAAAGAAATGCTTTGCGACTGTCGTAAAAAATTAACATCACAAAAATACCGAGCTCTGAGGAAAATTCAAAAACAGAGAGTCCCTTATCAAATGACAAAATCAAAAGTTCAAACACATCAAATCAAAGAATAACACATGATTGGTTTAGCAAGCTACATGACCAGGTTTGATCAACCGTTTTCTACATAAAGAAATGCCTGTACAAAGTCAGGAATCTGAAGTTGTTTTCCATTCGTTTGATGTTTTATACATCTCGCCATTATGCTGCTTTGTGTTTCCTTGTCGACATGTTTGTATGGTTTGATAGTGGTTAGGATTATAACACATTGATAACTACTCTTCCCTTATTTTGACATGTTAACCAATTGTTTCTGTTGTTTATTTCACATTTGTTGTCAATATAAAGAAATGTTTTGCGACTGTCATAAAAAAATAACAGCACAAAAATACCGAACTCTGAGGAAAATTGAAAACGGTGAGTCCCTTATCAAATGAAAAAATCAAAATTTCAAAAACATCAAATCAAAGAATAACACATGATCGGGTTAGCAAGCTACATGACCAGGTTTGGTCAACCATTTTTTACATAAAGAAATGCCTCTACCAATTCAGGAATTTGAAAGTTGTTTTCCATTCGCTTGATGTGTTTCAGCGTTTGATTTTTTCATTAATTTTGATAATGGACTTTCCGTTTTCAATTTTCCTTGGAGTTCGGTATTTTTTATATTTGACTTTTTTAACCAAACTAAGGAGATGTGATATAAAAGTAAAAACTGTTTGAACTATGCACAACCGTCTTTTTAACATTTACTTCACTTAAATCAACAATTGAATCAGAAATACAACGTACATAAATTCTTCAATTAAACTATGTACAACCGTTTTCTAACATTTACTTCACTTAAATCAACAATTGAATCAGAAAAACAACGTACATAAATTCTTCAATCCAAAATCGGGGCCCCTAATTACAATATGTTGTCGGTAAATTGTTACTTGATAAAGCCATGATGTAAATTTAAAAAGTCATTTATGGCTTGTAATTGGTATTTTGTCCTCTTATAATTTATATAGAGAGGTTAAAAATCAACAAAGAATTTACATCATTGTTGAGACAATTTCAGGTTATGTGCGATGTTACTTAATTCACGTATCAAAACTTTATTATTTGTTTAACACAAAACATAAACAAGAATAAAAATTGGAAAGATCATATATAAGGAACATATGTACTAAGTTTGCAGTTGATAGGGCGTCAACTTCATCAAAAACTACTCAGCATAATATTTATGTTATATGAATTTAAGGCACAATTACTACATATTAATTAAGCCGCCTACCAAAACCAATAACAACAAAAACTACCTTGACCAACAACTTTAACCAAAAACTTTAAACTGAAGCGAAACAGACGGACAGACGAACGGACGGACGAACGTACGCACAGACCAAATAAAATATTGCCCATAAACTTGGCATAAGATCACAAAATGTTTTTAGGGATTTATTACATTCCCAAGAGAAGTTTTGGATATACATATATATATATATATATGACTTATTAGTCCTTTATCTTTTATTGGGGAACAAAGATTCTCGAATTTGCGGATATACTTGCGAATTTAGATGCGACTATCATACAAGTGATAGGTTTATACAACAATGAACCAGGTTAATCAACGATTGTCTACAATATCACAATGGTTATCTATTCGTGTGAGGTGTTTCAGTTTTTGATTTTTTTTTCATTTGATTAGGAACTTTCCGTTTTAAATTTTCCTTGGAATTCAGCATTTATGTGATTTTACTTTTTCCAATATAACAATGTATAATATGCATTTTAAACAATTTATTGAACAAAAAATGTAGTGTACATTCATTCAAAATATGTGCGATGTCGTTTAATTGTATTTTTGTCGTTGATTACGTTCTCATTTACTATCTCAACATCAGCGAAATTTTACTCTCATTTCACAGTTGTGTCTTCATACAAACTCAGCATGGTATAAATTATTAGATTAAACCTGTGTATGTGTACAGGGATAGTTCAGGACCTTTTGAGACGAGGAAGGCAATTCAATAAATGCTCAAATATCAGGACATCATTTTGGTTGTGTTCTTGTCGATCAGTCTTTAGTTTTCTATGCTATGTTTCGTATTATGATTTTTTTTTATTGCCATGGCGTTTTCAGTTTACTTTCAAGTTTTCTTAAAATAAAAGCATTAGTTAGAAAGTTCAAAATTTAAACCTTCATAGTATGTATATACCTTTATGGAGTAGTTTTCTTTTAGAACGAAAGGTCATTCTTTCGAATAATCTACCCGGATGATACCATGTTTCAACGAAACATGATCCAATGCATAAAATAATGACCTATATACAAATGCAAAGTATAATTTACTTCAAAACTGTATTCGCCTGATTGCTTTTTGTTGTCGATATGGGAATTTATTTTTTAAAGTTTTTAAAATTTAGCTGAAAACATTGATGTCTTATTCGAATAAATGCTTCCGTAATATGTTAACAAATCAAAAAGTTAACCCATGTGTTTCTCAGGGTGAACCTGTTTTTTTCGCCAGAAAGGAAAAGAAGTACTAATGTAACATGTGTAAGTTCGTAGCGACTGATTTTTTGTATGACCAATGAAGTGTTATCTGTCTGAATACAGTAATGACAATATTATTAGTTACATATTGTTCTAATTATCGAATACGATATATACTGAGTCAATAATTTGTTCGCTCTTGCCCCATATGAAATTTATTTTCACGTATATACCGTATTACGTCACTAGAATATTATGTTTATAATTTATCTTTCCAACTGTCTTTATTTGTTAAATTTAGACCTTTATTTGCTAAATTTATACTAGAATAGTCTCATTTGCAACCATACCACAACTTCTTATTTCTATATCAAAGTGTTCAATTTTAATAACTTAATGCCATTGGTATGCAAAAAACAATATTGTCAACAATAACAATTAATATCAACAACCTTGATATAACAATTTTAAATAGAACTTTCAAT
This sequence comes from Mytilus galloprovincialis, assembly GCA_037788925.1. Lineage (NCBI taxonomy): Eukaryota > Metazoa > Mollusca > Bivalvia > Mytilida > Mytilidae > Mytilus > Mytilus galloprovincialis. The sequence continues at coordinate 92,048,466 of CM075336.1, read as the reverse complement.
ACATTTAAATGATCAAATAGTGTCAAAGTCGTAACTCCACCACTAACCATGTATTGAAATAAACCCCGTCGAATATACAATGGAATAAACACGGACTCCACTCGGACGTTTGTAACCAACCATATTCATAGAAGAGTATAGGAGGTAAGATGAGGCTGCTTCCAATCGTTATCTCTCAATGTATCTGGTTTGATGCATATACATTATAATGTTCTTTACAGCTGTTTGTGCATATTTTGATTTATATCACGTGTTTGTTAATCATTTGTAATATTCAGTTCTTCGAAATTAAATGTCACATTTAAATCTGACAATTGATGTGGTTGAGGTCTCAACTATTTAAACAATTTATTTGATAATAAAATTGAGAATGGAAATGGGGAATGTGCCAAAGAGAGCATAGATTTTTTTTATTAAAATTTAGGAAATCTTTCCATATAAATTACAATTAGATGTGAAAATGTACCGCTGGCATCAAAAGCATTGTCGTGATACTAACTTTGTGCATTTTCGCTACTTCGTATTTGACGTCACTTTTTTCATTTTTTGCGTTCTGGCCTTTACTAAGTCGGGTGTGTCTATTTTTTGTGTTGGTCTTTGTAATGTATCCGGTTTTTGTTTTCTGTAACTAGTTAATACTTCAGTTTTATCATGTATATCTTTTATATTCATTTGATAAAATTTACTGTTTGCAAAAGCACAAATTGTTCTAAATAATAAGGATGTTCTTATCCCAGGCAGAAAACCCTAGCCGTATTTGGCACAACCTTTGTGAACTTTTGATCATCAATGCTGTACAACTTTGTATTTTTTTTAACTGTTGAACTTTTATATCTGGGCATCACTGGTGAGTCTTGTGTGGACGAGGCACGTTTCTTGCGTGTTGAATTTTAAACCTGATGCATTTTGCATGATTTGTTAGCTATTAATCATGTTTTTCTTTGTCTAATATGTTCTCCTATTTATTTGTATTGTAGTCCTGTAATATTATGTTGTCATTTTAATGTTATATTTAACATTGCCATTAAAGTGTGAGGTTTGGCATGCCACAAAACCAGGTTCAACCAACCATTTTTTTTCTTTAACAATGTCCTGTGGTATTTAGGAATATGACCATTGTTATATTATAGCTTGTTTCTGTGTGTGTTACATTTTAACGTTTTGTTTCCGTTGTGTCGTTTGTTTTCTCTTATATTTGAGTGTGAATTCACATTACTATAAGAAGTGTCACGGTACTTTTCTATCCCAAATTCATGTATTTGGTTTTGATGTTATATTTGTTATTCTCATCGGATTTTGTCTACTGCGTAGTCCGTTCCTGTGTTTGTTACATTACAATGTGGTGTCGTTGTTCTCCTCTTATATTTAATGTGTTTCCCTCAAATTTAGTTTGTTACCCCAATATGTTTTTTTGTCCATAGATTTACGAGTTTTGAACAGCGGTATACTATTGTTGCCTTTACTTAACATTTTGTGCCATTCTGCTCTCTTAAGATGTACGATAAATTAGGATAACATGGGATGTTACCTGATATATATATTCTATCCTATGTTTTTTTAGTTTGCTTACCGATGAAACCTTTGATGTCCTTTTCCAAAAAAAGACTTCCGTTATCTGTTTAAGAAACTAGAAAGAGCCTAGTACATGTATCTCAAGGCAATCATGTTCATGTTGAATCATTTGACTCGTGTTCAACGTTCAACATCTAAAAACCAGAAGGTATACAGCAAAAAAGTAACTTGGTGGGGATTGATATATTTATTATAATTAGGGATATCAACTCGGTGATTATTTACTAATTGAGTATTCGTTGGATTAACAGAGCGATACTTGAGTACTCGCTCAGTAAAACATTTACAAAGTGGAAACACAAACTTATACCTTTTTTTATAGTGTGTCGTTGTGTTATTAACGTAAAACCCTCAATATTATTACTAAGGACGTCTAAATAATAGTCAAAGGAATTTTATACCATAATTAATAGCTTTTTTATTACATGTACTAATTAAGTAATCTGGCAATAATTTAACCAAGTAATTAATCAATATTTATAGAAAAATGATAACTCAAAGAACAGTACTTGGGAACTGTACAAAACACTTTTTATGATCAACAAAGTGGTGATGATTATAACTTACTAATACTTTTCATCACTTCCTGAGGGTCGACACAGGATGCAACGAATTTGTTCTTATTTAAAAATATTATCTTATCAACTTTTTCTGGGACGAGGCGATTTCTAAACGTTGTTAGGTAACTAATAAAAATATATGTTGTGACGGTTCACAGGTGTGTGAATGACTAAGATTAGCTAAAATTGAAAGCCTTGGACAAGTGTTCTGGTTGATATATCCTACCTCTGTTTGGCGAAATTTTAAATGACAGTTAAACGCAAACATTCGAATCGTATTTTTATTATTATTAATTTTGATTAATATTTTATCTCCCGGGAAGTGCTCTTAATACCTTGTAATAAAAATATTTATCATTTAAGCTCAAGAAAGCTACACCATTCTGACAGGAAACCGATTAGTCGAGTATCATTTTGGTAATCGATACTCGTTACTACAGAGCGATTCTCGAGTACTCGAATACTCGTTGACTATTAAAAATAACAATGAACAATAAGGAGCTTATTACCATCTGTACAAGTGTGTGTAATCCCATGGTACCGTCAGTTTGTTTTAGACTGCTAATATTTGATAATACTTTAGTTGAACTTAATATCTAGGCTTACATCTGACAATATTATACATTTTGTTTTTCATTTGACTGTTTACATATGCATCCATTGCAATCCTGCTTACAAAATTTTCCACATCTGACTTTTCAAATCCATGCATTTGCTGATATCTGAAAGTAGACATTACTGAAATAGACTTAAAAGAAAAAATCAAATGTATCAAAGTAAATTCAGACAATTGGAACCGTAAATTAAACGAATTAACGGAGAAAAAAAGGTATGATATAATCAATGTAATCAATGTAAATAACGAATCACTGACTATTGAAAGGATGACACTTTCGTTACTTATAATTTCAACGGTGGTGGTATAACACATACATTGTCATACGTAACAATGGTGAAATATGTGCATTTATCCAAGCGATGGTTGTCAGAGGAACATTTAAACTTATAAGTAGAAATTACGTGACTACTCAATGGTTGAAAAAAGGGAACCAAACAGACGCACAATATATAGTACACAAAGCACAACAAAGAACACAAAAGACTGCATAAGCACTACGAACCCCACTAAAACCTGGGGTGATCTAATGTGCTCCGGAAGGGTGAGCAGTTTCATTTTTATACGGCAAGGTGTTTGAATCATTGCATTTTTCAAAAAATATTATCACTCAAACAAACGTAAACAAGTTGCATGAACCAGAAAAGAGAAATCCATGTCAAGCTTTTTCTTTTCCGATTGTTCCAGATGTCCAGTCTTATGTGCTGAACAGGAAGGATGTAAAGGCTCTGAAATCCTTCTCCGTTTGTTCTTAGAAACCCAACCCAATATGTTTAAGGCGAAGTGTACGTTATTGCACGCCTCCGGCGGAATACGGGATTAAAAACATACGACATTACTTACGAAAGTTATCACCCTTACTCCAAGACAGGAAAATGGACACACGAAAGCCCCCACTTTAGAGAAACTACTTCGTGCTGTCATCAGGAATCCAACAAGCACGCCTGTGCTGTCTTAAAACCTCATAGAAATTATCTGAATTACTAAAATTAGCATTCTTTTGTATTTAGCAGCCTGACTTCAATACATTGTTACTTCACAACATGGTAATTGTTTTTGTAAATATTTTTGTTATAAATAAGGCCGTTGATTTCCTCGTATGATAGCCTTTTAGTTTTTATAGGCTACACATTATATTTTTTTTTTTGTTCACTTGTTGAAAACAGTATGATAGTTTATAGTCATTGCTAACATCGACTTAATTTTCCCAGTTGCGGTTAGTTGGTTCATTGGCAGTCATACCGCTTTTATTTGTTTATATTATAGAAATAAGAAAGCAATGCATTTGCATTGTGCAGAGGCTATATTCGTATGAAACTACGCTAGTTAAACCTGTGTAGCAATACATTCCTGTAAAAAAAATTATGTAATTTTTTAACACTTGGAATGTTCGTGTCGTAATTGCACTACATGTGTCACGTACTCGGGGTAGTGACTTCTGGGTATCGTACCAAAGTTTACCCTTGGATATTGGAAGCTGCACCGTTTCTTATATGTTTATCTTTAATTTGTTAACTTTTGCCTCTGACACACAATAACAATTTGTGGGACGTGTTGCTGTCTTTGAACAGACCTTGTGTTAAGCAACAACCAGTGCTAACCTGTGCACTATTCCAAACCTTGCTAATGTCTACCTATGCGCTACTATCCTGTGCACCGCTATCCTGTGCACTAACTGGCTTATTCAGCCTGTGCACTGCCTAACCAGTGCTCGTATTTCCGCACAGTCGCCTATGCACCTATTACCCGGTGAGTAAATACAACTTTAATACTCCTGCAACCTTATTCAGGTACGCAGATAGATTCTTATTCAGATTCTATTAATTCTTTTATAAAGTGTAAATAATTACCTTTTCCCTTCTTTAAGGCGTCTAGATTATCCATCAAGCGACCCTTGTTCTGACAGCACATCAGCTTATATACTAAGGTGTTGGACCATACCATTTAATTTGGACGATACCATATGTCTTATTCATATGAGTGTTTATAATTACCTAACCCTTAATGCTAAAACGTTTGAATGACGGCCCTTATGTTTACGACTACCGATCGGAATATTTCCGGGTATGCTAACCACGACCGGTCCGTTACTGATTCTAAATATTATAAATATCCATAGCAATGTAAACAAAACAAAACCAAAAGTAGACAACTGTTCAACTTTCAAACATAACGAGTTCGTATAACAATGTTTCAGCTTGATAAAAGAAATAAGAAGAACACTAGTAAAATAAAACAGGTGAACCAAGGTCATCACACATGTAGGTACGTGGGTCTCAAAAATTTCATATTAGGTGTATGTTTTCATCTTGAATATGTATAAAATATCTGAGACGGGATGTTATACTAAATAGTCTGATCGGTTCGATTTTGTTAAAATGTATTTGCGAGATCTTCTATTTTTTAACCTTATTAAAAAATTCAGAAGATTAAATGAAATCAACACATTTTAAATTTATTGCACCCGAAGCGCTTTTCTGGATTTATCTTGATAAGGAACACTAAATGTCGAACATTTGAAAGCCAATGGTGTATAATAACCGAAATAAATAAAGAGCCATTGTATGCATTATGTCTATTTTTTAAAACCGTGTATGTGGATTTTTAACAAATAATGGTACAAACAAATATTGTCTTATTGACACTCGATATTTGATTCACAAAAAAATAAACAATCCAAGCATTAAAAAAGGTGCGGAAACCGCTCTCGTTTGAATTGTTTTACATTGTCATTTTGGGGACTTTTATCATGTTTATAGTTGAATATGCGGTATGGGCTTTGCTCTTTGTTGAAGGCCGTACGGTGACCTATAGTTGTAAATGGTTGTGTCATTTTGGTCTCTTGTGGACACTTCTCATCACTTGGCGTCCGTCGTCCGTCGTCCGTCGTCATCTGTCGTCCGTCGTCCGTCGTCGTTAACTTTTACAAAAATCTTCTCCTCTGAAACTACCGGACCAAATTAAACCAAACTTGGCCACAATCATCCTTGGGGTATCTAGTTAAAAAAATGTGTCCGGTGACCCGACCAACCAATCTAGTTGGCCGCCATGGCTAAAAATTGAATATAGGGTTAAAATGCAGTTTTTGGTTTATAACTCAAAAACCAAAGCATTTAGAGCAAATCTGCCGGGATAAAATTGTTCATCAGGTCAAAATCTATCTGCCCTGAAATTTTCAGATGAATCGGATAACCCGTTGTTGGGTTGCTGCCCGTGATGGTAATTTTAAGGAAATTTTGCTGTTTTTGGTTATTATCTTGAATATTATTATAGATAGAGATAAACTGTAAACAGCAATAATGTTCAACAAAGTAAGATTTACAAATAAGTCAACATGACCGAAATGGTCAGTTGACCCCTTTATGAGTTATTGCCCTTTATAGTCAATTTTTAACCATTTTTCGTAAATCTTAGTTATCTTTTACAAAAATCTTCTCCTCTGAAACTACTAGGCCAAATAAATCCAAACTTGACCACAATCATCTTTGGGGTATCTAGTTTAAAAATGTGTCCAGTGACCCGGCCATTCAACCAAGATGGCCGCCATGGCTAAAAATAGGACAAAAGGGTAAAATGCAGTTTTTATCTTATAACTCAAAGACCAAAGCATTTAGAGCAAATATGACAGGGGGTAAAATTGTTTATCAGATAAAAATGTATATGCCTTGAAATTTTCAGATGAATCGAACAACCCGTTGTTGGGTTGCTGCCCCTAAATTAATAATTTTAAGGAAATTTTACTGTTTTTGGTTATTATCTTGAATATTATTATAGATAGAGATAAATTGTAAACAGCAATAATGTTCAGCAAAGTAAGATTTACAAATTAATCAACATGACCGAAATGGTCAATTGACCCACTAAGGAGTTATTGTCCTTTATAGTCAATATTGAGCAATTTTCATAAAATTTGAAAATTTTTACTAACATTTTCCACTGAAACTACTGGGCCAAGTTTATTATAGATAGAGATAATTGTAAGCAGCAAGAATGTTCAGTAAAGTAAGATGTACAAACACCTCACCATCACCAAAAACAATTTTGTCATGAATCTATCTGCTTCCTTTGTTTAATATTCACATAGACCAAGGTGAGCGATACAGGTGCTTTAGAACCTCTAGTTTACAAATTCCCCATTTCCATTTTCAATTTTAAAATCATATGATGTGGTTCTTAGCCTCGAAGAACAAACAAAATGAGAATTGAAATATAAAAAAGAAGATGTGGTATGATTGCCAATGAGACAACTGTCCACAAGATACCAAAATGACACAGATATTAACAACTATAGATCACCGTATGGCCTTCAACAATGAGCAAAGCCCATACCACATGGTCAGCTATAAAAGGCCCGAGATCCGAGATCAATAATTATAAACACACGGGAAAAAAGAAGAAAACAATCTGATCATAGAGCAGACAACAGCCGAAGGCCACCAATGGGTCTTCAATGCAGCTAGAAACTCCCGTACCCGGAGGAGTCCTTCAGCTGGCCCCTAAACAAATATGTATACTAGTTCAGATTAATGGACGTCATACTAAACTCCGAACTATACACAAGAAACTAGAATTAAAAAATTACATATCTCACAGGGTGTTTTCTTTGCGATAACAATGTTTTTTCTTAAGAAATTTTGAGTTTGATCCATTTTAGTAACATTTCTCATTGGTAATTGCCACTCTCGTATGGTTATAGCCTGGTTTCATTTTCTTGTATAAAGAGATATTTCTCATATCAGACTGCACGTAGTGTAATGCGAAAAAGTGAAACGAAAAATGCTTTGATTTGATTTGTTTATCATGACTATTCCATTAGATAACTTCGACAATGATGACATTCAGAGGTGAAGATTATGTGATATTTATCAATAAAATACAAAACACTTACACTGTTTGACTGAAAACCTTCTATTTGTCAAATTGAATTACATTTTGAGCATAAACAAATTTTAAAATGTATAATATTAAACATGTTAAAGTTTCTCGACAGAGTGAAGGGTGCCATATGGCAGAATAAATCCTTTAAAAGTTTTCTATGTAGTTTATTTTGGGATTTTTTTATATTCTTGTTTTTTTTTTTCTTCTTTCGATAGAGTTGTACGTTTATATTGGACTGTACAACTTTAATTTAAATGGCGGTTAACTATTCCATTTAAGAATAAAACGCACATATAAAGAAATAAATTAAGTTATTACTATCTTCAATTAATATTTCAGTTATTGTCGTTTTTAAAATTGTCACCAAGATGTGACTTTAATTCGTAATTGAGTTTCAAACTGGTTTTTTTTATATAATTTAGCCATTCTAAGAACGTCCTTTGTCAAAATAAAACACCGACTCCATGCTTTCAACTGATTTCTAAGAACATCAACCTAGTATTGTGACCTTGAATTACATTTCGTTATTCAATATAATGAGAGTATACAAATTACAGTAATAACCTTACTGAAAGAAAGACGAAAGATACCAAAGGAAACATTCAAACCCATAAGTCGAAAATAACCTGAGAACGCCATGACTATAAAAGACAAACATACTGACAAATAAACATTTAAACACATAAACATAGAAAACTGAAGAATGAGCAACACGAACGCACCACAAACTGGGCTGATCTCATGTGCTACGGAAGGTTAGGGGGATCTTGCTCCATATATAGCACCCATCACGTTGCTATGTTTAGTACACTTTTGTATTAAGTCTAATTCGGTAGGTCACATTTGGGACAGGGGACGGGATTGTAGTTACGATATAAGGAATATATCAACTATCATCTGAGAAACAGGTTTTTCTTAATAGTCAAATAACTCGTGATGGCGTCTGTAAAATTTAAAAAGGGATGTTTTCACCTTCAGCACTCGGAACGCATCGTTTGATAGGCACGTGCATACATACTAGTATACTAACTACTGGCTTGCGAAGACAATTAAACTATCATTCTAAATATCAAGTTTATGTACTGTATTCTTGGCACGTAATGTTGTCGTTTTAGCGATATTTTTTCATATGCCTAGAATCGGGAGGTTCGGCTTGTCATAAAACCAGTTTCACCCCACCGTTTTTTTTTTTTCTTAAAATGTCCTGTACATAGTCAGAAATATGGAAGTTGTTATAAAATAGTTCTTTTCTGTGTATGTTGGCGTTTGTTTTAGGTAGCATTTCAGTGTTTCTGTTGTTTTGTTGTGTTGCTTAATATACAATGTTATAGTTGATGTCTTTTCCTCGGTTTTAGTTTGTGACACGGATTTTTTTTAGTTTGAAGAGTAATATATTAAACAGCAGTAAACTACTTGCATTTGCATTGAGATCAAGTTACAATTAAAATATTGCTACATTTATATTACTCGATTTATTTCACTTGACTGGGCGGAGTTTATCCAGTTCGCTCATAATAATCAAGTCCATCTATAGATCGGTGTTTTATGATAAACTAATCAATGAAGTGTCCAGTCATTCTTTTGTCGATTCCTTTGAGGTAACTGATAGGTGATTAGAAATCAGTTATAATTATAACGGCACTCATCGTAATCACACACATCTTCAAATAGACTGTCCTCAAGCAAATTAAAACATAAGCTCCGCCCGATCAGTTGAAATAACATTGGTAATATGTTGTCAATAGATTTTCTTGATTCTTTTTTTTTCCTCTTTTGCAGCTTATACAATACAGAGGACAGATACCATCATGGTGTCTGCTGGAGCAGCTATATCTACAAAAGAAGAAGAAAAAAGTTACTTTTTTGAATGTTATGCCTATTTATAAGGTTACGGAACCAGTATCAAATTTGCATATGACCTACACAATTTGTTTAGGAAAAACACATTTTTATGTTATCTTTTTTCAAAGAAAGAAAATATATTACTGCCATGTTTCATTTAAACATAAAAATGGTGGAATCTTTTAAGTGGTAGATATTGTTAAGGGCAATACCAGCTTTTTATTGGGGGAAAATCTAATATGACTTGTACAAGGAGTTTTTCTGTTTGAATTAGAGTGTTCTCTTTCAAAATTTAGTCAGGACTACGTTTTTGTTTAAACAGTTTATGCATCTTCAATGACCATGAACTAAATTAAATAAGGTTTAAACTTATATAAAATTTGAAACTGAAACTTTTATTATTGTTTAGTTTTGCAAAAAGACAATGATTCACATTGTATTTTTTATAATATTCTGAAAGATTTATCATTGACATCTGACTCACATCGTTAGATGCTTGGAAGGTGGACAAGGCAATTTTACGTTCGTTGTGTATTTAAACGACACAGTTTTATGCCATTTATTGTAAGGATCCTTATAGAATTAGAGTATTTTGTAGAGTTACGAATATGAAAATAAGGAGATGGGGTATGATTGCCAATACGACAACCATTCATCAAAATGCAAATAGAAGAAGTAATCAAAAGCAATTTTACGGGCTTTAACAATTAGAAAACCCATACCATATAGTCGCCTTATCATTTTTTATATTATTTTAGCATTGGTGGAATTTTCAAGACAAAAGAAATAAATCTAGGCCGTCATCTAGTTCCTCGTTAGTAAATAAAGTTGTTAATAGTTGTTTAAATATTATAGATTGTACTTTTGACCTACCACAATAGAGAATTTTGACTGGTTGTTTTGGGGTTTTTTTTACATTAAGAGAACGATATGACGTTCATGTTCGAGGAATCGTAGATATAAAGGAACATATGGGTTATATGTGATTTGATTGTTTTGAAATGAAAGGCTCAACAAACTTAAGTAGTTCGAACCATAAATGCAAGCTTACCATTGGTCCAATTTCTAGGTGTGAAGTTTTTGGTGTACAGGAATAGTGGAATGGCGCCTTTCTTTTCCCATGGACAATAAGGGGTCTGGTCAATAACAACAAACCATCCATCATCTCCTGGACATCCGTGATAACTTTTATTTACATAAAACTTGCGCTGTGCATTTCTAAAGAAATAATCAGATATCAACATGATCACATTGTTTACCTGCAAATGATAATATACAATTATTTCAAGTGCCTGAGGGAGATATGAAGATGTGTTCACCCAAGAACATTCGTATTTCATGAGAGCATCGCCCGATGGAACTATATCTTTTCGAGGATGAAAACATCTTCATATCTCAATTAGCCAATTGAACATGAATGTTTTATTCCACTACCTATACGCTCTTCCTTCCTGAACATTGTTCCTTATTTTATCCGCTTGTTTTTGTTTTTGTAACTAAACACGACATTAAGAATGATAATCAGAACTAAACATAATATATTCAGTATAATTCCATAGACCTGAATCAATTTTGAAAACGAAATTATTTTATATTCTCTAACAAAATTCAAAACGTTATTTTAATATTAACCGCACGTAATGTTGTTTACGGAAGTTCCGAGGGGAATATGATACTCAGGATAATATAAAGTTTTGTTCAACGTCATGTGCCATAGTCTCGTCCAATCAATTGTTGATTTCGTTATCAATACTAATAAGCAATGCAATAATACCATGTGAGATAATTAAATTATATACGATGTAAAATATTATATAGTATAGTATATGATATGATATGGTATGATGTATAGTATAATATTATATTACTTAATTGTATCTTATGCAATATATTGAAAATTCTTTTTTATAGAACGATGATATACTGTTAATGATAAAGTTTTAATATTTAGAGATAAATACACAGCAAGAGAAAATAATTGTAGGTTGCACTTTGTAAATACAGCTGTTTCTCAAAACACGCCTCTTTTGGGGAGTAATTGAATATTCATAGAAAATTCATTTTGTTTACATACTGGTTCCCAGTTATGCTCTCTGTTTTCCATATCGCAGAGACAGAACTTGGGAATGTTACCAGTAAATAAACACGTGCATATTGTTTACATTGAAATCTGTGGTAACCTTTCATTCGAGGTAGGGGTAGTTAAGAAAATTAGTGTAAGTTTAAACTCTGCGAAGTTCAGGGCATATAAACGTTGGAAATATGCCGCACATCCCTATATTTTGACCTTTGAAGAAAATTGTGGTGCATATGAACTTTCAATTCTAGGATAAGATTTTTTTCAAAACTTCATAGTAAAAGTGGTACAGTTTTAGCCGTAAAAGGAGTTCCTATGGGAAATTGCATTGTCAATATTTACAGAAATGCAACCTGTAATTAGTTATATAACCGACAGTAACGTTCTTATGTGCTGTTTTTTAACATTTCACTTAACAATTGGAAATAATACTATCTTTAACAAACAATATAGCTATTGACCTAATAACTAGGCTGATTGCATTTATAAATTTATAATTATGCATATATTAATTTGGCTTTTTTTATGCCTATAATCATGCAATCATTAAAACTATCTTGATCATTATTATAATAATAGTCGTTTTAATATGTTCTCTTTAAAACGACTTTGAATCAACAAGTCCATGTTTTTGATACCTTCAACATGGTCATGTATTGTTCCTAATTGTATCCAGAATATTTATTATCAATTTACTCCTATTTCTTTACCATGTTTACTGTATACAAAATAAGTTTTAGTCATTATAATAAACTATATGTAAATTATTTACCCAATTATTGAAAAGAAGTTAAATGTACTGCATGATTCCAAATCATTAAAACTACTGTCTGCTAGATTTGCTTTACTGAACCAGTTCATCTTATCTGTATTTCTGCCATTAAAGGTCATCCATGCAACAACATGATTATTCTTGAAAAATTCAATTTTCACCTGCGAACATAAAAATAAAAAAATGATTAAAATCTTATATTAAAAGAGGGACGAAAGTTACCAAAGGGACAATCAAACTCATAAATCGAAAATAAACTGACAACGCCTGACTATAAATGAAAGAAGACAAACAGACAAACAATACAACACATGACACAACATACATGACATAGAAAACTAAAGAATAAGCAACATAAACCCCACCAAAAACTGAAGGTGATCTCAGGTGCTCCGGAAGGGTGAGCAGATCATGTTCAACATGTGGCACCCGTCGTGTTGCTTATGTCATAAAAAATCCGGTAAATAGTCTTATTCGGTTGGTCACATTCTTGAAAGGAAAGGGGATTGTAATTACGACGTAAGGAACATATCCGATTTCATTTGTGAAACGGTTATTCCATAATGGTCAACCAACTCGTGATGGCGTCCATAAAATTTATTAAGGGATGATTTCAACTTCACCATTTGGAACTCTTGGTTTAATAGCTTCCTTGTGAGCAGCAACCCTCTATCAAGAAAATTATGACGGGAAATAAATAGTACATCATAGTAAAATGTTGTTAGTTATTGTTTGTATAAAAGATAATTTAGTTAACCTACTTTTCTATAAACTTATCTTTCCAATTGAAACGAATAAAAGAAACAATGTCAAACACCATGTTCAAACCTTGGGCTTCGTTTTTATACAATTGGTGCCTTTGGTGTTCGCTATTTGTTATAGATATATATAGAGCTGGATCTACTTTCTTTATTACTATAGTTATATCAGTTATAAAATACAAGTTACCGTCTTTATATTTGCAGTATTCCAATTATCGATAACTTTATTTCTAAGATGGCGGCTCGTGCCCTGAGTAACGAACGATGATGGTAGATCGTTACACAATGCCTGGTTGTTCCATGCGTCAACGACAGATTTTCCATTTCCGGAAAATGCTGTAAACAAACTAAAATGTAAAAGTTTTTATTTCACATTTAATGCAAGATAAAATGTCATATGATATAAATTGTTAAGATAGCTTTCAAACTACGTTTAATTCAAAATTTTCTACATAAGAAAATACATATAACAATTCATGAACATAATAGTTGTTATCCATTCGTTTGATGTGTTTGAGCATTTGATTTTGCAATTTGTTTACGGACTTTCCGTTTTCAATTTTTCCTGGAGTTCGTTTGTTTGGTTTTTTTTTACCTTTTTCAAGTATAGATTCCAAGCGTAAAAAATTTCTCGCCAGAATGACAGACCCACAATTCAGAAAGATAAGTTGAAAATCTCTGTTGGGTTCCTATGACTTTAACTTTAAAGAGGACAAATTTTCATTCTATAATTTAATCAACTTATTCATTTGATTCTATACCGAATAGGCATATTTTGTTGAATTTTCTACGGGCGCATTTAAATACTGCATAAAACGACTAGCACTTACATGTATATAGTTCTTACCTTCTGTTGTGCTGACACTTTCTTTAACAACAAGCAAAATCAGAGCTAAGATACACATGGTCATTTCAGCGTTCAGTTTTATACTAGATCATAAAAGAATATTATCAAAATAGATACATGATGCATACAAAATAAATTACCTTATCAATAAACGAAAAGTTAAAATATTGTTTTTAGAATAAAATAGAATAGAACATTTTATTTTAGGTTGGTTTACATGAAAAATAACAAACATACGCTCTGTAGAGCTTTTTGTCGACATTTCTCTTTTTATTTTATTTAAAAGAAAAATAATTGTGATCTGTTTGGGTTTTCTCTTATATTATCAGTTATATTAAGTAATCAAGCAAAATGACAATATTTCTCACCGTATTTAACGTCCATAAAATTAATAAGTCACCGTTTGTATTGCATATATGATTTGTTAACGGATTTTTTTGTTGAAATCAGCAATAATTCAAAGATTTATATCGGATTTATCATTTAAAAATTGTTAAAATTTCACTTACATTAAACAAACTTCCAGTTTATCACTAGAACAGTATGACAACGACGCTAAACTGTATTTGTTTGAACGTGTAATTCACAATATATATATTTTCCTGTTATACATTGTAAAAACAAATCGTAGATGTGGTTTTGGTGTTTTTCCAAACGGTAATTAATCTCAATGTTGATTTGATTTTCAATTTAATAATTTTACTATTGTCAGATTTCATGTTTCATTTTTAACATTTGCGTCTTTTTCATAAAATATGAATACAATGCGATAAAATTACATTCAATCCCATTAAAGAAAAATGGTATTTTTATAAGTTTCCATCCTCATTAGTCCGTTATTAGTAGTTTTTGGTCTCTCAATGAAGCACTGTCTTCAAGTGTTTTCATTCTCCATTTGTCACAGTGCTGTGACGTAAAATACTTCTTTTATTTTGGTTTAAAAGCACTTATATTTTTGTCGAAATTCAAATTATCGACGCCAAAACTGTATTTGTATTTTTCGTGTAATTCACAATATCCATCTTTTCCTGTTATAGATTAATAAAAAATGATCGCAGTTGTGGTTTTTGGTGTTTTTAGTTGTCCAGATACATGTAGCTGTTGTTAATATTTTTGCTAACTTCTAAATATGAAGTTGCGAACTGTTAAAAAAAATCACAATGCAAGAAGGTCACACAAACAAAATCAACATTTCGATAAAACAATTTACTAGAATTGCAATTTACTTTTTTTCCATCTTAAGCATTCATTTATACATATAAATTTGTAAATGAACTAATAAAAAAAGTACCAAAGCATTGACTACACTACATTTACTGGGCTTACCATGTTTTCTGGAATAAGTAATGAAGTTAGATATTATTTGTCAATGTGAATATAAATCACTGAGTTTATTTATGAAATTTTGTTCCTCTATGCTCTTCAACATCGTACTTTATTTGGCCTTTTTAACATTTTTTTGATTCGAGCGTCACTGATGAGTATTTTGTAAACGAAACGTGCGTCTGGCGTTAATATAAATTTCAATCCTGGTATCTATGATGAGTTCATTTATACTACAATGAGCAGGAATCACTTTCTCTTTTATAAGACTTTAGTCATCTCTATATCATAGTTTTTCTTATGGATGTGGCAATTATCTACTTTCAACATTATTATATAAAAAAGAAGATGTGGTATGATTGCCAATGAGAAAACTGTCCACAAGAGACCAAAATGATACAGACAATAACAACTATAGGTCACCATACGGCCTTGACCAATGAGCAAACCCCATACCGTATAATCAGCTATAAAGGGCCCCGATAAGACAATGTAAAACAATCCAAACGAGATTAGTTATACCTTGTGTACAATTGAACACAGTGTGGTATGAATACATAATACGATGAATATGTTAATTCAATAGCTCTTCTCCGAAAATTGATACAAATTTCCAAATTTCCATTAGCTATTCGTTAGGTCAATGATAAATCTTAAATATCAAAGACAGGGTAATACTTTTTTATTAATTCGTTTTTTATCACTTGATCACTAGAATAGTATGGCAACGACGCTTAAACTGTATTTGTTTGAAAGTGTAATTCACAATATATATATTTTCCTGTAATATATTGTAAAAACAAAACGTAGATGTGGTTTTGGTATTTTTCCAAAGGTTAATCTAAAGGTTGATTTTAGTTTAATAATTTTACCATTGCCGGACATCATCTGTTTCATTATTAATATTTGCGTCTTGTTCATAAATTATGAATACAGTGCGATAAAATTACATTAAATCTCATAAAACAAAAATAGTATTTTTGTAAGTGTCTATCCTCATTAGTCCGTTATTAGTAGATGTTGGTCCCTCAATAAAGCACTGTCTTCGAGCGTTTTCGTTCTCCATCAAATACTTCTTTTCTTTTGGTATAATACCACTTATATTTTTGTCAAAATTCAAATATCGACGCCAGAACTGTATTTGTGTTTTTACGTGTAATTCACAATCTCCATCTTTTCCTGTTGTAGATTTTTAAAAAATAGATCGTTGTTGTGGTTTTTGGTGTTTTTCCGAAGGGACGCTTTCTAATTTTTGTGCAGTTATGCACATATTTCATGTAAAGTTGTCCACTACTATAGCTGTTGTTAATTTGTTTGCAAACTTTTAAATATAAAGTTGCGAAGTGTTAAAAAATAACACAATTCCAAGAAGGCCACAAAATTAACATTTCGATAAAACAATTCACTAAAATTGCATTTTACTTATTTTTCCCATCTTAAGCATTCATGTATATATTTGTATATGAAGTACAAAAAAAGAAAGGTACCGAAACACTGACCACACTACATTTAATGGGCTGACAATGTTCTCCGGAATTAGCATACAGCTAGATGTCATCAGTCAATTGAATATAAATCACTGGGTTTATACTTTTCTTTTCGAATAAACTCATGATAGATACCAGGATTGAAATTTCACATATATGCCACACGCACGTTTCGTCTACAAAGACTCATCAGTCATACTCGAATCAAAATATGTTAAAAATGCCAAATAAAATACGAAGTTGAAGAGCATTGAGGACCAATTTCCAAACAGTTTTCCAAAATACAACTAAGTCATCTCTATATAAGAAATACGATGAATATATTGATTCAATAGCTCTTCTCCGTAATATGATACGAAATTTCCAAATTTCCATTGACTATTCGTTAGGTCAATGATGATTTTCAAATATCAAAGACATGGTTATACTTTTCAATATTTCGTTTGTGTACTAATTGATTCTTTAACATGTTAGGACATGATTTATTCAATAATTATAAGTGCCTCTCAGTGACCTGAGTAACCATGAAGTTGTTACGTGTATTTTGTCTGACTGTTAATGTTAAAACCCTTAACATTCAACTGTTTTGATATAACACCATGGTCTCAAATAAGAAGGAAGACTGAGCTCTCGCAGTATATTTTACCTTAGCTACATTCTACATCAGTCTTTAATTCGTGAGCCTGTAATTCAGGGTTTCTCGTTAATAGCTGTCTGTTATATTCTGTTTTATTGTTTGGTCATAAAACATGCCGTTAGTGTTTTCGTTTGATTTCTATAATATAAGCTTATGTCGAGTTGTATTTTATCTTACATAGGGTTATATTTGATCATTGTTCAAGTCGCACTGTTGACTTATTGATGCTTATACACACATCATTTGGGCTTTGATTTGTAGTTGTCCTGTCCTAATACATCTCTTCATTTTGATATAATTCTCCTCCAACAAATAAATAATATTTCTTTTCAACTTTAAATAACAGCAATTAAACTTCTTAAGGCTCGTATATTATTGAATTGACTTTTAATAACTCAGGCTGATATCAAGTTTAATCGATCGTCCAATGTCCGTATCACACTCGGCTATGAATAAAACTGCTATTACGACTTTGTGGCGTGAACAACGTTGACCCGGCCTAAATAAATTTGACCCGAACAGCTTTATAATCATTAAATTGAATTTTGATAACTCAGGCTGATATCAAGCTTAATGGATCGTCCGATGTCCGTATCACACTCTGCTATGAATAAAACTGCTATTACGACTTTGTGGCGTGAAGGACGTTGACCCGGCCTAAATAAAGTTGATCCGAACAGCTTTATTATTATTAAATTGAATATTAATAACTCCGGCTGATATCAAGCTTGGTCGATCGTCCAATATCTGTATTACACTACTAAGCTATGCATAAAATAGCTGTTACAGCTTTGTGGCGTGTAGTACGTTAACCCGGTCTAAATAAATTTGGCCCGAACAGCTTTATTATTATAGAATTGAATTTTGATAACTCAGGCTGATATCAAGCTTGGTCGATCGTCCAATGTACTAAGCTATGAATAAAATGGCTATCACAGCTTTGTTGCGTGTAGTACGTTGAGCCGGCCTACATACATTTGACCCGAACATGCCATCGACGTTATAAGGAATGTACAGGCGTTAATAAGATTGAGCAAAACTTGTCCTGTTATCGTCCGGTTTGCAGTTGAAACAATGAAAACACATATTTAAGCATGCAAAATTTACTAATACGAATCAATAATTCAGTAATCTGATTGACTACATATTGATATTGTTAAAATTGCAGCTGAGCACATATGACGACTTTTTGAAAGCATTCGCTGCACTCACTCGCGAAAAGGATAACATTTTATCTTGCAGCTGATCTTTTATAAAATCAGTATGCAGACAACCTGATATTTAGTTCATTTCACATTTTTACCCAATATGAAATCTATAACACTTTTTTTTTTTATATTTTCTGTTTTTTTTTATGTGAGCTATCGTTTTTGTTCAAATGGCAATGATTTGTTCTGTTTTTCATTGGTTAAGATTTTGATTTCGGATTTCATGCTTTTTGTATTTTTTGGAACCAAACAAAATGAAGTTGCATGGGCTAAAGTTGTCTCATTGGCAATCATACCACATCTTTTTCTTCATATTGATCACATAAGTTCCATTTAAATACATTGAAACTAAACTCACATAGTGTATAGAAATTTTTTAATTGGAAAATTGATTACACTATCATAATTCAGGTAAAATTATTTAACTGGTATATAAAATATGTTTACAAAAAAAACAATTGAATTACTGATATCTTATTGAACACTATCATAATTCAGGTAAAATCAGATTTATCTTAATCCAGATCTGTACTTTAACCGGTATCTATAAAAATATTTGTACAATAAAAACTAATTGAATTACTGGTATCTAATAGAAGAAAAGCATAACGTTCCATATATGGTGTGATGTCAGATCAGTTGCCAAACTCTTTCAAAGCAAAACGTTGATCTTATTAACCAACTCTCTATAATTCTGCTAGGACAGAAATAACCATCATATCCGCTGGTTCTGCAATGTCTACAAAAAACATTAAATTAAATTAAAATAACTGCAGTATGAATCTTTAAAAAATGTTTTTATTTGTTCTAAAATCTCGCTTATTTCTTTACCCGAGTATCCAATAATATTACCATTTTAGATTAATTAAAAAAAAAGAATAGAATGTGCCTACAAAAAAACAAGTGTACGTATACGCCGATAGCTTTGGTGAGTTTTTTACAACCACTTGGTCGATACTGATGGTGGAAGTTTTGTCGGCTATGAAATCGCCATGTCAGAAGCCAGGAAGTTGGAGTTGACAACTTATCTTTGGAAGGTTCATTTTCTGTAAATTAGCTGTTTATAAAGTTTAACATAATTCGAATAATAGCAATGTACTTAGGTTTTCAATCCTCAGGGATCGATTGCTTTTGTTGTATTTGGAAACACTTTTCGTTGTTTTTGGTTTAAATGCAATTCAACTATGCGTTTGACTTTCCATTCCAATTATATTCATTCTGTTGCACTAGTAGATTACTGTGTAGACGAACCGTGCGTCTTGAGTAAAATATGTACGCCATTTATCTCTGATGAGTTTTTACACTGATTAAAAAACATTAATAGCAAACATCATTTAACGAATACATTGTAAATTAAGACGTTTCTAATTAGTTCTTAAAAAAACAAATGAAAAAGAAAGGGGTTTATTTGTAAGCCTGTCCTACTATTTGGTCCTGCTGGACGTAGAGCAGCCAAGTATCAATCAATCAATATCCTAATTAACCCCATATCTTCCTGTTCATATATCAGTAAGATAAAGATTATTTTAAATATTTATAGATTATCGTTGATCATCTCAACGAGATTGGTTTTCTCGCTTGAGCCGGGACGCCACGTGCCTGCTAAGTTTCTAGCTATAATTATCCATCTCAATGCAAGCGAGTAGCATGATATGAAAAATTATCACAAAAAAGATCAAAGGAAAAATTGCACAAAATAGCGATAATATTTCCTTTACCATATCAGTTCAGACTTTTAAAAATCCGGATGAGGGTTACTGTGACCTTTATAACCTAAATAAATTAACAATAATCGGGTCATTCGTCACATTTTTCATCGTTTTGACTAGTTTACGTTACCTTTACTAATAAAGACAGAAACATCAGACCACCAAATGATTTCAATGAGAGTGCAATTTAGTAAATGTTAGATATATGACTTATGTTTTAATGTGAAGATTATAAATGACTCAATTAGAACTTACTACGTGTCCAGTTTCTATCTGTGAAGTTCTTTGTATAAAGAAACATCGGAATCGAGCCAATGGGTTCATATGGACAGCCTATATTTTGATCAAGGACATACATCCACCCTTGATCTCTAGCACATCCTCCGTAGTTCTGATTTACATAGAATTTTCGTTGATGATCTCTGAAAAAATGTATTTGTTGGACAAACATTTAAACGGATTTGATGAATTTATATAAGACAACAATCAAATGAAATACTGTATCGTGACAATGTTCTTCAAAAAGATTTTTATCATTTGACCTTTTCTTATACATGTTTATTTTATTTGTAACTTCGTTTGTTTATGTAGTAAATTCTATTCAATTTCAGAATGTGAATTTCGGCAGAAAACAGTTCCTTGAAATAGGTTGTTTACGCACAGTTTGACTTTCGAAACTAACAATGTGATGGATTATAAAAACAAAATATACAATGACGTTCATTCACACGGTATTGGAAACCATTCTATGACATAATGATATCCATTTTCCATGTAATTATAAAAACTTATAACAAAAATACCGAGCTCCAAGGTAAATTAAAACAGATAAGTCCATATAAACGGACAAAATCGAACGTTATCAACAGATGGAAGGAAAGAAAAACAACTATAATATCCCCGACTTGGTACAGACATTTTACCATTTTTACGACGAAAATAGTGGGTATAACCCTGTTTTATAACTATATAAACCTACCACTTTTGTGGAAGTTGTTTATAAATCTGTTATATCGACAAAATTGTGTGCGAAAAACAAACATACTAAGTTAATGTGACAACAGTCAAAACTGTGTAAACATATATACATCACGGACAAAATGCCTTCGACCAATAGAAAGGAAACATAATAGCACGAATACAGTTAACTGGAAAACTAAATTAAAATAAAAATATACACAACTTCAGCACCTAGAATCTATAACTAAATACCATATTGTATTATTTGAGTAGCAGACACTAACAATTCATTTATAAGGCCGTGGTAATTTCCAAGGAATATGTGAGATAAACGACGAGACGTTCTTTGTAAAAAATCCTGGCTTATTAATTTTGAAAGTAGCAGCTCCAAGCTCTTGAATATCGTGTGAGTTGACAAATGTATATTCCATACGAGGGGGGGGGGGGGGGTAGTTAGTGTATTGCTGCTAAGGTATAGAAATATTATCATTTTGAAATTGGAATCGGGACGATTGATCATAGCTTCTGCATTATGTGTACCACAACTAATTTTTCCAGATCATAAAGAACATACAAGAAAGTAGTACATCATAATAAAAACAAACTAATTAATACGCATGCGTGTTAGTTTCAAAATACACATGTATGCATATGTTGGTAAAGTGTGTATTAAATGAAACCTAATGACGTGTTGTCATTGTTGTTTACTTTTTTTCACGATTGAAATTAAATAAAAATGCATGAATTTAAAAAAAGAAGGGTACATTATTGCATATTTCACATATCTCAAGTAAATGTATTGTACTTCATAGGTTCCAGGGAACCAGTACGGAAAAATAATGGGATGTTCTACCGACATCATGTACAATGTGAAACTTTGTGGGCCAAAGAGCACATCGAACGAGCAAATAATGTCCACAATGTGTTAATCGGCTGATAATTTACGATATTTATAGGAAACCCGATAAACTGTTTATCGTTCTTTTCTGTTTTTTTATTCCTCTTTTAGACAATTTTTACACTTAATAATGTCTCTTCTTACTTTGTGTCGTCGTCAAACAAGGATTACGGAGCGCATTTGTCAGGCGATATAGGCGAAAGAAAGGATGATAAGCCCTTATATGAAATTAAAAGTATGAAGATTTTTGAAGTACAATGCAACCTAATCTATTGCTTTAACATGGAATGACTGTTACTTAATTTGAACTTAAGACAACAGAGCTTTGAATGCTTGACGATGAAATCAACACTGAAAGCAATTGGACAAAGAATAAGTTTTATGCCTCCATTAAATAAAACATAATAATTATATATTTAGCAAACATTTACCCAGCAATCGAAAAGTAGTTAAATGTACTGTGTGATCCTAAATCATTAAAACTACTCTGCGCAAGGTTTGATTTGCTAAACCAGTTCATCTTATCTGTATTCCTACCATTAAAAGTCATCCATGCAACGACTTGGTTGTTTTTGAAAAATTCAACCTTCACCTGTGAATTATAGAAATCATATTTCTTTAACATATTAAACATGCACACTTAATTTTTAATATGTCTTTGAACAAGACGAGGCCTTCAGGTTCAAAATCAGTGTTGGCAGGCTCTAAAGTATATAATGATATTTCTCTGAAAATATGCATGAAAACGAAATGTGTTGACTTCTCTTGTTTTGCTGTGAACTTAAAATGAACGTATGAATGTAAATATATTGAAATAATGAATAAAATAAAATGATGTCTTAATAAATTTAGTTCGGAACGAATTGTTATAGTTCTGACATAAACCATTATAAGTTGCGACATACCATTCGTATATTTGTATTATTCCAGTCATCCACAACACTATTTCTGAGATGACGCTGAGAACCGACTGTTGCAAAAGACGTGGAAAGAGGGTTGCATTCTGACTGACTTCGCCATGCGTCATACACAGACTTACCATTTCCTTCGAACGCAACGAATACAGGAAACCAAACTGTAAACATTCATCACAGTTGTGTCATACATTTTTTAAATATTTATAAAAGAAAAGTACTCTTTGTAAGTGTGTTTTTGTTTTTTGGGTGGCCTTTTGATAGTGTAATCCGGAATTCAATACATAAAATGAGGCATTTGATAGATTCATTATACGAAAAAATGATAATATAAACATGCAATAATATGACAAAGGAAGCAAATAAATCCATGTATATATAGTTGATATTTATATGATGAATTCATAATCTTTCAATCATGAGTAACTTCTTATAGTCCATTGTTAATTTATGTATCATTATCATTTTGTTTATTTCCTTTGTTACCTACTTGGCATCGGACTCGGCTTCTTTTAAACTGAGTTTGAATATGCGTATTGTTGTGTGTTTGTTTTTTCTACATTAGATAGAGGTATTGTGGAGGGTAAAGATCTCAAAAAACACGTTTAACCCCGCAGCATTTTGGCGACTGTTTCAGGTCAGGAGCATCTGGCCTTTGTTTGTCTTGTCTTGTATGATATTTAATTTTAGTTTCTTGTGTATATTTTGAGTTAAGTATGATGAAAAAAAATCACTGGCAAAAATAAGTTGGTTTACAGTATGATGAAATTTATATGGAAGTGAACTGATATTTCGGTACCACAAACCGTGGATAGACATGGTAAACACTTTATTGTCAGAATAATTCTAAGGTAAAAATATTATCGTCAAGACGATGTAAAATTTATGAAATACATTTATACAAAAGCGTGGTATTAATATGCATATTGTATTGAGTATATATGTGGAACTGGCAAATACCTAGTAGTGAGTACTACAACATACACTCAGACAGTTGTATTTAGTAATAGAAGAGTAATTCAGGTTTAATAAGGGTATATAATGTAACATTCCAATATGCACTCTCTGAGTCTCTACAAACTAGTTAACACATGACGACCTTGATTAACCATGAAGGTTTTGCACAGTCAGTAATGAAACATGATATTAGATATCAATAAAGGCAACAGTAGTATACCACTGTTCGAAACTCATAAATCGATAGCAAAAAACAAATCCGGGTTACAAACTAAAACCGAGGGAAATGCATTAAATATAAGAGGAGAACAACGACACAACAATAAAATATAACACACACAGAAACTAACTAAGCATTAGACAAACATACTTACTTCGTCTAGCTTTCTTGCGTTTTCCCATTCCTACACCTGAAGAACGGAGAGATAATTTATATTACACAGGTTAATTTATACAATTACTGTTTTAAAAGTAAACAGTCCGATTTATCATTAATCACTTAATTTATTCTAAATTAAAAACAACTAACCGTCCTGATCATTTTTCCCCTTATGTTAACCATGCAACTTGTTTCTTATGTATATTTTTAGTTAAGTATGATGACCATTATCCCTCAACTAGTATACATTTTTGTATAGGGACCAAACTGAAGCACACCTCCATGTACGGGAGTTTCTCGCTGCATTGAAGACATTTTGGTGGCCTTCGATTGTTGTCTGCTCAATGGTGGGGTTGTTGTCTCTTTAACACATTCCCCATTTCCATTCACTATTTTGATAGTTATCAAATTCAAAAAAGGATTGAAAGTTAATGAGAATTTTACCGTACATATATTTCTTTGTCATGATTATTAAATGTTATTACTTTCGTTTGAGCTGACAGTTTGCACCACTACGCTTACAACAACTAAGATTAGGAACAGTCTGGTCATTTCACTTATTGTTGTCTCCGTTTATCTACAATAAATAAAAAATCTTTACTGCTATTTATTTTTTTAATTGTTGTCTCCGCTTTTCTTAAACCAAAAACAGTCGTTAGTGTAAATTTTGTTGTTGTTGTTCCGTTTGTCTTAAACCGAAATAGATAAAGTTACTGTTTCTTTTTAATTTTTTATCTTCATTTGTCTTAAACATAAGCACAATCGTTAGTGTTATTTTTAATTTGCTGTCTCCGTTTCTTTATTGTTTTTTTTATTATTATTATTGACCTTGATTGTACAAAATCCCCCAAAATATCGTTATTTACTGTATTTGACTTTATTGTTGTCTACAAACAAAATAAAAAGTTTTACTCAATTTACTTCGTCTTAATATATTTCAATTTTCTTTCATTTTTTACACATTAAAACTATTTAATTAGCGTTTAGTTTAATTTTTTTTTTTTGCCGAAATCGATCCTTATAAATATCATTGACCAATTTTAGAGCCATTTTTCTTTCAGACATTAATTTTTTTATATGCAAAGACACTATTTTAGTATAATATAATTCATTACATACCCTACAAGAGATACCAATTACAACCACTTATACACAAGGTACTGGTTTCAATGTCTGGACTATGACTGACAATACATCTGTCAGCAGCTTTTTAATATAGTTTCATTCTCCATCTACGCATGTTAACTTGTTTTTTCCCTAACAAACTGTGCATCCTTCCGCGTCTTCCTTGTTAGGAAATAACAATTTATTTTTGACGCAGGACATGATACCAATAATGTAGTGAAAATTTAGGTGAATATTTGACCGATTAATTTATCTATATTTGATTTAAATGAAATTTTGAAATTTACTATGAATATGTTAATACATTTTACTATGAATATGTTAATACATTTTTCCGAATTGTTGCTTCTTAATCAGTGTACCCCATTTTTCAGTCTAATACACATTGCTATTGAAACATTTAGCTACACACATTCAGATGTGTTGCAGTTCTCGTTTTTTAGGGCCTATGTTTTTTTCTCAAAAATACAAAAGTGTATAATCAACACACTATAAAAAAAAGTAAAATCAAAAATATATTTAATTCCGGGAAGGTTTAAAACGGAAAATCCCTATTCTAATGGCATAATTACAAGCCCAAACATATCAAGCGAATGGATAGAAACCGTATCAGTTAATATGACATTTCTTACTTAATTTTGTATGTTGGAACTACTTACTTAGTTAATCAATAAATGCGTGAACCCTATCAGTAACAAAATATAAAATTATGCCTATGGATCGAAATAACAAATGTTTTGAACTACCGGGATAATACAAATATGTTTTATGAGCTTTCGAGATAATTGTTATCTTGTAATCTGTTTTGCAACTAAATTGTTGTTTCAACCATCGTTGTTATTCCGAAGCGAGTACTGACTTGCAATTGGTCTGTAAATTAATTATTCACACTTTAAATTTATTATAGTTTCTCCATACTCTTTCAGTTACCATGTCCATCATGTTTAGTATGCGGTTTGTTCTTCGTTTTGATCAGAAAAACCCAAAATGACGAATTTACCGAGGAAACAATAATAAACTGTCTGTTTAAGATATACAGAACATGCAAATTTCCTTTAAAAAAATGAACGAAAGAGCTAGCAGATTTTAGATAAACGATTCAGCAAGAAATATAGAGCTACAACCTCGAAAATTGGGGCGATACCCTGGAAGTGTCGTAAGTTTCTGTTCCTAGAGTCGTGTATTTCGTGGCAATTGCACATGTAATAATTTATCAGAAAACAAGACAAAGGAACAATTAGATTTTTGTTAAATGCTTTTGGGACGTTGTTCTTACATGTACATACCATATGTGAAAGTAATTCAATCAAAATAGTAGTCAATTTAATAAAAACTCACAAAATTAGTCAAAAAGCGTTCTATTCGTTCTTGTATTGAAAGCTTCTTTTCAGTAGAAATATATTTCCCATGGTCAAGTCCAAAACTATAAATTAAAAAACAAATTTGTTTTTGTTGAAAACAGTGTTCATAGACAGCAACCTAAGAAAATAAACAACATAATAATATATAAAAAGTAAGATATATTAAGGGTTACTAATTTGTCGAGTCCAATAGTATTACAACTGTGATATGTCAAAACATATTCCGGACACAGCAAGTGCATATAAGTCGGGTTTATAACCAATTTTAATCCTAATAATGTCAATCATAATGTTATAATTTGACCGTCATTTACTTAAAAGAAATTAAATGCTAGAGGCTCACCAAGGGAAAACAAAATGTTCAATATCCTTTTGTTACATTTAACATTTAAAATTACGCTAGAAATCAACGGACCAAAAACTAGATTAATGATTAAATTTTATTAATTGAATAGTGTGTTATTGACCGAATATGATGCATATAGATTGATATCAAAGCTCGAATCCCCAGATGGAATTTACTTAATTCATATAATGTATCAGGTCACAAGAACACTATGTAGCGAATGTATCCTACCGCCTATCTTAACATGTTACGTGGTATGTAGACTAGTGAGCAAGTCGTCAACACCGTCATTTACTTATATTAGTCTGTAAAAAAACAAATGCCAACAAAAACAATATGTTACATTGTAGCTTAATATGTGTTTTATAGATTTATTCCGATCGTTCATCATCAATTTCTTTTTCTGTTGAAACCTTGAAGGGTTTTCCCAACACCGTTTTGTTTTTATAAAGGGATAACTAACCGTGAATTCAATTAAGTTCCGCTTACTAACCCAATATGAAACCCTACTAACATAAAATAGAATATACACGGTCTCCGAATGATTACTTTTAACCAATTATCTTCGCACGAATATATAGGAGGTAAGATAAAAGAGGGACGAAAGATACCAAAGGGACAGTCAAACTCATAAATCTAAAACAAACTGACAACGCCATGGATAAAAATGAAAAAGACAAACAGAAAAACAATAGTACACATGACACAACATAGAAAACTAAAGAATAAACAACAATAAATTATAATACAGTCACCTATGTTTAAATGAATATTAATGTATACTGATAATTCTGGAAGACAAAACTCATTTTAAATCGTTAACGCAAATTGCTAAACACTGTATTCGAAGATTATTTTTAAGATAAATTGTGCGTGATCCGTGAAAGTGAAATTTAAGTCCTGGTATATACAGAAATATGTAATTAATATCTATATTATATTCCGTATAAAAAACGATATTTTTTATAGTTGTTTACAGAACAAAAACATAGTAGCATTAAGTGCAAACAAATACGGTATATTTTAGGTAACTACTTAATGTCCAAACAAATAATGTGGAACTCACATATTAGTCATTACTATAAGCCTCTCTTAAACTCGACTTAATCATAATATCAGTAATATATAGATTTACATCCTAGTTCAATTTTTTTCTAGAGAAATACCGACGTGTTAACATCTGAAAAACAAATAAATGTTTTGTCTTATACATTTTAATTTAAAAAAAATCTTTTTATAATTAAAGACTCATATTAATCTTAAATGGAAATGGGAAGAAACTATCCTGTCTAGTTTTTTTGATTCTGTTAACTTTGCAAAATTCGTATAACAAAGTGCAACTTCTTATATTTTAATAGTTTGAAACGGTAAACATGAGTTTAAGGCTTGTCTATTCTAATATAGGATTGAATGCTTCTTGGGGTTTGTTTTTGTTCTAACGAGATATTGTTCTTTTTAAGACAGGTCATTGGTTTCCTTTTGAAAATTTCGATGAGTTGCTGGCTTGTTTACTTACACTGTTTTTACTTGTTTTTCATTTTGAAATTATGTATCATTTCAACTGTTTATGTTTACCTTACGGTTTACCTTACGGTTAAAGACGGAAACATTATTCTATGATGTATATGTTTCGGACCATTTGAGTATTTGTATCATACGCGTACGGTCCAGTTAATTGATACGCTTAACGCTTAACAGTTATTGTGTTAGACATAGCTATTGAAGTAAGTAAATAACTTTATGAATAATCTGTAATTAAAGAGTATAATCCCATTTTAAATTGATGAAACTAATCTTCTTGAGTCTTTAGAATAATAAATTCATTTTTTTTTAATTATTGAATTTATTCATGCTTCTCGTTATACGATTTACAATTACAGTATAATAGTAGTTAAAACGTGCTGTTCTTCTTTTCATATGTAAACACCATGTTCGTATGAATATTAGTAAGAACACATCTGTTACAGGAAAAAAGTGGAACATTATACGGAATGAAAAAAATCCTATCTTAAAGCCAGTGACAAAGGTATATAACCCTGATTACCTGTAGTTTATCGTACGGACGAAACTGCTTAGGTAGCAAAGATAAAGAATTTTAGTTTATAACTTTTGCGAATTTTTGATTGAGAAAATGAGATGTGTCCGTTGAAGAAGTTTGAATTTACTTGTCTATTTTTTTTTTTTTTTTTTTTTGTCGTTTTCCATTCGTTACATTATTTTGTAGTGTTGTTTTTGTCATTTGCAGAAATACTTTCCGATCTCAATTTTTCTTGCAGTTCGGTGTTTTTGTTATATTATGTTTTTGACTTGTCAATTTCATTCATGTATGAAAATTAGGCTACATACAAGTACAAGTACTCACAATTATGTTGCAACCAGATATCAGAATAATCTTGAAGAATATATCAGTACATATAATTTTTTAAAGTTCATATTCATTAATAAAGGAGTAGGTCCGGTAAGGACCGATTTCGGCCTCAAATTTCAGGTTCATCTGACAAAAGATTTTGATCACTTTTCAAACACTTAAGTGTCTATTTCATTTGAAACAATTAGTTTATGTGAAAGATTTGAACTGATTTAGTCATTAAAAACGATCCGATTCAAGCTCAAATATGAAAAATCAACCAAATATGCCGAAACATGTCACTTTTTGGATGGGTTTTGTCAAAAATGAAAGTGGCCGCATCCGTGTTCATCCTCAACCTTTATATATGTTATGTCTTATCATAAAATACAACTTCTATTTCAATATTAAGGATGAACACGAATGCAGCCACTTTCGTTTTACACGAAAACCGTCTAAAATTTAACTTAAATGCTAGAATTGTGAAGAATTCAGTAATTTAGCATGACTTTAAGGTGCCAGTACGCGATATATGTTCATTGTATAGTCAAAAATAGCCCATATTTATGTAGCAGAAGCACTCTACTGTTCAATAAATAACTAAAAGTTTACATTTTATCAATTTTGTAAAACTGCTATATTTTGAGGCCAAAAAGGGCTCTTACTGGACCTACTCCTTTTGGAGAAAAGCATTGTATTAATTGAATATATTTCTTTACATTTTGTTTACGAGAGACAAATATAAAATACTGATAATCAAATTATAAATAATTTGAAAATATAGAACAAAAAACAATTTTATAATCTCATACAATTTGTCTTAAGAATGAGGTATAAGGCATAATCATATAAAATCAAACAAAATATACATAAATTATAAAAAACCAAGCGGACAAAAGAAAATAGTACACAATTGGATCATTCATTTGTGATAAGCAATTTTTAGCATTAATTAAAACATATAAATTGAATATATATATATATATATATATATATATGCTTATTCATGTTAGCGTGGAGTCTTTTTTTAAATAAAATGCATATCATTAATAAAAAAACAATCGTTAATAGACCATTCTTCATGTTACATTATATTTTGAACAATTTTTTTTTATAATAATCATAGAACTAACGTACATTTTTTAATTATTAATACAATAGAAAACTGATCAGCGTATCGTTTCAATAAATTCAATACAGGCACTTCAGAAATTTGATTAATCTGATATCAATTTTGAAATAACTACATTTAAAGTAGACTCTTTTACTTACACATACTATTTACACATCCTGGTGTAAACCCATTAGATGATGTCAGACCATCCGGGCATGGCAGTTGATTACCTACAATGACAGATATAAAAAGGGTTCAAAATATTTAATTCGTAAATAATTACATTGCTTGTATGTTTCATTATAATACATTACTATGATTGGCTATCAGCAATATCGTGTATTTCTGAAATTAACATTCATTACACAATAACATGCTGTATTATTGATGACATGAGATCCCACAATACAGTGGACAGGTAAATAACTGAAACACTTTATGGAAATCTCCCGAGAACATATATTATTGGGTTACAAAGAAGTAAGAGTATAAGATTTTGCTGATATGGTTCAAACGAAAGAGTTGTTCTTTGTTTCTCTTTGTATCGGATTTAAAAGAATTCACATATAAGTTATACTAATATTTGACGATATCATAAAACAAAACAAAATTATACGGTTGACATATTAACGGGTGGACAAAATCATGGCATGTGCTTAGTATGAACATAACTATTAATCAAGGAAGTTGATGTCACACTAACAATTAATAAATTCAAATACAAAATACTATTTGAATGCCAAAAAAATAAGTTACTGTGTAATATCTTAGAACTAACCAAAACAATATGCCGAAGAACAACTCGGCATCGGTTTCAAATAATAAACTTAATAACATCCGCAATCTTTAATTCAAAATAGTCCACCTTACAAGCTGTTCTATTTACAATATTGCCTTTGTCTGGATACAAAGATCCTATAACATCAGCTAATTTAATAAAAGAAAAAACAAATACATGTATGAAACAAGTTGTTTAGTTGTTATACAAACTTATTGACATGAATAGAATAAAGTTGTTACAAATGCTAAATTAAGGTAAGGTGTTTGTGTTAATTATGTTTTCAATAAGGTTATCAATTTATTTACGAAAAATTCGTGACTTGAAACATTTAAATCTTGACTAATTTTAAATGACATTTGTTTTCCACTAGATGTCAATTGACTGTTTGGGCTATGTTATCAAGAAAACTCCTTCAATTAGTAATGCACAAAAACAATATTTGGTCAAATGGCTTCTTTTTATTATAATACTAAGATTTCATTAGACTAAATTGATCAAAAACATTATAATACAATATCCTAATCTTTTCGTCGAAAAAAACAAACATCTTACGAATAATGTTCAGAAAAACATGATACAGTTCTATCTTACATACATGATGATAGCCAATAGGATTTTGCCGTTCCACAACGAAATCCACCTGCCACACAAATGGTTGGCATCAATTCTCCAGCACCCGATACTACCCTGTACCATTGTTCTTGTAGATTGTTATCACATAGGAAATCACCTGTCAATCCATTTGCTACTGATCGTCGCCAGTCGTCGATTAGGTTCTTTGTAAAGCACGGATCTACATTTGATATAAGAGGCATGTTTTTAAGCATCTGACGTATATAATAACATTGATCAAGGTCCTTTGGTCTGATTTGGTAATAATCTATATGCTAAATCAATTTTATAAAAAAAGGTCTGCATGTTTTCATTTCACAAATCACAATTACTTCTTTAAATCTTATAACAACTTCCGATTTTTATAAGCTCGATACAATGACTTAAGTGACTATTAAGATCAATAAGAAGCTGGAACTGACGGCGAAACGTACAGTCGGGTTGTTGTCTCTTTGGCACATTCCCCATTTCCATTCAAAATTTTAGTATTGGATTCAACTCTGAAAGTGCTGTTTTCATACAAATGTAGAAATAAGCTGTGACCTACACTGATCCTAGTCTATTCAATCATATTGATATCGAATCAAGCTGGTTTGACATCTAAGAAGTTGTATGTGGAGCAAATATATATGTTTTGGTCGTTTGAAATGCATATGAAATAGAGACTATACGGAGCCGTGTTGCCTACCTGGCATTTATCACTAAACTACTAATATACGACATGAGAGTACTATTTTTGGATCTAAAGGTGGATTAAATAAAAGGAAAATACATGAAATCTGACGAAATTTTAGCTAATGGTGGATAAAACCTGGTTTAATATGTAGCTGAACATTGTTTAATAACCTTAACCACTAAACAAACAATCAAATATATAACAAAGAAACACAAAGACATATAGACAACGCAAAATAATTACAAAAATCTCCCATGAATTAACGACAGCACAGGATACTATGTGTC
Source organism: Mytilus galloprovincialis (assembly GCA_037788925.1). Taxonomy (NCBI): domain Eukaryota; kingdom Metazoa; phylum Mollusca; class Bivalvia; order Mytilida; family Mytilidae; genus Mytilus; species Mytilus galloprovincialis. Next base: position 92,015,420 of record CM075336.1, on the reverse strand, counting down.
ACAAGCCGTTTTTTATTTAGATGCTAAAAGGATTACACTTACCTTCCAATTTTGTTTCTGTTATGAAGACATGGAAGAAGAGCACAAAAAATATATAATTCATCTTGAGATTATCTACAACTTCCTTAAACTTTTATTTCATACATATATTATTTTAATGTTTCCTTGTATGCAAACCAGTGTTTAACAAAAGAATGTGTGTATCTTCATTCTAATTCGAGTGTATAATGTAAACTTCCTGGTCAATAATTAATTATCAAAACTAAATAAACTGTTAAGGTCAGTGTATATTATATATTTTAATACCTGTACTTAACGAGTGTTGTCAAGGACTGCTAGTACACGGCTTTAATTTAAGTGAATGATAAAAAAAGGGGGAAAAAAGTCCGAGGAAAATATAAAACGGAATTCCATTAAGGATGTTTGGTTCTCTGTTTCAAAATAACAAGCTTTCTAAAAGACTGTTGTAAATTTATAATATATAGATAAAGGACTTAGAAAAAACAAAAAAAAAAAGAGTAACAAGTATTTTATAGAATTTTCAAATATGGCTTTTTAAACTATATTTAATAAAATTATAAAAAGATAAGAAGGGGTTTGTTCGGATAAATTTTCAATGGTACCACATGAATCAAACCAGAGGATTCCGAATATTCGGCAAAAATTCAAAAACAAGACGAACGAACATCCTTAACAGTTGGCAAAATCAAACGCTCAATTACATTACATCAAACGAAAGGAAAACTGTCATATTCCTAACTTTGTACAGGAATTTACTTATGCAGAGTATGCTGGATGTTTTATAATTAACTTAACATTTTAATCACATGACAGTTGCATAGAATTTTATTATAGTAACAACAATGTGTCAGCAAAGCAAAAAGATATAACAAGTAAAAATATATTTGAAAAAAATAGGGATGCAGTAGTCAAACTGTCATCACCCGTATCATCATGAAAATAAACACCCATGTCAACAACAAAGAAAACGGTATGTAGACAGGGTTGCATACAGTATACATTTGTACATGGTATATACGCAAATAATAAAGGACAAACATACAAAATATGACTACGTATATCATAATGACACAACGGTGGGATGTATAAATATCGAGCCTCACCAAAGTCCAAAAGATATTGCGAAAAGATTGAAAATACTTTAAACATGAACATTATAAACAAAGATAAACAAAAAGAACACTCTTACACGGAATTCGGATTGTAAACAGTCAGTACCTTTGTTTTATATTTCAAGACCATCATATCTTATTTGTGAAGTTTATATGGTATCTTCATTAGGAAGACCTTGGAATCTTTTGCTGACTTCTTATTAGGAAAAGGACGATACGTTATTTGACATTACCATAGTTCATTCATTATGTTCGGTCACTGGTGACGTTTTATAAAAAGCTGTACGCTTATGGATTCCTAAAGAAGAGGAAAATCAATATGTAGGTTTAGTTGATATATTGTTGCTAAAAGGGGGATTTATAATTGCACAATTTAAATCGTCTCGTTGTTATAGATTTTTTTTTTGATTACCCTATATGTTAAATTTTAGGTATAAGTCTAAAATTGAGGCAATGATATCCGTTTGTTTTGTTTATTTAAGTTCTAGTAATGATGAATTTATTACTGGAACATTAACATAAGAGTTCGGATTGTTAATAAAAAGAACATCGTCAATAAATCTGAATGTGAAATTAAATGATCTGGCTTTTTTGGTCTTCTTGCTTTTGACAAGTGTCTGAAGGAACTCTTACTTAAACAAAAATGAGAAGAGGTCGACAAGGAATGCCGGAATATTTGTTCTGATAGAAATGCCGAGAATTTGTTGAACAAAAGTACCTCTAAATCGAGAAATATGTTGTCAATAAAAAAAATCCAGCATATTGATCAATTGTTGCATGGTTTGTAGCATACTTTACCTTTTTGTTTTTGCTTTATTCACTATATACAAATATGCTATATCATATCCTCAATCACTCAATTCACAAAATGTATCTTCCCATTGAATAAAATTTTATAAAGCGTTGACTACTAAAATTTAAAAACATTTACAATGATTACGCTTGCATGTAATCAGTCTAAGGCGATTGAAGCCACCTTGCATAAAATTCTACATGTTTCAAAAATGAGGCAACAAACACCATATACAATCATTATTGGAATTTTGGATTAATACAAATCTCAAATAACAATAGATTATCATATAATATTTTTATGGATTCTATTGTTTTAACAGGACCACAAACGAGATATACTTACTGGAGGTGTGATGAGATGATTGAAGCTGTTAATTTTCTCCTTGATAATATTTATGTACGTTTCGGCAACAAAGTTTATCGACAGGTATCCTCATGGGCACTAATTGTGCCCCTTTAATAGCAGACTTGTTTTTGTACTGTTACGAATCACAGTTCATGACTAAACTCAGCAAAGACCCGTCGAAATTGCATTTAATTGATAAATTCAACAACACTTACCATTATCTTGATGATATTTTTTCGTTAAATAATCAAGAATTGTCTCAATATACTGCTGAAATTTACCCCAAGGAACTTACTTTAAATAAATCAAATTTATTATTCGGTAATAACTGTCCTTTCCTGGATTTAGATATTTCGGTTTTAAACGGGAAACTCAACACTAAGATTTACGACAAAAGAGACGATTTTTCGTTCCCTATTGATAATTTTCCATTTTTAGATGGTGATGTTCCTTTAGGACCATCTTACGGTGTTTATATTTCACAACTTGTTCGCTATGCCCGTGTCTGTTGTGACGTTTTTGATTTTAACGAACGCAACCTGTTGTAACGAAAACCGAACGGTCAGGCTTTGGTGTTAAACTATATATGTGTAACCCTTAGTCTGTTCCTATAGGAATGTGTTTTATAACAATGTAAAAGTATATATGAACTAAATTTATAACTGGCGATCCTTCTTCGGTAGCGTGGTACTCTGGTATCGTAGTACTTTACGGTATTCCGGTAGATCTAAGGTTGGTTCTGTATAGGTTTTGTGGTACTTAGTGGTATTTTGGTAGATCTTAGTTTGGTTCTGTTTAGGTTTTTGTAAGAATAACAGACTCGTTAAATAAAAATCAACTTGTATTAACTTTAAGATACGTTAAATATCTACAATTCATACAAATAGCATATAACTTAACAGTATTCTATAGCTAGTCTAACAAATAAATGCCTTACTGTATTAGAATATCGTAAAGAAAATGGACAGTGGAAATATAAATACCTCGAAACTTTACGAACTATAGTTTGGTAATCGGCAAATGGTAAATCAAATTCCATGTCAAAAGATAACGTTTCTCACGAGAAGTTATTCTCTAAATACAACTTGTTAAGGAACTAACAAGCCCACATTATACGGAAATAGTCTAGTTACTACTTAGTCTGGTAAATGGTTTCGGTACATGTATATTTAAATCGCTTGGAATTAGCGTGTGTTACTTGCCCAGGGTAAGGTCGTACAGAAGTCTTATCCGTTTCTCCACCGTATTTATACTTAGGTAAACCGAAACGGTTTACCATTTACCGAAATGGTTTACCATTTACCATTTTGGCCTACCATTTACCTAAATTACCAAATCCAAAGCCGACGTCATAACAAAAATAGGTTATGACGTCATTCTGTTGTACGTCATTTAAGTAAACAATTCACAGCTGTTCTGATGCAAAAACATAGACAAGAACAATAAAAGTTAACAAACACAGCCACACAAGAAATATATAATAGGAACAGTCAATTAACGGTAAGGCTCCAATAACATCATCACACAATTTTTGAGAAAACAAGTTCCATTCCAAGGGACCCCCGTTTCGTTACACTATGTATTACTGGTAAATTATTAAACCAGGGATATCGTTACCATAAATTACTTAAAACCTTTACTAAATTTTTCCATAGAAATAAAGATTTGGTTTTGAAGTTTGGTTGTACCTGTAGAAAACTTATTTCAAGCGGGATAGCACATCCTCCTTTTTACGGAAATGATGTTAACCGTGCCCGGAAATTTAGAAATGAGCCATGTAAACTTGTCGCTCCTTTTAATAAACTTATTCTAAAAGGTTACCTATTCAACACTGTAATAAGATCATTGAATATATATTTATTGGTATAAATATTTCTTTTGTTATCAGTAAATTAAAAGCTAACTAAATATTACTAGTATGTTATATGCATATACATATTCATGGATCTACAATCTGTCGATACCTGTAACTTGGCATTGCACAAGGTCATGTTTTTTCTCTGGCTGTTTATGACGTCTTTACACTTAATCCATTGGATGTTGGATGTGTACGGATTGATAGTTTAGTCTTAGATGCATGATTTTTTTTATTAGTTGTTAGTGGCTTTGAACTAGCTGTCAGATAACGGCGAGTACTCTCAGATCTGTTCATTGTGTCTTTTTGTGTCGGGATGTATAAGTACCCGGCCACGTCCACTTGTATTTTGTCCATCTGATGAGTTAAGCCTTTTCAACTGATTTTTATAGTTCGTTCTTTTGTTGTACTGTTATACCACTGTCCCAGGTTAGGGGGAGGGTTGGGATCCCGCTAACATGTTTAACCCCGCCACATTATTTATATATGTGCCTGTCCCGTCAGGAGCCTGTAATTCAGTGGTTGTCGTTTGTTTATGTGTTACATATTTGTTTTTCGTTCGTTCGTTCGTTCGTTCTTTTTTTTAATTTTTTTTTACATAAATAAGGCCGTTAATTTTCTCGTTTGAATTGTTTTACATTGTCTTATCGGGGCCTTTTATAGCTGACTATGCAGTATGGGCTTTGCTCATTGTTGAAGGCCGTACTGTGACCTATAGTTGTTAAAGTCTGTGTCATTTTGGTCTTTTGTGGATAGTTGTCTCATTGGCAATCATACCACCTCTTCTTTTTTATATTACAATCAACATTGTAACATTTGAATACTTTGCGATATCAAAAGGTATTGATGGGATAATAGAACAGAGAATTAAGGGCCACAAAGGATTGAAAAGACAAAATCGATATAAACACAAAGAATATTCGACAAATAGAAAACGAATTACAGAAAAATTGCCTCTTCTCTCTTATTCGGTCCTGATGATAGTGTATGTTAATATCGCATCGTCTAACCGAAGCAGAAAAATATTCGTCTGACCATTACACATTTTTCGTAGATATCGACCATTACTATACATAAATCACATGTCGTATGTAGGGGATCTCGTTGTCCGTGTGGTATAAATAGTAAAACGAGGTTGTGAGTTCGAGTCCCGCATGTGAAAGACTATAATTTTTGTACAAAAACCGAAAGTCTATAGTTCTCTTTTTGCACACTAGCTTCCTCAACCAATTAAAAGTAATCTACATGAATTAGCGCTGTAGTGCTTAAAGTGACGATAAACACCAATCAATCCATCCATTTATTTGTTCAAGTTTCAAAATAGCAATGCACCAATACATCAATACATCATCGAATCATTAATTAAGCGAAGAGTGTGTGATATTTGCAATCCCAATATGTATGCCGAATGGGTTAAGTCGAAGAACTGATATACCACTAGCATGTCAACACTGATGTGTGAGTTCATCTCACGCATGTATCAGATTAAGATCGGCAACTAACTACCGGCATTCCGTCTTTCTCTAGCGATAACAACTAAAGCTCTTGAATAGCAAAGTTATGTACATTTCAATATATGAATATAATTGTATGTGTCTGAAATTGTATGTGATAAAGTTATGAAATTTTGTGTCCCTTTGAAAGGTTTTCTTAGTTAATGTGTACGACTTTTTTATTTCCGTACATGAAGTGTCATTATATTTAGCATTTGTTTAATAGGTTTAACATCCGAAGTGTGCATTTTTCAAGATTCTGTATTCAATAATGGACAAATCTCTGTATTGGTACCTTAAAACATATTATTGTTTCCCATATATATACCATATATGATATGTTTTAATTTTTGGTCCAGTTTTCAAATTGGTTTACATTTAGGTCGAAAGGGTCCAAATTTAATTTTGTTTGATTTTAACAAAAATTGAATTCGTGGAGTTCTTTGATATGCTGTATCTAAACATGTATTTATATTTTTGATTATGAGCCTAGTTTTCAATTTGGTCCAAATTAGGGGCCAAAATTCAACTTTGTTTGATTTCCACAAAATTTGAATGTATGGGATTCTTTGATATGCGAAATCTAACCATGTATTTAGATTTTTTAATATTTGTGTCCCGTTATCAAATTGGTTCACATTGAGGTCTAAATGGTCCAAAATTGAACTTTATTTGATTTCATTAACAATTGAATTCTAGAGGTTTTTTGTTGTGCTGAATCTAACCATGTATTTAGATTTTAGATATGGACCATAAAAGGAAAATGTCCAAAACGACCATATTCATTCTGTGTCAGAAACCTATGCTGTGTAAACAATTAATCACAATCCAAATTCAGAGCTTTATCAAGCTTGAATGTTGTGTCCGTACTTACCCCAACTGTTCAGGGACCTCTGTGGTTGTATCAAGCCATCTATTGAATGTTTTAAGTTATTTGGCGAAAACGCATTTGTGGTTAATAATTTGTCCCTTTATAGATTTAAAAACTCCAAAGAAAGAGATGTCAACTCTCTCAGGCAATGCTGACATTAAAAGGATTAAGCTATTTATTTTTAGGTCCATTTTGATTATGCATCTCTTCAACTGTCTCGATTTTAAACATCATTAGCATTCAAATAATCGACAAAATCAAAAGCATAAACACACCAAACGAATGGATAACAACTGTCATATTTCTGACTGGGTACAGGAATTTTCAACCATGTACAAAAACAGCCATGATAACTTTTATTTCGGGGAAATTGAAATCAGTAGTACTTTTATTAACTACCTAAACAATTACAATAGTAACAACTAGCCAATAAAATTATTGTTAAGAATGTTTGATTCATCTAGAAAACAAGCAAGCTTTGTGCATAAAATACGCTGTAAAAATGAAGATGAAGTTTAAGAATATGGTTAATACCGATAAGTATATATTTGCACGTCTACAAAATTATCCGGAAATAATCAATGTTCAACCAGGTTGTGTTTTCCTGTGCGTAAAATTCTAAACGATACATATAAAAAGAAATGATGCGGTATGATTTCCAATGAGACAACTATCCACAATAGACCACAATGACACAGAATTTAACAATTATAGGTCACCGAAAGCCTAATTAAAATACTATATATATAATAAGCATTTAATAGTTTTGAAACCCTGAAATCTATCAAATAAACAAAACAGTATGCTGACATTTCATTCATATGTACTTAACTGAGATAAACTTTGAACTCGACTCCTATTTAATATCAATAATCAAACTTCTAGGTTAAACATACTATGCATTAGGTCAAATAACAATCGTTTTATCGTCCCCAATTATATTTGACATAGAATATACGAGATAACGTCAGCAATATATACAGTGTTTACAACAATACAACAACATCTGCATAAAAACAGATACGATGTTTTCAATCTTGGTATTCTCCTATAGGTTCGAAAATCAACCATCATAACAAATGAATTTAAGGAATCAAACATATGACAGACATGAACAAATGACAATCGCTTAACTACACTATCCTTGTCGTCGGACAGGCGTCAACCCTCCCCTAACATGAAATGGTGGTGTAACAGTAAAAATATAAGAAAAAAACTAAAAAAAAAACTAGATCGAAAAAAGACATCTAACAAAAACTGACCCGACGTGGCAGGATATTTATAAATCCTCACAAAAAAAAAATAAACACAAAGTGCATATCTGAGAGTAATCTCAGTTACTGTCAGCTAGTTCAGTCCAATATCAACAAAACAAAAACATGTGTCTAAGACTATAATATCAATTGTACAAATTCAACATCACGATTGCCTATAATATATACAGTGTTGTTTCCCTTTTATCGTTTGCATATGTTTTTTGTGTATTACATTGTACATTATATATTTCAAATATCTATCTTTTTATCTTTTTATTTGTGTTTGTGTCAGGGTTATGTCATAGTTAATATAATCAATGTCGACCCCTTACTATGTAACATTCTCACATCTAATTCATGTGTCTTTTGAGCTAAGCTTATTTTTATTCGGAAAGCGATTTTAATCCTACTAAAGTAATTCGATACCCAATGTTTCTCTTTGGCTGCATCCAAGAAATGATTATGCAGTAAACATGTACAATGTCCAAAAATGTCACTTCATATCTTTTCTACAACTGCCATATATAGGACAAAATCATGTTCTTTGGTTTATGCATATGTGTTACATGAAGTCATAAATTTTCAAATTCTTGTTCAAACCATTAACACGATATACATTCCAAGATACATATAACTTTGAATTTATCATAATGGTGTGGACCTCTGTTGCATCCCTGTACAATGCTGTAATGTTATGTTATTTACAGTAATTTATATTTTTAGAACTCACATGTTTCAATACATATTTTATATGCTGTATGTTGAATTATATTTCGCAGTTTCAGTAAATGTAATTGAAGTGCAACTTTTTTTTGCATTGCTTAGAAAATCAATTAAATTGCCATGCATTTTCTTGAACATCCATACTTCACTATATTATATATTGTGTTTGATAAATCATATGTTTACGAGAAATTACCATGAATTTAGTTCCAGCATACTGTAGATGGAGTAGATATTACATGATTTTTGTTAATCGGAATAAGCATAACACGGGACAAAGATAAATGTTTTATAAAATTAAAAACTGTGTTCAATCTTAAATATGTTATCATCGGTTTTAGTTGGTAATCCGGTTTTTTTCCGTCAATCGACTTTTGAACACCGGTATACAACTGATTCCTTTATTTAGAATGAACGACAGTCTTGTACATTCTGTTAATTCACATTTCGAATTGATTGTCTTACCAAATAAATACACAACCAGTGTCAACATAAGGTTTCATTGTTCACAGTTTAAGCTTTTAACATATCATATGTGTATTCTTTGAATGCAAACTATAAAATACAAGAGGCTGTCACAACGAGAGCAAACCGGATTTAGTAACATGTATTTGTGTCCTGCCAATATCACAAGAACCATAACTGATGAACGGTGAAAGTGAAAATCGTAAATATCAAATTTGACATCCATTTTGTCATCAGTATCAACATATTAAAATTTGAAAAGCTTAGGTTGAATGGTTCATGAGTAAATGCAACAACATGAATGGAAACGCCATTTTTCGATCTTTCAAGAACCATAACTGATGAACGGTAAAAGTCAAAACCGTCATTATTGAACTTGACTATCATTTTGTCATCAGTAACAACATATTAAAATTTGAAAAGCTTTGGTTGAACAGTTCTTGCGTAAATGAACGGACACGACTAGAAATGTCATTTTTCAATCTTTCAAGAACCAAAACTCCTGAACGGTAAACGTCAAAATCGTCATTATTGAACTTGACCTTCATTTTGTTGTCAGTAACAACATATTAAAATTTGAAAAGCTTTGGTTGAACGGTTCATGAGTAAATGCACGGACAACATTTGGTTGCCGCCCGCCTGACCGCCCGACTGCCCGCCGTACATCCCCAAATCAATTACCGACATTTTTGTCACAAAAATCCGGTTAAAAATTGATATTTGTAAGGAAAGTTATAATCGTTCCATTATGCCTGTCCTATTTCTTCCATTGTCCGTTCCATTGATGACATAGATCAAATAAATTTTACTTGCTGTTTTCAACACAAAGAATGGCACATGTAGATAGATTAAGTTTCTGAAATCCCGAGATTTGGTAAGGTTGGTATTGCTCATTTTTAAGTTCTTGGAAAGTTAGGATTATCGTTTTGTGTTTAAGATGTTTGTCATGATGTTGTCGGTACCTCTAAAACTTATGCTTTTTTTATTTGTGTCTCCTGTAATGTAGCAAAACTGTCAAACCAGAATGATGAGGTAATGTCCATAATTAAAGACTGATTATATCTTTAAATAGATGTAAGCTTTAAAATTTAGGTAAAAGTGCAAAAAGGTAAATTTCACTAAATAGACGCGATTTTCATATCTGGTTTAAATGTAGATGTATGTGTACTTTTGGTAAGCTTGAATAGTCTCTTCTTGTTGTTCTATGATAATTTTTGTATTCTTATCTTTCATTTTTGCTTAAATGCTTCGCATTTTTATGTTTCATTGATACCATATAACGTCGCTCTGTACTACACATATCCTCAGTGATTGATATAATCTTGCATCCAGTTCATGTTAAGTTGTGGGCATAGAAAACTCTAGAGGAAAGAACCGAATACAAGATAATATCTATACGTTTCCGAAACCAAAATGTGGACTACTATGCACAATGGTATGCATAAGAGCTCACTGGATATAGAGTGCAGTTATTTCTTATATAACTACTCTGGAGCTCATTAAATAAAGCATTATAATCAACATGATCATCTAAGATATATAATCTTATTTTTACCATTGTAATGAAATAGCAAGCACAAACATACGAACCCACTTGCCTTAATTGACCTTACATAGCCCTTAAACCATCCACCACGTGAATATTGAAATAATGGGGATGTATCGCATGTACTTCCGCCAAAGATATCAACCAATGAGGTTATACACATATCCTCAGTGATTGATAAAATTTTCCATCCAGTTCATGTTGAGTTATGGGCATAGAAAACTCTATAATCCATACAACATATGTGCAGGTCAATCTCAAATTACACGACTAGCAAGGCTTATCCTTAAGGAATAGTATTCCCAATACTCAAAAAAAAAAATATCTTCAACACTTTTATTAAATATTATTCCTTAATTACTTTACAACACTACTTAACATTTCAAGATACGTGTTCACAGTTCTTTATAAATAGCTTTATAATTCAATAAATTCTCATGAATTTGACCACATACAAACTTTTAAAAGTTGCGTTAAGGCAATGAACTCATATTAAAATGAACATTGTCATTATTCGAATAACATCTTCAGCTTGTTGTAAGCAAAGGGACTTCACCTCCAAGTGTAAACTATGCTGGCTTGTCTCTGTCTTTACTGATGTTGAATCAAACACACTCTTTACTTCTTATGAGGAACATTTACAATTGTATTTCCACTTGATTCTTCACAACTCTGTTGAAAATATATTAACCAACAACAACTTGTTTATTTGTACTTAAGACAGCATTAGTCACAATTTGAAAAGGAAAAAATCCCCTTGCCTACAATCCACGTGGAAAACCACTAGGGAATCAGTGTCCCTCGAACTGTAGACAAAGAAACTTAAATTAAAAAATGTAAACATACACAAAATTTTAGTATCGTTTGTACTAGTATACAAAATCATTCAACGTTATATTCATTCAATAAAACAAAACAAAAATATTGTAACAATTATTTAATCTCCCAAGACAAACAGATTTTTGTAACATATTTCAACACATCAATGAAATTATATACAAATCAAATAGTAAACAAAATAAAATTACCGACAAATTATTAGAATCACTTTTAAACAGGTTCATTTGAACATAAAGCTGCTTCCTATTTTCTGAAATCAAAACATTACTTAAATTGCAATTTGTTCTCACCATATTCTGATCAGAAGAAATCCTTACCTTTTAGGTTGTTCGAACTCATTGACATGAATCATCGTGCAATTTCATATTTCTTCTCCTTCATTCATCAGCCTGTCAAAGCTATATTTAACACCATCTGAAAACAAGAACATTATATTCAATTATATGAACAATCAAACAGACCGCTGAACGCGGACCTCGACGAAGACAACTTATAATGCAATACACATCACCTCGGTAAACAACATTAATATCAAGTGAAATGTCAAACTAAATTATTCCACTTTCTCAATATTCTATTATTCTTAACAAGGTCTTTAAAGAGCATTTTTTATCAGTATGTACGATGTAATAATCAATGAAAAGTCCACAACATTAAAAAGAACAAAACAAAAGAAGCTATTACCCTATAAATAATTTATTATTCTTCTTTCTAATACAGGTCTCCAAATGGCCAGAGGCCCCACTTCCACATAAAATATTATATAGTGATAGCACTTTGCCCTGTGTTTAACCAGCGCACGGCATGCAGAACAAATATCTGACCACTCGGTTAATTATAACTACCCAAGGCCTAATCCCAAAACATTTTGCCTCCAAGGTCAAACATTACCATCTAGTTCTATCAAGATGCAACCAAGGTGAATATAAATGACCACCAAGGTCTTAACGCCCCTAAGACTTTTTTTTTAAATTAAATGTTGCCACCAAGGCAAATGTAAAGAATAATAACAATGACCACCTAGGTCTATTGCCACCAAGGCATATATAAATGACCACCTATGTCTATTGCCACCAAGGCATATATAAATGACCATCAAGGTCTTAAAGCCACCAAGGCTATATTGCCACCAAGACAAATGTAGTTAAAGTTAAAGAATATAGTTACTTTGTCGACAACACGTGGTTCACGACCTTCCCACAGCTCTGATATTGAAAGAATGAGGATGTATCACATGTACTTCCGCTAAAGATATCAACCAATGAGGTTATACTACATTCCTGTATTGTGTTATTGTGTTATTGTAAACTTTTGTATTGTTGGCTCTCATAGTTGCTGGTATGCTTTGTCTTTATATAGATATAGGAAGATGTGATATGAGTGTCAATGAGACAACTGTCCATCCAAGTCACAATTTATAAAAAGTAAATCATTATAGGTTACTTAAGGTACGGTCTGCAAAACGGAGCCTTGGCTCACACCGAAAAGCAAGCTATAAATGGCCCCAACAAACTACTATTGTTAAACAATTCAAATGGGTAAACCAGCGGTCTAATTTATATACTGTGAAAGTACTTTTATTCGTGGGGTACCAATTTTCGTGGTTTTCATGGTTGACTTAATCCACGAATTTAAGTGTCCAACGAAATAAAACAACCATTGTCCAAATTAAGACATGTAAAGATCCCGATGAAGGTTTGACTACTAATATGATCTAGAGAATATATTGAATTACCTCGAATCTGAGGACACTTTAATAGCAGTCACAGAACTACAACTGCATGCAGGATTATACCCATTTAATCTTTGATAACCTAAACTGTACAACTTTTGAAGTTTTTTCGATTAAAGTCAGATTTCCGGTGATATGCAAGTATGATAAAGTGTTCATGTTATATCCTCATAGTTCTTGTACATATTGGAAATACTAGTTTCATGCTGGGCTTGATTTTGATAAGAATTATTTGAAAATTATAGATACGTTTATAAAATTTGTTTATGATACTGATTTCTTTAGGTGACATGTTTATGGCCTAATTAACATCTTTGATGGTCCTTATTCTGTTGATCACTTTATCTTGGGTTAATTGGTGTTTTACGATTTACACGGGTCAATGTTTACTTTGCAATTTCCTTCAAACCAGACTATTTGTAACCTTCGTTTCTAAAGGCTTTAATTTTTCAATTATTGTTTTTTAGAAAAATTAAAATCTACAAATTTAAAAACCCACGAACATGTTAACATTACTCAAACCACGAACATTGATACCCACGAATTAAAGTGCTTTCACAGTAACATGTATAAAAAACGAGAAACGAGAAACACTTACATGTATGAACTACATGAACAAACGAAAACTACTGAATATCAATTTTCTGACTTAGGACAGGTACATGCATTTGTCTGTATGCCTTTTTAGAGTCTTTGTGACATATATATGTGACTTTTTTTATAATGATTAAGGTAGATACATGGTATACCGCCATCTTGGATTGTACAATCACAGTACAAAATCGGTCTAGTTATTTGCCCAAATCTACAAATTTTTAGACATATTTGCAATTTAATAGTTAGACTGTTTATTTATATAAGGAAAACTTAAAAAAGGATTTATTGTATTATCTAAAATATTTAAACAAACAACATTTTCTTTTGTATTTAGAATTATTTTTTCAAAATGAGCCATTTAAGGGGAGATAACTCTTTTGTAAAAAAATTATACTGGACTAATAGGGAAAATTTGTATTTTTACTTGTAGCAAGAAAACGAGTTCGGTGACCCCCTTTTTTCATTTTATTTTCTTAAAACATGTCATAAAATCTATCTTCTCACAATTTATTTCAAAATTCTATCTCATGGAATTTTGTTTATTCACACAAATGTGTTTTTTCATGAACAATCTAACCAAATTTAGGCAATTTTCAATGACTCATAGCTTGAAAAATAGCACGGTGACCCATACTTTTTATTATATTTTTGAAAAAAGCATATAAAAATCTTCATTTTGGCAAATTATAAGAAAAAGATGTCTCAAAAAGTATACACTTATGATCTACCTTAAGTAAGATTATAACCCAATGTTGACTGCTGTTCCCCTTTTTTGACGTTGTTACCTATTATGTATGTTTGTTTGTTCACACATCGTTGACAATATAATGGAATTTGATGCCCCTGTCATACAAATGAGAAGTTAAGCTATATATCAAACCAGGTTTTATCCACACTTTTCTACATATTAAGAAAGTGCCTGTACCAATTCAGGAATATAACAAATGTTATCCATTCGTTTGATTTGATCGAACTTTTGATTTTTCCATTTGATTAGGGATCTCCATTTTGAATTTTCCTCGGAGTTAAGTATTTTGAAATTTTACATTCTTAATACAATTCATAAAAATAGTAAGTTTTTATTCATGAATAACCTTGACGTCACTACCTTACCTTACATCGATGTTTCAAATAAAAAAAATGCTATCGTTTTGATTGTGAAAATGAAAATAAATATTTGTTGAAATTTTGTCAAAAACGATTCATGAAGGTTATCAACTGCGTCAAGCTTGTTAAACTTCTCATTTAAAGGTTCTACATTTAAAGATGATCGAATTGATAAATATTATTACAAAACGTTTTTTCTACTGTTGATTCTTTATTTAAAAAAGTAAACAATATGTTTATAATTATTTATATACCAAATTTATTAAAGCTATAAATCAAAGTCAAAGTAAAAGAAAGGATTATTCGAATTCAAATTAAAACAAAATTTACTTATTCTCTCCTGTCTCCTTTGCAACAGATTTTGTTTTTCTTTAAAAAAAAAATGTTTACGAATAAATTACAATATGATTTACAACTCATGTACAATAACATCATTTGAATTGGCAATTTCAGATTAATGTGTCAAAACTTGTTTGGCTCAATGCTGCAGAGTAACCTTACTTTCTTGTCTTGGTGTCCATGCATACTACGCTAATGAAATAAACTAGATTTGTCATATTTGGCTGTAAATGTAAGGTTTTGATGGATTTGGTGATGTAGTCATCACTGTACATTCTAGTCTGTCATTAGAATCAGTGCAAAGGTATGAGTTTCATGTGTAAATATGCAGCTTGTTCGGCTGGGAATAATCGAAGAGGAAACTTCTACAAAAGAAATTATGATAGATAGCCTATGTTGTAAATCAGTGACGCTCAAATACAAACAGTACTAGTTATATCTGATATTTACTATACCAAGGCAAAGGAGTAGGTCCGGTAAGGGTCGATTTTGGCCTCAAATTTCAGGTTCAGGAAAGATTTTTGACACTTTTTTAACACTTAAGTGTCTATTTCAATTGATTCTATTAGTTTATGTGAAAGATTTTAACTGATTTAGTCATTAAAATCGCTCCGATTCAAGCTCAAACATGAACAATCTATCAATTATGCCCAAAAACGTCACTTTTCAGATGTTTTTTGTCAAAAATGAAAGTGGCCGCATACGTGTTCATCCTCAACCTTTATAAATGTTATGTATTATCATCAAATACGACTTACATTTGAATATCATGAATGAACACGAATGCGGCCACTTTCATTTAGGACGGAAACCGTCTAAAATTTAACTAAAATGCAAAAATTGTGAAGATTTCAGTAATTTAGCATGACTTAATAATGCTAGTATCCGATATATGGGCATTGTACTGTCAAAAACAGCCCATATTTATGTAGCAGAAGCATTCTACTTTCCAGTAAATAGCTAAAAGATTACATTTTCACAATTTTGTAAAACTGCTATATTTTGGGGCCAAAAAGGGGTCTTACTGAACCTACTCCTTTGTTGTTAAAATTATGGATACTGTAACTAGAGTTTTAACTTATATCTGGGATTTCAAACAATTGTCATCTTAGTGAAACAGTTCAAAAAGTATAATGTGGGTGAAAAAGCAGATAAAAGAATTGAAGAGACTTACATTTCTCTTTTTTTAAACCATCTTTCAGTAATTTTTGTACAATTTTTTTGCAAATCCAAATTTATCGATAGCCAGTATGGACAATTGACCAAATATAATTTCAAATGAAATAAAGCATTATCATTTCTCCTAAATTTCTTTTTTTCTTCAAATTATCTTGTACAAGATGTTTCGTGTTCAATCGGTTGACGCATCAATTTAACCATTATTTCTTTTATTGCAATAACAATAACAAATAATCAGAATGTATCATTTCAGGAAAGCTTATTTGCGTTCCTGTCAACTTGGGTTCATGTGTATGATTTCAATAGAAATTGATCATGGCAAATAGGCCATTGGAACTTTGAAGTCTGATTGTCAAACTCAATTTTTATGTGACGTAAATACTACGATTTCATTTCATATATGTCTCTGTTCTTGAATATATCATTTGATCAAAGTAAATAAACCAATATTAAAATTGGCGAACAGACGCCATTGATGCCTTGATTTGTATTTCACTACAACCAATAACAAACACTGATTTTGTTTGGATATTGAATTGTCATGGCAACATTTAATTAAAATTCATTCAAAGAACAACAACAACTGTTACAACAACAGTACACAACCAAAATATTTGTCAATCAATAAAATGTTGATCACGATTGAACTAATCATTGTATCACAGATGGGCGATCCAAAGCTGGTGTACTGAAGTGCGGTCCATTCAGCAATATTTCAGAATTAGCAGCTGGGCTATCCATAGTCTGCATAAAATGAAGTAAAAAGTAAAATCACAAAAATACTGAACTTAGAGGAAAATCAATTCGGAAAGTTCATAAACGCCATAAATTTCGCAAAATTATTATTCGGACTTTTAAGTATACAATGATAATCCGCCACAAAATGTACCACTGACAATTCAGTTATATCTAATTTTATAATCAACTTATCAACAACATTTAAACATTCAAAATAATAAAAGATATTGCGAATTCAACATTTATATAATAATATGTATTTACATCCATTGTCAGTATGAACTATGTTTATTTTAAATTAAAGGTGATCGATAGGAAATACAACACAATGTAGATACTTTATGAATGTTTCTAGTGCTGATTGAATTTGATTCAAGAAAATATCATTTCCAATAAATGATTGAAAATTTTGATGTATTCCATTGTCAGAATATACCGCTGGATGATGGTCGTCAAAATATGGATACTTGATAACGTATCCTCCATGCTTAAGTATATAAGATCTCACTCCCCTAGTTATTCTCTTTCTTGTAACTTCCATGGCATGGTCATCGCTTGAGTAACGCCGTGAACGCCTGGGAAGAATGCTTGACCATATAAGAGAGCAATTTGGGAGCATGCGACTCAAGTTGCTATTGTGAATTTAATGTGATATAGCAGAGCACCACATGGTACATTTCCTATGTCATTCCCACCACAATGCAATATCAACGCATGTTGAATTTTGTTGCATTAATTAATTATGCTGTTAACGGTGCCAACAAGATCGTCCCATTTCATACCACATTTTCCTGCCCATCGTAAAAAAACAATTAGTATTTTTAAAAAGACCTTAATTACTGCCTGAAGGTCTCTTCTCCGAGTGATCACGAGCACTGCATATTATTGAAGAACCAATAATCCATATTTCATTACTGAGACAAGCTGAAATTTAAAGTATTTGGTTAGCTCAATTCTTATAAAACGTTTAAATGCAGATTTCCGAACATCTAAAGTCATAATTATTTCTTCAATCAATAAATGTATTGGTCTTGCATAGTACACTTGAAAACTGATATTGTGTTACACCGGTTTTATTAAAATGACAAAAAAGTGGTTCATTGTTTTTGTGTCTAATTGAACATGTTGAAATACAGTTAAATAACAATCTCACCGGGCAAATATCTACTTGATTAAAACTTTCAACTGTTAATGTTGTAAATAAACCTTTATGGTCTGTTTTCGAAAAGGCAATTGCGATATATGCAGATTGTGAATGATGTGAAACATTGACATCATCCTTGTTAATGACATAATGCGTATTTCTATTAATTGTAATTTCACCGATTCTAAAAGATGGAAATAATGCTAATCAAAACATGGATCTAAATAACGTACATTCATATACTGAAGAACAGACAAATTGCAACGAGTTTATTAATCGGGCTAATATTTCTAAAGTTATAGGTTTGCGACTATCTACTACACCATATAATTTTTCTATCCTTTCAATATTTTTTGTATAATGAACGATGAAGTCAAATCTGTGAGCTCATTTATTCGTAAATAATAGCTAAGTACACCTTAACCGTTGCATGGGCATACCCTAATTTTGATAAATAATCAACATTATTTACTAAATGCAAAATACTGGGCGACCATGTATTTCCTAAACCTTCTTTCAATGAAATCAGTCCATTGTTATTCGTTTTCTATGTATTCTGAGAATTCGATGCGTCCAATAGCTCTGCTATTTCTGGTCTAAAATATTCCAAAATTCCTCCGGAATTGTAGCTGGATGTGTATCTGTTGTTAGAGCCAGATTTTTGAATTTCTGAAATATTTCTACGAGAAATACAATCTGCAATTTTATTTGTATAACTAGGAATGAACTGTACTTTTATGTGAAAATTGCCTAATAACGACCAATATACTATGTATCTAACAAGGTTCATAATTCGTATATATTTTGACGTCTTCTTATTTAAAATTTCAACCACGGCATTATTATCCGAATTAACCACCAGCGCTGTCAGTACATATATGTTGTTAAACTGAATTTGAAGTCCAATCAATGTCGAGCATATAACTAATGCCGTTAAATTTGTCTAAAAACAATTCCCATACCAATAAGTCTTGATACATGCCTTCTGTGATTCTGACATAATGATGTGGTTTCTTTGCGTGACTACTTGCCAAATAAATTCGTCTGCTAAATGCTCTACCTGCAGGTAGAGCTTTTGCACAAAAAAACTAATGACCCACACAAAGATTGTAGGTCCCTTAAAGAATATGTCTGTGTATCTATAAGCAAACCTAAATAACTAAGTTTTGTTGTTGGGCCTTCTGTTTTTTCATGAGCAATTGGGACTCCAAGACGACAACAGACTCTATTAAAACTATTCATCAGATTTTTACAATTCTCTGTATTGCTTTTACCGGCAAATAAAAATCATCCAAATAAGGATCAAGATTATCTGAATTGGACTTATTCATGACAGCCCATTGAATAAAAATTGAAATTTTTTCGAATAAGCAATTTGATTCTGAGTACCCCATAGGCAATGATTTATATAAGAAATAATATTCATTA
Organism: Mytilus galloprovincialis; assembly: GCA_037788925.1. Taxonomy (NCBI): domain Eukaryota; kingdom Metazoa; phylum Mollusca; class Bivalvia; order Mytilida; family Mytilidae; genus Mytilus; species Mytilus galloprovincialis. The sequence goes on along the minus strand of CM075336.1, from coordinate 91,995,833 downwards.
AGTTTAAACCCTAATCGATCAAAGTCCCCTGGATATTTTTTTAACAATCTGAAGGCTGATTTAATGACCTTTTTTTCAAATTTCAACATTTGAACCCAATCTTTTAATCAGATCAATAGTATTGTCAAAAGATGAATACTTTACTGTAGTAAACTTTTCATCAATAAAGTCGTTTACACCTAAATTTGGCGGAAAAAATAAGTCAGTAATCAATCTAAATACACAAGAATTACACCTATAGGCGAACACCTTAGATTAGATATAGGTCTAGTAAAAAAAAAAAGACCAGCTATGCGACCATTTTTTACTTCACGCATGACTTTTTCCCATGCCACCCTAAGATTTTGGATGACTGAATGTAAATTTTTGTATTCAATCCTACATCGTGGTCCAAATGAATTTAACCTAAAACCTTCAGAAAATCCCTTATATAATATCATTGCATCATAATGATTTGGGTAATTGAATAGGAGTTTATTTAATTCTGTGACATTGATCGGAGTTAAGCGAAAACAGCATATGTCCAACGGATTAATTAACGATTCTGAAAAATATAAAATTTAATTGTTAAATGTGTGTGGTGCGGCCATTCAAAGGGCAGGGAATCTGCTTCCTCGAGGTCTAAATCCTTGATTCGAATTCGCTGCTCTTTGAAAATGAGTTTGAGTTCTAGGTGCAAAATTTCTAGCAACTCTTGTTGTAGTTTGATAAGTGCCTCCGTCTGCATTTTGAGCACGAGCATATGTCTGGTTGCTAGTTACTTGTTGTGGACAGCCAGATGGTGGGGGTAAAAACATTTATGAATTTTGTAATGATATAAAATTAAATCAAATAACTATACGTAAAAATAAAATTATGAATGTGTTCAACGCAGACAGTAGACACATATATTTCATATTCTTTTTCGAATAGGAATATAGTATAAAGGAATGTCAAAATAGCATACAAACAAATGACAATTGTCACATCAAAAGGTTTAATCAAATTAGAATTCGTGCTCCATCTTCAATGTAGATTAATAATTATCAATATACCAAACGATGTTTATTTATAGGATAGAGAAGGCTAATAGATATTATCCGAGTGTAAAGCATATTTGTTTGATATTGATTAAAACTTACTAGAACAAAGCTCTAACTGCTTAACTTTTATAGCTTATAGTTACTATGTCTACATAGTAATATAATAGTGTCGTTAAAAATATTTGACACGAATAATGTAAGACGTATGCTTACATCAACTTAGCAATACAGATTTAATCAAACCTTGAACATTTTGACATTGTTTATTATTGTTATCGGTATCGGTGTCGGTATTTGATTATTATAAAAATTTCTTGTTTATATCCAAATAAATTCCCATAATTCTATCCTGATATCATGGATATCGATTATCAAATACATTATAAAACAGTAAAATATATTTTATTTTCATGTATCGTTTTCTTGTTATAAAAATGATTGTTAACTTCTAATGTATTTTGTCTTGTGAGTTATATTGTTGTCAGTCATAACAAATCTACTAATTTTCAAATATTTTATTTAAATTACAATATTTTTAAAAAACGTAGAATTTGAAGAAGTCTTTTTCCATCAGCAGAAAATTTTGACGAAAAGAACGCTTCTGTGAAAATAAACCATGCCGGGTTATTTCGTCTATCCTTTTCATATTCAAATTCGGGATATATAATATGTGAAAATAGTACAAAAATAAGCAGGGATATGGAAGTACAATTTAACACAAAATAAACTATAAATTACACCATTTGCGTTCATCATAGCATAAAGAACAGTCCTGTACTTTCGTACATTTTTTTTACTACACTTTACTTTCCACAATAAAAGAAAGTTCACAACGGGCATGAACATGTTCATTAACTTGAAGCTAATAAGTTACAAAGCATGTTGATAATATTCTTTTTTTTTTGTAATTCATTAAATGAAATAAAACTGGTTAATCATCCCATGTTATCGGTTATGAAATCCCTACAGTTGTTGACATTTTCGTCGTGTTACGTAATTTACCATGTCGTTCTAATTAAAGTGTATAAGCATTACAACTAGGAATATATAAGATTTAAATGCGTGACCTTCATCCAAGGCTTCATTAAATATTCCTGAACATTAAATAAGCATCTATACTTGACTTTTTGTCCATTATATAACAGCGTGACTACTGAAAAAGAATTGCTAAAAAGAATTGCCTTGCATATATTCTAAAAATAAAATTAAAATATCTTTTGAAAATTCTACGTCAATACCGAGTCATTGCCAACTTATTTTTATTTTTATATAGTGTAAATATATAATGTATCATGAACAAATTTTAAAAACACAAGCACGTATGTGTCAAAAGCTATACCTCTATTCCCATGACATCATCTTTTGAAAAGAAGCCAAATTGAATGTTTTTGACAAAATACATTTTTAAAATGTTTATTCACTTCACGTCACATAACACATTTTGTTTTTATTCCATATGTATTTAAACCAGTTTTTACCAGTTTAATGTATTCTCGTATTACTCATGTTAATCAAATTTGTCTTTAGAATCATTAGAGCAAAACAACTATAGTAATGACAAACGTATATTTCGTCTAAATACAACTTATCTTTGACGCTAAAATGAAAACAGATCAAATTCACCGGCCCACATAACCCCGTTTTATATATTTTTCCGTTCTCGATAAAATTCTATATACATATGACACATTGTTACGGGTTTAGAGGGTACGCTAAAGGTTTGTACATACAACTTTTTCGGGCAACTAGATAAACCCTAACTTCTATTTTCGCATTCGTCGTTTACTGTTAAACGACACGTATACAAAGACATTAAATGAACATAGCATATACTGTTACTGATATTGTATATAAATATCACTTATTAGGTTTCCTGGAATAATTAGGTATAGTTCATCTTCACTGTTTGACAATAACTGCGTCCCCTTGCTGAACGACGATTCCAAACATTTGTCTACCCTTTTGTACACATTTCTGTTTTATTATTTTGCTATTTTATTTGCATATGGCCTAGATTTTGTAACAGGGCCGATACATGCTACGAGTATGCTTAGTTAAGTGCCATTTGTCCGTTTTTCGACTTGACAGAATGTCAACATTCTTAAGGGGTACCCAACACTATACCCTAAAAATACCCATTGATAAACTAGGCCAAGCAAAACATCTTGTAAAAAAGTTAAAAGATTTGAATCATTTGGAAACTCAAAAATGGCATCTTAAACATCCTAGTATCGGCCAAAGTTGGAAGTTTCAGAAATATGGGTATAGGGGTATACATGTTGCTAATTTTATAAATTAATCTAAAACTGACAATAGCATAGTTAAGGCAGCACAATACAAAGATTTTATAACTCCAACTCCCAAGTTTTAAAATGCTGTAACTTTCTTAATAATGCTTGAAAATTTATAAAAGTGGTAGTTTTGGAGAGCTAACAGATTACTCTTTCAAATTAATGCAATATTAGTATTATGCAACAATTATGTAACCAATTATAATGTTAACTGTGTCTAAAATATTTTTCACCAAATTTCCACTTTGAAATGAAATTACTTCTGCATAGGTATCCCTAGAGGGTTGATTTTATTATATGTTGTACCTATGGCCATTATCTACAAAAGGGTGTCTCAGATTTCAGATAGAATGTATAGAACAAATTTTACACCTAATTAAACATTATATTCTTTTATGTGGTTAGGATGTTTACACTAATTAGAGATTTATGAGAGAATGGAATTCCATAGAGACAATCCGAGACACCCTTTTGAAGCCCATGATGTGTTGATTAAGATTTCGTTAAAATTTTCTGTATAGTTAAAGAGATGATAGAGCTAACAGATCTTTGTATTGTGCTACCTTAATAATGATAACAGAGGCGAATATTAGTTTACCGGTTTCCTTTACTTATAAGTTACATTGTATTTATTCTGGATTAAATTTTTGTCTTAATTAAAAAAAGAGAGTATCAGAGTCAGCCCCGAAAAGTGAATGTCATGGTTCTAGTATTTGAAGAAGAATTTGGTGTGCTATATTAGTCGGTTGTTCTTGAAAAAAATTATAAAGATTTAACCGCCAGATGTTTTCGAATTAAACTTTAAAGTACGCCCCCACCCTCAAATTGGTTCAATAAAAGAGAGCAAAACCCATTCTGATAGTACATAATGATCATAACTTTTTGGTTTTTTGATCTAGGCCTTAGATATTTGTATCATAATGTGGTTAAGTGTCTTGCATCATGATGACCTTCATGTGACCTTTAAGTTTGACCTTAAGATCAACCTAATGTGTTTTCCCCGTAAAAACAAAACCAGGCCATAAGTTTTCATATTTTGACCTAGACCTTACATCTGTTGCATATGGATATATCATCATGATTCATGAGGTGGTGTGTCCCCTTAACATTTTCTTGTTCCGAGGATATACTTACAGAAAGACAAATATATACAGTAACTCTAATCAAGTAAATTGAATTGAGACTTGAGAAGAAAACATTTCACTTGTCTAATTGGCAATCACATCACATTTTCTTTTTAGCATTTACTTCAAAATTGCATTCCCAAATTCGGAAAGATACACAGACATGACAAAAAAGAAAAAACAATTTCGCTTTCCCTTCGAAATTAGAATTTGATAAAGCAAAAATAACATGTTCTATTTATATCATACATGTGTAGTTTCAATTTCAACCAGGATTCTAAGAATTGCAGACGGAATAGAAGACACTCGTTGATTTTCTACACCTGTCAAAGGTTAAAAACAGACACTAGAAAGATATAGTTTTTTTTTTCTTTTTCAGATAAATGTAAAATTGCTAAATTAAGTTTAGTGTTTTGTCGACTGAATCTAAAGTTTTTTTCTTTTTGCTGTCAACTTGTGGTTGGTTATTCCATCTGTATCTTCTAACTTTTTAGATGAATATGAATTATGTAATTAAATTTTCAATTGCACTTAAAAAAATATGCCAGCGTTTTTCAACACACAAATACACATGTCATTTATAATTATTCATAAACTAAAAACTATAACTAAACCCACTGTGTATTTCAATTAATTAAAAAAAGTATTGTGGAGTCAATTTAAATATGATTTTAATCGATTTGGTAGGAAGATCTATGAACAGAAGCTCCATGGTTTATTTATCTATTCGGTTAAAATTTTATTTTGGCGGAGTTACCATTTGAGGAGGGGCTAGGATGAAATTAGAAAAAAGGCAGGGCAGGAGTTTTTGATTGAAAAAAAGATGAGCAACTTGGCAAAAAAAGTAAATATGTCAGTGTAAAGTCCTAAAAAGGGCAGGTCCGAAAAAAGTGAAAAATAAAAATGAAGGACAATGATTACAACTAAAAAAGAATGCAGGACAACATTTGTAATGCAAGGCGTCCATCCCTCCAAAAAAAAACAAATCCAACTGTTTCGTAGCTCCCTTAGACTTTTGACTGTTATACTTTATTTTATTCTATGTAAGAGCTAGGTAAAAAACGAAAGCAATTATGGTCCTTTCTGTTTCTCATCTTTTCTTACCTCCTGGTTTTCTTTTGTAAATTTATTGCACTATGAAATTTTCATAATATGTATCTTTGAAGATGAATTGATGGAAAATATACGCGGTAACTAAAAAAAAGATTAAAAAATTAAATGAATAACAATGCGTGTACAGCCTCCTGAACAATAATGTAAACATTCTGATCATGATCTTTTAAAAGCTTGCATATTGCATGTGATTTAAAATGAATCAGACTAAGAGTAAGAGTTGTCTTTTCTTTGGTGTTCTGTACCCCTCAATCGCCACCATTTGCATCACTAGGTTTATTGACGTCAGTGACATAATGAACTGAGATCAGCATCCAATCAGCATTACGTAATGTGTCCACCATCACCATAGGGACACGACACTTTAGTGGGACAGAAGTATTATAAGGAGTGCTCAACAGTTTCAAGGATACTGCAGCCCGCTACCACGGCGTTCACTCCGGATACCAATAAAATTAACAGGGCAAACCATATACGCCGTAGTCGACGCAACCCTTAAACTACAAGTACCTTTTATATTTTATGAATCCTCGTTGAATGAATGGACCAAGCCATGATTGACCTAGATGTTTTACTAACGATGAATGTATCATAAATGGGGGTCCCGGTATATTTCACTTAATTATTTTTGTTGGTTTTCATGAGATATATTCTTGAAATGATATTGAAGATTTTGTATATAAAGAAATGCTTAAAACAAATCGTATTAATTATCAGTTATACATTTAATAAGTTAGTTAATTTAAATAATAAGATTCTTAGGTTAGCCACCATATTTCAACAAGTGCCTTATTGTTAGTTTGCCTGCTATGCTACCATTGCCTTGACCATATTGCCAACTACGCTGCAAGAATTAAACAGTTTGCAACTCGACACCAGGATTGACAGATAAACCTGATATCAACTTAACATAATCGCCAGTGTATAATCAACCATTTATATATAGAGTTACTTATGAGACACACCATGTTCTTTCTAAACGATGCAGTTATGGCTGTTCCGTTTGACCCCCATATAATAATATCAATGATATTATAGTATTTAATGATTTATGAATAAATTTATTTTAATACATTCTATGGCTTACAAGAAGCATGAAACAGCACATTTTTCCATTTAAACATATATACCGTTATAATATATGAAATGAACTAATTTGTTTATTATGCTTCAGAAAAAAGATAACCGTATTCTATTGAAGTCTGTATAAAACTTGCGTTTTACCGTTCAAACTATGTTTACCTGGTCGTATAGATAATACGAAGGATTTACCTTCATCAGGAACGCACTAAGCTACACATTTGAAATTCGAGGATGTACAATTACCGAAACCGTTGAAGAGCTATATGTCAAAAATTTATGAAATATATAGCCAAATTCATTTTAGGTAATCTTTGCCTGAGGGAGTTGAAACCTTAATTTCTTAATAATTTCAAAATTTATAAACGTACAATTTTAGAAAGGTTTGTTAAATCAAGTCAGTATCGAAGTAATCTTCAATATTGAGATTCTTCAACAAATGTTTGAAGTTTAAAACATAAATCAACGGTGTCGTTTACATTACGACCTTGTACATTTTCGTCTTTTTGAATTTAAACCAATAATGAGATATGGGTTCATTTTAGGATTCTAATTTCCGTCTTGTAAACTATCTGGAGCTATGAAGCACGTTTTGATTACTGATACAAGATGGTTATATACATTTTAGTTTTGGTTTTTGTTGCACTTAAGTGTCTATGTTGTTTCATTATTTTCCTCTTATAGTTGATGTGTTTACATGTTTACATGTACTTTTATGAAGTTAGGTATGTTAATGTCTTTGATACAACTTAATCCCGAAATTTCCAAAACAAAATACCAATAATTCCAAACAAAATCATTGGTTTCTGATACGGTTAAGAAGTAGATACGATAACAGGAAAAACTGCGTTGAAAAGACAAACTATAAGAAAGAACGAAGCAATTCCCTTTTAAGTTTATCTGCATGTTACATAACTTGTGTTTTGTTAAATGTTTTTCCTTTCTAGAAACCCAATGATTACAACAACTCGTATAAATTAAATAGTTCAGTCTCTTCTTTAAAACATATCTAGAGTTAATATCTTTAAAAAAGGTAAAACAGTGTATAGTGAATGCGTGCACTTTTCTTATCCGACCTTTTGCATATAATACAAAACTGTATTCAGAAATAATCATAATGTAATATTTCAATGAACTTATGATGTATGGTAAAAATTAACGAAACTAAGGGAAAAGAACATAACGATATGCAAATGATCGTAATTTAAAGGTTACAACAATGGATTAATGGAAATGATCAATAGAAGTATGATATATGTTAAGTATACACCCAAACTATCATGTCAGGGGCATTACTTAAGCATGTTACTTTTAAAATTACTTATATTAGTAATGGTGAAAACGAGGCTTTTTTTAAAAAAATACTTATATTAGTAACTTTTCTAAATATTATTTTTATAGATGACCAATTATACCAATATTAATTTTACTAGTTTTAACAAATTTTTACAGTCATCTGGTTATTTTTCCCATGAAATATAAAATCTAATCCTTCTGAAACACTAATTGCCTTTCTGACGCACTTATCTTTGATATCGACGCTTCTTGGTCAAAGATTGGTCTTTTGGGACTATTAAAATATCGTTTTCATTCAAGGTATATATCTTGAAGGTAGACAGATATAAATACTAGATAGAAACTTAGGAATTAATTAAGACTTGAAGTTATTTATAATTTGTAACCCAAAACAATAACATATGTTCCTTAAATAAGTGTTATTACTAATTCTTTCAAAGATGTAAAACATAACTTATTCAAGTAACATATTTGTCATTATTTTTAAAGTCACCCTTTATGTCTATTCTCCTCTCAAATCTTACAAATTCTTAAATTTATGATATAAAATGATGTAAAATTTCATGAAAAATACATTTCGTCCCTGCTTCTATTGAAATTTAAAATAACTCTAATGAGTAATTTTATTTTTTTGTAAAACAAAAATTACCTAGTATATACAATGTAAGTAACTAAAAAGGTTACTTGTTTAAGAAACGCCCCTGACGACTATAGCGCGCTAGTCTGTTATTAATTCTAACAATATATATTTTGAAATCATACTATATACATAATAAACTTCGTCAAAATCGAACAAAGAGACTATTGAAATCGTTTCTCTTCACCTATTTCTATATTGATAATGAATCACTTTTGGGGTTTTCAGTCTATGCGTAGGACTGTTTAAATTCTATACTATTTCATCATATTTTTAAACAGATTTTCGATTTGAAATTTATATAAACAAGATTAAACTAAACATTCAAATATCACAATTCATGCAACCACTTTCCCACTGACGCTCACATGAAACAATTGCTTTTATTGTGTATACAATGATAATTATAATTATTCAACTTTTAGCCTAAACATTTTAATAGAAAAATAAATAATCTTAATTCTGCATCGTTCATTGAAACATTGCAGGTTACAAAACATCAAAATAATTTAAAAAGTAAGAGAGTAACTGCATCTAAAATTGCATCGACTTTGCATATTTACTTTTCTTTCAGTAATAGCTAAAAAAACAATGGATGAGTGTTATAAATGTTCCGGACCATATGAGTATTTGGACCATACGCGTATATGGTCATGACCATACGCGTATATGGTCATGACCATATGCGTATACTCATATGGTCCGACCATGTATACCGTATATACTCGTTTGGTTATAAACACGCCGGACCATATGCGTATTTGGACCATACAGGTAGTTTTTTTTTAAATAATATGCATTAGAAACTTTATAAAAATACAAGTCCTAACTACACAATAATTTTGGCCAATTAAATTAGACTCAACTAAAATATGCATTTTGCCATGCAAACAGACTAGAACCTATTTATCACACCAAACCTAGCCAAGTAAGTGATTGACTTGGTTCCCAACTACACTTTTCTTCGGCAATTAAAAAACAAGCCTATCTTAAAGCATAACGGACAGTTAAGCTACGGAAATTAGCCTTACTAGTTTCACTTGCCCCACCTATGCCATCATCAATATACATTATAATCTGTAATCCTTGATCTCTTAAATATTTTACAATGCACCTAACAACCTAAGTAAATATGTATCCTACTGTACTTATACCAAAAGGTTATACGTTAAAAACGTAGTATTTTTCATTTTCATGAAACCAACTGAAACCCAAGTACGTTTGTGATCTTCCAATATTTCAATATGATGATATGTCGATCGAAGATCGTATGTAAATAGATAGTCCCCCTTTTCGAACATGTGATTAGCTTCAACAGCATCTAGCTTCAATAGCATCTTCACATTTGAACCTAAATTTGTGTAAGTGGGGGTTTATATGCCAAGAACAAGTCTGATTTTTTCCTTATTCCTCACAACTGTGAAAGGATTGACTACTTTAGGTAACTCGGGTACTTGAGATATACAACCCCGACTAATTAACTTAGTGATCTCGGATTCAACTTACTTTACATTATCAAATGCTGTCTTATTGTTCCTTAAACTACAGCTTTCAGGTTCTGTATAAAACGGAATTATGTAACCATCTCTAATAATACTAGTCGTTTGCATTAATACTTTGTCAATAACTGTACGCGTTGCGTAACCTGTTTACCGGTGAATCGTTAGAGTTCACCTATGTAACTGTACTTTTAAATGTGTTATCAAGCTTGACGAATTGTGAATGCGTATCTTTTGCAATTGTGCTTTTGTCAAAACTATCAAAATTTTCTACAGTTTTATCAAAACTATTTACATTTTTACTTTTATCTTGTCAATCTTGTTTCTTTGAATTGTTGCACCAAAAGCACCGGTTTGATGGTCGACCATTCAATGTCCGGGAATACCACACTCATAACATTTCCCTGGGCTTTAAACTGGCAGGAACATTATTTCTAAGTGCGTTGGAAATAAATCTCGACGATTAAGACTGTAAGGGGTTCATCTATGCTGTTTACTTTGTTTCTCGTTCATGATTTTACGTGCAGCTTTGTTTTCTGCTCTAATGATTCGTTTTTCATCTTCAGAATCGTCGGCCAGACTATGAGTTTCATAATCTGTCACTGTTTTCCAGCCACTCTCAGATTGGTCTGCCTATATAACTAATTTTTGTCTATGAAGTAATATATCCAAACCTTCACCGATACTTTGTGCTGCATTTTTGGTCTGTTCGGTTTGCTCCGGGTCTTCCCTCAGAAAACATCTAGCTTCCTTCATCTTGCAACTTTGGAATTAACTTTGTTCTTCATTCCCCTTTCTCTTAAACACGCAATTGTCCGAATTCATCTCTTCAATTTTGTCAAGTTGTGTTTCTGACAATTGTCGTTGATTTTCGTTCGTCGACTTTTGGAAAGCGTCAAAACTGCTTTTGATAACCCTGCCCATGTATCATTCTGTGTGGTTGAAACAGCTTCTTGCACACGTTGTTTAATCAAAGAATCTAGCTGTACCGGCTCCGACATTTAAACTGTACGATGTCTACGGCTAGAATGACCACCTAGACAAATTTAACCTGCGAAAAACAAATTAACATGACAAAACATTAGGTCACCTGATCTATCGACCATACGCGTATGATCCAAATACTCATATGGTCTGGAACATAAACAAACATTAAACATTAACGTAAATAGGTGCAGTCTTTAATGTAGCCTTTCGTGATGTTAGACTACATTTTAAATCCATGCGTTATTATTTTCTATAACGATTTTAGAAGATACTGATTATGCTTAATGTATGTTTAACCAATTTTTTTCAACAAATGCCTGTAACAAATCTGGAATATCACAGTTGTTATCGATCCGTTCCGCTCGTTGAAGTAGTCAAGCGTTTAGTTTTGTCAGGAATCATAAAAGTTGTCTCTTAATTTCATTTATTTAGGAGTTTGTTTTTGTGTAATAGATTTTTTATATGCAAATGAAACTACAAGTTCATGTCAAATATAAGCACTTTCAAATTTTGTCTTCCAAAGTTCCAGGAGATAACAATTAGTGGTAGAAAACAAAAGATTGCAAGGCATGATCAGAAAATCCCATATGAAATGAGCATCGGCCTTTCAACAAACGTAATATTTGTTATATATGTAGAATTATGTCCCACAATAGTACCCAAAACTGCTTTGGTGACGCTGAGGTTCGATGGTTCAACGATGAAGTGTGTTTCTGATCACGATGAAGTGCGATGGTGGCATTGTAACGCTTTGTTGTTAATAGTTATGCCAAAGTGCGATGGTCTACATAAAATACAATGTTAATGATTTCATGACGATGTAGAAGTCAATTTGTATGTTAGGAGACGTTTTCACAGTTTATAAGTCCACACGTAGATTTTTCACCATGCCATGCATCATGCGTAAAATAGACAATAGCACATTAACGATCGGACTTTCTCACATCGGCGTAGACCAGTACACTGCAGCTTTCCAATCTCACCATGCATCGAGTCCTATATTTCTTTGATACGTGTATATTGGACATTTTTTAATTGGTGGTATACAAATATAACAATTTATCATAATAGTTATAGCACTGAATACAAGGCTAAATTTCTTCTGAAATTTTCGAGATATTTTTAAATGTACAATAAAAGGGAAAACTTACTCTTAAACACCACATTTAAATACAAAAGTCAAAGGGAAAAAAATCTGAATTAAACAACAGTTACATATTTCACCTCATAGATATGACTTAAACTCAGATTAGGAATTGAAAACTGAAATTAAAACCATAGAGGAAAGTTAAATAAATTAAAGAGACAAAGAAGAAAATGGATAGGGAGAAAGCAAGATGGAAAGCTGAATGTGAAAATGTCGAGAGAGAAAAAGACGTGAAACCACAAAAACAAGTGCGAAAGTCATCAATGAAAATGGTTAGGAAGTCTTTGGTCGATTAAAAGATGGGTGCAACAATGGAACAATGAAAGTTCTATAAAACAAATATGTATTCAGTTAAATGCAAGTTGTAATGTAGAAAATGAAAAAAAAAGAAGTAAATACTTTGTTATCAATTGTTAATCGGAAAGAATATGTCAGAGGCATATTTCATTTCAATATCCGAAAATGATAGATAAATCTGCGAGTTTTTTTTTCCTAAATCAATATGCATATGACTCAACTTAAAATTAAGATGATGATAACATTTCACTATAAAAGTCCGTATATGTGTTTTAAGTTTTTAGAGTGTTTAGATCTTTGAGAAAACCAGAGGCTAAATTTGAAATATTGAAAGAAAACTGAACATAGTTTGTGTTAGTTTCAACGGAATTGTAAACCAGATTAGAGAACATCTAACATAATGTCTTACAAACAAATTAAGACATGTTCGACTAAAAAAAATGTCGAAAGTCGAATAAAATGGTTACTCTAAATAAAGTTATAACAATACAAAGAAGGTTTTTATTCAATGAATCGTTCAATTCAAACAAATGTCATTTTTTTGTAGATTAAAACTAAAATTGATTATTATACATATCTCAACACAGCAAATTGATTCTTCAAAGAGAATTAAAGGATGACAAATTCAAGGCAAAAATGGATTAAATTTAAACACATAACACACACAGATATGAATCTATTATGAGTTATCACTAACCCAACAGACAACACTTATGTGTTGACATGAATTATCATTAATATGGTCAGAATTATAAATTATCTGTCAATAAAACTTTGCATTTTTTCGAAAAACAAAGCTTTTTCTACCCCAGGAATATGTTATCTTAGCTGTCTTTGTGAATCTTTTAGGATTTTGTTCATGATTGCTCTTCAACTTTGTGCTTTTTTCGGTGTTTTCTTTTATTTGTTTTGTTATTTTTTATTCGAGCATTGATATCGTAGCTGAGTCTTTTGTAGACGAAACGCGCGTCTAATTAACAAATGTTAATCTATGATGAAGTTATGTATCAAATATAACAATCACAAGTGTATAGCAACAGACAACACACCTACACAAATATCTCATCAATACAGCTAAAAATAAGTGCATCCTCATGTTCGTTGGGGATTTTTATGCGTTGGTTCTATTAATAAATATGGTATAAAAAGGAAATTAAGAACCGTTCGTTCATTTAAACAGGGACGAATAAATTTGTCTGAATAGTGAGTATATTTTACCGTAATTTATCCAAAGCATTTCCTTTCATTTTTATTTTTATTTGGCTCTTAGCATATGAAAATATTTTTCAATATTGTCTTGATATGTGAAAATAATTTATCACGAGATTCGCATTTATAAAATCATGCATTGCTTCTATTGTCGTAGTGTATTATATCCATCACTATGAATAAATAATAATCATTGTAGTAAATAATTATCATAGATACCAGGGTTAAATTATGTTTTTTAGCCAGACGCGCGGTTCGTCTACAAAAAACTCATCAGTGACCCCCGAATGCAAAAAAAGTTAAAAAAAAGAAAAGGCCAAATAAAAGTTGACGAGCATTGAAGACCACGATTCATAAAAGTTTTACTAAAAACAGCTTAGGTAATTTGTTTCTGAATGAGGTAGAAAAGCCTTAGTATTTCAAAAAGGAGTAGGTTCAGTAAGACCCCTTTTTGGCCCCAAAATACATCAGTTTTACAAAATTGTTAAAATGTAAACTTTTACCTATTTATTTGAAAGTAGAATGCTTCTGCCACATAAATATTGGCTGTGTTTGACAATACAATGCACATATATCGGGTACTCGCATCATTAGGTCATGCTAAATTACTGAATTTTAGTATTTTAGTTAAATTTTAGACGGTTTCCGTCTTAAATGAAAGTGACCGCATCCGTGTTCATTCATAATATTGAAATATAAGTTGTATTTGATGATAATACATAACATATATAAAGGTTGAGGATGAACACGGATGTGGCCACTTTCAGTTTTGACAAAAATCATCTGAAAAGTGACATTTTTGGCATACTTGATAGATTTTTCCAACTTAAGCTTAAATTGGGGCGTTTTAAATGACTTAATTAGTCAAAATCTTTAACATAAACTAATTGAATCAACTGAAATAGACATTTAAGTGTATAAAAAGTGTCCGAAATCTTTCGTCAGATGAACCTGAAATTTGAGGCCAAATTCGACTCTTAACGGACCTACTCCTTTAAATATTTTATAAACAGTTAATTTATAAATATGACCATATCAATGATAAATCATGTCAGCGCAGAAGTAATGACTACTGGACTAGTTATACCCTCGAGGAAATAAAACTCTACCAGCAGTGACATCGACCCAGTGGTTGTAAACAAACTCATCATAGATACCAAGATTACATTTTGTATTAAGGTCAGACGCGCGATTCGTCAACAAAAGACTCATCAGTAACGCTTGAATTTAAAAAAGTTAAAAAGCCCAAATAAAGTACGAAGTTGAAGAGCATTTTATGGTGAAACGGTCGATGTCTTTGTTCTAACCTCACAGACAGTTAAAAGTCTATCGGTAAGTTAATGTGCTTTAAAAAAAAGTTTATGCAATGCAACCAATTCAAGAATAATTGTCTAATGTAAAAATAGGCAAATACATGTATATGTTTGTTCTAAAGTTTCCCCATTAATTTCAGATTACAGAGCAATTTGAGGGAAAAACACGTGTGTTTAGCATGATTGTTTATTTTTAACTATGTTCCATCTCGTTACATATTCTAATAAAAGATTTAAGTTCTAATAATTGACATGCTTACCTTAAAAGGAAAACGATTCGGTAGTTGAATTCAGAGATAAAACACATTTGTAAATAAACAGACACATTTCCATAAGGAATCATTAGGTTGGTTTTCAAATTATACAAACATGACAAAAAAGTGAACTATTTCCACCAATTGAAGTTTTTAAATCTGTTCATTCAGTTAGAACTTGTTATTTCAAATCAAAAATTTTATTTGTTGAATTTTTCGTTTAAATCTTATTTGTTGTAAGTTTATTTTAAATCAGTCAAAATTTTAATATTGTACAAACCAATTTTTGCAATTTGAATTCAAAGTCTGTATCGTATTTAATGATCTGTATACACATTTAAATTTAAAATGAGATATGATATAACTACTTCACATAGACACATAGAGCTTTAAAAAGATATCAAAATATGAATTTATTTTATAACAAAACGAATTAATTATGTTTACTAAAAAATAAAATAGAATATATTTTAAAAAAATTTCAACAACCAATAAAAACGATTAGTGTCTATTCAAGCAACAACGGGTTCCTTTTCGTGTAAATTATACAAGTCATCCGTTTTTCGTTTGTAATGGAAAAAAAAGAAGCAAAATCAAAGTTTCATTAATTTACAAATCATTTACTTAATTAAATATAACATACATCTTTATAGATTTGTAAGTATCATGCTGTCATACATTATCTATTGTTTTATAGGAGAAAACTGCGAGAGGGGAAAAGAAGAGTACGTTTCTCTAAAAACAATTTGTTTTGTTTTTTCTTGTCCTATCAAAACAAATTCGATGTATTATTTGCATTATTAAAGGTCCATATTATTATCAACAGCAAAGTTTATTGACGTTGTATTTAAAAAGCACCTTTCTGTCAGTGTCCTGGTGATTTTCACTGACATTATATAATTGCAAATACCTTTTAGGGTTTAGATAAGTATAGAAAACCTAATATTTAAGTTTCTCGTTGCTACTGCGTCAATTAAAAAATTGAAAGTTTCTTGTTTTCTTTTTTTTCAGACAAGAATCAAGATGAAAAGATTACAATCGGTAATTGTAATTTGTCTGATATATGCCGTATTCAAATTGCAAGTATCATCAGCATCTGTGTCTACTGTTGTTAGTTTAGCCGTAACAGCTTTAGAAACAACAATAGAAAGAGCCAATAAATTTTCCGACACTCTGAAAAATGATCATGATATTACACCTGGAGATGTAATCCTAAGTTATATCGAGACCGTCCCCATAGTTGGAGATATAATTCGCCTTTTCAAGGGACAAGATGAAGACGAAACTAAAGCAGTTATGGACAAGATTTTAGCACAACTAAACACTTTATCTGAGCTTCAGAAAGAAACCCTTGTTTTCCTTCAGAATTTAGAACATAAAATAAATTTGATTGTTTTGAAAAACCAAATTGCTACCTCCTCAAAAGTTATCAACAGCTGCTATATAGACCTTACACATTTTCTAAAAAATCCCTCGTCGTTAGCAGACAGTGATAGATTTTTGAAATGCTACTACACTATCATGGCCGAAGTACGACATATCGGCAGGATCCTTAAAGAGGAAGAGTTTACTCTGGAGTCGCCCAAACTTTTTTCTTACATTATCAGTCACGATGGATACTGTAATGGCACTAAAATCGTTAACACTTACAAGTTCCTCTTTGGGTTATACTTCCTCGGATGCGAGACGGCTGTTTTATCAGAGGCAGTTAAATATGGCAACACGTCAAGAACTTTTTCCAATGAATGTCTAACTTCCATCAAGAACATCGAACAACACATGATGAGCATATATGGTGTATGCAAAAGAGATAGTTGTGATCGTGTAGTTGGTGTACTGGAATCAGTCATCGGATCGCATTACAATAAGCCCGTTGAACGAACAGCAGGAGAAATCATGGTTCGTCTACCCTGGTTTTACTTTACCATATTTAAGTTTAACAAAAATCCTGGCGGACTGATGACAGGAAATTTTTTACCGTCATATATAACAATTCATCATGGACACACGTATTTTATTATCGTGTGGACTCCTTTTAAAACGCTTTTAAAGTCTGATGACACGACAGTATCATTTGTCCTTGAGTTTGATGCCACTCATTTTGACTCTGAATATCGTGGCATGTATGTTAACCGAAACATTGCACGAAAGCCAGCTATGGTTATAGGACATTTTAACAACAACGTAACTAAAATTTTCTACAGCAGATGTACAAAAACGAGTAAAATAACATTAGCCCCTGAACCCGGTCAAATACTAAACGCAAAGAGCGACAGCGGCAAAATATCTTCAGTGAATGTTGTTCTGCTACTTTCAATTGCAGTATTGCATTTATTTGATAGTGTCATAACCATGAATAAATAAAAGATATTATTCCACTGCATGTTGATTTTGATGGTGAAATCAACATTTGATTGGTTGAAACTATCACATGTGACGTAGAACAAAACTTCATATCCCCTTCCGAGTATCATATTCCCCTCTGAACATCATATTCCCCTCTATAGATTGGGACCTCGTAGTATGACGTTACGCGCGGTTAATGTACATACCGTTTTGAAGGTGTTTTTTTAGATAGCCTTAGTAAAGTTATTACCGTGTTGACATTTATTCCAGCGTTAAAATAAAAAATCCGTATTGTTTATCAATGTGTATGCCGTGTTTAGTTATTTAATCAAGCTGATAAGAAAACAAACGTATGTAAATTAATATCTTATATTCAGAAAGTAAACAAAGCATATGCAGTGGAATAAAACATTCATTTTCCTTAGCTTCGAGAGATATGAAGATTTGTTCATCCTCGAAAAATCATATTTCCCTCGGGCAAATCCCTCGTGAAACATGAATTTTCTCTGGTGAACAAATTTTAATATCTCCCTCAGCCACGGTAAATAAATGTATAATGTTCGATGTTTTCCTAAGGTCAGGCTAATCAATTTTTAGCAAACGATCGATACTGCTGAAAGCCATTGATGTGCTGAAATATTTGTTTCGGTACGATGTTATTTCACTCTCATCAGTATATATCAGTATAGTTGTATACTTGTCTTGCTTTTCAATTATCAACTTTTCCTGGCGCTCTAACACCTATATGGTGCTCTGAGTGTACTGTTTAGTCTTATCGTCATTATCTAGGACTCATTTGGGTTTTAGAATGGGATTTTTCTGTAGGGGTTCTTACTAATACTATTTTGTAGATAGTTTTTCCAATATGTAAAAGATTATGTTTTGAATGTCAAAAAAAGGAAACAAATTATGAAAGCTGGACATTATTGTAGAACGGTAAAAAGGCATAAGAGAAGAAATAAAAGTAATTAATTTACCAAAAAAAAAATATCTTTAAAAAAATGTGTCCAAAACGTTGCCACAAATGTATACAAAATTGTCGATGTTTTAATAAATTTTTAGTTCATTCAATTTAATCTCAATATATACCTAAATATATTTTCGCCTTCAACAATGAACATTTTCTATTGAATCAGATGATGGAAACATTCCATTACTTTTGGTGCGTTACAGATATTTTTTATATGAAATTGTAGTGTTGTTACATCATGTACATAATTAGTCCTAGATATGTAAACTTTTGTCAAATGTAATAATTAGTTCTTTTCACTTGCCTGTGGAAAGACCTATTGATTTTATTTTGATTGATTTTTTTCTTCCTTTCTTGCATATAAATTTCGTTTTGTAAGATGTCGCTTAGATGTTTGCTATTTGTACTAGCACTGCATAGTTATTGGCTTTGAAAATAACCCTGCTGAACCGATTACTTTTTCTTTGTAGAATTTATCACTTTCAACACTATTAACCTTTTGAGTGCATCTCCTTCGTAACGATAAAAGACAGCAACAAACTAATTTCATTAAATTGCTCGTTATATCATCAGGATGTTTTGTTCAATTTTGACAGAAGCGATACAAAGACTCCATATGAGAGTTATTTCCCCTTCTGTATATGACATAAGTAATACATTTATGTATAGCATAAATGAAATACTGATTTGGTGTTCATGGTTTGCTAAATTTAATTGAGGTCAAGGTCAAAGATCAAAATAATATTAAAACTTTTAACTTTACCTTGTTTTATGATCTTCTTTGTCACTTTTTAAGATATATATAAATTAGTGAAAAATGTTTGTCTGTTTGCATTGAAAAAATATGATACATTTGGTCTGAAACAATCCAATGACATCTTATAGGAGTAATGGTCCCTGAGATGATTAAATTCAAGGTTATTGAGTATCTCTCCAACTTTGTACATTATAAATCCATAGAGTCTTTTGCACACTGTTGGTTAAATATGACCTTGAAAAATATCAACAGGAAGTTACCTTGAGTAAACTCGAAGTAGCCCTTTTTGGACATACACCTATACTATATATTTTTTAAATATGCATACTCAAATCTTTCAATTGAGACCGGAAGTAACCTTCACTAGAACAGAAGAACCTAATACAATGTATCTCCCTTATTACGGTCGAAACCTTATATTTTTGGAATTAGTGTAAATAAAGCTATCATGTTTAATTTTTTTAACCGGAAGTGAACATATATCTCCCTTATTTCAAGCAAAAATATGTGGCAACATTTATTTATTGAATTAGTATAAGAAACATATGCTTGGACGACAATAGTAACTTTCAGTAAACCAGAAGTAGCCTCTCATCAATTATTTAGAAAACTGATGTGGTAAAGCTTCGAGGAGAATAAGTTTTTAATTTTTGTTTTATTTTTTTCTTCTTCGGCCAAAGTTAAAAATTGCGGCAAGTATTTGTTTCGCAAAATTTATTTATATTATTGTACAGTTTAAGCGCTTTTAGAATAAATCCCTTTTCGGCGAACAATTTTCTTTGTAAGAGTTTTCTTCTCGTTCACCAGAGCAAACCAGAAGTATCTTTTTTGTTCTGTTTTCATGAAAATACATAGAAATCATACGTTCTCTAAATTAGCATATTTTAACCTATCAATTGAGACCAGATCAATAAACTTGAATTAGCTAGTTATTTCCCTTATTATAGGCAAAAGTATAAAGAAAACATATATTGTTGGTATCGGTGACATTTTCTAAACCGGAAGTAGAAAATTATCTCTCTTTTTATGCAAAAAAAAAAAGGAATAACGCCATCAAAAAAGATCCGAAGTGACATTTACCGAAGCGGAATTAGCAAATTATCTACTTTATTTAAGTCAAAAGTATATAGTAAACATATATATTTTTTTTAAATTATTACACCCAAACCTATCATTGGAAACGAACTTTAACTGTTAATTACCGGAGGTACTTTTTTATCAAAAATATGGAAATTGATGTAGAAAGACTTTTTTAATCGGTATTGTTTTTTGTTTCAATTATCACTTATATTCCTAAAACTTGCGTAGTAAGCTTTTTAATATTCTTTTATGTGAATCCATACACATATCTTAATCAAAACTGTTCATCGAGACCAACTTTAAAGTTGCTGTTTATTTTTCCTTTCACATATTTTACATTGTTTTATGTGTTTATTACAATATTTTTTGTGCTTCTTTCTTAATTGATTTTTTGTTTTTTGTTCAATGGCCTAAAATCTTTCTGTATGAAATTCGTATGAACTACATATATTAATCCATTCACAAATGTTATGTTTGAGTATTACATTATTTTTATAAATCAGTTTCATTACTTCATAACTTTATCAGTAACGTAGTTCTTTCATTATAATTTTAATCACCCTCAATTAAAACGTTGGTTTTGGTTAAAAAATATAGTGGTAACCACACGCTTTTAAGTATAACAATATATCAATTTTGTGAATACATTTTTCAACGAAGTATTTTTTTCATTTATATAACCCCACAACTTGTGATTAAACATATGTTCATATGTTTGTACATATGCTCTCATTTAAAATACAGCATAGTTATACTTTTTTGTTGACATTCTTTCCTGGTGAATCTTTGTTCTGTAAACTATTTGAATATTTAGGATAACTAAAAGTTTTTTGTAAGTCTGATATGTCTTATATCTTCTAATTTCATTTATTCAAGTTACTATGATTAAAATATATTCGTTGTAATACATTTCATTTTCTTATTATATATCAATATTTATATTTATATACAGTATCTGTTTGTATATTTATAGTAGTCTATCAAATATAAAAAAAATTGTCAACAACAATTCATTTTTTTTTCACTTCGTTTTTTTTTTTATTAGACAATGGATTACAAGTATAATTACACCTCATGTAAGAATCTTAGGTTTTGATTGGTTGATAGCCGATTTATTTTTCACCAATTTTCTGTTATCAAATGAATATCGTTCATTTTTTAACGCCGCCGGGGTATTTGCCAAAAGGATATGCCTTTTTTACCCTCTCTACCGTGGTATTTGCCAAAAAATACTCTATCCGACTGGACGCTTGTAACGTCACGATCATATATGCGTTTTTCAACGTTGACATTCTGTGTAATTAAACAGATATAGCATGTTCTTGAGGGGTATTTGCGAAAAATACCAGTCTTGAGAATGAATTTCCCTCGCCTTACGACTCGTGAAATTTTACATTCTCTCGACTGGTATTTTGCGCAAATACCCCTCCTTAACATGATATATCTGTTTACTATCATCCTAGATGGTTATCGCTGTGTTTCATGTTCAATATCGTTGTCCCATCGTAACATGTGGATTGTGGATTGTGGTTGTGATTTTTTGTGGTATTTTGTGACAGCATACCATATTGGTTATATGAGGTCACTTTTGCTAGGATGAAAGTAAGCTTTGATTGTATGAGGTCACATTTGAAAGAGTCAAATTGGGCTATTTTATGATGTAAACTCTTGCAGGACATTTGCCCTCTCTATATACACTAGTCCTGGACCATGCATGATATAGACAAGAATGTTAAAGAAATAACTGATGCAAGCTATACTTTATTGTAGTTGTCATGGGTAGGCATTATATTTGAGATTATTTTTGCCCGAGCGATAGTGATTAAGACAATTAAGGCAATTTCTATGTCAGATGTGTATAGGTGTAGAACGTTTGTGTAGGCTCTTCCATGGACCTCCCTTTTTTTGTAGACAAACAAACGACTGGCAATGTGATTTTTAAGAGGGAGCAGTTTTGAACAGCCAGCATGAACGGTTGTCGTATGTAGGTAAAATTTGTCAATTTCGAACTGCAACATGTACCAATCATAATAAAGGAATAAGCAACAACATGTGCATCATTTAAGAGGTTGGGAATGGTTTAAGTTAATCAAATATATTAAATGCATGGCAATTTTATAAAATTCATTATTCTGTAGTAGTCAATATACGCATGTGTAAACAAATTTTATTGGATTTAGAAAATGGGTTTATTCATAAGGCGAATGAAGCACGTCATATTACATGTATTAGAATATCTAATATAAAATTCTCACCAAGCCTCTTTTTGTGTTACCTGACAGTAACTTGCACGCGTGGAAACCACCATTAACATCTGGCTGAATTCGCGCCTGAATGTAATAATGAATAGATCAGCTGAAATCAAAATATTGATTATCTGAGATTACAGTGTCAGTGTTATGTAATCTCAGTCGAAATACCGTTATCTATGTATCTATTGACACTGGAAAAAGATCAGGGATCTTATTCAAATAATAATTCGTATAAGAATTGCAAACTTCAATACATTTTAATCAGTATATTATTATAAATACACCTTTATATCCCCGATGGATTGGTAAAATATAAACAGCTGAAAAAAATACACAAATACATATAAAAATAGAATAAGCATGTCCAAATATTGAAAATTTGATGGGAGTTAACTACGATTTAGACTGAAATTTAATATGCGAGTATTGTCAAGTATCAATTAAAGCGCAGTTTAAAATTGTATTTCGTTAAAAGCAGTCAATTCGGCCAAAATTTGTCAAAACATAGCCAATAAAGTTCGCTGTTTAAAGAAAAAAAATCTCACGAGAATATTACTTGATTTTGAGTAGGGAACATATTTCTGGGTAGGTACGGTAAGGGCCAAAGCAAATATTCTTTTTATGGCCTAATATAGGTTTCTGACACAAAAAAGATGAGGTCAAGGATCTTAAAAATTTGAAAAAGAACATTTGATTTACATAGTATGGTCGAATATCAAAAATTAAACAACATGGTTATATTCAGCACAATAATTTGAATATACGTTTAAGTATGCTATAAATCAACTTTGAGAATTTGAGTCAACATCGTTGAACTTGAATTTGTCTGAAACCGTTGAATGATTCACTGGTGTTTCAGACAATGGTTTTGAGTGTTTATATTTGGGAAGATCAAGCCTGTTAATCTTACTACCAAATATAGACCAATTCCATTCAAATGAATTGCATTTCACTATGATTATTTAAGTCGGTATTACGTTTAAGGTATGACAATCTTTTGGACGACGGTGGTGGCATATCTAGCTTTAGGCCTAGGTCAACGTAAAATTAATTCAAAAATTAAATGATGATTAAAATTTATCGTAAAATGCAATCATCTTAAAATACGTGTGGGCGATGATTGAGGGGAACAGGTTAGTGTTTTTTGTATTCGATTTTCGGTCCTGTAGACGGTTAACTGAAACTAAAACGTTAATTTTCATTTGTTTCATAAAAATAAATTACCAATGTAGATACAAGTATATTGACAAAAGAAGGGAGAAATTCTAGTCTGATTCAAAAATAAATCAAATGATACTGACATTATCAAGACGCGTGATATTTTTGATTGCATAAAACAAACGGCATATGCGTGGGAACCAATCGTTCCTGTTTTCTTGCCGACTTGTTCATATATTCATGTGAGGCTGACTTTATACAGGAACTTCTTCACAGGTAGTAAGATAATCATATCGAGGAGCGTTTGGTACAGTATTGTTGTCATGGTTTGGTTCAGTGAGTCATGGTTTAGTTGTGTTACTTCCCAAAAAGCTTGAATCACAAAATACGAATTATACGATTTACCAATTGACAAGAAGGAAGAAAATACTGTTTAACCGGTGGGCGTAGTCGGAAAACTTGGTCGTACATTTATACATTTTTACCTATTTGGAGTTACAAATTAATAAAAGTTTTAATAACTTGATCCATTATAAATAAGTATGTTTAAACTAAACTACCTATTGGTGTGTTTATAAGATAAAATTTATATAGCCTTTTTAACTGGCTTCGATAAAATATATTACAAAAACAGAAAGTGTTGTTTTAGTTTCACCTATACTCTGTTCTCTATATTATCCATGATGGACGCTATCGGGATAATGCGGGCGGTATCAAATGAGTAAGAAGGTCTACTTAGTTTTCCGAAACATATCGTCTAATAACAGATCATCTTTGTTTTGCATTTATTTCTTAGCAAACTATACATCTGTTGGTATTATTCGAACCAGATTAGGTCTATAATGAAAAAGGAAGTTGTGGGAGTTATATACACATGATACAGTTATAACCCAACAAAAAAACTGATTTGTATAGTTTGTTATTTAGTGTTAAGCTGTTACACTACTGCCCAGGTAAGAACGAGGAGAGGTTTGGGAGCCCGTAAACAAGTTTAATACCGCCATACTATGTGTATGTCTGTCCTAAGTTAAGAGTAATCGAGGGTCAGGCGCTTAAAAGTTGTTGCTTAGTATCATACTTGTTTTTCGTTTATTATTTAGAACATTGGTTTTCTCATTCAAATGCTAAATACATTAAATTTTGACGTATCTTTTATTGCTTGCTAAGTGTATGGATTCTGTGTCAGTTTGATGCTGTATGGCGACCTATAGTGTACATCATTTGATCTCGGTGGATATTTGTATCATTAGAAATCAGACCGAGACCATCTTTTTATATTTTACTAGGCCCTCTTATGTCTTTTTGCATTACTATTAAAACTTTTTTTACAGAAAATTGCTATTCAAAAGCATAAATATATTATCATCGTGAGTTCTTTGTACCTGTGTTGTTCTATACTGATATATACAAAAATAATATCATGAATTTACTGTACACAACTTATTTTCTCTTACGACGTATTTTTGTGAGTTGAAGATCAACGTTTACATGTAAAATTCAGATCTAATCATATAATTAAGTGAACAAAATAAAAACATTAGAAATTGGCGACAATAAATTGCCTCAAAAAGAAAGAATGGATAAACGCGAAAGTTTGAATATCGAAATGGTATCTATTTTTTTTTTTTTCGCTACGTGGTTAATTACAATAAAACGTATTAATGGGAACTTTATTCAATCAGGTGTGTTAATGCATGGTGCATGAAATAAAGGTTTTTCATACATTATGGAATATATTTAACAGTATTTCAATAGTAACATAATGACTTTATTTTAAACGTTACTCTTGCATCACAGACGACTGGAATCACATAACTAAACCATGTCGAACATGAACTAAATCATGACACAACAGAACCAACCCATCACACCGAAAATTCAGTAATCTTAAATTGATTTCAAAGAAAGCTATTTTTTCAAAGTGATTTGACTACAGGTTAATTTTTTTTAAATGTGCGATTAAGCAGGCAGTCAACAAATCACTTTTCTTTCTGCATAAGAAACGAATATTTAAATTTTATCATACGCACGCATTATTCTGCGTCAAATTATTAACTATATGATATACATTTTAATATTATCAGATTATTACATGGCATTTTTAATATTGCATGTATTATCAGCCCTAGGTTCAATATTAGCCCAAGAGCCGCATGGCTCGAGGGCTGATATTGACCGTTCAGGCTGATAATACATGCGATATGAAAAATAACATGTTATGATCTTTTGATCATATGCTTCAACAATGGATAAAAATAAAATATTCATACATTGATCCTTTTACGTGGTTCCCAAATAAAAGTTCAAAGAGTGAAAAGTTCACGGACGTAAAAATTTAAAGAGTGAAAAGTTCACGGACGTCGGACCCAAAATTAAGTACATTCGATATGAAATCTTTCTATCATATGGTCTGACAACAGAGAAGAAAAACATTCTCAACAATATA
The DNA here is from genome assembly GCA_037788925.1 of Mytilus galloprovincialis. Taxonomy (NCBI): domain Eukaryota; kingdom Metazoa; phylum Mollusca; class Bivalvia; order Mytilida; family Mytilidae; genus Mytilus; species Mytilus galloprovincialis. The sequence goes on along the minus strand of CM075336.1, from coordinate 91,969,555 downwards.
CATAATGAACCCTGTTTGGAAAAGTCAACTTTTTTTAAAAGTAACTTTCTAGATTATGTTTAAAACTTTAAAAAAATGTATTTTAATATTTAATATTTTTTTATTTGTTAATTTTTTGTTATAATTATTATCATTATTATCAATTTACACAATTTTACACAGAGGGCTGATAATACATGCGATATGAAAAATGACATGTTATGATATTTTTATCATATGCCTCAACAGTGGAGGAAAAAACAGATTCATATATTGATCCTTTTACGTGGTTCCCAAATAGAAGTTCAAAGATTGAAAAAATCACGGAAGTCGGACCCAAAATTTAGTGTATTCGATATGAAATCTTTCTATCATATGCCTCAACAGAAAAGAAACATATTTTGATATGGATGAATCGATACAGTTATCATAAACATAATGAACACTGCTTGGAAAAGTCAACTTTTGTAAAGTAACTTTCTAAATCATGTTTGAAACTTTTAAAAATGCATTTATTTAATAATTTGTTTTGGTTTTTTTGTTGGTTGTTGTTTTTTATTATTATTTTACACAATATATTTTGCAGTATTCAAATTTTTGTTTTGTACACTACTTTGTAATGTTTTTTAAAGCATTGAGCTGTATTTTCCGGAATTTGCCGAGTATCACCGGAATGCCATGCGATAACGTTACGGAAAGATCGAAGCATATGATAAACTTTTCATATCAGCCCGTTAAGCAACAATTCGAAAAATATTGAAATATTAATTCAATGCTATTATCATACAGTAAAAATCATATGTTATTTAGTCTAAGTATATGATAAACTAACATATTAGCCATAAACAAAGATACTTACCAGCTTGAATATATGTTCAGAAGTTCCTTTAGCCAAATATCCAAATGTTTATTTGTGTCATTGTTTGTCATTGTTTTACTTTATTTTTATGTAAATTTCATCATTATATTAATGTTATTACATTTAATTATTATGTCTTTGACCCTCTTAAGGGTGTAATTTGTGCTCAATGAGGTTAATTTTTTTTATTAAAACACTTAAGGAGGAATAAATCCTACTTTGTAAAGGAACACTCTGAAAGACAAATTGAAAGAGTTGGTATTGCTTTCCTTCATAAAAAAAGAAATGCCAACGTAGATACAAGTATCTTGTTTTAGGGAGAGATAAATCCTACGTTGTAAAGGATCACTCTGAAAGACAAATTGAAAGAGTTGGTATTGCTTTGCTTCATAAAAATGAATGGCCAACGTAGATACCAGTATCTTGTCTTAGGGAGAGATAAATCCTACTTTGTTAAGGATCAGTCTGATACAAACAAAACATTCTCTGAAACTGATATTATCAAGATTCTTGATTTCTTGATTGACAACATAATTGTTACGTTCGAAGGACGTATTTTTCAACAGACTGTCGGCATTTCAATGGGAACAAACTTAGCCCCTCTACTTGTCGACTTGTTTCTTTATTATTATGAGGCTGACTTCATGCAGGAACTTCTAAGGAAGAGAGATAAGAAGTTAGCAATATCCTTTAACTCTACTTTCCGCTATATAGATGATGTTCTTTCACTAAATAATTCAAAATTTGGTGACTATGTGGAACGCATCTATCCCATTGAACTAGAAATAAAGAAAACTACAGATACAGTTAAGTCGGCCTCATATCTGGACTTACATCTACAAATTGACAATGAGGGTCGGTTGAAAACAAAACTTTACGACAAAAGAGATGATTTCAGCTTTCCAATTGTGAACTTTCCATTTCTAAGTAGCAACATTCCAGCAGCACCTGCATACGGGGTATATATCTCCCAAATGATACGATATTCCCGTGCTTGCATTTCCTATCATGATTTTCTTGAAAGAGGGTTACTGCTCACAAGGAAGCTATTAAACCAAGAGTTCCAAATTGTGAAGTTGAAATCATCCCTTCGTAAATTTTACGGACGCCATCACGAGTTGGTTGACCGTTATGGAATAACCGTTTCACAAATGATATCGGATATGTTCCTTACGACGTAACCATAATCCCCTTCCCTTTCGTGAATGAGACCTACCGAATAAGACTATTTACCGGATTTGTTATCACATAAGCAACACGACGGGTGCCACACGTGGAGCAGGATCTGCTTACCCTTCCGGAGCACCTGAGATCACCCCTAGTTTTTGGTTGGATTCGTGTTGTTTATTCTTTAGTTTTCTATGTTGTGGCATGTGTACTATTGTTTGTCTGTTTGTCTTTTTCATTTTTAGCCATGGCGTTTTCAGTTTATTTTAGATTTATGAGTTTAACTGTCCCTTTGGTATCTTTCGTCCCTCTTTTTTAACATAATCGTGCCCAACTTAACCAAACTGTGACAGTCACACAATCACCGTACATTACGCTCCGCAATAGAGCTTTCTTACAAATTGACGAAAGGTACGAACGAACGTAAAGGGAGCACGTATTACATTTCCACAATAACAGTTAAAAGAGTCTTTGTTTAATCCGGTAAAACAGCATTCTTTTCTAAATAAAAAATAAGCATATCGCAAATAATACACGCTTTTAATATCAGAAATTAAGAAAAATAGTGTCAATACACTTACGTGCATTACATTACCTACGTAAACCACGATTACATACATTTTCGCGGGCATTGTTCATGCACGAGTTTCACGAATAATATTTTAATGAAATTATTGTAGTAGGTTAATCGTTTAACAACAAGTTCATATGTTTTTCTTATTTTTTCCCAAGGAAGTGAACAATGGTTTTGCATTGCTATTTTCTTTGGTTAAATAATGCAATATTGTAAAAAAAAAATTGTGGGGGAGGTGGATTGGACGCCTTTTTTGTTTTGTTTTTAGGAGTATGATTTTCTTCTGTCTTCCCTACATTTAGTATATTTTGTAGAGTTATCTCCTTCACCTGGTGGTGTTATAATTTTACCTATTGTACGTCCAAAATCCTATATCTCACGAAAAATCTAATTCAATAAGTATCGTTGCATGTAGGGTAATGGTCCTTAGTAGGCTTACATTAAGGGGGAAATGCCATCGAAGTGCCATGACGATTATGTGATTATGTCAAAATAAAGGATCCCTAAAACAAGTCTTACGTATGATTCGTCAAGCATACGTACCTTTCGTCATTTTTTAAGAAAGCTCTGATATGACGAGCTTACTACACGTGTAATTAGGAGGAAAGAAAAAAAGTTTGCAGTATCATTTATCTTCACTTTCCGCTATATATAAACTCATCATGGGTACAATGATTGAAATTTTGTATTTGCGCCAGACGCGCGTTTCGTTTACAAAAGACTCATCAGTGATATACCTAATGTATTTTTCTTGATACAAATAAACCAATGGTTTGAAACATATTTGCTAATAGATAATACTAAGTAAAACTATTTTACAGTGATAACGAATAATATGCATATGAATGATATTAAGACTATAATTTCACTTATTTATTTTTGCATGATAAATTTGGCTTACATCTGTCACACAATTGCTCTGCTTTTCGAGGCATCCACATTTTAAGAAATCTTGTCCATCACAAATGGAGGATAGTTTAAATGCATGCCGTAAAGGTATAGAATTGTCAATAAATATATATATATATATATATATATATATACAGCTGACAGACTCAAAAACAAGGAATCAGTGGATTCAAGCTGGTGTATAGTGTAGTGTATGACACTATAGGTAAATTTCATGTTTGGTCACAAGACTATGTTTTCCATGTCTTCAAGACATACATAATGTTTGATATCTTCATCTGAATGAATATTGAGTGTTTTAAAAATTGCTCACTTAGTATTTGTATAAAAATTAATGATAAATTAACCTCAAAGTTGTTGAGTGTAACTGTTGTTGACTTTTTTTTTCTTAAGAATTTTTAATGAAAAGTAACATTTATTTTATAAATTCGCTGAATTTAATAAGGGAATCTGTAAAAAAAATCTAATCATTTTAGTGATTTTATAAATTCTCTAGTCAAATTCAGGCATTTACTAAAATCACTTATCAGTTCAGGGATTTAATAAAATCACTAATCAGTTCAGTGATTATGCAAAATCCCTAATTTTACAAATTCACTGTAACATATACAGTCATATACAAAAAACACTGATCACTGAATTAATATACATTTTTGTTTAGGGGCCAGCTGAAGCAGGCCTCCGGGTACGGGAGTTTCTCGCTTCATTGGGGGCATTCGACTGTTGTCTGCTCTTAAGTCAGGTTGCTGTCTCTTTAACACATTCCTCATTCTCAATTTTTTTTTATACTCTCACTAAATAATTCAAAATTTGGTGACTAATTCAATCAATCCTATCGAACGTGAGGTATAGGATACATCCCCCATGTTCAGGTATTTCACATCCAATTTTTTATGGAAATATTCTTGATCAAGCACAAAGGTGTCAGTATTCACCTCAAAAACTAACAAAACCTTTGAATAGACTTATTAAGAAGGGATATAGTTACGATACTGTTGTCAGGTCATTAAAGATTGCATATTTTGGCGTTAATATTGATTCACTTATAGGGTCTTTGCATCAAAAACCAGTTGTTGGCATGACACGGGTTATGTTCTTCTCATATGTGTTATGATGGTATGATACTAAACCCCTAACGGGAAGGATTGTGCCTGATGTTCATATGATGAAATCATAATCTTTCAGTCAGTTTAATTGAAGTCTGGAGCTAGCATGTCAGTTAACTTGTAGCTGTATAGTAGTCTGTTGTTATTTATGTATTATTGTCATTTTGTTTATTTTCTTTGGTTACATCTTCTGACATCAGACTCGGACTTCTCTTGAAGTGAATTTTTATGTTCGTATTTTCTACATTGGCTAGATGTATATGAGATCTCATAAACATGTTTAACCCCGCCGCATTTTTGCGCCTGTCCCAAGTGAGGAGCCTCTGGCCTTTGTTAGTCTTGTATTATTTTAATTTAAGTTTCTTGTGTGCAATTTGGAAATTAGTATGGCGTTCATTATCACTGAACTAGTATATATTTGTTAAGGGGCCGGCTGAAGGACGCCTCCGGTGCGGGAATTTCTCGCTACATTGAAGACCTGTTCGTGACCTTCTGCTGTTGTTTTTTTCTATGGCCGGGTTGTTGTCTCTTTGACACATTCCCCATTTCCGTTCTCAATTTTATCATATACTGATAAGTCTTCCGAACATCTGGACTTGCATCTAGATATTGTTAATGACGATATGTTGAAAACATAACTATAAGAGAGGAGTTAAAATTCCCAATTGAGAACTTTCCATTTCTATGTAGAAACATTCGATCAACACCTGCATACGGAGAACATGTCTCCCAGTTGATTATATATTCCAGGGCTTGCAGATTTCCTTGATAGAAAGTTGCTGCTCACGAAGACATTATTAAAACCAAGAGTTCCAAGTGGTGAATGAGAAATCATCCCTTTGTAAGTTTTAAGAACGATTTGGAATTATTATCCGGTTTGTACTAACATGAGCAGCATATAAAACATATGTATGGTTCCTTTCTTTTTAGTCTTTAATGAAAGCCAATCCTAAAGCTTTTTCGTCATTTTTCATTCAGCACAATAAAAGTCAGAATGTTGCTCTCATAGACTCAATGTAAAACATAACATAAGATAAATTAAAAAAATCCCTACCTACCTTCCATAACTATTTTACCAATTTCAACACACTCAGATACCCTTTTATTTGATCTTGCTCTTTTTTTCTCTCTTCTTTTTTAGCCATTTCGTAATCTGTTTATTTTCTGCTTTTGAGTTTGAATATCCCTTTGGTTTATTTCGCTCTTTTTCATAGGTTACTAAAGTTTGCAAATTGTAATTAATATTGTCGTCCTTATACTTATAGTTTTAGATAATTGATGGCCAATTATAATCTGTGTATCGCTATTTTACCTATGACGACGATGTCAATTTCATGTCAATTTCCTTAAACCCTGGTCACAACATATTGTACGATTTTTATCATGGAAGATCTTTATAAAAAAAGTTGTCGTGGCACTGTCGTGCAAAATTTCAAAAAAATATTTCGAATGGATATTTCAGCTACGACATGCCCATGATAGGTACACGACATTAAAATAAAAATTGTTATTGTACTGTCGTGGGTCTGTCACAAGTCGGTCGTTGGACAGTCGTACGACAATCGTGAGTTGTTAGGTGCTATTTTTCAGGTTTTCATGTCATACGATGTGCGTGTTACTGTCGTGCCACTGTCGTACGCCTGTTGCACAATAGTCCTATGTCACTCAGGCCCAATTTAGTACGTGCCATTTGCCATTTGCTTTCAATATTGTTCAGTGTTATTATATATGTAAGTTCGGTCCAAGTAAACGACCTTTTTCATATTAGTTTATATTATAATAGTTCAGCGAATTTAAACAAGGATCGTCCCCGAAAAGTAATATTAACAAAAGAAAGGTGGTAGCAGTAAACGTGGATGATGTTGACCAGACGGAGGACCCCCTAACACAAGATGAAACATACATGTCGATTCGGAAACTACTAGTGACGTCATGGGTGTCGGGGACGAAAATATGGTGCACGACGAACGTACAATTGTCGTTCGACAGACAATCAATGTTGTGCGAGTATCGTACGAAATTTGGTATTCGTGAGACATTCGTGCGACTGTATCACGAGTGTCCTGCGACAGTCATACAATTGTTGAATATTAAAATGGTTTATGTTGGTACCAACGACAATGTGTTTATCGGACGACAGTCGAACGGCTGTAGTAAGACACTCTCACGACAGTCACAAGACAGTGACACGACAAAAAATCGAAGAGAAAAAAGGTACATGTCCAATTTTCGTCCCACGACACACGACAGCGCCAAGATGCTCAAAATATCGTGCGACTGTCGTACGACGATCACAGATGACCCATGATTCGACAAAATTTCATGTCGTGGCGCTGCACAGAATATGTCGTGGGTTCGTTGTGACCAGAGTTTTAGCAACGCCACGTGCCTCCTTAGTTAGCGATAATTTTCCATCTCAAGCGAGTAGAATGATATGAAAAATTATCACAAAATAAGATCATAGAAAAAATGCACAAAATAGCGATAAATTGCTTTATCATATTTTTTTTTGCAGTTTTATCTTATACAAATGTTGGGTTTATTTTCTTACACACCGGAAACATTGATCGAGTAATGGTCATGATTGGCAGTTTAGACTACGATATAGATATTTACTGTCGACAGTCTTCGCAGGTCAACTCGATGGTTGATTAACGAAATGCTGATACGGTATAGAGTCAGTTTATGTTTAACAGTTTATTCTGCCCCTTTAACATTTCAAATCTTATGAGGTATACTATATGGATCTAGGAATACCGTCTATTCGTTGGTAATCTAGATAATGCGTTCCAATCCCGATTCGTACCAAGTTGCTTGGTTAATTTATTCCAACAGTTAACTTGTAAAAGAATATTACGTGTGGTTACCATTAAAACTATTTTTAGAGATAACCTCATAACGTTTACTTTTAGAGCTGTCGATTCACCCAAAAGTCGATCTAGCCCGAGTCAATTTGACCCAAGTTGATCCGGCCTTTAGCCAATTATATCAATGAATAATTACAGAAAAAGTAAGTCAGAGTGATTGGTGTCAGTTATTGGATTCAGGATAGATGTGACAATTTGCACCTTACGAAATTTAAGAAAATTGTTGATCGGGGAGATATTAACCGTTTCAGAGATGATATCGGATATGTTCCTTACGTCGTAACTACAATCCCCTTCCCTTTCATGAATGTGACCTTCCGAATTAGACTATTTACCGGATTTGTTATAACATAAGCACCACGACGGCTGTCACATGTGGAGCAGGATCTGCTTACCCTTCCGGAGCACCTGAGATCACCCCTAGTTTTTGGTGGGGTTCGTGTTGCTTATTCTTTAGTTTTCTATGTTGTGTCATGTGTACTAAATATTGATTGTCTGTTTGTCTTTTTCATTTGTAGCCATTGCGTTGTCAGTTTATTTTCGATTTATGAGTTTGACTGTCCCTCTGGTATATTTCGTCCCTCTCTTAAATGGAGGCAATGGTGATGATCATTTGATTTGATATGATATTGTACATTAGCTCTGGTATCAGCGTGAGAAAAAAATGGGTGCTGTATTCCATTATTCATTCAATTGTACTTCAATGATGAGAGACCAAGTTCTTACCCGGAGAGACCGTAAAATTAAAAATGTTGTTAGTTTCTACAAATTAATCTTCATTTTACTTTATTGCAAAACGTGAAACCGTAACGGGTTGAAATGCAGACATAGTATACACTGACAAGTGACAAGAAACATATACTATATGATAAATGTTTTAAACAATTCATGTTGATATTACTATTCATACTGCAATCGTTTTATTTGAGCAGTCAAAATGCGTTGACTGTATATTTCTATGTCATATACAGTCACTGACCCGATATCACTTTTCTTCATGAATATTTAAATAGAAGTTGCCGAACTAATATTAATTATTCATATGACCTCTTCAACCTGTTCTTGTTTTCAATGCACTATTATAGTATATCTATATATATATATCATAAGTATATTAACCAACCATGGTGCCCTAAATTTTAGTTATACAACTTTATCAAATGAATTACAAATTCTAATATGACGTGCTTCTTTCGCTTTGTGAATAAACCCATGCTCTAAATCCAATAAATTTGTTTGCACATGCGTCTATTGACTACTGTAGAATAATGAATTTTATCAAATTAGTGTGCATTTAATATATTTCATTAACTTAAAACACTTCCAAACTCTTAAATGATGCACATGTTGTTACTAATTCATTTATTATGACTGTAATGTGTTGCATTTCGAAATTGACATATTTGACCTAGATACGACAACCTTTCATGCAGGCTGTTCAAACTCCTCTCTCTGAAAAATCACAGTGCCAGCCATTTGCTTCTTAACAAACAATAAAGGGGAGTTCAAGGGAGAGCCTACACATACGTTCTACACATACAGATCGGACATAGAAATTACCTTAATTGTCCTAATCAGAATCGAAATAATTGATGCAAGCTATACTTAATTGTAGTTTTAACATGGTTAGGCTATATATTCGTGTTATTTTAGCCCTCACTATCGCTCGGGCAAAAATAATCACGAATATAATGCCTACTCATGTTGAAACTACAATAAAGTATACATGTAGCTTGCATCAATCATTTCTTAAATAAAGCTTTGTAAATGATTAGAATGGTTAGAGTGATTACGAGTATATATCAAAAACCTGTTATGTGCATTAAGAAAAAGAAATACATTGTAACCAATGTCACTAAAAAAAATCATTAAATCCTTTTTGAAGCCACTGTAACCTGGAAAAAATACGCTATACCTACATGTAGGCCTATAGGAGATAACTCCTGGTCAACTTTTTTTCAATTTTTTAATACGATGGTGTACGACGAAGTCCGAGGGTCCCTTTGCTGATGTGTGACCGTCTTTTTGATGTGTTATGGCTATTTTAATATCTACATTTTTAAAGGCAAGTAGATTATCTGAATATTTTGTAAAAATATTTACATTCATTCTTGTCTAGTATATCTGTTCATATTTTCAGTAGCATACTAAATGAGAGATAATTCTCCTTGATTTTCTGCACATATAAACAAAATTATGCGTTAACATTTAATGTTTACTTTGTTCCTGTTGTAAATTCCTCGTTGACCGCAATTTTATAATACGGAGAGTCTGTGTGAAGACCGTATGTATTTCACGAATAAAAAAAAGAAGATGTGGTATAATTGCAAAAGAGAAAACTCTCCACAAGAGACCAAAATGGCTCAGAAATTAACAACTATAGGTCACCGTACGGCCTTGGACAATGAGCAAAGTCCATATAGCATAGTCAGCTATAAAAGGCACCGAAATGACATTGTAAAACAATTCAAACGAGAAAACCAACGGCCTTATTTATCATAAAAAAATGAACGAAAAACAAAATATGTAACACATAAACAAACGACAACCACTGAATTACAAGCACCTGGGACATGCACATACATACATAATGTGAAGGGGTTAAACATGTTAGCGGGATCCAAACCCTCCCCCTAACCTAGGACAGTGGTATAACAGTACAACATAAGAACGAACTATTAATCAGTTGAAAAGACTTAACTCGTCAGATGGATAAAAATACAAAGGAACGTGGCCGGGTACTTATACATCCCAACAACAAAAAGATACTAGGAACACATCTGAGATTACTCGCAGTTAACTGACATCTAGTTCAAAGCCACTAAAAACTAATTAAAAAATCATGCATCTAAGACTAAATTATCAATCCGTACACATCCAACATCCAATGGATTTAGTGAAAAGACGTCATAAATAGTCAGGGAAAAACACGAATGCCTATCTCCGTCATCTGTATAAAGGACATTTTGTAGATTTAAGAAAAAAAATCGCTACAAAAGGTTAACCTTTCTCTATCCACCACTTCTCCCCGTTTATTATAGTATTAAAATGTTATAAGTCTCTTATTTACTCCAAAACTAAGAAAACTGTTGCTTTAAATATTCCACTTGATTTCTGCATCGTCATGACAAGCATTGGAAATGAAGTTTGTGCAGACCATCACACTACAGCGTTACCACAATCGCACATCGGTGTAGCTTTCAAAATGTTAGCGTCAAAATATCATCATCGCACTCAAGTTCAGTGTATTAAAAAAAACGCACTCCAGCGTCAACCGATCGCATCTCAGCGTGACAATCGAGGTTCGGAGTACCATAATGGTTCAAAGTCCTAAATAATTGAATAGTGAAAGTTTAATATGAGCATTTAAGATATTCAGAAAAAAAAATATTCGAATTAATGTCCAATTAGATAAAACTTATTTGAATATGCAACAAAATGTAATAACGTAAGGAGTATATCAATATTAATTTTATGTAAATTTGGATGGCAACCACTTGCAGATCGCCGCGTGTATTAAACTATCATGTTTTCCAAAGTCGTACACATACTAACTTGTGGGTCAAGTTGTAATAGCATCACATGATAGCACTAAATCCAATTATAAGACTAGCACAAGAAAAACAAACATCACAACATTTCGGCAACACTCTCGAAAATTGTTTATTAATATAGCATGTTTAATAATAGAACACATCAGAGATCAACTGTTCTCTACACATGCTACAACACAATCAATTTTAAAAATATTAAATTGAATGTGCACGTTAACCTAGTTTTAAATCACTTATATTCTCGATCATGTTAGTAAATTCTCAATTTTATTTTTGTATTTTTTTTTTATTTCTTTCATATTTTACGTTCCCCACCCACCCATATATCTTACTTTAAATCAGGTACTTTCTATACTATAGTATACAGGCACTTGTATCAGAAAAAAAAGTTAAGGTATATGGGAAAAAATTTAAATGTTAAGTATATCAGGAGAAGAGCACATTTTTTTAGGTTTGCCTTTGCAATTGCTCTAAAATTCCATAATATTTGTCATTTATATCTGTATTCTCAATCAACCATCATTTTGACAAGGTATAGAGCATATTATCTTCAAACCTTTAAGCCCTTTTAAATATTATTCTATAAATTGGGACTTGGAGCCGGATCGATATGAAAGCTTTTAGCGCCACCCAATGTATCACATAAACTTCCGGTAAAATAATTATACGGACGAACACATAAATTCATTTTTAAATTTCCACATTATTTGTATGATTTGTGATGAATTTATATGTTCAAATACCGGATTTAAGTGCCAAAGAAATTAATGTATTGCAGGATAAATATTAAAAATTACCAGGAGTACAAAATATGATAACCAGAAGTTGGCCCAGATCGCCGGTGATAACCACACTGTTTATTGTTGTAACAGTTTTTTTGAACTCGCTTTTGATTGTGTGTGATAATTCAGAACAGGGAGGAACCAAAAAAGGTATAAAACTTACAAATTATAAAAGTAAAATCTCTCTCATTCACACTCATTTTCTGCTTACATATCCTACTACATGTATGGCCATACTTGTAAAGTTATACATGTACATGGTATTGATCATGTGAGTTCGTGGTCTAGTGGTTAAGACCGATGACTACAGTGCTGAAGGTCCCGAGTTCGATTCTCACTCGGGGTGCTAAAATTATCAGTACATCAGAAGGGTAATTTTCACCCTCTCACACACATCTCTGGTACCCAGACAGGAGTTTAAACTAGAATGGGTACTTTTGGGGCCTCGGTTGGTCAAAGTTGTTCCCTACTTTGACTTGGAGATCAATCTTCTGATATCTCTCTAGTTTGTCTGTTTCAACCGAGTTGCCCGGTGGTTCTCTCAGAGTACTTCGGCTTCCTCCACCACAATAACAGACTTCCCGGTGTCTTAGCACTCCCTATGTGTTGGGTGGGGATTGATTGTCCTTGTAAAAATAATTGTCGTATAAATATACGTTAGTGACACATCTCCATTAATCCCGTTAGGGAGTGTACATGGATGCCACTGTACCCTCGCAGCTTCGAGGGGTTCTTGGATATCGGCACATTCTAAAAATTGAATTTCAAATGGATTTTCTCCTTTCTGTATTGAAGTCCTCTTCCCCTCACTAATCAAATACATTTAGAGGTCAACACATGTTTTTCATCAGTAGAGGACAAATGTTGTCAATGTCAAGTCCAAATTTGCCATTTAGTGCATCTTGTGAAATGCAAAGCCAGCTTCTCTTTATGATTTTTTTTTACCAACAAGCCCTTTAAAAAAACCTCCCCCTGTTAGGCAATTTACTTGTATGTTTATTTTCACAAGCCTGGATAAATTGTTACTTATATATATCAATGTATATGGTGTCAGGATTGTGAAGAAAGGTGAAAACTGAAAATAAAGGACTTCTTGTTAAGAACTACTGATTAAAAAATGATTTATTATACCAATAAGAAACAGAATCAATTGCCCTAGGTCTAATAGTGTACTTGTACAGCATGTACAAAGGTGAAATAGATTTAGATTGAAATTGATACAGTTGTAATATAATACTGTTATTTAACCTTGTTGTACATTGATTCAAGGTCTCGTCAATTTCATGTTTATTATGTCAAACGGAAAATTACAGTATTGTAGATTCCCAAATGTCGATTACATGTATTTATATTAAGTTATAAGATGAAATGGAAATAGTTTCAATAAATTTAAGAACTTTGCATTTCAAACCAAAATTTTTCTTTTTTTCTTAAATACATCATTATATATATATACATGTACATAAACATGTATCAACAAATGATCAATAAATATGTATCATGTATGTAAATGTATGTTACATGTATTTAGATCATACATCAGTCTAAAAAGGTGTTATTATGGTCTCCTATGTTCTTTCCCATGTAACTTGTTTTATTCATTTTGTATCTTCTACCTGTCATGCTTTCTTTGAAGAGAGTTTGCTTTGACAAAATATGAACAATTAAATGTAAAATCGGGCATCTTTTAATGATTAAAAAGATAGATCTGTCTGTCCTGGTATATTTGTGATGGTCAGTTTTATAGTATAAAATTGAGAAATGAAATGGGGAATATGTCAAAGTGTCCATTTGTGGCTATCCTAGGATAGAAGGAAACAGTGCCATAAAAGCCTTCTCTCACAGTCACCCAACTGATCTTTTCATGCTTATAGTCATTCCCTATGAAATTAAGAAAATGAATACTTACAATTGTCTACACTAGAAACATGAGAAAAGGCTAAACACAAAAATGAAGTATCTGCAAGAATAAGTTGGTTTACAGTTATCAGATATGCTTCAAATTTACAAGTGATTAGCTGCCTTAAATATTATGTTTTGTCTGGTTCTATGAGTGTTTTAGTAAGGAAAAAAATTATAACATATATAGTTATATATATCTCAGGGTTTTTTTTTGCGAAAATTACTCCTTCGCAACCGTAGAATCATTTCGGGACCTTTTATTAGTCCAGCAGCTAAGTCCAATATTTTGGGACAATTGATCACTTTATGGTAAAAGCATGAAACTTTGCAAAGTGTTAGTTATGATGCTTATAAACATTTTTGGATATGGAGCCATAAAAAAAAATCCACAATGGCTGCAAATTTTCAAAATGGCCGCCAACAGTCATGAAGAAGAGTTCAAAAATATAGTATCATTTAACATTTGAAAATAAAAGCACAAAACTTTGCATATTGCTAGTTATGATGATTATTAATCTTTTCTAAATATGGAACAATAAAAAAAAAATCCATAATTGCCGCCAATTTCAAAATGGCCGCCAACAATCATGAGGCAGAGTCCAAAAATATGGTATAATTTATCATTTGAAAATAAAAGCACAACACTTTGCATATTGCTAGTTATGATGTTAATTAATCTTTTCTGAATATGGAACAATCAAAAATAATTCCTTAATGGCCGTCAAATTTAAAATTGCCATCAAAAGTCTTATTATCAGAAACTATATCGTGTATATTTAGAAAGCTATTAATAATCAACAAATATGTGTGCTTTGCAAAACTTTCATGATTTCAGGTCATCAAATATTGAATTACATACTTTTTGTTTGTCTTTTTAACTTTTTCGATTCAAGCGTCACTGAAACGTCATTTGTCGACGAAACACGCGTCTGGCATACAGAAGTTATCCACAAGGAATATATAAACTAATTTACGATCATATTTCTTACAACATGGCTACTGAAAAACGTTCAGGGTATCAAGTGTAGAATATGACAAACCGACTAAATTAGATAATATTGATTGGGCAAATTGCATCCTATGCCAAGAAATAATGGATGAAAAACGTATATGCTCATTTGATTCTAAACGTCTCAATGTTGGTACTGGTTATCAATCTTTAGCTGACAATATTAAGAAGTTCATGAATTACGATTGATGCCTGAAGGCATTAATGTGTGCATTGAAAACTTAGATGAGGTATCTGGAATAGCACAGTCTTTCATTGACCAAAAGGCATGTTGGCACAAATCTTGCAACTTAAAACTGAACTGAACAAAGTTGGATAGAGCAGAAAAACCAACCTCACATGAAAGAATAGATAATAAAGTAACCACATCTAAAAAGAAAATTAGACATAGCTTTTCCGTTCAGTCCACCAGTAACTCGTCTGTGTGCTTTTTCTGTAATTAAAATGGCCATGAAGCCCTTCATGAGTCCTCAACGTTTGGACAAGATACACGTGTGAGAGAATGTGCAGTAAAATTAAATGACACGTTGTTACTTGCAAAGTTAAGTGCTGGTGATCTATATGCACAGGAAGCAAAGTACCACTCTAAATGTTCTGTTTCCTTATATAATTGTGCATCTCGAATTGAAATGAAAAGTGATAATGTCGAATCTAAGAAGGAAAGTCAAATCCATGGTATTGCATTTTCAGAACTAGTCTCTTATGTAAATGAAACAAGGTCATGCGATGAGACCATACGTGTTTACAAGTTGTCAGATCTATGTAAACTTTATACGGAAAGAATAACATGTCTAGGTGCAGATGTTTCATCTCGAGTTAATAGTACACGACTAAAACACAAAATTGTAATTTTCCTAACTTTGATGCTTATAAACAAGGTCTTGAAAACATTCTTGATTTCAGAGATGACATTGGTCCTGCATTGAAGAGAGTCTGCTTAGAAGACTTTGATAATGAGTTTGTCAACATATCAAAAGCAGCTACGTTTGTTCTTAAAGATATTTTCGCATCAAATTCAGAATTTAAAGGAACCTTCCCAAAGGGATATCAGGAAGCTTCTGTACTCAAGTCATTGCTTACTTTAGTCAGCATGATTTAGTCTGGACCCAGCATTCAGGATCGTTCATATTCTCAGTCGACATTAACAATAACACATCTTCTGATGTATAGTTGTACAAAGAAACTATCCAACCGTTACATGAAAGATCATGAACCTCCAGTTTGGGCTTCTAGTGATCTAGTAGATACTTTCTTCAAACTTGGACTGTCTGTCTCCTACGACCGAGTGTTAGAAATTTCTACTTCCATGGCCAATGATGCTTGTCGTCGTTATGTCCAAGAAGGTATTGTTTGCTCTACCAATCCACACTACAAAATGTATTTATTAATCTGCTGTAGACAACATTGATCACAATTCAAGCAGTATCTCGTTAAAAGATTCATTCCATGGTAAAGGTATATCTTTATTCCAACATATTTCAGAGGATGTTCAAGGCGTTGTTCAAACATTTGACCAATCTGAACCTATGTTCAAATGCAAGTCAAACAGAGTGTCTCTTTTACCAGATAGTTATTCAAATCTTCCACTAGCTGTTCTAAGATTAAGCGAACCAGATATCCCATTAGTTGAAGGAGAACTTTCAATTGATATGTCCTCATTCCCAGCTGCATTAAAAGGGGAATTCAAATGGCTGAACAGCTGTGGATAGGTTTTGGCACTGGAAAGAACTTCCTATATATTTCAATTCATGGATTGTGCCTTGCTCTAGGACCATTGAAATTGAAAGTCGTTCCACTGTTCCATTCATTTACCGGTTGTGACACAGTCTCAGCTTTTTCTGGGAAAGGTACGAAATCAGCTTGTGACACATGGTCCGTATATGAGGAGTTGTCAGAAGCATTTCTGCAGGTTATTGAGAATCCAAATGAAGTGGAAATTTTAAAAGTGTTAAAAGTAATAGAACGATATGTTGTGCTTCTGTATGATCGGTCTAGTACAGCTAATATGGTGAATGAGTTTAGAAAACCATTGTTCACGCAGAAGACAAGAACAATTGACAATATTCCTCCAACACGAGATGCACTTCTTAATTGAACATACGAAACGTGCAGCTTACCAAGGTAGTGTTATTTGGGGCAATTGTTTAGTTGCAAATTCAAGTATGCCATCAACAGATTTATTTGGTTGGCAAAAACTTGATGGTACTTGGGTACCATTCTGGTCTGTGCTTGCTGAAGCCTTAATGTCATGCCAAGAGCTCATCAACTGTGGATGTCAGATGTGGATGTAAGAAAGGATGTCGAGGAGCATGTAAATTCTTGAAAGCAGCATTAAAATGCACAGCATAATGCAACTGCTCACCGGACTGTGAAAGAGAATCTGATTGTGACTGTGCTTTTTTTTTTTCCTGCATTTGTATCATATTTTAATTATAATTTTAATCTGTTGTTATGTTAAACAGTTACTTGTGAGTCTTTTTTAATTTCTTATCTCATTTCTAAAATAGAAATACTCTTTGCACTGATTCAATACTGCATATGTTGGGGTTTTTTTCAATTCAGGAAAATTGTGAAATTTTCTAAAGTTATTAACTGTAACTGTGAAAAATAAGAACTCGTCAAAGACGCCATTTTGAACTGTATCGGCCATTTTTATTTCATAGTTAATGTCACCTGTTACATTAAATAATAATATGTTTGTATATACGTCTTGAAATAAATGATCCATTATTTTCAAATCATTTTTATACCATATTTAAAAACAAACGTCAAATTTTGACTTGTTAAACGGCGCCATTTTGAAAATAGTATTTATGCAACCAGGCATTAATGATACATTGTAGGCCTTTGTCGATATCAAATGATCAGTTTCATGGATTTGGTAACTTTCTATCACACAATGATGGTGTATATATACGAATACTGTCAAACTTAGACCTTTTGACGCGCCATTTTGAATTTGGACGCCTTTTTCATGATTTCTGTATTATAAGGTTTAAAAAAATAATAATTGACATATCTTAATTGTATTTCCTTAAGTTTGTGACATCTTCTAGCTCATTAAAATTGGAAGACTTCATCAAGTGAATTATGTTATACTAATGTCGGCCATCTTGAATTTGGCGGCCATATTGGATTTTTTTTTTCGTGACTCCATATTTGAATTTTGTCTATACCCTTTAATCTTCCACTATGCCAAGTTTCATGCTTTTACCATAAAGTGATCAATTATTCTGATATCCGCTAGACTATATAGCTGACTATGCATTTTGTCTCTGAAGGCCGTATGGTGACCTATAGTTGTTAATTTTTGTGTCATTTGGTCTCTTGTTGAGAATGTCTCATTGGCAATCATAGCTTCTTTTTTATATCTAGGCCAGGGACAAGAGTTCTTCAATTTAGATGTAAATGAAATAAGAAAATATATTCCCGTTATCATTATGAATACTGGCCACATCTGGACTGAAAACTTTAAATTTATGGAATTTAAATCGATATCTAGTTTGTAGATATTAGTGATATCCTACATTTAAAATTGATAAACATGCATTAAGCAATGACGGGCTTGTTGTTACGACTTTAGGAACATATCCGCTACAATCTGTGAAACGGATATTCTACAACGGTCAACCACATCGCGATGGGGATGATTTCAACTTCAGCACTCGAAACTCTTAGTTTGATATGTCCATGTATAGATTCAAATTGCAAACTACAGAGTTTAAAAATATTTAAACTATTATACTGAATTTCAAGTTTATGTATAAGAATGCTAAATACATGAAACACTAGGGAGATAACTTCACAAAAATCAGCTGAACTTTTTAATCCAGTTCTATTGTTAAGGCAATATCAAGCTGCTTAAAATAAAAGATTGCCAAACTGATGTATATCAAATTATATTTTTCTCGATTATATATGTTTTACATTTCTACATTTTTGTCAAAGGGCCAAAGTTAATATTTTGTTAAAATCTAACGAAAATGAAACGAGCCAAATAAATTTTAGTCAAGATGTTTAGTACCACCTGAATATCAAGTTACAATCAAAATATTGATACATATGATGTCAATAGATTTTATTTTCTGTCTCTTTTACAGCTTATACTTTACAAAGTACAGATATAATCATGGTATCTGCTCGATCAGCCATATCTACAAAAAAAGAACAAAATATATCCTTTGCATATGACGCTTACGTATAAAATGCTCCGAACTAGGAAGAATGAATCTGCATTAAACCTTGGAATAACCTCATAACCTGTTACGCGTGTTTTTTAGAGTGCACAACATTTGTTAAGCTATTTTCGTCATGAACGCTAAAAATATTACTATCGTGCTTTAATCAAACAGTGAAAGGATATAATCTTTTAAGCGGCAAGTATAGTTCAGGTACAATAGTAGCTTAATTCTTTTCCGAAGAAGATCTTTCTGTTTTCAGAGTGTTCTTTTACAAAATTTATGAACAAATTTGTGTTTTTACTAACAGATGATGGATCTTAAAGGGCCATTTTTCTGATTAAACTAAGTAATACAAATTCCTTCAATCAATCTGAAAAGTTTAATAAAACATCTGATTAGTGTTAAAATGGCGTATACTTGTGCAAGGAGACAATGATTAAAATTGTATTTAGAGAGATTTAGCATTGACTTCTAATTCACAGCTGTAATAAATGGTTGCGGGAAAATAGTCATCTGTACATTTATTTCAATGGTGGTTGTCATTGGTGATGAATAAATATTAATGATTGTTAAAGAGGTTTCCTAATGCATTCTGGTGATCAAACAATATGCAATTCATTTTACTTATCATTAGCAAGTGTGTCTTGAATAGTGAAGAACTTCAAAATAAAGAGATGTTGTATGATTGGCAATGAAAGACTATCCACCAAACTTCAAAGAAGTAAATGTAATCAAGTACGTCCAACCATACGGGCTTCAATAATAAGAAAATCTTAATACTTGATGGTCGGCTTAGCATCTTTATATATTAGTTAGCTTTGGTTAAATTCCAATGTCTAAAAAATATTTCTAGCCTGTCGAAAAATTTCTCGTTAACTGCTGTTTTAGTGTTAAACATTGATTTGAAAGAATAATAATCACGAATTGACCGACCTATTTAGATTTATCAAAGGGTTTATTTTAACATTTACAACACGACAAGTGATGTGAGGAAGGATTTTTATCACCCTTCCGGAGCACCCGGATATTATTCCTGTTTTTTTCTTTTGGTTCTTGTTGCTCAGTCTCTGGATCACTGTCTTGTGTTTTCTATAGTTTTTTTTATATTTCAGTCTTTCTATTTTGCAATGGATTTTCAATGTATTTTCCATGAGTTTGAATATTTCTTTGGCATCTCTCAACTGTTTTTTCACTATATGCATTCACACTCAAGTCAACATCGGCTGTTGTCTGTCCATGGTCGGGTTGTTGTCGCTTTGACACATTCCCCATTTCCCTTCTCAATTTTATTGGTACAATCAGGAAGAGGACACGGCTGGCAAAATTCAAAAAGACTTTTCTTGTATTTTTATATTTTATACTACTGAAACATGTCGCTAGTTGGTTGAGACAAGGAAAAATCGTTCCAGGCAACCAATTTGTGATTGATTAATTATTTGATACTTGCTTTACGTTCAGGGGCAAATATCATATTTTGGGCCGAGAATAATAAATGACAGGGAATTTGGAATATCAAATGAAAAGAGGGAATAGTGGTTTGGGATTGGAGATTAATAGGCCTGAAAACAGGCCTATGCAGTTCCCAAGAAGAGATGTTCCAAATATTCTATACTCGAATTTCGATCTGACGTTCAGCCGTTCAGTAGTATTGAAAAGGGGACATATGAGCTTAGAATGTTTAAATGTTTAATAATGATATGGCAAACAACCTTAAGTAGTTTGAACTTTGAATGCAAGCTTACCATTGGTCCAATTTCTAGGTGTGAAGTTTTTGGTGTACAGGAAAAGTGGAATGGCTCCTTTCTTTTCCCATGGACAATAAGGGGTCTGGTCAATAACAACAAACCATCCATCATCTCCTGGACAACCGTGATAACTTTTATTTACATAAAACTTGCGCTGTGAATTTCTAAAAACATAATCAGATATCAATGTGATAACATTGTTTACCTGTATATGATAATATAAAACTATTTCCAGTGCCTGAGGGAGATATGAAGATGTGTTCACCCAAGAACATTTATATTTCATGAGAGCATCACCCGATGGAACTATCTTTTCGAGGGTGAAAACATCTTCATATCTCAACAAGCCAATTGAAAAAGATTGTTTTATTCCACTACCTATAATCTTTTCCTTTCTGAACATTATTCTTTATTTTATCCGCTTGTTTTTGTTTTTGTAACTAAACACGACATTAAGAATGATAATCAGAACTAAACATAATCTATTCAGTATGATTCCTTTTTTTTCTATTAGACCTAAATTAATTTTGAAAACGAAATTACTTTACAATCTCTAATAGTATTCAAAACGTTATTTAAATATTAACCGCACGTAATGTGGTCAACGTCATGTGACATAGTCTCGTCCAAATCAATTGTTGATTTCGTTATCAATACTAATAAGCAATGCAATAATACTATGTGAGATAATTAAATTATATACGATGTAAAATATTATATAGTATAGTATATGATATGATATGGTATGATGTATAGTATAATATTATATTACTTAATTGTATCTTATGCAATATATTAAAAATTCTTTTTTATAGAACGATGATATACTGTTATTGATAAAGTTTTAATATTTAGAGATAAATACACATCAAGAGAAAATAATTGTAGGTTGCACTTTGTAAATACAGCTGTTTCTCAAAACACGCCTCTTTTGGGGAGTAATTGAATATTCATAGAAAATTCATTTTGTTTACATACTGGTTCCCAGTTATGCTCTCTGTTTTCCATATCGCAGAGACAGAACTTGGGAATGTTACCAGTAAATAAACACGTGCATATTGTTTACATTGAAATCTGTGGTAACCTTCCATTCGAGGTAGGGGTAGTTAAGAAAATTAGTGTAAGTTTAAACTCTGTTCAGGGCATATTAACGTTGGAAATATGCCGCACAGCCCTATATTTTGACCTTTGAAGAAAATTGTGCTGCATATGAACTTTCAATTCTAGGATAAGATTTTTTTCAAAACTTCATAGAAAAAGTGGTACAGTTTTAGCCGTAAAAGGAGTTCCTATGGGAAATTGCATTGTCAATATTTACAGAAATGCAACCTGTAATTAGTTATATAACCGACAGTAACGTTCTTATGTGCTGTTTCTTAACATTTCACTTAACAATTGGAAATAATACTATCTTTAACAAACAATATAGCTATTGATCTAATAACTAGGCTGATTGCATTTATAAATTTATAATGCATATATTAATTTGGCTTTTTTTATGCCTATAATCATGCAATCATTAAAACTATCTTGATCATTATTATAATAATAGCCGTTTTAATATGTTCTCTTTAAAACGACTCTGAATCAACAAGTCCATGTTTTTGATACCTTCAACATGGTCATGTATTGTTCCTAATTGTATCCAGAATATTTATTATCAATTTACTCCTATTTCTTTACCATGTTTACTGTATACAAAATAAGTTTTAGTCATTATAATAAACTATAGGTAAACTATTTACCCAGTTATTGAAAAGAAGTTAAATGTACTGCATGATTCCAAATCATTAAAACTACTGTCTGCTAGATTTGCTTTACTGAACCAGTTCATCTTATCTGTATTTCTGCCATTAAAGGTCATCCATGCAACAACATGATTATTCTTGAAAAATTCAATTTTCACCTGCGAACATCAAAATAAAAAAAATGATTAAAATCTTATATTAAAAGAGGGACGAAAGTTACCAAAGGGACAATCAAACTCATAAATCGAAAATAAACTGACAACGCCTGACTATAAATGAAAGAAGACACACAGACAAACAATACAACACATGACACAACATACATGACATAGAAAACTAAAGAATAAGCAACACGAACCCCACCAAAAACTGAAGGTGATCTCAGGTGCTCCGGAAGGGTGAGCATATCATGTTCCACATGTGGCACCCGTCGTGTTGCTTATGTCATAAAAAATCCGGTAAATAGTCTAATTCGGTTGGTCACATTCTTGAAAGGAAAGGGAATTGTAGTTACAACGTAAGGAACATATCCGATTTCATTTGTGAAACGGTTATTCCATAACGGTCAACCAACTCGTGATGGCGTCCGTAAAATTTATTAAGGGATGATTTCAACTTCACCATTTGGAACTCTTGGTTTAATAGCTTCCTTGTGAGCAGCAACCCTCTATCAAGAAAATTATGACGGGAAATAAATAGTACATCATAGTAAAATGTTGTTAGTTATTGTTTGTATAAAAGATAATTTAGTTAACCTACTTTTCTATAAACTTATCTTTCCAATTGAAACGAATTAAAAGAAACAATGTTAAACACCATGTTCAAGCCTTGGGCTTCGTTTTTATACAATTGGTGCCTTTGGTGTTCGCTATTTGTTATAGATATATATAGAGCTGGATCTACTTTCTTTGTTACTATAGTTATATCAGTTATAAAATACAAGTTACCGTCTTTATATTTGCAGTATTCCAATTATCGATAACTTTATTTCTAAGATGGCGGCTCGTGCCCTGAGTAACGAACGATGTTGGTAGATCGTTACACAATGCCTGGTTGTTCCATGCGTCAACGACAGATTTTCCATTTCCGGAAAATGCTGTAAACACAGGAAACCAAACTAAAATATAAAAGTTTTTATTTCACATTTAATGCAAGATAAAATGTCTTATGATATAAATTGTTAAGATAGCTTTCAAACTACGTTTAATTCAAAATTTTCTACATAAGAAAATACATATAACAATTCATGAACATAATAGTTGTTATCCATTCGTTTGATGTGTTTGAGCATTTGATTTTGCAATTTGTTTACGGACTTTCTGTTTTCAATTTTCCTCGGAGTTCGTTTGTTTGGTTTTTTTTACCTTTTTCAAGTATAGATTCCAAGCGTAAAAAATTTCTCGCCAGATGCTGAGTTTGTCTTCAAAGAACTGATTAGTGAGTCGGGGAAAACATAAGAAGTTGAAGAGAATGACAGACCCACAATTCAGAAAGATAAGTTGAAAATCTCTGTTGGGTTCCTATGACTTTAACTTTAAAGAGGACAAATTTTCATTCTATAATTTAATCAACTTATTCATTTGATTCTATACAGAATAGGCATATTTTGTTGAATTTTCTACGGGCGCATTTAAATACTGCATAAAACGACTAGCACTAACATGTATATAGTTCTTACCTTCTGTTGTGCTGACACTTTCTTTAACAACAAGCAAAATCAGAGCTAAGATACACATGGTCATTTCAGCGTTCAGTTTTATACTAGATCATAAAAGAAAATTATCAAAATAGATACATGATGCATACAAAATAAATTACCTTATCAATAAACGAAAAGTTAAAATATTGTTTTTAGAATAAAATAGAATAGAACATTTTATTTTAGGATGGTTTACATGAAAAATTACAAACATACGCTCAGTAGAGCTTTTTGCCGACATTTCTCTTTTTATTTTATTTAAAAGAAAAAAATTGTGATCTGTTTGGGTTTTCTCTTATATTATCAGTTATATTAAGTAATCAAGCAAAATGACAATATTTCTCACCGTATTTAACGTCCATAAAATTAATAAGTCACCGTTTGTATTGCATATATGATTTGTTAACGGATTTTTTTGTTGAAATCAGCAATAATTCAAAGATTTATATCGGATTTATCATTTAAAAATTGTTAAAATGTTCACTTACATTAAACAAACTTCCAGTTTATCACTAGAACAGTATGACAACGACGCTAAACTGTATTTGTTTGAACGTGTAATTCACAATATATATATTTTCCTGTTATACATTGTAAAAACAAATCGTAGATGTGGTTTTGGTGTTTTTCCAAACGGTAATTAATCTCAAGGTTGATTTGATTTTCAGTTCAATAATTTTACTATTGTCGGATTTCATGTTTCATTTTTAACATTTGCGACTTTTTCATAAAATATGAATACAATGCGATCAAATTACATTCAATCCCATTAAACAAAAATAGTATTTTTATAAGTTTCCATCCTCATTAGTCCGTTGTTAGTAGTTTTTGGTCTCTCAATGAAGCACTGTCTTCAAGTGTTTTCATTCTCCATTTGTCACAGTGCTGTAACGTAAAATACTTCTTTTCTTTCGGTTTAAAAGCACTTATATTTTTGTCGAAATTCAAATTATCGACGCCAAAACTGTATTTGTATTTTTCGTGTAATTCACAATATCCATCTTTTCCTGTTATAGATTAATAAAAAATGATCGCAGTTGTGGTTTTTGGTGTTTTTAGTTGTCCAGATACATGTAGCTGTTGTTAATATTTTTGGTAACTTCTAAATATGAAGTTGCGAACTGTTAAAAAAATCACAATGCAAGAAGGTCACACAAACAAAATCAACATTTCGATAAAACAATTTACTAGAATTGCAATTTACTTTTTTTCAATCTTAAGCATTCATTTATACATATAAATTTGTAAATGAACTAATAAAAAAAAGTACCAAAGCATTGACTACACTACATTTACATGGCTTACCATGTTTTCCGGAATAAGTAATGAAGTACGATATTATTTGTCAATGTGAATATATTTTATTTATGAAATTTTGTTCCTCTATGCTCTTCAACATCGTACTTTATTTGGCCTTTTTAACATTTTTTAATTCGAGCGTCACTGATGAGTAATTTGTAAACGAAACGTACGTCTGGCGTTAATATAAAATTTCAATCCTGGTATCTATGATGAGTTCATTTATACTACAATGAGCAGGAATAACTTTCCCTTTTATAAGACTTAGTCATCTCTATATCATAGTTTTTCTTATGGATGTGGCAATTATCTATTTTCCACATTATTATATAAAAAAAAAAAGATGTGGTATGATTGCCAATGAGAAAACTGTCCACAAGAGACCAAAATGACACAGACATTAACAACTATAGGTCACCATCCGGCCTTGACCAATGAGCAAACCCCATACCGTATTATCAGCTATAAAAGGCCCCGATAAGACAATGTAAAACAATCCAAACGAGATAAGTTATACCTTGTGTACAATTGAACACAGTGTGGTATGCATACATAATACGATGAATATGTTAATTCAATAGCTCTTCTCCGAAAATTGATACAAATTTCAAAATTTCCATTGGCTATTCGTTAGGTCAATGATAAATCTTAAATATCAAAGACAGGGTATTTTTTATTAATTCGTTTTTTATCACTTTATCACTTGATCACTAGAACAGTATGGCAACGACGCTTAAACTGTATTTGTTTGAAAGTGTAATTCACAATATATATATTTTCCTGTAATATATTGTAAAAACAAATCGTAGATGTGGTTTTGGTATTTTTCCAAAGGTTAATCTCAAGGTTGATTTTAGTTTAATAATTTTACCATTGCCGGACATCATCTGTTTCATTATTAACATTTGCGTCTTGTTCATCAATTATAAATACAGTGCGATAAAATTACATTAAATCTCATAAAACAAAAATAGTATTTTTGTAAGTTTCTATCCTCATTATTGACCTGTATATATGTTTATTTCAGTTTTGTTCTGTTATACCACTTCTGTCAAGCTGTATATTATGTGTATCTGCCTCTTGTAACAGTGTAAACTGTCAGAGTGTACAATAAAATCTTGAAATCTTGAAATTAGTCCGTTATTAGTAGTTGTTGGTCCCTCAATAAAGCACTGTCTTCGAGCGTTTCGTTCTCCATTTGTCACAGTACTCTGACGTAAAATACTTCTTTTCTTTTGGTATAATACCACTTTTATTTTTGTCAAAATTCAAATATCGACGCCAAAACTGTATTTGTGTTTTTACGTGTAATTCACAATCTCCATCTTTTCCTGTTGTAGATTTTAAAAAAATAGATCGTTGTTGTGGTTTTTGGTGTTTTTCCGAAGGTTACGCTTTCTAATTTTTGTGCAGTTATGCACATATTTCATGTAAAGTTGTCCACTACTATAGCTGTTGTTAATTTGTTTGCAAACTTTTAAATATAAAGTTGCGAAGTGTTAAAAAAAACACACAATTCCAAGAAGGCCACAAAATTAACATTTCGATAAAACAATTTACTAAAATTGCATTTTACTTATTTTTCCCATCTTAAGCATTCATGTATATATTTGTATATGAAGTACAAAAAAGAAAGGTACCGAAACACTGACCACATTACATTTACTGGGCTGACAATGTTCGCCGGAATTAGCAATAAAGCTAGATGTCATTAGTCAATTTGAATATAAATCACTGGGTTTATACTTTTTTTTCGAATAAACTCATGATAGATACCAGGATTGAAATTTCACATATACGCCACACGCACGTTTCGTCTACAAAGACTCATCAGTCATACTCGAATCAAAATATGTTAAAAATGCCATATAAAATACGAAGTTGAAGAGCATTGAGGACCAATTTCCTAACAGTTTTGCCAAATACAGCTAAGTCATCTCTATATAAGAAATACGATGAATATACTGATTCAATAGCTCTTCTTCGCAATAGGATACGAAATTTCCAAATTTCCATTGACTATTCGTTAGGTCAATGATGATTTTCAAATATCAAAGACATGGTTATACTTTTCAATATTTCGTTTGTGTACTGATTGATTCTTTAAAATGTTAGGACATGATTTATTCAATAATTATAAGTGCCTCTCAGTGACCTGAGTAACCATGAAGTAGTTACGTGTATTTTGTCTGACTGTTAATGTCAAAACCCTTAACATTCAACTGTTTTGCTATAACACCATGGTCTCAAATAAGAAGGAAGACTGAGCTCTCGCAGTATATTTTACCTTGCTACATTCTACATCAGTCTTTAATTCGTGAGCCTGTAATACAGGGTTTCTCGTTAATAACTGTCTGTTATATTCTGTTTTATTGTTTGGTCATAAAACATGCCGCTAGTGTTTTCGTTTGATTTCTATAATATAAGCTTATGTCGAGTTGTATTTTATCTTACATAGGGTTATATTTGATCATTGTTCAAGTCGCACTGTCGACTTATTGATGCTTATACACACATCATTTGGGCTTTGATTTGTAGTTGTCCTAACACATCTCTTCATTTTAATATAATTCTCCTCCAACAAATAAATAATATTTCTTTTCAACTTTAAATAACAGCAATAAACCTTCTTGAGGCTCGTGTATTATGTATTATTATTATTAATAAAACTGTTATTACGACTTTGTGGCGTGAAGTACGTTGACCCGGCCTAAATAAAGTTGATCCGAACAGCTTTATTATTATAGAATTGAATTTTAATAACTCAGGCTGATATCAAGCTTGGTCGATCGTCCAATGTACTAAGCTATGAATAAAATGGCTATCACAGCTTTGTGGCGTGTAGTACGTTGAGCCGGCCTACATACATTTGACCCGAACATGCCATCGACAATATAATGCATGTACAGGCGTTAATAAGATTAACCAAAACTTGTCCTGTTATCGTCCGGTTTGCAGTTGAAACAATTAAAACACATATTTTATCATGCAAAATTTATTAATACGAATCAATAATTCAGTAATATGATTGACTACATATTGATATTGTAAATATTGCAGCTGGGCACATATGAAGACTTTTTGAAAGCATTCGCTGCACTTACTCGCGATAAGGATAACAGTTTATCTTGCAGCTGATCTTTTATAATATCAGTATACAGACAACCTGATATTTAGTTCATTTCACATTTTTACCCAATATGAAATCTATAACACTTTTTTTTTATATTTTATGTGAGCTATCGTTTTTGTTCAAATGGCAATGATTTGTTCTGTTTTTCATTGTTTAAGATTTTGTATTATCCACTCGGATTTCATGCTTTTTGTATTTTTTGGAACCAGACAAAATGAAGTTGCATGGGCTTGATCACATATGTTTCATTTAAATACATTGAAACTAAACTCATATAGTGTATAGAAAGTTTTTAATTGGAAAATTGATTACACTATCATAATTCAGGTAAAATCAGATTTATCTTAAGAGAATCCAGATCTGTACTTTAATCGGTATATAAAAATATGTTTACAATAAAAACTAATTGAATTACTGGTATTTAAAGAAGAAAAGCATAACATTCCATATATGGTGTGATGTAAGATCTGTTGCCAAACTCTTTCAAAGCAAAACGTTGATCTTATTAACCAACTCTCTATAATTCTGCTAGGACAGAAATAACCATCATATCCGCTGGTTGTGCCATGTCTGCAAAAACAAACGTATGTTAAATCAAAATAACTGCAGCATGAATCTTTAAAAATTGTTTTTGTTTTTTTTCTAAATAATCTCGCTAATTTCTTTAACCTAGTATCCAAAAACATTACCATTTAAGATTAATTTTAAAAAAAAACAAACAATACGATGTACCTACAAAACAACAAGTGTACTCCGATAGCTTTGGGGTGTTTTTTTTTTTTACAACTCCTTGGTTGATACTGATGGTGGAAGTTTTGTCCGCTTTAAAATCGCCATGCGAGAAGCCAGGAATTTGGAGTTTACAACTTATCATTGAAATGTTCATTTTCTGTAAATTAACTGTTTATAAAGTTTAACATAATTCAAAATATAGCAAGTACAGTCTGGGATCGATTGCCTTTGTCGTATTTGGAAACACTTTTCGTTGTTTTTGGTTTAAATGCAATTCAACTATGAGCTTGACTTTGCCTTCAAATTATATTCATTCTGTTGCACCTGTAGATTACTGTGTAGACGAACCGTGCGTCTTGAGTAAAACATGTCCGACATATATCTTTGATGAGTTTTTACACTGATTATAAAATATTAATAGCAAACATCATTTCACGGATACTTTGTAAATTTAGACATTTCTAATTAGTGCTTTAAAAAAAACAAATGAAAAAGAAGGCGTTTATTTCTAAGCCTTTCCCACAATTTGCTCCTGCTGGACGAAAAGCAACCAATTATCAATCAATAAATCTCCTAATTGACCCTATATCTTCCTGTTCATATATCAGTAAGATAAAGATTATTTTGGATATTTATAGATTATCGTTGATCATCTCAACGAGATTGATTTTCTCGCTTGAGCCGGGACGGCGAAAACGAGAAAGGCAATCGAGTTGAGATGACCAATGATAATCTGTTTATCGCTATTTTACCTATGACAACGTTGTAAATTTCATGTAAATTTTGTTAGCAACGCCACGTGCCAGCTTAGTACTAGCGATAATTATCCATCTCAAGCCAGTAGCATGATATGAAAAATTATCACAAAATAAGATCAAAGGAAAAATGCACAAAATAGCGATAATATTTCCTATATCATATCAGTTCAGACTTTTAAAAATCCGGATGAGGGTTACTGCGACCTTTATAACCTAAATAAATTAACAATAATCGGGTAATTCGTCACATTTATCATCGTTTTGACTAGTTAACGTTACCTTTACTAATAAAGGCAGAAACATCAGACCACCAAATGATTTCAATGAGAGTGCAATTTAGGAAAGGTTAGATATATGACTTATTCCTTCAAACAAAAATTGCATTTTCACTAAAAATATGTCTATTTTTCTAGACCTATGATCTTTTGAATAAAAACAACCCTTAACGTTAGAGATCATAATATAAAGTTTATATCCCCAATCGTAAATATTAACTTATACAAAGTGAATAGTTATCAAGGTACCATGATTATAATTTAGTACGCCAGACGCGCGTTTCGTCTACATAAAACTCATCAGTGACGTTCATATCAAAATATTTATCAAGCCAAACAAGTACGAAGTTGAAGAGCATTGAGAATCCAAAATTCCAAAAAGTTGTGCCAAATACGGCTAAGATAATCTATTCCTGGGATAAGAAAATCCTTAGTTTTTCGAAAAAATTAAAGTTTTGTAAACAGGAAATTTATAAAAATGACCACAAAATTGATATTCATGTCAACACCGAAGTGCTGACTACTTGGCTGGTGATTCCCCTGGGGGACGAAACGTCCACCAGCAGTGGCATCGACATGAACAATGTTTTCAAATAGTGTTTTAATGTGAAGATTATAAATGACTCAATCAGAACTTACTACGTGTCCAGTTTCTATCTGTGAAGTTCTTTGTATAAAGGAACATCGGAATCGAGCCAATGCGTTCATATGGACAGCCTTTATTTTGATCAAGGACATACATCCACCCTTGATCTTTAGCACATCCTCCGTAGTTTTGATTTACATAGAATTTTCGTTGATGATCTCTGAAAACAAGTATTTGTTGGACAAACATTTAAACGGATTTGATGAATTAATATAAGACAACAATCAAATGTAATACTGTATCACGACAATGTCCTTCAAAAAGATTTTTATCATTTGACCTTTTCTAGTACATGTCTATTTTATTTGTAACTTTGTTTGATTGTGTAGTTTATTTTATTCAATTTTAGAATGTGGTTTTAGGCAGAAAACATTCCTTGAAATACGTCGCTTACACACAGTTTGACTTTCGAAACTAACAATGTGATGGATTGTAAAAACAAAATATACAATGACGTTCATTCACACGGTATTGGAAATCATTCTATGACATAAGGATATCAATTTTCCATGTAATTATAAAAACTTGTAACAAAAATACCGAGCTCCAAGGTAAATTCAAACAGATAAGTCCATATAAACGGACAAAATCGAACGTTATCAACTGATGGAAGGAAAGAAAAACAACTATAATATCCCCGACTTGGTACAGACATTTTAACATTTTTACGACAAAAATACTGTAAACCAACTTATTTTCGCGAGCGATTTATTTTCGCAATTTTCGCGAGTAGAAAAATAACGCGAATATAAATCGTCGCGAATATGTTAAAAATTGGATCGTTCCTTATTAAACTTCATCAAGTAAATCAGAAAATCGCGAAATTAAATAGCCGCGAAGTGGTCACGAAAGGGTAAAACGCGAAATTAAGTATCTGCGAAAATAAGTTGGTTTACAGTAGTGGGTATAACCCTGTTTTATAACTAGATAAACCTACCACTTTTGTGGAAGTTGTTTATAAATCTGTTATATCGACAAAATTGTGTGCGCAAAACAAACATACTAAGTTAATGTGACAACAGTCAAAACTGTGTAAACATATATACATCACGGACAAAATGCCTACGACCAATAGAAAAGAAACATAATAGCACGAATACAGTTAACTGGAAAACTAAATTAAAATAAAAATATACACAACTTCAGCCCCTAGAATCTATAACTAAATACCATATTGTATTATGTGAGTAGCACACACTAGCAATTCATTTATAAGGCCATGGTAATTTCCAAGGAATATGTGAGATAAACGACGACACGTTCTTTGTCAAAATCCTGGCTCATTAATTTTGAAAGTAGCAGCTCCCAGCTCTTGAATATCGTGTGAGTTGACAAATGTATATTCCATACGAGGGGTAGTTAGTGTATTGCTGCTAAGGTATAGAAATATTATCATTTTGAAATTGGAATCGGGACAATTGATCATAGCTTCTGTATTTTGTGTAACACAACTAATTTTTCCAGGTCATAAAGAACATACAAGAAAGTAGTACATCATATAAAAAACAAATTGATTACTACGCATGCGTGTAAGTTTAAAAAAAACACATGTATGCATATGTTGGTAAAGTGTGTATTAAATGAAACCTAATGACGTGTTGTCATTGTTGTTTACTTTTTTTCACGATTGAAATTAAATAAAAATGCATGAATTTAAAAAAAGAAGGGTACATTATTGCATATTTCACAAATCTCAAGCAAATGTATTGTACTTCATAGGTTCCAGGGAACCAGTACGGAAAAATAATGGGATGTTCTACCGACATCATGTACAATGTGAAACTTTGTGGGACAATGAGCACATCGAACGAGCAAACAATGTCCACAATGTGTTAATCGGCTGATAATTTACGATATTTATAGGAAATCCGATAAACTGTTTATCGTTTTTTTCTGTTTTTTTATTCCTCTTTTAGACAATTTTACACTTAATAATGTCTCTTTTTACTTTGTGTCGTCGTCAAACAAGGATTACGGAGCGCATTTGTCAGGCGATATAGGCGAAAGAAAGGATGATAAGCCCTTATATGAAATTAAAAGTATGAAGATTTGTTTAAGTACAATGCAACCTAATCTATTGCTTTAACATGGAATGACTGTTACTTAATTTGAACTGAAGACAAAAGAGCTGTCAATGCTTGACGATGAACTCAACACTGAAATCAATTGGACAAATTGTGTGCCTCCGTTAAATAAAACAAAATAATTATATATTTAGCAAACATTTACCCAGCAATCGAAAAGTAGTTAAATGTACTGCGTGATCCTAAATCATTAAAACCACTCTGCGCAAGGTTTGACTTGCTAAACCAGTTCATCTTATCTGTATTGCTACCATTAAAAGTCATCCATGCAACAACTTGGTTGTTTTTTAAAAATTCAACCTTCACCTGTGAATTATAGAAATTATATTTCTTTAACATATTAAACATGCACACTTAATTTTTAATATGTCTTTGAACAAGACGAGGCCTTCAGGTTCAAAATCAGTGTTGGCAGGCTCTAAAGTATATAATGATATTTCTCTGAAAATATGCATGAACACGAAATGTTTTGACTTCTCTTGTTTTGCTGTGAACTTAAAATGAACGTATGAATGTTAATATATTGAAATAATGAATAAAATAAAATGATGTCTTAATAAATTTAGTTCGGAACGAATTGTTATAGTTCTGACATAAACCATTATAAGTTGCGACATACCATTCGTATATTTGCATTATTCCAGTCATCCACAACACTATTTCTGAGATGACGCTGAGAACCGACTGTTCCAAAAGACGTGGGAAGAGGGTTGCATACTGACTGACTTCGCCATGCGTCATACACAGACTTACCATTTCCTTCAAACGCAACGAATACAGGAAACCAAACTGTAAACATTCATCACAGTTGTGTCATACATTTTTTAAATATTTATAAAAGAAAAGTACTCTTTGTAAGTGTGGTTTTTTTTATGGGTGGCTTTTTGATAGTGTAATCCGAAATTCAATACATAAAATGAGGCATTTGATAGATTCATTATACGAAAAAATGATAATATAAACATGCAATAATATGACAAAGGAAGCAAATAAATACATGTAATTATAGTTGATATTTATAATCTTTCAATCATGTGAGTAACTTCTTATAGTCCATTGTTAATTTATGTATCATTATCATTTTGTTTATTTCCTTTGTAACCTACTTGGCATCAGACTCGGGCATCTTTTAAACTGAGTTTGAATATGCGTATTGTTGTGTGTTTGTTTTTTCTAAATTAGATAGAGGTATTAGGGGGGGTTAAGATCTATAAAAAAAACACGTTTAACTCCGCCGCATTTTGGCGACTGTCTCAGGTCAGGAGCCTCTGGCCTTTGTTTGTCTTGTCTTGTATGATTTTTAATTTTAGTTTCTTGTCTATATTTTGAGTTTAGAATGATGAAAAAAAAATCGCTGGCAAAAATAAGTTGGTTTACTGTATGTTGAAATTTATACGGAAGTGAACTGATATTCCGGTACCACAAACCGTGGATAGACATGGTAAACACTTTATTGTAAGAATATTTCTAAGGTAAAAAATATTATCGCCGAGACGATGTAAAATTTATG
Source organism: Mytilus galloprovincialis (assembly GCA_037788925.1). Lineage (NCBI taxonomy): Eukaryota > Metazoa > Mollusca > Bivalvia > Mytilida > Mytilidae > Mytilus > Mytilus galloprovincialis. The sequence continues at coordinate 91,935,037 of CM075336.1, read as the reverse complement.
AAATACATTTATACAAAAGCGTGGTATTAATATGCATATTGTATTGAGTATATATGTGGAACTGGCAAATACCTAGTAGTGAGTACTAAAACATACACTCAGACAGTTGTATTTAGTAATAGAAGAGTAATTCAGGTTTGATAAGGGTATATAATGTAACATTCCAATATGCACTATCTGAGTCTCTACAAACTAGTTAACACATGACGACCTTGATTAACCATGAAGGTTTTGCACAGTCAGTAATGAAACATGATATTAGAAATCAATAAAGGCAACAGTAGTATACCACTGTTCGAAACTCATAAATCGATAGAAAAAAACAAATCCGGGTAACAAACTAAAACCAAGGGAAATGCATTAAATATAAGAGGAGAACAACGACACATCAATGAAATATAACACACACAGAAACTAACTAAGCATTAGAAAAACATACTTACTTCGTCTAGCTTTCTTGCGTTTTCCCTTTCCTGCAGCTGAAGAACGGAGAGATAATTTATATTACACAGGTTAATTTATACAATTACTGTTTTAAAAGTAAACAGTCCGATTTATCATTAATCACTTAATTTATTCTAAATTAAACTAGAGGCTCTAAAGAGCCTGTGTCGCTCACCTTGGTCTATGTGAATATTAAACAATGGACACAGATGGATTCATGACAAAATTGTGTTTTGGTGATGGTGATGTGTTTGTAGATCTTACTTTACTAAACATTCTTGCTGCTTACAATTATCTCTATCTATAACAGTACTTTCTGTGGAAAATGTTATTGAAAATCTTAAAATTTTAAGAAAATTGTTAAAAATTGACTATGAAGGGCAATAACTCCTTATGGGGGTCAATTGACTATTTTGGTCACACTGACTTATTTTTAGTTCTTACTTTGCTGTACATTATTGCTGTTTACAGTTTATCTCTATCTATAATAATATTCAAGATAATAACAAAACTAGAGGCTCTAAAGAGCCTGTGTCGCTCACCTTGGTCTATGTGACTATTAAACAAAGGAAGCAGATGGATTCATGACAAAATTGTATTTTGGTGATGGTGATGTGTTTGTACATCTTACTTTACTGAACATCCTTGCAGCTTACAATTATCTCTATCTATAATGAAGTTGGCCCAGTAGTTTCAGTGGAAAATGTTAGTAAAAATTTACAAATTTTATAAAAATTGTTGAAAATTGACTATAAAGGACAATAACTCCTTAGGGGGTCAATTGACCATTTCGGTCATGTTGACTTATTTGTAAATCTTACTTTGCTGAACATTATTGCTGTTTACAGTTTATTTCTATCTATAATAATTTTCAAGATAATAACCAAAAACAGTAAAATTTCCTTAAAATTACCAATTCAGGGGCAGGAACCCAACAACAGGTTGTCCGATTTATCTGAAAATTTCAGGGCAGATAGATCTTGACCTGATAAACAATTTATCCCCTGTCAGATTTGCTCTTAATGCTTTGGTTTTTGAGTTATAAGCCAAAAACTGCATTTTACCCCTATCTTCTATTTTTAGCCATGGCGGCCATCTTGGTTGGATGACCGGGTCATCGGACACATTTTTTAAACTAGATACCCAAAAGATGATTGTGGATAAGTTTGGATTAATTTGGCCCAGTAGTTTCAGAGGAGAAGATTTTTGTAAAAGATTACTAAGATTTACGAAAAATGGTTAAAAATTGACTATAAAGGGCAATAACTCCTATATGGGTCAACTGACCATTTCGGTCGTGTTGACTTATTTGTAAATCTTACTTTGCTGAACATTATTGCTGTTTACAGTTTATTTCTATCTTTAATAATTTTCAAGATAATAACCAAAAACAGTAAAATTTCCTTAAAATTACCAATTCAGGGGCAGCAACCCAACAACAGGTTGTCAGATTCATCTGAAAATTTCAGGGTAGATAGATCTTGACCTGATAAACAATTTTCTAATAGTCAGATTTGCTCTTAATGCTTTGGTTTTTAAGTTATAAGCCAAAAACTGCATTTTACCCCTATGTTCTATTTTTAGCCATGGCGGCCATCTTGGTTGGTTGGCCGGGTCCCTGGACACATTTTTTAAACTAGATACCCCAAAGATAATTGTGGCCAAGTTTGGATAAGTTTGGCCCAGTGGTTTCAGAGGAGAAAATTTTTGTAAAAGATTACTAAGATTTACGAAAAATGGTTAAAAATTGACTATAAAGGGCAATAACTCCTATATGGGTCAACTGACCATTTCGGTCATGTTGCCTTATTTGTAGATCTTACTTTGCTGAACATTATTGCTGTTTACAGTTTATCTCTATCTATAATAATATTCAAGATAATAACCATATAACGGCAAAATTTCCTTAAAATTGCCAATTCAGGGGCAGCAACCCAACAACCGGTTGTCCGATTCGTCTGAAAATTTACGGGCAGATAGATCTTGACTTAATAAACAATTTAACCCCATGTCAGATTTGCTCTAAATGCTTCGGTTTCAGAGTTATAAGCCAAAAACTGCATTTGACCCCTATGTTCTATTTTTAGCCATGGCGGCCATCTTGGTTGGTTGGCCGGGTAACCGAACACATTTTTTAAACTAGATACCCCAATGATGATTGTGGCCAAGTTTGGTTAAATTTGGCCCAGTAGTTTCAGAGGAGAAGATTTTTGTAAAAGTTAACGACGATGGACGACGGACGACGGACGCCGGACGACGCCGGACGCCAAGTGATGAGAAAAGCTCACTTGGCCCTTCGGGCCAGGTGAGCTAAAAACAGCAAAATTTCCTCAAAATTACCAATTCAGGGGCAGCAACCTAACAACCGATTATCCGATTCATCTAAAAATTCCAGGGCAGATAGATCGTGACCTGATCAACAATTTTACTTCCTGTCAGATTTGCTCTTAATGCTTTGGTTTTTGAGTTATAAGCCAAAAACTGTATTTTAACCCCATGTTCTTTTTTTAGCCATGGCGGCCATCTTGGTTTGTTGGCCGAGTTACCGGACACAATTTTTTAACTAGATACCCCAATGATAATTATGGCTAAGTTTGGTTAAATTTGGCCCAGTAGTTTCAGAGGAGAAGATATTTCTAAAAGATTACTAAGATTTACGAAAAGTGGTTTAAAATTGACTATAAAGGGCAATAACTCCTAAAGTAATCAACTGACCATTTTGGTCATGTTGCCTTATTTGTAGAGCTTACTTTGCTGAACATTATTGCTGTTTACAGTTTATCTCTATCTATAATAATATTCAAGATAATAACCAAAAACAGCAAAATTTCCTTAAAATTACAATTTCAGGGGAAGCAACCCAACAACGGAATGTCCGATTCATCTGAAATTTTCAGGGCAAATAGATCTTGACCTGATGAACAATTTTCCCCATGTCACATATGCTCTAAATGCTTTGGTTTTTGAGTTATAAGCCAAAAACTGCATTTTACCCCTATGTTCTATTTTTAGCCATGGCGGCCATCTTGGTTGGTTGGCCAGGTCATCGGACACATTTTTTAAATTAGATACCCCAATGATGATTGTGGCCAAGTTTAGGTAAATTTGGCCCAGTAGTTTCAGAGGAGAAGATTTTTGTAAAAGTTAACGCAGTACGACGGCGGACGACGACGACGGACGACGGACGCCGGACGCCGGACGCCAAGTGATGAGAAAAATTTACTTTCGGCCAAGTGAGCCAAAAAAAACTAAACGTCCTGATCATTTTTTTCCCTTATGTTAACCATGCAACTTGTTTCTTGTGTATATTTTGAGTTAAGTATGATGACCATTATCCCTTAACTAGTATACATTTTTGTATAGAGACCAAACTGAAGCACGCCTCCATGTACGGGAGTTTCTCGCTGCATTGAAGACATTTTGGTGGCCTTCGATTGTTGTCTGATCACAATGGTGTGGTTGTTGTCTCTTTAACACATTCCCCATTTCCATTCACTATTTTGATAGTTATCAAATTCAAAAAAGGATTGAAAGTTAATGAGAATTTTACCGTACATGGATATCTTTGTCATGATTATTAAATGTTATTACTTTTGTTTGAGCTGACAGTTTGCACCACTACGCATACAACAACTAAGATTAGGAACAGTCTGGTCATTTCACTTATTGTTGTCTCCGTTTATCTACAATAAACAAAAACTCTTTACTGCTATTTATTTTTTTAATTGTTGTCTCCGCTTTTCTTAAACCAAAAACAGTCGTTAGTGTTAATGTTGTTGTTCCGTTTGTCTTAAACCGAAATAAATATTGTTACTGTTTCTTTCTAATTTTTTATCTTCATTTGTCTTAAACATAAAATCAAATCGTTACTATTATTTTTAATTTGCTGTCTCCGTTTCTATATTATTTTTTTTTTATTATTTTTGTCCTTGTTTGTACAAAATCCCAAAAATATCGTTATTTACTGTATTTAATTCCATTGTTGTCTACAAACAAAATAAAAAGGTTTACTTAATTTTCTTCGTCTTGATATATTTCAATTTTCTTTCATTTTTTACAAATTAAGGTTTTACCTAACACTACAGGGAGATAACTCTGTAAAGTCGGCTAAACGTTTTAATTACATTGTGTTGTAAAAGGAATATCAAGCTTCTCAATGATAAAAATTGGTGTTTGTCAAACTGCTATATAACCAGTGTAATTTTTCTGACAAAACGGTTGGTTCAAAGTTTTTGAAATTTTTATATTTTTGTTAAAGGGTCAAAGTAAATACGAGCCAAATTAATTTTAATTAAAGTGTTGGGTACCACCTTAAAACTATTTAATTAGCGTTTAGTTTAATTCTTTTTTTTTTTTTTGCCGAAATAGATTCTCATAAATATCATTGACCATTTTAAGAGCCATTTTTTTTTTCAGACATTTATTTTTTTATACGCAAAGGCACTATTTTCATTTAATATAATTCATTACATACCCTATAAGAGATACCAATAAATACCACTTATACACAAGGTACTTGTTTCAATGCCTGGACTATGACTGACAATACATCTGTCAGCAGCTTTTTTTAATATAGTTTCATTCTCCATCTACGCATGTTAACTTGTTTTTATCTTAACAAACCGTGCCTCCTTCCGCGGCTTCCTTGTTAGGGAAAAATAATCTAGATGTGACGCAGGACATGATACCTATACTGAAGATAAATGTTAAGTGAATATTTAACCGATTAATTTATCTATATTTGATTTAAATGATATCATTTTGAAATTTACTATGTATATGTTAATACATTTTTCCGAATTGTTGCATCTTAATCAGTGAACCCAATTTTTCAGTTTAATACATATTGCTATTGAAAACATTTAGCTACACACATTCAGATGCATTGCAGCTCTCATTTTTCTCTTTCTGTTATATTTTTACGGCCTATGTTTTTTTTCCTCAATAATACAAAAGTGTATAATTAACAAACTATACTAAGAAAAAAGTAAAATCATAAATATACTTAAGTCAGAGAAAAATTTAAAACGGAAAGTCCCTATTCAAATGGCAAAATCAAAAGCCCAAACACATCAAACGAATGGATAAAAACCGTATCCATTAATAACACATTTCTTACTTATTTTGTATGTCGGAACTGCTTACTAAGTTGATCAATAAATCCGCCAAGTTAATATTTTTTGGTCTTTATTTCAGAATTAGGATGGAAAACAACTTTGTTAGTGGTTTGTGTTAAAAAAGTAATAAAAAAAAATAAATCTACATTTTCGAATGTGTAATTGTTTTGTCTTAAAAGCAAAATATCATTTCATATTTTAATGATTACGCGATATGTTACAAAGTATCATAACGATATTTTAAACAGAACCGTATATGTGAAAGTTAAATGGGCTGTGATCATATGATAACCTAATTTATTCAGTTAATTTTATATAATTGGCTTATGTGTGAACATAATTAATCAGAAACAAAATATAATTATACCTATGAATCGAAATAACAAATGTTTTGAACTACCGGGATAAAACAAATATGTTTTATGAGCTTTTGGGATATCGAATAATTGCGGTCTTGCAATCTGTTTTGCGACCAACTGTGAGTTTGACCATCATTGTAATTCAGAAGCAACTACTGATTTGCAATTTGTCTGTAAGTTAATTATTCACACTTTAAATTTATCATAGTTTCTCAATAATCTTTCAGTTACCATATCCGTCTGGCGTATATACAAAATTTAGTACTGGTATCTATGATGAGTTTATTCATCCATCATGGTAATTATGAGGTTCGTTCTTCGTTTATATCTAAAAAAAACTCTTATGACGAATAAACTGAGGAAACAATAATAAACTATCTTTTTAAAGATATACAGAAAATACAAATTTCCGTAAAAATTAACGAAAGAACCAGCAGATTTCGAGTATACGACTAAGCAAGAAAGATAGAGCTACACCTTCGAAAACTGGGGCGATACCCAGAAGGGTCGTTAGCTATATAGTCTGTTCCTATAGTCGCGTAGTTCGTGGCAAGTGCACATATAATAATTGATCAGAAAACATGGTAAAGGAATAATTAGATTTTTAAAATGCTTTCGGAAAGTTGTTCTTACATGTCTTATGTGAAACTAAATCAATTGAAAGAGTAGTTGATTTAATCAAAACTCACAAAACGAGTCAAAACGTGCTCTATTCGTTCTTGTATTGAAAGCTTCTTTTCCGTAGAACTATATTTCCTCTGGTCCATTCCAAAACTATAAATTAAAAAAACGAAATTCTTTTTGAGAAAACAGTTTTAAACGACAGCAACATGAAAATGAAAACAACATGATAAAATGTAAGTAGTAAGTTATATTAAGGATAGAAAAGGTGTCGAGTTAAGTGATTGGATAACAACTTAGATATGTCAGAACATATTCCAAAAATTGCCAGTGTATATGAGTCGGGTTTTATAGCCCTTATTTAAATAATGTCAATTATAATGTTATTATATGACATAATTTACTTAACAGAAGAGGAAAAATGCCAGAAGCTTACCAAGGGTAAACAAAATGTTGAGAATCCTTTTTTTTACGTTCTTCATTTAAAATGGACCAGCAACCTAATTAATGGTTGAATCTATTATAATACATTAGTGTCTATAATTATTCTCATAGGACATTACAAAATCTGTGGAATTTATGATGGGAGTGAACTGATATTTCTGGTGGATATACATGGTTAAAACTATTTGAAAGAATGTTTCTAAGGTGAAAATTTTATCGTCAAAATGAAGTTGTATACATGAATTACATGTATACAAAAGCGTGGTATTAATATGCATATTGTATTGAGTATATATGTGCAACTGGCAAATACCTAGTAGTGAGTACTCAAACATGCATTCAGACAGTGTTTTTTTTTTTTTTGTAATAGAAGAGTAATTCAGGTTTGATAGGGGTATGTAATGTAACATACCAATATGCACTCTCTCAACAAACTAGTTAACACATGACGACCAGTCGAGTTTTACATGATTTTGACTATCCATGAAGGTCTTGCAAGGTCGGTAATAAAACATGATATCAGATATCAACATACTTACATCTTATTGGTCTAGCTTCCTTGAGTTTTCCAATTCCTGAACTTGAAGAACGGAGAGATAATTTATATTGCACAGGTTAATTTATACAATTATTGTTTTAAAAGTAAACAGTCCGATTTATAATTTATCACTTAATTTATTTTAAATTAAAAAAAATAACCATCCGGATCATTTTTCCGACGTAGTCGGTATATTTTCGGTTTGTGCCCTTTGAACTTAAGGACGCTTAACTATGGCAACAGAATACGCATGCTCGAACATCCTTTCTGTGATTGGACAAAATGCTGTCATGGTGGGTGATTTGGTTGTTTGAAAAAACGTCTCGTTAATTATATCGTGATGGATAGCAAATGAAAAACTATAAATATTTGACTAGATCTTACAAAGATTTATATTTTTACTAAAATACTTGTTTCTCCAATAGCTCTTTGCATCCGTGACAGCTGTTTATTCGGGACAATTATATAATTTTTAATGTAAACTTTGTTGTACGAACGTACATGACTTTTAGAACGCACCTACGCATGTGAGATTTCCGCGGGGTTTTGGTGAATGTAAACACAAAGATACGAGGACCGAGAATACTGAACACAAACAGAGAAAACGTTATTTAAATGGTATCTTTGTGCTTCTGAAGGTTATCGAAATGATAGTTTTAAACATATACTTAAATTTAAATACGTCGGATATCTTTTTTAAAGATAGTTCTTGTTTTCATTATGCTAACAATGCAACTTGTTGAGATTTCAGGACATAGTTTAACCTTACAACATGGGCATTTTTAAAGTCGAGAACCTTGTGAGTAATTGTCTTTATCTCATTCTTAATCGTATTATAGTTTTTGGATGATTTATTTTTATTAGTTCTCAATGGTATTGTGTTCAAAACTGATCTGTGATATGTTCTCGAAAAGGTCGATGATTTGCGGTCTTAGTTACATGTTATCTACATGTTTTCTTTTATTAATTGATAATGTGTAATTATACATTATTTGAACAACTAATTTTTAACTACACAATGAAAGACAAGTACTTCCTAATAAACGTCAATGCCAAATCCCTTGCTTGTATCACAATTTGCATGATTTTGTCAAATGTCGGTACTAAGCCGTCCCACTACAAGAACACATCAATAACTTTGCCATTTTAGTTTAATATCAAGCGAGAAAACTAATGGCCTAATTTCTGTACAGAAATTGAACGAAAAACAAATATTTAAACATCAACAAACGACAACTACTGAATTACAGGCTCCTGACTTAGGGCAGGCACATATATAGAAAGTGGCGAGGACAAACATGTAAGCGGGATCCTAAACCTCCCCTAACCTAATGTATGTATGAAAATTACGATAAAATACATTCATCGTCTTAGTCTTACAGGTACATGTACTTACGTGTATGAAACAATCATTTATCAATATAGCTTGAGAAAAGATACATGTAATTTACACATCAATTAAGGATGAAGTCATATCATGTTAAAAAAAAATTTACTACAAAACAGTATAAAATATTTTGCCCCATATCACCCACTTTTTCATTTAAGTTTTAAATAGCTCATAAACAGTCATTAAGCTAAATTTGAGCAGATTCTACACTTATTTTCTTACAATTTGAGACCCAAATGATGCAATTGCTAAATATGAGATTAAAGTGCGTCAGCTTTTTCCCGTCATTTGTATAATATTTCTATAATTCCAAACTAATTTGACCTGACTTTATCGTTAACTGTTTTATATTCATCAATTCATTTTCCTTGTATTGACGTTTTGTCTTAAAAATATAGTAACAGGAGAAAAATACTAATTATTTGTTCAAGGGCATGAATATTAGGAAGCCATTGATTCCAATAACAACGATGACGATATCACTAAAAAAACATCCTTAGATGAGACGATTATAAATTAATAAATTAATTGGCCTATGTATGGGCCTTCTTTGACTTTTTCCTCTTTTTTTATATTTAGATTGTATTTACGAGTTAGAACATCGGTAAATTGACGTTTCCTCTTTATGTTACTTAAGAACTTTCAAATAAGGCAGGTAATTCAGAGAAACTTAAACAACGTGTAAGGTCATCGTACTATCATTGTTATACAAATTATGTGCCGATACAAAAAGTATAATGATTGTTGTTGTCCAATTTGGAATCATTATTTTTCAATTAATCTTATAAAGAGATTTAACAAAACACCACAATTAAATTAACATTGATATTGATTAAAATACCAAAACAAATGTGAATCTATTTAAATAGATATCATTATCCAGCTGTTGTCAAAAGGAATTTTTCAGAAAAAAACTTTTTAAAAATTTGCTTTTATATAGAAATTACATAAACTAAATAATAATACAAACATTCATATAATGCGATAAAATTACATTAAATCCCATTTAACAAAAATAGTATGTTTATAAGTTTTTATCCCCATTAGTCCGTTATTAGTAGTTGTTGGTCCCTCAATAAAGCACTGTCTTCAAGTGTTTTTGTTCTCCATTTGTCACAGTACTGTGAAATAATTTATATTTCTCTTCTTTTGGTTTAAAAGCACTTATTTTTTTGTCGAAATTCAAATTATCGACGCCAAAACTGTATTTGTGTTTTTCGTGTAATTCACAATATCCATCTTTTCCTGTTGTAGATTAATAAAAAATGATCGCAGTTGTGGTTTTTGGTGTTTACCGAAGGTTAAGCTTACGAATTGTCGTGCAGTTATGAACATATTTCATGTAAAGTTGTCCAGATACATGTAGCTGTTGTTAACATTTTTGCTAACTTCTAAATATGAAGTTGCGAACTGTTAAAAAAATCCCAATTCCAAGAAGGTCACACAAAGAAAAATAACATTTCGATAAAACAATTTCCTAGATTTGCAATTTACTTATTTTTCCCATCTGAAGCATTAATTTACATATATAAATTTGTATATGAACTAATCAAAAAAAGTATCAAAGCATTGACTACACTACATTTACTGGGCTTACCATTGTTTTCCGGAATAAGTAATGAAGTTAGATATTATTTGTCAATGTGAATATAAATCACTGAGTTTATTTATGAAATTTTGTTCCTCTATGCTCTTCAACATCGTACTTTATTTGGCCTTTTTAACATTTTTTTAATTCGAGCGTCACTGATGAGTATTTTGTAAACGAAACGTGCGTCTGGCGTTAATATGAAATTTCAATCCTGGTATCTATGATGAGTGCATTTATATTACAGTGAGCAGGAATAACTTTCCCTTTTATAAGACTTAACGTCATCTCTATATCATAGTTTTTTCTTATGGATGTGGCAATTATCTATTTTCCACATTATTATATAAAAAAGAAGATGTGGTATGATTGCCAATGAGAAAAATGACCACAAGAGACCAAAATGACACAGACATTAACAACTATAGGTCACCATACGGCTTGACCAATGAGCAAACCCCATACCGTATAATCAGCTATAAAAGGCCCCGATAAGACAATGTTAAACAATCCAAACGAGATTAATTATACCTTGTGTACAATTGAACACAGTGTGGTATGAATACATAATACGATGAATATGTTAATTCAATAGCTCTTCTCCGAAAATTGATACAAATTTCCAAATGTCCATTGGCTATTCGTTAGGTCAATGATAAATCTTAAATATCAAAGACAGGGTAATCCTTTTTTTATTAATTCGTTTTTTATCACTATATCACTTGATCACTAGAACAGTATGGCAACGACGCTTAAACTGTATTTGTTTGAAAGTGTAATTCACAATATATATATTTTCTTTTTTTTTTTTTTTTTTTTTCCAAGTAAACATCTTTTATTACAAATCTGCTCTTTTAACAATTTACTCGGATTACACCGTTAGCCCGAGTATCCCGGTTATTAGTTACTGAATTTCCAGGGAAAAGTTCAGTAAAGTATACTAAAGTATTAAAGTGTTAATTATATTATAACATATACATTCTTTTAAATACAGTGTATACATATTAAGAATAAAATTTCATAGTATAAATCACGTGTTTACGGAACATCAATTTGCCTTCCGAATTTGTATTCATTTTCCCATTTTTATAATCTTTGACCCAGTTATTTGTACTTGACCTTTTGTGCTGGATTAGTTTCAAATCATTGTCCGATAGCTAGTGCAAAAGGAAGCACACGTTTGTTGTGAAAATAAATTGTTGGATTAGATAAAACTTGTTTGGTAAGGGTTTTATACTATTGGTTAACAATTTTGTCATAAAAACAAAATAAATGTATCTAAAGTGAAAAAGATAAAATGTTTCTGGAAATATAATAGAAAGAATAAAGGTTTTATACCAACATACACACAATTGCTTGATGATATTTGGTGTAAAACAAATCAGTGTTGAATTATAATCATTTTAGTTTTTAAATAGTATAATAAATAAAGTGTCTTGTTTAGTTTGTTTATACATACAAAAAATGAAAAACCAACAACTACAACATACATGTATAAAGTCTTGCATAGCTATTCATTTTCACACAAAATACATGTACAATATAAAGTCTAGCATAGCTTTTAATTTTCACACCACACAATGGTATACATTTCAATTACATATATTTTTGAATATTTTTAAGCATCTTACTTATTGTTTTATTTCTATACTCCATCGGATAATATCTTTATTTATATTCTTGTTTAAATATTTCATAAACATTAACTTGATTTATCTTATTATTTGAGATACAATTGCATTGGTGTAGAGTGAAATAGATGACTGTCAAGAGATAATTAATATCATTTAATGAGTCCTCTTCTATTTTATATCCTACTACTAAGTGTTTTAAAGTAACTATATGCTCACCAATATGAAGCTTATTTAATAGAAAACAAATTTTATTCCATAAAACCTTAAAATAAGTACATTCCATGAAATTGTGTTGATAAGTATCTGGTACCCCATACACGGAACACAAATTGGTGTTCTTAATTTTCCATGTGAAAAGATGTGAACCTACAGGTAATATATAATGTAATAATTTCCATCGAACCATTTTTAATTTATTGTCTTCTAAATAATTAAAAATAAAATTTAATGTGTATTTAATTTTTGGTTGAATTTTATCTATATTTAGTTCTTTCCGCCATTTTGTAAACCCTATAGGAATATCTTTACTTACATTTGATAGGATTACATAAATATCTTTATTATTAATTGTTTGTAAATCATATATAATTGCGCCTTGTTTTAAAAATAGTTGTTTTTTACACTTAACAATAGTTTTTGATGAGTTCTGTTTTTGTAATATATCTTTCCAATGATTTGGTATACTCTTTCTTATTTGTAATATTTCTGCATTCCAATTTCTTTTACATTTTAACTTAATAAGTATTTTTTCTTTTGATATTCTACCTTTGTCATCAATTATGTCATTTACATAGATTATGTTGTCTTTTATCCAATGATTAAAAACTTAACTGTGCCCATTAAACTTTATGTATTTGTTACCCCATATAATTTGTTGTCTAATGGTTCTAAAGTTTTCTGGTTTATTAGTTTGACCACCGCCATATTTTACCCAGGTTTTAAGTATTTCTAAGTAAAAATTTGGGATTTTGTTGTTTTTTATATTTATTGATTTTAAATTATCCAGATTCATGTGAAATATTAAAAAAATTGATCCATATTGATTAAAGTATAATGTGGGAATAATTTTCCAATTTGACTGTTCACCTTCTATTAATCTTTTCACCCTTTTAATTTTTATTGCATCAATAAACTTGTTAATATCTATCATTCTAAGTCCTCTCTCAGTTTTTTTCATGTTAATTGTTTTTCTTTTAATTTTTTCTTTTTTGTGGTCCCAAATGAATTCATAAATCATTTTTGTTTAAATTAAAAAGTGAATCTTGGTCGATATCAGTTACAGAAGCTAGATATGTTATATTTGGTATAACTAGAGATTTCACAACAGTTACTTTTCCGATCATTGTTAACTTTCTTTTTTTCCATGAGTTAAGAATTTTTTTAGATTTTTGAAGTTGTTTTTCTATGTTTAAATTCATACATTGAGATTTATTATATCCAAAGTGAATACCTAAGCTTTTAACAGTCTCTTTGCTCCAGTTAATATTCTCAAAATTGTCCTGAATGTGTTTTAATTCACCGAAACCTAATCCTTCAGTTTTACTCCGATTTAAAATAAGTCCTGATAGAGAACCAAATACTTCAATTATATTAAGTGACTGAGAGATTTCGTCTTTAGAGCAGAGAAACAATGTAATATCATCAGCTAACTGGCTTATAATGAGGCTATGCGTTTTTCCATCTAACTTTATATTTATTCCCTTATGGTTATTGTCGTTTCTTATTTTACAGGCTAATATTTCGACTGCAAAGACAAATAAAATGGCGCTTAAAGGTCATCCTTGGCGAATTCCTCTAAAAATTTTCAGTGGGCTTGAAATCCATCCATCATTTCAGATACGTGCCTTAATATCTGCATACAAGGTTTTGACCCATCTTAACATAGAATTTTCAAAACCAAATTTTGTTAGTGATTGATACATGAATTCCCACTCTAGGGAATCAAAGGCTTTGGAGAAATCTAAAAAAAAGTATAGCTCCATCTATTTTTAACTTTTCTGCATGATCTATAATGTCTTGTATCTGACGTATATGTAAACCTATATAACGGTTTTTAATGTATCCATTTTGGTCACTGTGGATAATTTTTGACATCATAGGTTTTAATCTTTGGGCTAATGTATATGCAATAATTTTAACATCAACATTTAATAGTGTAATTGGTCTGTAATTACCTAATTCAGTGGGGTCTCCTTTTTTAAATATTAGAGAAACTAGGCCTATTTTTTGTGATTCAGATAACATTCCTTTGTTATAGCAATAATTGAAGCTTTGAATTGCATAATTCTTTAATTTGTCCCAAAATTCTCTACAAAACTCTACTGAAAGTCCATCTAGGCCTGGGGATTTATTTAATTTCATTTGAAAAATTAATTTTGTACATTCTCCTGTTGATAGAAGTCCATTTAGAGACTTTATGATTGTTTAATATTTGTATCCTTAATATATGTGTTTATAAAATTTTTATCTGGTTTAGTGCTAGTGTAAAGTTTTTCATAATATTATTTTTCTAAATTTAGTATTTCTGATTGTTTTGTAATAATCTCCCCTTTCTCATTTTTTAAATTTATTATATTTTTTCTTGTTTGTCTACTTTTCTCTAATCCTAGAAAAAATTTAGAATTTTTTACCTTCTTATATCCATTTTATCCTTGAACGTGCACCTTTTGCTTTATAACTATAAAGAGATTTTATCTCACTTTCTAATAAATTGATTTCATTCTTTTCTACTTCACTTAATTTATTATTATCCTTTCTTTTCTGTAATGTTTGAAGTTTTATTTCCAAATTTTGAATTTCATTTTTCTTTTGCCTAGATTTATTTTTGCAAAACCGTATTGTTAATTCTCTTACCTCAATTTTAAACAAGTCCCATAATTGTGATAGATTTTCAGTGTAATTGCTTTTAAGTATAAAATAGTCTATAACATTTTCTATTTTATCTTTATAAGATTTGTCAGTAAGTATACTGTTGTTTATTTTAAAGAACCCTTTACCCTTATTATCATTGGACATGTTAAATTTCAATGAAATTGCCTAATGGTCTGTACTAGAAATTAGGGCTGGTCTTATATCTGTAGACTTTATCATAGTTCTCAATTCTTTACCGTAGGAAAATAATCTATTCTACTCGCCTCATCGTCCTTATTTTTACGTTTCCATGTATATTGATATAGTTTCGGATGTAATTGTCTCCATATATCTTCTAGTTTATTTGTTTTTATTAAAGTTTTCAAACTATTTGTAATGTTTTGTTCTCTATTTTTTTTATTATTCTTTCTATCTGTACTACTCAATGCTTCATTCATATCTCCCCCTACTACTAAAATTCCGAGACTATGTTCTTCAATTATTTTATTTACATTTTTAAAGAAGATGTTTCGCTTTTTTTTCTCATTAGGTGCATATAAATTTATCAAAGAAAATATGTTGTTGTTTATTTCAACATTTACAAGAATTATGCGACCTTCTTGATCAGTAAAAGTATCAATTATCTTTGAGTCTAGTGTTTTTTTTAATAAATATAGCCCACACCTTTTGGTTGTGTTGTGCCAAAACTGTGAAAAATGTCTGCGTCATATTCATTACTTACTTTATTTTCTATTTCTTTAACAAAATGGGTTTCTTGGATAAAAAGTATATCTGTTTTTTAATATTTTAACCAAGTATAAAGTCTATTTCTTTTTTCTTTTTGACCTAGTCCTTGGCAATTTAAGGAACAGATATGTAAAGTTTTATTCATTTTTCTTATAGTTTTTGTAGCTTATATATATATATTCCTGTAATACATTGTAAAAACAAATCGTACATTATGTAGATGTGGTTTTGGTATTTTTCCAAAGGTTAATCTCAAGTTTGATTTCAGTTTAATAATTTTACCATTGCCGGACATCATCTGTTTCATTATTGATATTTGCGTCTTGTTCATAAATTATAAATACAGTGCAATAAAATTACATTAAATATCATAAAACAAAGATAGTATTTTTGTAAGTTTCTATCCTCATTAGTCCGTTATTAGTAGTTGTTGGTCCCTCAATATAGCACTGTCTTCGAGCGTTTTCGTTCTCCATTTGTCACAGTACTGTGACGTAAAATACTTCTTTTCTTTTGGTATAATACCACTTATATTTTTGTCAAAATTCAAATATCGACGCCAAAACTGTATTTGTGTTTTTACGTGTTATTCATTTCCATCTTTTCCTGTTGTAGATTTTTAAAAAATAGATTGTTTTTTGTGGTTTTTGGTGTTTTTCCGAAGGTTACGCTTTCTAATTTTTGTGCAGTTATGCACATATTTCATGTAAAGTTGTCAGTCAACTACTATATCTGTTGTTAATTTGTTTGCAAACTTTTAAATATAAAGTTGCGAAGTGTTAAAAAAAACACAATTCCAAGAAGGCTACAAAATTAACATTTCGATAAAACAATTCACTAAAGTACCAAAAAAAGGTACCGAAAAACTGACCACACTACATTTACTGGGCTGACAATGTTCTCCGGAATTAGCAATAAAGCTAGATGTCATTAGTCAATTTGAATATAAATCACTGGGTTTATACTTTTCTTTTTGAATAAACTCATGATAGATACCAGGATTGAAATTTCACATATACGCCACACGCACGTTTCGTCTACAAAGACTCATCAGTCATGCTCGAATCAAAATATGTTAAAAATGTCATATAAAATACGAAGTTGAAGAGCATTGAGGACCAATTTCCTAACAGTTTTGTCAAATACAGCTATGTCATCTCTATATAAGAAATACGATGAATATATTGATTCAATAGCTCTTCTCGCAATATGATACGAAATTTCCAAATTTCAATTGATTATTCGTTAGGTCAATGATGATTTTCAAATATCAAAGACATGGTTATACTTTTCAATAATTCGTTTGTGTACTGATTGATTCTTTAACATGTTAGGACATGATTTATTCAATAATTATAAGTGCCTCTCAGTGACCTGAGTAACCATGAAGTAGTTACGTGTATTTTGTCTGACTGTTAATGTTAAAACCCTTAACATTGAACTGTTTTGCTATAACACCATGGTCTCAAATAAGAAGGAAGACTAAGCTCTCGCAGTATATTTTACCTCGCTACATTCTACATCAGTTTTTAATTTGTGAGCCTGTAATTCAGGGTTTCTCGTTAATAGCTGTCTGTTATATTCTGTTTTATTGTTTGGTCATAAAACATGCCGCTAGTGTTTTCGTTTGATTCCTATAATATAAGCTTTTGTCGAGTTGTAATTTATCTTACATAGGGTTATATTTGATCATTGTTCAAGTCGCACTGTTGACTTATTGATGCTTATACACACATCATTTGGGCTTTGATTTGTAGTTGTCCTAACACATCTCTTCATTTTAAAATAATTCTCCTCCAACAAATAAATAATATTTCTTTTCAACTTTAAATAACAGCAATAAACCTTCTTAAGGCTCGTGTATTATTGAATTGACTTTTAATAACTCAGGATGATATCAAGTTTAATCGATCGTTCCATGCCCGTATCACACTCAGCTATGAATAAAACTGCTACTAGTATTACGACTTTGTGGCGTGAACTACGTTGACCCGGCCTAAATGAATTTGACCCGAACAGCTTTATAATCATTAAATTGAACTTTCATAACTCAGGCTGATATCAAGCTTGGTCGATCGTCCAATGTCTGTATCACACTACTAAGCTATGCATAAAATAGCTGTTAAAGCTTTGTGGCGTGTAGTACGTTGACCCGGCCTAAATAAAGTTGACCTGAACAGCTTTATTATTATAGAATTGAATTTTAATAACTCCGGCTGATATCAAGCTTGGTCGATCGTCCAATGTACTAAGCTATGAATAAAATGGCTATCACAGCTTTGTTGCGTGTAGTACGTTGAGCCGGCCTACATACATTTGACCCGAACATGCCATCGACGTTATAAGGAATGTACAGGCGTTAATAAGATTAACCAAAACTTGTCCTGTTATCATGGTTATCGTCCGTTTGCAGTTGAAACAATGAAAACACATATTTTATCATGCAAAATTTACTAATACGAATCAATAATTCAGTAATCTGATTGACTACATATTGATATAATTGTAAAAATTGCAGCTGGGCACATATGAAGACTTTTTGAAAGCATTCGCTGCACTCACTCGCGAAAAGGATAACAGTTTATCTTGCAGCTAATCTTTTATAATATCAGTATGCAGACAACCTGATATTTAGTTCATTTCACATTTTTACCCATTATGAAATTTATAACACTTTTTTTTTTTATATTTTCTGGTTTTTTATGTGAGCTATCGTTTTTGTTCAAATGGCAATGATTTCTTCTGTTTTTCATTGGTTAAGATTTTGTATTATCCACTCGGATTTCATGCTTTTTGTATTTTTTGGAACCAAACAAAATGAAGTTGCATGGGCTATAGTTGTCTCATTGGCAATCATACCACATCTTCTTTTTTATATTGATCACATAAGTTCCATTTAAATACATTGAAACTAAACTCACATAGTGTATAGAAAGTTTTTAATTGGAAAATTGATTACACTATCATAATTCAGGTAAAATTATTAACTGGTATATAAAATATGTTTACACAAAAAAAACAATTGAATTACTGATATCTTATTGAACACTATCATAATTCAGGTAAAATCAGATTTATCTTAAGAGAATCCAGATCTGTACTTTAACCGGTATGTATAAAAATATTTGTACAATGAAAACTAATTGAATTACTGGTATCTAATAGAAGAAAAGCATAACGTTCCATATATGGTGTGATGTCAGATAGTTGCCAAACTCTTTCAAAGCAAAACGTTGATCTTATCAACCAACTCTCTATAATTCTGCTAGGACAGAAATAACCATCATATCAGCTGGTTGTGCAATGTCTACAAAAAACATTAAATTAAATTAAACTGCAGCATGAATCTTTAAAAAATGTTTTTATTTGTTCTAAAATCTCGCTTATTTTTTTACCCGAGTATCCAATAATATTACCATTTAAGATTAATTTTAAAAAAAGAATAGAATGTGCCTACAAAAAAGCAAGTGTACGTATACGCCGATAGCTTTGGTGAGTTTTTTTACAATCCCTTGATTGATACTGATGGTGGAAGTTTTGTCGGTTATGAAATCGCCTTGCCTGAAGCCAGGAAGTTGGAGTTGACAACTTATCTTTGGAATGTTCATTTTCTGTAAATTAGCTGTTTATAAAGTTTAACATAATTCGAATAATAGCAATGTACTAAGGTTTTCAATCCTCAGGGATCGATTGCTTTTGCTGTATTTGGAAACACTTTTCGTTGTTTTTGGTTTAAATGCAATTCAACTATGCGTTTGACTTTGCATTCCAATTATATTCATTCTGTTGCACTAGTAGATTACTGTGTAGACGAACCGTGCGTATTGAGTAAAATATGTACGCCATTTATCTCTGATGAGTTTATACACTGATTAAAAAAAAACATTAATAGCAAACATCATTTAACGAATATATTGTAAATTAAGACATTTCTAATTAGTTCTTAAAAAAAAACAAATGAAAAAGAAAGGCGTTTATTTGTAAGCCTGTCTTATTATTTGGTCCTACTGGACGTAGAGCAGCCAAGTATCCTATATCTTTCTGTTCATATATCAGTAAGATAAAGATTATTTTAGATACTTATAGATTATCGTTGTTCATCTCAACGAGATTGATTCTCTCGCTTGAGCCAGGACGGTGAAAACGAGAAAGGCAATCGAATTGAGATGACCAATGATAATCTGTTTATCGCTATTTCACCTATGACGACGTTGTCAATTTCATGTCAATTTTGTCAGCAACGCCACGTGCCTGCTAAGTTTCTAGCGATAATTATCCATCTCAATGCAAGCGAGTAGCATGATATGAAAAATTATCACAAAAAAAGATCAAAGGAAAAATTGCACAAAATAGCGATAATATTTCCTATACCACATCAGTTCAGACTTTTAAAAATCCGGATGATGGTTACTGTGACCTTTATAACCTAAATAAATAACAATAATCGGGTAATTCGTCACATTTGTCATCGTTTTGACTAGTTTACGTTACCTTTACTAATAAAGGTAGAAACATCAGACCACCAAATGATTTCAATGAGAGTGCAATTTAGTAAAGGTTAGATATATGACTTATTCCTTCAAAAAAAGATTGCATTTTCACTAAAAATTATGTCTATTTTTCTAGACCTATGATCTTTTGAATAAAAAAAAACACCCTCAAGGTTAGAGATCATCAAATAAAGTTTATATCCCCAATCATAAATATTAACTTATACTAAGTGAACAATGTTTTCAAACAGTGTTTTAATGTGAAGATTATAAATGTCTCAATTAGAACTTACTACGTGTCCAGTTTCTATCTGTGAAGTTCTTTGTATAAAGAAACATCGGAATCGAGCCAATGCGTTCATATGGACAGCCTATATTTTGATCAAGGACATACATCCACCCTTGATCTCTAGCACATCCTCCGTAGTTTTGATTTATATAGAATTTTCGTTGATGATCTCTGAAAAAATGTATTTGTTGGACAAACATTTAAACGGACTTGATGAATTAATATAAGACAACAATCAAATGTAATACTGTATCGTGACAATGTCTTTCAAAAAGATTTTTATCAGTTCCTTGAAATAGGTTGTTTACGCACAGTTTGACTTTCGAAACTAACAATGTGATTGATTATAAAAACAAAATATACAATGACGTTCATTCACACGGTATTGGAAACCATTCTATGACATAAGGATATCCATTTTCCATGTAATTATAAAAACTTATAACAAAAATACCGAGCTCCAAGGTAAATTCAAACGGACAAAATCGAACGTGATCAACTGATGGAAGGAAAGAAAAACAACTATAATATCCCCGACTCGGTACAGACATTTTACCATTTTTACGACGAAAATAGTGGGAATAACCCTGTTTTATAACTAGATAAACCTACCACTTGTGTTGAAGTTGCTTATAAATCTGTTATATCGACAAAATTGTGTGCGCAAAACAAACATACTAAGTTAATGTGACAACAGTCAAAACTGTGTAAACATATATACATCACGGACAAAATGCCTACGACCAATAGAAAGGAAACATAATAGCACGAATACAGTTAACTGCAAAACTAAATTAAATTAAAAATATACACAACTTCAGCACCTAGAAGCTATAACTAAATACCATATTGTATTATTTGAGTAGTAGGCACTAGCAATTCATTTATAAGGCCGTGGTAATTTCCAAGCAATATGTGAGATAAACGACGACACGTTCTTTGTAAAAATCCTGGCTCATTAATTTTGAAAGTAGCAGCTCTAAGCTCTTGAATATCGTGTGAGTTGACAAATGTATATTCCATACGACGGGTAGTTAGTGTATTGCTGCTATTGACAAATGTATATTCCATACGAGGGGTAGTTAGTGTATTGCTGCTATTGACAAATGTATATTCCATACGAGGGGTAGTTAGTGTATTGCTGCTATTGACAAATGTATATTCCATACGAGGGGTAGTTAGTGTATTGCTGCTAAGGTAAAGAAATATTATCATTTGGAAATTGGAATCGGGACAATTGATCATAGCTTCTGTATTATGTGTACCACAACTAATTTTTCCAGATCATAAAGAACATACAAGAAAGTAGTACATCATATATCTTGAATATCGTATGAGTTGACAAATGTATATTCCATACGAGGGGTAGTCAGTGTATTGCTGCTAAGGTAAAGAAAGATTATCATTTTGAAATTGGAAATGGAAAATTGATCATAGCTTCTGTATTTTGTGTACCACAACTAATTTTTCCCGGTCATAAAGAACATACAAGAAAGTAGTACATCATATAAAAAACAAAATAATTACTACGCATGCGTGTTAGTTTCAAAATACACATGTATGCATATGTTGGTAAAGTGTGTATTAAATGAAACCTAATGACGTGTTGTCATTGTTGTTTACTTTTTTTCACGATTGAAATTAAATAAAAATGCATGAATTTAAAAAAAGAAGGGTACATTATTGCATATTTCACATATCTCAAGTAAATGTATTGTACTTCATAGGTTCCAGGGAACCAGTACGGAAAAATAATGGGATGTTCTACCGACATCATGTACAATGTGAAACTTTGTGGGCCAAAGAGCACATCAAACGAGCAAATAATGTCCACAATGTGTTAATCGGCTGATAATTTACGATATTTATAGGAAACCCGATAAACTGTTTATCGTTCTTTTCTGTTTTTTTATTCCTCTTTTAGACAATATTTACACTTAATAATGTCTCTTCTTACTTTGTGTCGTCGTCAAACAAGGATTACGGAGCGCATTTGTCAGGCGATATAGGCGAAAGAAAGGATGATAAGCCCTTATATGAAATTAAAAGTATGAAGATTTTTGAAGTACAATGCAACCTAATCTATTGCTTTAACATGGAATGACTGTTACTTAATTTGAACTTAAGACAAAAGAGCTTTGAATGCTTGACGATGAAATCAACACTGAAAGCAATTGGACAAAGAATAAGTTTTATGCCTTCATTAAATAAAACATAATAATTATATATTTAGCAAACATTTACCCAGCAATCGAAAAGTAGTTAAATGTACTGTGTGATCCTAAATCATTAAAACTACTCTGCGCAAGGTTTGATTTGCTAAACCAGTTCATCTTATCTGTATTCCTACCATTAAAAGTCATCCATGCAACGACTTGGTTGTTTTTGAAAAATTCAACCTTCACCTGTGAATTATAGAAATCATATTTCTTTAACATATTAAACATGCACACTTAATTTTTGATATGTCTTTGAACAAGACGAGGCCTTCAGGTTCAAAATCAGTGTTGGCGGGCTCTAAAGTATATAATGATATTTCTCTGAAAATATGCATGAAAACGAAATGTGTTGACTTCTCTTGTTTTGCTGTGAACTTAACATGAACGTATGAATGTAAATATATTGAAATAATGAATAAAATAAAATGATGTCTTAATAAATTTAGTTCGGAACGAATTGTTATAGTTCTGACATAAACCATTATAAGTTGCGACATACCATTCGTATATTTGTATTATTCCAGTCATCCACAACACTATTTCTGAGATGACGCTGAGAACCGACTGTTGCAAAAGACGTGGGAAGAGGGTTGCATTCTGACTGACTTCGCCATGCGTCATACACAGACTTACCATTTCCTTCGAACGCAACGAATACAGGAAACCAAACTGTAAACATTCATCACAGTTGTGTCATACATTTTTTAAATATTTATAAAAGAAAAGTACTCTTTGTAGGTGTGTTTTTTTTTATGAGTGGCTTTTTGATAGTGTAATCTGGAATTCAATACATAAAATGAGGCATTTGATAGATTCATTATACGAAAAAATGATAATATAAACATGCAATAATATGACAAAGGAAGCAAATAATATGATATTATTACGTAAGTATTTCTGTATTGGCCTTGTTATTGGTCCGAGGCTTGCTGTATTGGCCTGAGGCGAAGCCGAAGGCCAATACAGCTGGCCGAGGACCAATAACAAGGCCAATACAGAAATACACGTAATAATATCTTTATTAATTAACTACGGTGTTACAATATTTTTTTAATATCATTTCAAGAGATAAATATTTTTACCTTGAAGTGGAACTATCCAAATCTCAGTTTGTTTCTTTGTATTAGATGCAATACATAATGATCTGGACCATCTGGTGCTGTTTCCAGGTGTCTTCAGCATTTTCTCATCTGATGAATTTTTCTACCCTTTTCAGTCACTATAAAGTGTTACAACTTAAATTTAGACGCAACACATAAATAGTAATTGGAAAGGTACTGCCATTGCATGTGTTATGCGGAAACTAATTTAAAATCGATGTGTACAATCGTGAAATTATGAGGTCGTCAAGAAATGAACTTTCGTGATAATCTACTCGTTCCCCAAACCTGAAATAGTTCTATCGTCTGCTTTCAAAATACCTTTTAAATGAATGTAACCGTCTTTAGCCTGAAATGTATGCCATTCTGACATTTTCAGCATGTTTAAGATCACTAAATGACAACTGCGTCTTCAAAACAACTGTTTACTTTCAGTTTGTGTTTATCGTGACTTTCGATGTAAAATCTAGAGACGTTCCGAATTCCTGCACTTGTGTCAACTCGGCCAATATAGAATAACTCGGCCAATACAGAAAAAAATCTGTATTGGCCGAGTTATTCTGTATTGGCCTAGTTTACACATTATATTGCATAGGCAGTTTTCATCATATTAAGTCCAATAACAGTGTAGTTAATTAATAAATACATGTAATTATAGTTGGTATTCATAATCTTTCAGTCATGTGAGTAACTTCTTATAGTCCATTGTTAATTTATGTATCATTATCATTTTGTTTATTTCCTTTGTTACCTACTTGGCATCGGACTCAGGCTTCTTTTAAACTGAGTTTGAATATGCGTATTGTTGTGTGTTTGTTTTTTCTAAATTAGATAGAGGTATAGGGGGGTTAAGATATAAAAAAAAACACGTTTAACCCCGCCGCATTTTGGCGACTGTCTCAGGTCAGGAGCCTCTGGTCTTTGTTTGTCTTGTCTTGTATGATTTTTAATTTTAGTTTCTTGTGTATATTTTGAGTATAGTATGATGAAAAAAATTGCTGGCAAAAATAAGTTGGTTTACAGCATGTTGAAATTTATATGGAAGTGAACTGATATTCCGGTACCACAAACCGTGGATAGACATGGTAAACACTTTATTGTAAGAATATTTCTAAGGTAAAAATATTATCACCAAGACGATATAAAATTTATGAAATACATTTATACAAAAGCGTGGTATTAATATGCATATTGTATTGAGTATATATGTGGAACTGGCAAATACCTAGTAGCTAAAACATACACTCAGACAGTTGTATTTAGTAATAGAAGAGTAATTCAGGTTTGATAAGGGTATTTAATGTAACATTCCAATATGCACTCTCTGAGTCTCTACAAACTAGTAAACACATGACGACCTTGATTAACCATGAAGGTTTTGCACAGTCAGTAATGAAACATGATATTAGATATCAATAAACGCAACAGCAGTATACATGTACCACTGTTCGAAACTCATAAATCGATAGAAAAAAAACAAATCCGGGTTACAAACTAAAACCGAGGGAAATGCATTAAATGTAAGAGGAGAACAACGACACAACAATAAAATATAACACACACAGAAACTAACTAAGCATTAGACAAACATACTTACTTCGTCTAGCTTTCTTGCGTTTTCCCATTCCATCAGCTGAATAACGGAGAGATAATTTATATTACACAGGTTAATTTATACAATTACTGTTTTAAAAGTAAACAGTCCGATTTATAATTAATCACTTAATTTATTCTAAATTAAAAAAAACTAACCGTCCTGATCTTTTTTTTTTCTCTTATGTTAACCATGCAACTTGTTTCTTGTGTATATTTTGAGTTTAGTATGATGACCATTTTCCCTTAACTAGTATACATTTTTGTATAGGGACCAAACTGAAGCACGCCTCCATGTACGGGAGTTTCTCGCTGCATTGAAGACATTTTGGTGGCCTTCGAGATTGTTGTCTGCTCAATGGTGGGGTTGTTGTCTCTTTAACACATTCCCCATTTCCATTCACTATTTTGATAGTTATCAAATTCAAAAAAGGATTGAAAGTTAATGAGAATTATACCGTACATATATTTCTTTGTCATGATTATTAAATGTTATTACTTTTGTTTGAGCTGACAGTTTGCACCACTACGCATACAACAACTAAGATTAGGAACAGTCTGGTCATTTCACTTATTGTTGTCTCCGTCTATCTACAATAAACAAAAAATCTTTACTGCTATTTATTTTTTTAATTGTTGTCTCCGCTTTTCTTAAACCAAAAACAGTCGTTAGTGTAAATTTTGTTGTTGTTGTTCCGTTTGTCTTAAATCGCAATAAATATTGTTACTGTTTCTTTTTAATTTTTATCTTCATTTGTCTTAAACATAAAATCAAATCGTTACTATTATTTTTAATTTGCTGTCTCCGTTTCTATTTAATTTTTTTTATTATTTTTGTCCTTGTTTGTACAAAATCCCAAAAATATCGTTATTTACTGTATTTAATTCAATTGTTGTCTACAAACAAATAAAAAGGTTTACTTAATTTTCTTCGTCTTGATATATTTCAATTTTCTTTCATTTTTTACACATTAAGGTTGTACCTAAAACTACAGGGAGATAACTCTGTAAAGTCGGCTAAACGTTTTAATTATATTGTGTTGTATAAGGAATATTAAGCTTCTCAATGATAAAAATTGGTGTTTGTCAAACTGCTATATAACCAGTGTAATTTTTCTGACAAAACGGTTGGTTCAAAGTTTTTGAAATTTTTATATTTTTGTTAAAGGGTCAAAGTAAATACTTTGACAAAATTTAAGAAAATTAAACGAGCCAAATTATTTTTAGTTAAAGTGTTGGGTACCACTTTAAAACTATTTAATTAGCGTTTAGTTTAATTCTTTTTTTTTTTTTGCCGAAATCGATTCTCATAAATATCATTGACCATTTTAAGAGCCGTTTTTTTTCAGACATTTTTTTTTTATACGCAAAGACACTATTTTAGTATAATATTATTCATTACATACCCTATAAGAGATACCAATAAATACCACTTATACACAAGGTACTTGTTTCAATGCCTGGACTATGACTGACAATACATCTGTCAGCAGCTTTTTTTAATATAGTTTCATTCTCCATCTACGCATGTTAACTTGTTTTTATCTTAACAAACCGTGCCTCCTTCCGCGGCTTCCTTGTTAGGGAAAAACAATCTAGATGTGACGCAGGACATGATACCTATACTGAAGGGAAATGTTAAGTGAATATTTAACCGATTAATTTATCTATATTTGATTTAAATGATATCATTTTGAAGTTTACTATGAATATGTTAATACATTTTTCCGAATTGTTGCATCTTAATCAGTGAACCCAATTTTTCAGTTAAAAAGATATTGCTATTCAAAACATTTAGCTACACACATTCAGTTTTTTTTTTTTTTTTTTCATCTTCAACTGCAAAAGGCGCAACATATGTCTTAAAATTAGCCATGCGACTTATTTGAAGATTCATGTGACCTTTGTTGTTGTTTAGAGATTTTATTCGAAGTTCGTATATCCCTTCAATCATTTATTTAGATGGTATGTTAACGTATAGATAGTGCGAAACTCTCCTTACTCTATGTTAAAACTATTTGAAAGAATGTTTCTAAGGTGAAAATTTTATTATGTATAAATGAAGTAAAATTCATGAATTACATGTATACAAAAACATGGTTTTAATATGCATATTGTATTGAGTATATATGTGCAACTGGCAAATACCTAGTAGCGAGTACTCAAACATACATTCAGACAGTGTTTCTTTCGTAATAGAAGAGTAATTAGGGTTTGATAGGGGTATATAATGTAACATACCAATATGCACTCTCTCTACAAACTAGTTAACACATGACGACCAGTCGAGTTTTACATGATTTTGACTATCCATGAAGGTCTTGCAAGGTCGGTAATAAAACATGATATCAGATATCAACATACTTACATCTTATTGGTCTAGCTTCCTTGAGTTTTCCAATTCCTGAACCTGAAGAACGGAGAGATAATTTATATTACACAGGTTAATTTATACAATTGCTGTTTTAAAAATAAACAGTCCGATTTATCATTTATCACTTAATTTATTCTAAATTAAAAAAAACTAACCGTCCTGATCATTTTTTTCATTATGTTAACAATGCAATTTGTTGAGATTTCAGAACATAGTTTAACCTTACAACATGGGCATTTTTAAAGTCTAGAACCTTGTGAGTAATTCTCTTTATCTCTATCTTAATCGTTTTATAGTTTTTGGATGATTTATTTTTATTAGTTCTCAATGGTATTGTGTTCAAAACCGATCTGTGATATGTTTTCGAAAAGGTCGATGATTTGCTGTCTTAGTTACATGTTATCTACATGTTTTCTTTTATTAATTGACAATGTGTAATTATACATTATTTGAACAAATAATTTTAAACTACACAATGAAAGACAAGAACACATAAATAACTTTGCCATTTTAGTTCAATATCAAGCGAGAAAACTAATGGCCTAATTTCTGTACAGAAATTGAACGAAAAACAAATATTTAAACATCAACAAACGACAACTACTGAATTACAGGCTCCTGACTTAGGACAGGCACATATATACAGAAAGTGGCGCGGTCAAACATGTTAGCGGGATCCCAAACCTCCCCTAACCTAATGTATGCATGAAAATTACGATAAAATACATTCATCGTCTTAGTCTTACAGGTACAAGTACTTACGTGTATGATACAATCATTTATCAATATAGCTTGAGAAAAGATACATGTAATTAACACATCAATTAAGGATGAAGTCATATCATGTTAAATTTTTTTTTACTACAAAACAGTATGAAATATTTCGCCCCATATCACCCACTTTTTCATTTAAGTTTTAAATAGCTCATAAACAGTCATTAAGCTAAATTTTAGCAGATTCTTCATTTATTTTCTTACAATTTGAGACCCAAATGATGCAATTGCTAAATATGAGATTAAAGTGCGTCAGCTTTTTCCCGTCATTTGTATAATATTTCTATAATTCCAAACTAATTTGACCTGACTTTATCGTTAACTGTTTTATATTCATCTATTCATTTTCCTTGTATTGACGTTTTGTCTTAAAAATATAGTAACTGGAGAAAAATACTAATTATTTGTTCAAGGGCATGAATATTAGGAAGCCATTGATTCCAATAACAACGATGACGATATCACTAAAAAAACATCCTTAGATGAGACGATTATAAATTAATAAATTAATTGGCCTATTTATGGGCATTCTTTGACTTTTCCCTCTTTTTTTATATTTAGATTGCATTTACGAGTTAGAACATCGGTAAATTGACGTTTCCTCTTTATGTTACTTAAGAACTTTCAAATAAGGCAGGTAATTCAGAGAAACTTAAACAACGTGTAAGGTCATCGTACTATCATTGTTATACAAATTATGTGCCGATACAAAAAGTATGATGATTGTTGTTGTCTAATTTGGAATCATCATTTTTCAATTAATCTTATAAAGAGATTAAACAAAACACAACAATTGAATTAACATTGATATTGATGAAAATACCAAAACAAATGTAAATCTATTTAAATAGTTATAATCATCCAGCTGTTGTCAAAAGGAATTTTTCAGAAAAAACTTTTTAAAATTTGCTTTTATATAGAAATTACATAAACTAGTTTGTAATACAAACATTCATAAAAGTAAGATTATCTACTACAACATGCTAATGAATATTTTTAGATATCAACATTTATAATCAAGTACAAACAGCTTAAAATTTGGTTAGAAGCATCAACATTTATAATCAAATACTAAAAAAACATTAATAAAACCAAACAGCCATGGGTTAATATAGCCTTATTAGAAAATCAAATCAATTAGGATAAGCATTGAGAAGCATAATAATAGTACATTCATATAGATATACAAATCAATGTTATATATCTGTTAGTTCGTCTGTAAACATGCGAGAACGTATAGTTTCTGTCCTTTTTATCGCATTATAAATTCAATGATGCATCTAAATACTTATAGAACCATTATTTTATATTTTTAAAACCTACAAACAGCTAAAAATGTATTACTTAATTTGATTTAATTCTATTACTAACCATCAATTAGATATCATATTTAATGAATAAGAAGTAATTAAAATGATGGAAAAAATTTATTTAAAATTTTCACTTACAACTACTATTTACACATCCTGGTGTAAACCCAGTTGACGAAGTCAGACCATCAGGACATGGCAGTTGATCACCTACCAAAGAGAAGGGACATGAAGTTTGAGTTCATGTCACAGATTCATTCACGTTATTGACAAACTCCAAATAATAGCAAAAGCAGTCGTGTTGTTGTTTATGATTGACAAAATATTTAGTGTTGTTTATATGTATGCATGTGTATGATCAAACAAGTATAGTATATGTAATTCAGTGGTTGTCGTTTGTTTATGTGTTACATATTTGATTTTCGTTCATTTTATTTTACATAAATAAGGCCGTTAGTTTTCTCGCTTGAATTGTTTTACATTGTCTTATCGGGACCTTTTATAGCTGACTATGCGGTATGGGCTTTGATCATTGTTGAAGGCCGTACGGTGACCTATAGTTGTTAATGTCTGTGTCATTTTGGTCTTTTGTGGATAGTTGTCTTATTGGCAATCATACCACATCTTCTTTTTTATATATAGTAAAAGTTTCTTGTAAAACTAAGTAGTAAACTGCCATGGTTTATTTACTTTCCTTTCCTATTTGACTAATTTTGCTACCAGGGATGACGATATAAAAAAGAAGATGTGGTATGATTGCCAATGAGACAACTATCACAGTTAACAGAATAACACAGATATTAACAACTATAGGTCACCGTACGGCCTTCAACAATGAGCAAAGCCCATACCGCATAGTCAGCTATAAAAGGCCCCGATAAGACAATGTAAACAATTCAAACGAGAAAACTAACGGCCTTATTTATTTTAAAAAATGAACGAAAATCAAATATGTAACACATAAACAAACGACAACCACTGAATTACAGGCTCCTGACTTGGGACAGGCACATATATAAAGTACACTTATACGTTGGCACAGACTGTCCAATGATTATAATGTAGATAGATAAATCGATACTTTATTTTCTAAAAACTGAATACAAGTTTCCAAAGAAACATACAACATGAATAAAAATTCAAAAGTTGAGGTTAACAAATGCAGTGCATTGATATTAGTTGAGGTACAACATTAGGATGGCTGGCATACATGCTTAGTAACACATATAACAACAGGTTAAAATAATAGAAAGTACGATGTGTATGCGTATACGGCCTTCAACAATGAGCAAAGACCATACCGCAAAGTCAGCTATAAAAGGCCCCGATAAGACAATGTAAAACAAATCAAACGAGAAAACTAACGGCCTTATTTGTGTAAAAAAAATGAACGAAAAACAAATATGTAACACATAAACAAACGACAACCACTGAATATACAGGCTCCTGACTTGGGACAGGCGCATACATAAATAATGTGACGGGGTTAAACATGTTAGCGGGATCCTAACCCTCCCCTAACCTGGGACAGTGGTATAACAGTACAACATAAGAACGAACTATAAAAATCAGTTGAAAAAGGCTTAACTAATCAGATGGACAAAAATATAAGTGGACGATGTCTTGTTTTCGTTTTATTTTTTTTATCAAACATAATATACAGTTTTAAATTATTTTTGATTTTTATTTTTCAACTGCTATGATTTCAGGGCCTATGATGAGTCCAATGTACATGAAACGTACAACTGGCATGTTAGATATTTACCTGATATCTTTGAAGAGTTTTATGTATACAACTTACCACATTACATGATTTTGCAAAATGTGTCATATTTCCGTTGTAGTTGACAGTACGATGCGTAGAGGAAAATGACAATAAAGCCCGTCATTTCTTTCCATATTGTTTTTATAAAATAAGAGATATCTAGAGAAAACTTGATTTCTGCTAGCTGTTTCAATATAAACCAAAATAGTTCCACTTATTTACAAATAAAAACATAATTGCCTTTATCGTGTAATGAGTATATGTATAGCAATCAAATGATTAAGTTAAACTCAAGCCTAAAAAAGACAAAAGAGCAAATTGAAAGTTGATATAAATATGGCGAAATAATCAAAATGAAATATGAAAAGTTTGCTACATTTTAGAGTTTATCGAAATAAAGGAGACAAAGAGAACATAATGTCTATAATCGCACTCTTAATAAACTTACCAAAACAATATGCTGAATAACAACCCGTTGTATGTTTTAAATAATAAACATAATAACAGCCGCAATCTTTAATTCTTATATCGATTGTTTGGTCACAACAGTTGCCAGAAAAGGTCGCCCTACAAGTTGTTCTATTAACAGTATTGCCATTGTGTGGATATAATGATCCTGTTACATTATCTGATGTGAAAAAAAAAATAAACGATTTTTTTCAGAACTTTGACGATGCTGTCATAACACTAAATAATTTCAGATAAAGATATATAGCATCAGTTTGGTCATATCTTTTTTGGTAATTATTCAATATTTACAGCAGGTGTTTAATTCCTTCTATTTACACCTGATATAAGAAGGTCAGATTTTAGTTGGTTGATAGCCAGTGTACTTTTTGCATATTCTTATATTTGTATTCTCATTTCAAACGAATGTGCCCGTTTTTCACCACTGCCGGTGAATTTGCCATTTTGGATATTCCTTTTTTAACCTCTCGAGCATCTTCCCGCCAATTTGTTTTCGGATATGACATTACATAAGAACGCGAGCTAACGCGTATTACTAGTACATGTATAATTCCCGCGGTTCTATGATAATTTCCTCTTATCCTCAAAATTATGCATAAACATGTTAATGAATTAGATTTCAAGCTAAAAAAAATATATTCACCTATACAGAGAGTTTCAATCCAAATCTATTTTGTGTAATTAAACAGATATATCATGTTATGTAGGGGTATTTGCGAAAAATACCAGTCCTGGGACCGAATTTCCCTTGACTGGTATTTTTCGCAAATACACCTCCATAACATAATGTATCTGTTCAAAATACCGACCAATTAGCAATTAAAACTCGACTCATTTGATACCGTCAATTGCTATTAATTCATTAACCCGTGACAATACGTTTTGCAAAACGGATAATAGATATCACATACGGCATGCATTTAATTAGGGTAGCACTTTGGAGTAGCACTGTGTAGTTCCGGTGATATAGGCGACGAATTAGATTATTTGTTATGCAGACCGCAACTGAAGAACAGAAATTATTTTTAAAAACTAAATTTTAACACAATCCAATTTGCTCATCAATTAATACTTAAAAGCAATCAGTTTTAAGAGATCTATGTTTATCTATTATGTGAATTGAATTAAATAAAAAAGTGAGTCCCTTCATGTTACTGTAAACGCATAAACATCGTACTGATTTCTTTATAATATTTTAACCTTTTGGTATATGTGTTACTAAGCATGTATGCCAGCCATTCTAATGTTTGACCTCAACTAATATCAATGCACTGCATTTGTTTACCTCAACTTTTGAATTTTTATTCATATTGTATGGTTCATTGTAACTTGTATTTAGTTTTTAGAAAATAAAGTATCGATCTATCTATCTACAATATAATTATTGGACAGTCTGTGTCAACGTATAAGTGTACTTGTGTTTTGAAAAAGGCATGAACACAGATGAAGAACAAAATGAAGGATCAAAGAGATAACGAGAAAACATTTCTAAAAGGGTGATTAGATCCATTATTGCCTGCGTGTTTATAAATCACTATACTTGGAGGACACCAGTAGAAAAGTAATACCATTCTTCTTGAATTTACGTTTTCAATTAAAGAAATAGAAAATGCATGTTTCACCTCCAAGGCCCTAATGTTTATTTCCCCAAAAGAGCTTAAAAATGAATCAAAAGCATAAATAAGGTCCGTTTTATTATTTGATATAATATAGTATAGGGTAACAGGACCTAAAAAAAATCTACCCTTATTCCTAAATAGGACATGATAACATAAATCTTAGTTAAGATGTATTTTGTGTATATCTTACTTGATGATAGCCAAAATGGAGACGTCGTTCCACAACGGTATCCACCAAATGGACATTCAGTTGGCATTAATTCTCCGGCACCAGATATGACTCTGTACCATCCTTCCTCTAAAACGTTATCACATACTCCTATTATAGCTGCATTGGCTACAGATCTTCGCCAGTCGTCAATTAGTTTTGTTGTAAAGCATGGATCTGAATGAAATATGAGAGAAAAGTTTAAAAAGTATCTGAATCATAATTAATAACAGGTATTTGTGGCGAAAATAGACGAGCACGGACTCACTTTCTATAACTTTAGTCAAATAAGTAACAGTTATTTACAGTATTACAGTTTGTCAAAGTTAATCAATACCACATTGGAATAAACTGCTTTATTGTCGTTCGAGCTGCTTGTCTTTGTGTTCTCTCTCTTGTAGTACTAGTATTGTCATTTATCAACTCAGTATACTTTTCCGTATCTGAGTTTGTTTAGTCCTCATTTAACTCTTCCCATTCTATAGGATACAACATATTCAGAGCTCTATTTAAATTCATCTGATTAAATAGCACAATTATGACCAGCACGGCTCACTACTAACTGACATATACGGCCAATTTTCTTTATATTCGAAGCACACACTGGTGACTTTGTCTTTTAAATTTTAACAAAGTCAACCGATACCTTTCAATTTTGTTTTATATCACTTATATCAAGACGACTGGGCAAACAAACTATGAATAGCTAACAAGATGGACCCACTCGTCAAATAGAACAAAATCTTTAAAAACACCAGCTTCTAAAAACAAGTACTCTTGGCGTTAAATTAACATTGAACAAGGAAATAAGTGATTGATAAAGGCTGTACATTAATCTGATTATTGACCAATTAATTTTGATAGACTCTGAAATATCAAGGACCTACTATCACGAGGATTTAAATTCGATGGAATTTTATGTATAGATCTAAACAAACAGGAACTCTTTTTTTCAAAATGGTGTATTTGAATTGATCAGAAAGGTCCTTCCGAAAAACTATATCTATTCAAAGTAATTTTTATTTGCAACTTCTTACCTTCCAGTTTTGTTACTGTTATCAAAGAAAGAAAAAGAAATATACAAATCATCTTGAATTTATCCAAAAGAAACCATTTTATTTTAGTTTCGAAAACTGCTTTCAATGTCTACGTTTTCTTTTGTGTATGGTCAGTATTGTAACAAAAGAATGTGAATACATGAATACAATTTATTAGGGTTTTTGAAAAAAAATCAACTTCCTTGTCAAATAAATCAGTTTTATCTATTTAAAAATCAATGAAATATAAACAGGTCGAGAACACTTCCTCATATGAGAATGCATATACTATTAGTATGTGTACCTCCTCGTAAATAGCATTGTTTATCGACGTATGACACATTTTTATACCTGTGTTTTTTACCATTCCACTGAAAAGGTTATAAGGCATGATGGACTGCAAAGTATTCACAATTAAACGCGAACCCGTGTTATTTGCTGAAATACAACACATTATTTCATGTATTGTGGGGTAAACAATCAGTTTTTCATCTTTTGTACTTACATCTATAGTTCGTGATATTTTAAATTTAATGTAATGGAATGTTATGCGACTTTCATACAAGTGAGAGGTTTAGCTAGCTTGAAAACAAGGTTTTATCCAAAACTTTTTACATTAGAGCATACCAAGCCAGGAATATGACAGTTGTTATCCATTTGTTTGATGTGATTGAGCTTTTGATTTTGACATTTGATTAGAGACTTTCCGTTTTGAATTTTCCTCGGAGTGTAGTATTTTTACTTTTTATAATAAGATAAAAAAAAAATATCGCAAAAATGACAACACTACGTGACAGAAATAAGCAAAAACACATGCAAGAACATTCATCGCCGATAAACGCACAAACAACTACAAATGTTCTAGTAATATAATATTCGACACAACATGCAAACCACAGAACAACATCAAACGTGTTCCATGAACGACATACACCACATATATTGCATTATCAACTCGAATACACATTATCTTCAATACGTCACTGAAATAAAAAAAAATATATATATACCGCAATTAGATATAGGAAGATGTGGTGTGAGTGCCAATGAGACAACTCTCCATCCAAATAACAATTTTAAAAAAGGAAACCATTATAGGTTAACGTACGGCCTTCAAAACGGAGCCTTGGCTCACACCGAACAACAAGCTATGAAGGGCCCCAAAATTACTAGTGTAAAACCATACAAACAGGAAAACCAACGGTCTAATCTATATAAATTTTAAAAAAAAACGAGAAACGAGAACACGTATAAATTACATAAACAAACGACAACTACTGTACATCAGATGCCTGACTTAGGACAGGTGTAAACATTTGCAGCGGGATTAAACGTTTTAATGGATCCAAACCTTCTCCTTTTTTCTGAAACAATAGCATATCATCACAACATGGAAAAACACAAGATAAAATATCAATGGGCAGGCCTGACTCAATAAAAAAACGTACATTAATCTACCGCAACACTGGATAGTGGAAAGAAACCAAATACAAAAAATCTGAAAATCAGTCATTTCTAACCTACCAATTAATGTTGATAGACTTTGAAATATCGAGGATCTCTTACGAAGATTTAAATTCGATGGCATTTTATGTATAGATCTAAACAAACAGGAACTCTTTTTTTCAAAATGGTGTATTTGAATTGATCAGAAAGGTCCTTCCGAAAAACTATATCTATTCAAAGTAATTTTTATTTGCAACTTCTTACCTTCCAGTTTTGTTACTGTTATCAAACAAAGAAAAAGAAATATACAAATCATCTTGAATTTATCCAAAAGAAACCATTTTATTTTAGTATCGAAAACTGCTTTCAATGTCTACGTTTTCTTTTGTGTATGGTCAGTATTGTAACAAAAGAATGTGAATACATGAATACAATTTATTAGGGTTTTTGAGAACAAAAATCAACTTCCTGGTGAAATAAATCAGTTTTATCTATTTAAAAAAACAATGAAATTTAAACAGGTCGGGAACACTTCCTCATATGGGAAAGTATGTGTACCTCCTCGCAAATAAAATTGTTTATCGACGTATGACACATTTTTATACCTGTGTTTTTTACCATTCCACTGAAAGGGTTATAATGCATAATGGACTGCAAAGTATTCACAATTAAACGCAAACCCGTGTTATTTGCTGAAATACAACACATTATTTCATGTATTGTGGAATGAACAATCACGCTTAGTTTTTCATCTTTTGTATTTACATCTATAGTTCGTGATATTTAAAATTTTTAAATAATTCGTTTCCTTCTCAGTTTAACGAGTAGTTGATTTTATGCTAAGACACGAATGTTTGAATAACCCGAAATATACCTGTTAATGATATTGATGATTAAACAAAGATTTCATATACTTTTCAGTAAACGAATTCAGTATTCGTCAACAAGATAGCAACGACACAACAGTGAACAACACAATTACTCATTCGGAGATATTTTATTCAGATAGTTAAAAAAAATATATTGGACCATGCAATTTTAAGTTGGTTTTTAAAGAAGTGGAAGACTAAGCATGCTAAGGGTGTGTCAAAAAAATGTTTTGGGTTACTCAAATGTCCCAGTTTTTCACATAATTTGATGTAATAAAATTGTACCGTACTTCTTTTATGGTTAAAGAAGTCATTAAAATCTAGGAAGGCTGTGCATTTATTACTTTTTCTTTCAAAAGCAAATATACACACCTGCTAGAAAGACTGGTTTATCCTTATCTTGAAAAGAGAAGTTTACCATTGAATTCCACAAAATTAAAGTATTTCATTTCTAAAACCCCAAAAAAGTTAAATGTGGAGCCTTTGTGCTTTGGATTCGTGTACCTCTATTTGTGACATTTTTACCTATTGCTTATTTTGTTCACTCAATGTTGTCAATGTAATGGAATTTGAAGCGACTGTCATACAAGTGAGAGGTTTAGCTAGCTTTAAAACCAGTTTTAATGCATGACTTTTTACATTAGAACATACCAAGTCAGGAATATGACAGTTGTTATCCATTCGTTTGATGCGATTGAGCTTTTGATTTTGACATTTGATTAGAGACTTTCCGTTTTGAAGTTTCCTCGGAGTATAGTATTTTTTGTGATTTTTACTTTTTATAATAAGATAAAAAAAAATATCGCAAAAATGACAACACTACGTGACAGAAATAAGCAAAAACACATGCAAGAACATTTATCGCCGATAAGCGCACAAACAAATACAAATGTTCTAGTAATATAATAGTCGACACAACATGCAAACCACAGAACAACATCAAACGTGTTTCATGATCGACAGACACCACATATATTGCATAATCAACTCGAATAACCATTATCTTCAATGCGTCACTGAAATAAAAATATATATATATATACCGCAACACTGGGTAGTGGAAAGCAACCAAATACAGGCGTCAAATGACAGACCAGTAAGTCTAACGTGCATACTTTGCAAAGTTTTAGAAACATTTGTTAGATACTATATTGTGTTACACTATTTGTTGATTACCAGTGACAAAGTACTTAAATTCTTGATTCCATGTCCCCCACAACCTACTGATTGGGAAATTAAAGAGTTTCGGATTAGCAGAAAAGATAAGATGATGGGTAAAATCATTCTTAAGTGGTCGAAAACAACAAGTACGTGTCAACGGCAGCTACTCGGAATTCAAACAAGTGTCAAGCGGCATACCTACTGGAAGGGTACTTGGACCAATATTGTTTGTCATTTACATAAATGATTTGCCAGAAATCCTTGACTCAGACGCTACATGTTTGCTGATGAAACCAAAGTCTTCCGACAAATACAAACAACCCATGATAGTGATGCGATCCAAACTGACTTATTTCGTCTAGAAACTTGGCCAAATACTTTGTTGCTAGGATTTCACACTGTTAAATGTAGAGTACTTACAACAGGGAAACAACATGATACCAACCACAAATACCACACTTGAGCATGCCGAGAAAGAAAAAGACATCGGAATAACGATTGACAACAAACTAAACTTTTACCATCATATGAATGGGAAGATAAATAAAACCAACAGTATTATGGACTTAATAAGAAGGTCATTTACCTGCCTCAATAGGAATATTCGTATTACTATTTAAAGCATAAGTAAGATCAAACCTCGAATATGCTAACGTACTCATATAAAGTTAAAGATATAGCAGCAATTAAAAACGTTCAAAGGCGAGCAACGAAACTGATATCAACACTGCTAAATTTGTAGGGTAAACAGGACGCTTGGGGAAGATTAATTTACCCACACTTAAACAATGATAGTGGCTCTAAAATACCACAACGGTATGGTACAATTAAAGTTACGTTGTTGCTATTCACCCATTACATATATTATGAGGTGTGGAGCCTATTCACTTCACAGTCGATATTCTTCACACTATATAAACACAAGCTCTAGTGAACTTTTCAAATTGACTAAAAAAGAAAATACATATACACAAATCATGAGAACATATAGCGTCACTGATGAGTCTTTTGTAGACGAAACGCACGTCTAGCGTATATATAAAATTTAGTCCTGGTATCTATGATGAGTTTATTTTATATATATATAATATAAACATAGAGTACATCGTTAGATACAATAGATGACATATACAAGTTAAAGAGGTTCTAGCTGTCAAATTCGTGTTCACCGATTTGACTCAAATTCTAATATTTGAATTATAATCGTGTAAAACATTTGTTCAAATTGTAAAAAGTATAAAATAAACAATTTTCAGGGCATGGGCTCGATAATATGTAGCTTCGTTGTTAGTGTATTTTAGTCGTGACGTTATCTAATTAACTATCTAATTGACCTCCGAAGATCTCAGATGGTCATATAAGTGATGACCTCTGATGGTCATATAAGCGATTTACATTTATTGATTGATTGATTGATTGATTGATTCTTTGTGTTTTAACGCCACTTTTAAGCACTGCATTTATGCTATTTTATGGCGGTCATTTTTTATTGGTAAAGGAAGACGGAGTGCCCGGAGAAAACCACCGACCTTCGATAGGAAAACTGACAATCCTAGTCAATTAAGATTGGAGTCGAGTGCACTAGAACGAGCGGGATTCGAACTCACAACACCAGTGTTGACTGGTTAGTGATTGTAGTAGTAACTTCTTAAACCACTGGACCACCAATGTTACACTTTTGTTTCAGATAAGGGTAAGGTTTGGTACTATTAAAAAACGTTTAAACTTGCTGCAATTGTTTGCATCTGTCCAAAGTCAGGAATCTGCATGATGTTCAGTAGCTGTCGTTTGTTGATGTGGTTCATATGTATTTCTGGTTTTTATATAGATTAGACAGTTTGTTTTCACGTTTGAATGGTTTTACACTTGTATTTGTAATGTTTAAGCCCTTTAAAGCTTGCTGTTCGGTGTGAGCCATTGCTCCGTGTTGAGGCCATACTTTGACATATAATGGTTTACTTTTATATATTGTGACTTGGATGGAGAGTTGTTTCATTGACACTCATACCACATCCTCTTATATCTATAAACATAAATATAGATATAAATAGAAAGCAAACGCGTGCAATTAGATTGTTCTGTTCAATTTCAAATTATAGACTAAAAGTATAGGTTAATAAAGACCTGTTGGTGACCTTCTGCTGTTGTCTTTCCTATGTTGTCTTTTTGACACATTCCCCATTTCCATTCTCAATTATAATCGTCGTATTTACCTGTATAAGAATGATTTTTATTTGTGGATCGAATCCGATAATCAAATGATTTACCTTTGTTTCACTTTAAATGATGACATTATTTTCATTTAAATAACCGTACACGCACTAAAAAGGCTTTATCCATCTCTATAGCTACGGGTTTACATTGAAGTTCACATGAATACGGATTTAATGAAGTCGAATTATTCACTTGCAAGTAAATAATTTTAAAATCATCAATGATTATTTCTTAGCTTAATTTTACAAAATTTAACAATACTGGCTGCTAAAAGCGAATTATTATTTCACTGTTTTATTTTTCAATGATTGAACAAAAAAATCATACTTTAGATTTTTTTTTTATATATCTCGTACATGTAGCTAGGAACCCTTAGTATGCAAAATAAAGTATATCTTCAAACATAGCACAATTGAAATAAAAAACGCAGTAAATTATAACAACTTAAAAGATAAATAAATCAAATAGTCAGGCAAAAATTAAAAGTAATAAAGTACAGACACAAAAACATTATGTGTTTGCATGCACTGCACTGGCATGGTCTATTATTTGGATTCAACTGCGTATCAACTTTTTGATTTGGTGAAATGAATCTGATGTGTCCATTTGATAATGGTTCGGAAGCTCATTAATGACTTGTGCAACATAATAAATGAACGATTTTAAACCATATCTGGCAGTTCTGACACTCGGGAGTACTACTGTTTGCTGTGGTTTTAAATCATGCCTATGATCTACATTGTTCATTTCGAGGCCTTTTATAGCTTATTGTGTATGTGTTTTGCTCTTTGTAGATGACCTTACGATGACCTTATATTATTAATTTTAATGCCATTGGGACTCTGGTAGAGATGTGTCTCATTGACAATCATAGTACCATATGTTTTTATATTTCTATCATTTAAAGTATTAATTTCCCGCGCCTCGTTTGCCGAGCGATTAAGAGTTTATCTGCTGTAATAATTTAATCACTGTTGATGGCCTTAAGATGACCTTAAGATTGTTAACTTTAATGTTTGATCGAATGATCATTCTTTACTGTTCCTACTTTTGTGCAATGTGCTGTGTTCAATGTACTTGTTGTCAATATTATTTTTTGTTGAAATACATGCATAAATTGTTTATCTTGGTAAATTGTTTCTTAATACTGGCAAAATTACGCAATGTTTAATCGGTATAAAATCCCATAACCACA
Organism: Mytilus galloprovincialis; assembly: GCA_037788925.1. Lineage (NCBI taxonomy): Eukaryota > Metazoa > Mollusca > Bivalvia > Mytilida > Mytilidae > Mytilus > Mytilus galloprovincialis. Next base: position 91,893,174 of record CM075336.1, on the reverse strand, counting down.
GTCATTTGTTTCTGTCAATATGGGGTTTACTATCCATACCCGTACGACAATGATTTTTCGTACGGGGATGGATAGTAAACCCCTCATTGACAGAAACAAGTGACTGTCACACATAACACTAAATGTGTTCTTAAGTAACCAATTGTATTGAAAACAACAGATAAAAAGTATATATGATCCGTAAAAGTTTTAGCTGAAAACTGTATACTCGTCTGCCATTCAGCCTTTTAAAATTCAAAAAAACGTATGTTCAAAATGAATAAAGGAGGTAAATTAACTCCATGAACTTTGGTGTGACGTATAGTTTATCAATGTCTATTTGATAATTCCATAAATGTTGGTGTTCTGACTCAATGCAAGTAAAACATTCCTATATTGCCTTTATCCTGTGTATATAGAAATTGAGATCACAAGTTCTACCTACTAGCGTATGGTTCCTCTACAAAGGGGGTTAAAGATACAAAGATAAGGTAAGGTATCAAATGATTTCTAGTGCTTTAAATTTATTATTATTTTATTGCTCCGTAACTTTTGCTCCGTAACTAAAAGTTGGGGAGCATATTGTTTTACTCCTGTCCGTTCCATTATGGTTATATAGTTATTACGCATAACTCCTCCTACTGTTTGAATCCTAGGAAGTTTCCACTTTGCTGGCTGTGTGTACATATATATTGAAAGTATGCATGTGCTCAGGGTTTTGATTTTTATTAATCATTTGCTATTTTGGGAGAAAGTTGAACTTTGTCATTTTTTTAGTATTATGTTACTTGCATAAGAGGAGCGTTTCCAGATAACTCTTTGTAATTAAAGTTTATAGCCCTAATGAACAGGATAAAAATGATGAGTCATTAAGAAAGGTATTAAAATATGTGGTATCCAGAGACTATAGCCATAGTTATGAAAAGATACATTGGGATATGGAGCTTGTCAACAAATACACAATCAACAGAATTGATTCATGTTTGCCGATGATACGAAAGTCTTTCGCAGATACAAACAACAGATGATAATGATGCGCTTCAAACAGATTTATCTTACATAGAAACTTGGTCAAATACTTGATTGCTGAGATTTAACCCCGGTAAATGTTAAAAGTACTTACAACAGGGAAACAATATGATACCAACCATAAATACAACATTTGAGCATGCCAAGAAAGAAAAAGACATCAGAGTGCCCATTGACAACAAACTAAACTTCAAGCATCATATGAATGGAAAGATAGATAAAGCCAACAGTATTATGGGTTTAATTAGAAGGACATTTACCTGCCTCGATGAGGCAATATTCCTACCACTGTTTAAAGCATTAGTAAGATAAAACCTAGAATATGCCAACGATTCTTTTGAGCCCATATAAAGTTAAAGATATAACAGCAATTAAAAACGTTCAAAGGCGAGCAACGAAACTGATATCAACACTGCTAAAAATAGAGTACACAGAACGCTTGAAGAAGCTTAATTTACCCATCTTAGTAGCTCTAAGATACCTCAACAGCATGGTAAAGTTACGTTGTTGCTATTCAACCGTTTCATACATTGTGAGGTGTGGAGCCTATAGCTATTCACTCCTCAGTCGATATTATTCAAACTATATGAACACAAGGTCTAGTGAGCTTTTCAAATCGACTGAAAAACAAAATATATACACACATACATTAATCACGAAAACATATTAATCTAAACATAGAGTGCATAGTTAGATATAATAAATGACATATACAAGTTAAAGGGGTACTAGCTGTCATATTAATGTTCCCCGATTTGACTCAAATTCTCATATTTGAATTATAACCATGTAAAACATTTATCTAAATTATAAAAAGTCTAAAATAAACAATTTACAGGGCATGGGCTCGATAAGATGTAGCTTCGTTGTGTGTGTATTCAAGTCTTTACCCCATCTAACTATCTATCGAATTGACCTCCGAAGACCTCAGTTGGTCATATAAGCGATATGACCTCAAATGTTCATAAAAGCGATTTACATTGTATCCTAGATCAAATTTATTCTGCATCTGCCCTAATTTAGGAATACGATGTTTAGTAGTTGTCGTTTGTTGGTGTGGTTCATAAGTGTTTCTTGTTTTTTTTTATAGATTAGACCGTTGGTTTTCACTTGCAAGTATATAATTTTAAAATCATCAATTTTTCTTAGCTTAATTTTACAAAATTGAACCATACTGGCTGCTAAAAGCGAATTATAATTTCATTATTTAATTTTTTAATGATTGAACAAAAAAATCATACTTTTTTTTATATATCTCGTACATGTAGCTAGGGACCCTTAATAACATAGTATGCAAAATAAAGTATATCTTAAAACATAGCACCATTTGAAATAAAACGCTCAGTAGATTATAGCAACTAAAATACAAATAAATCAAATAGTTACGCAAAAATTAAAAGTAACAAAGCACAGACACAAACACATTATATGTATGCATACACTGCACTGGCATGGTCTGTTATTTTGATCCAACTTTGTATCAACTTTTTGAATTGGTGAAAAGAATCTGTTTCCATTTGACAATGGTTCGGCAGCTCATTAATGATTTGTGCAGCATTGTAGCTGAACTATTTTAAACCATATCTGGTAATTCTGACACTCGGGAGTACTGCTGTTTCCTGTGATTTTAAATATATAATGCCTATGTTGTACATTGTTCATTTCGAGGCCTTTATAGCTTAGTGTGTGGTGACCTTAAGATGACCTATTATTTTTAACTTTAATACATGTCAAGGGTCTCTGGAAGAGATTTATCTAGTAGACACTCCATCGACACTTCATTGTTTAAATCATTCTTGACTGTTTCCTTCTTTTGTACAATGTGCTGTGTTCAATGTATTTGTTGTCAATGTCATTTTTTGTTGAAATACGAACGTTTAACTTGGTAAAGTGTTTCTTAATACTGGCAAAATTACGCAATGTTTAATCGGTATAAAATCACATAACCACAGGCACTTAATTGTTTCTGTCAATGTGGGGTTTACTATCCATACCCGTACGGCAAATGATTTTTCGTACGGCCGTATGGATAGTAAACCCAACATTGACAGAAACATGTGGGGTTTACTATCCATACCCGTACGAAAAATGATAGTAAACCCCACATTGACAGAAACAAGTGCCTATGCACATAACACTAAATGTGTTCTTTAGTAACCAACAAAATTGTATTGAAATCAACAACAAAAAATATATCTAATCCGTAAAAGTTTGAGATCAAAATTTTATACTAGTCTGCCATTCAGCCTTTTAAAATTAAAAAAAAAATGAATAACGGAGGTAAATTAACTCCGTGAACTTTGGTGTGACGTACAGTTTATCAATATAAAAAAGAAGATGTGGTATGATTGCCAATGAGACAACTGTCCACAAGAGACCAAAATGTCACAGACATTAACAACCATAGTTCACCGTACGGCCTTCAACAATGAGCAAAGCCCATACCGCATAGTCAGCTATAAAGGCCCCGATAAAACAATTGCAAAACAATTCAAACGAGAAAACTAACGGCCTTATTTATATAAAAAAATGATCATTCAAACATTAAAGTTAACAGTCATATATAGGTCATCTTAAGGTCATCACCAATGATCAAATTATTACAGCAGATAAACTCTTAAATGTCTATTTGATAATTCCATAATTGTTGGTGTTCTGACTCAATGCAAGTAAAACGTTCCTATATTGCCTTTATCCTCTGTACAAAAAATGTATATAGAAATTGAGATCACAAGCTCTACATACTAACGTATGGTTCCTCTACACAGAGGGTTAAAGATACAGAGGTGAAGGTAAGGTATAAAATGCTTTCCAGTACTTTCAATTTATTATTATTCTATTGCCCCGTAACTAAAAGTTGAGGAGCATAATGTTTAACTCCTGTCCGTCCGTCCATCCGTCCGTTCCATTATATGGTTATATACTATTAGTTATTACGCATAACTCCTCCATGGTACTTTTTGAATCCTAGGAAGTTTCCACTTTGCTGGCTGTGTGTACATATATTTTGAAGGTGTGCATGTGCTCAGGGTTTTGATGTTTATTATAATCATTTGCTATTTTGGGAGTTAGTTGAACTTTGTATATTTTTTTTTAGTATTTACTTGCATAAGAGGAGCGTTTCCAGATAACTCCCTCTAATTTAAGTTTGAATACTAGGAAGTTTTCACTTTGCTGGCTGTTTATAAATTTATTGAAGGGTGCATGTTGTCGGTTTTTTTATTCTTATTAATATTGCCTTTCTCAAACTCTTTTGGGAGATAGTTGAACCAGAAACATGTATATATGTCTCTGGTTGAACTTTGTAATTTTTGGGGTAGATTTGAAGCGGTTAAATGTTATAGTTATTTTAGAATAACACTTTGCATTTGCGGGGGCATCAATTGTTTCTCCCCGACACAACAACGAAAGTCCTACATTGAATTTTTTTAAATACAGTTACTTCAGAGTGGAGGGCGGGGACATCACTTTTTCTTGTCATTTTTTTTTTAATTTTCATTAATTTTGGCTTTCTTAAACATAAGTCGGGCAAGGAATATAAAAATCATAAAAAAATGTATTTTATGTAAAAGTTGTTATATCTAGTAGCTTTCATCATATTAAAACTATTTATTTTTGTACTCTCAAACTCTTCTGTTACATGTTTAAAATTCAGCTCACTATCTAATCACTTTTATTTTCTTCGATTTTTATCATAAATTGGTGATTTCTGTCTTTTTTTTAATGTTTTTGTCTCCTCGGTATCAGATATCTGTAACTACATTTATGAAAAAGTAATTGAAAATGTCTCAAACCTCTTTCAAATTATGTTTAATATTGTTTGATTTAATGCTTTTATTAATGGAAAAGTAAGAAAAATAATTTCATATGATAAGACAATTTTAATGGATTAAATAATTTATAGTCACGGCCTCAGAATTTTTTTTCTGTATATACCTGAAGGTATATAGGACTTTTTTTCTGAGACAAGTGCCTGTGTTAATAGTTGATTTAATGGATCCCGTAACTTTGTATGATCAATATCATGCCTTAACCTCACATTTTTAAAGATTTATTTGTTTGATAACATCGGTTCATCTGATCAACTTTTTAGCACTACCCAATGTATCACATAAACTTCCGGTAGAAGAATGATACGTATGAACACACAAATTCTTTTTTGAATTTCCACATTACTTGTAGGATTTGTGATGAATTTATATGTTCAAATACCGGATTTAAGTGCCAAAGAAATTAATGTATTGCAGGATAAATATTAAAAATTACCGGGAGTACAAAATATGATAACCAGAAGTTGGCCCAGATCGCCGGTGATAACCACACTGTTTATTGTTGTAACAGTTTTGTTGAACTCGCCTTTGATTGTGTGTGATAATTCTGAACAGGGAGGAATCAAAGAAGGTATAAAACTTAAAGAATCATAAAAGTAAAATCTCTCTCATTCACACAATCATTCTCTGCTCCCATATCCTACTATGGCCATACTTCAGTTATACATGTACAATGTACATTGTACATGATATTGATCATGGTAATTATGTAATTAAAAATTCCAGTGTTGGTCTAGCAGTGGAACAGTAGCTCTAAAGTCCTTATGATATAGTTAGACTATTTGTGGATCATAGATGGTTCCAAATAGTTAAAAAAAAATATCAGAAGGACCTATACGGTCATACGGTTCTGCAGCTGTTTATCCTACATTAAACAATTTTTTTTTATAGAAGATTGCAGCTCATTGAATGCTTATGGCTCTCACTAGGATATTAGCTTTAGTCCTGGAAAATGAGGAACTGCCATTTTTTTTAATGGGGGTACATTTAACTTTAAGCATATACATTTATATCATGGTAAGTATGGGAGATCGATTATTGGGAGGGATTGAATACACCTTATCGCTACTCCCGGCTGACTCGGCCACTTGAACTTTTGACGCATATAACAATCACTTTTCCATTGTGGCGTCAGATATTTTGTTTTATTACGTCAAAATTTTACGGGGACCTGTGGGATAGCCAGTAATGGCGGACAAAAAGTGATAAGGTGTATTATTCAGGAAAAGTAAAACAGGAAATTTGAAAAATTATTAGTGCTGCAGTCTGGCGAATTCCACGTTTCAGAATCTAATGCATTCTGGGTAATATTTTCAAAAACGTCATGATTGGTTCAAAACGTATAAACAATGTAAATCCATCCAATGATGTAACGTTATTTTCATTTTGGTGTACGAACAATGAGATTACTCTCAGTCCTTTAGATTCTGAAAAAGCGAATACTGCAATAGAAGAGTGCTGAAATGTGATAGCCCTGTGATAAGTCCAAATGATTATGAGTCTTGTAAGGCTATTTTATTTTATTTCTGTGCTGAAGGCATCACAGAAAAAATAAATAAAAAAGCCTTGCAAGACGTCATTATTATAAGAACTATGCTGGCTGTGATTTGATTAGTTAGTGCTGCAGTCTGCTTATCTGATTATTAGCACTGCTCTGAACAATCATGAAAATACAACTCTTTTCATCTACCTAATCATGCTTATAACTCAATGTTCACTCTTAGAAAAACATTCAATTAACATGCATTGTAACAGTATACCAGATTTTTTTTAAGCAGTTACATGTATACATGTATATAATATGATGATATGTGTTAAAAAAAACATGGATATATGTTATTTACTTATATATCATGTACATGTATATACATGTATGCTTATTATTTAACCAAAATAATTTTTTGTATTTTTAGTAAAATGTACTAAGATCATGTAGATAAAAGATTCCTGTCATGACTTTAGGGTAATTCACTAGGAACATATTGTTGACAAATGTATCTCTTTGCATGCATATCATATGTACAATGTACATGTTCATTTGTGTACATTTGTTTACATGCATGACATGTACAAAAATGTATGTGAATTTTTTTCATGACATGGTAAATCTAATTGACATACATGTATCCTCCAATGATCCAATGACCTGTCATCCTGTTTTATAGGTAATCAACAGTTTGATTTTTGACTGAATCACATTGTGTATTCTGTACAAATGTATATATTTCTAGAATTGAAGAAAAACAGGTGTCATATCTATACAACCCTATGGTCATGACACACAGGTACATGTACAAATGTACATACACTGTACATGTACAGTACACGCAGAGAGGATGTAATCTCATACTCCCAACACTGATTCTGGTGTAACACAGTGTCACATTGTGAAACACAGATTTCCCTCCCAAAAAACACCAAGTAATTACTCCCATCTGGGAGGGTTTTATGACCTGTTGATTCCAGGCAAAAGTAATAAAAATCAACAAAGCACGACTGCATGGTCTGACAGTGACATATAATATACATTTTGTATGTCAACTTCTTCCCATTTCAATCATTTCCTATATATATATATTTAGTTTCTATTTCTGAAAGCTACATGTATAAAAAAGGTTAATGAAATTATTTTTAAAAATGATGTACAAAAAGTATTTTTAGATTGGAAAATTATTTACATTCTTTCATAATCTCATAATTAAGAATGGCAACTTGATATTTACAATATTAAAGTTGTATTTATAGTCAGTTTAAACATATAGATATTAATATATACATGGTTTAAAAAATAATAGTAACATGAGTAATGATACCAAAAAAATGAATAAAATAAAATAATGTAGATAAATTTCATGTATATTATATTTAAATAATCTTCATTTATTATTTAAATTTATATAATTTTTTTTTTTAATAAATTCAATTAAAATATATATGTCTTTATTTTCTATTAAGTATACTCCACTTACATGTACAGGTGATGTTTTGTTTGTTTTAATAATGTTTCTTAGGTATGAAAAACCAACACTGTCAGAACAAATGCTGAATATATTTTTAATAAATAAAGTTGTGCAGGATTCTTTAATGAAATCAGATTATAATATATCTCTGATTAAATTTAACAAATCTCACACTTTTCATCATTTTTGTGAATGTCATTTAATGACAGGAAACACAAGAAATGTTTATTGTAGTCATCAACTACTGTCACACTTCAAAGGTAAACATAGCAATAAAAATCATGGTGTTGGGAGAAACCACACCAAGGTAATAAACATTTAAGGAGTTTTAGGGAGGAATTACTCCAAGTTTCTCCCAATTTCCCCCTAAGATTCGGAGCGTGTTGCTGGAGTTTCCTGGTGTGACACCAAGTTTTTACACAGTGTAAGGAGTATGAGATTACATTCTCTCTGTGTGTACTGTATATGTATACATGGACATAAATGTACCAAATTTAATTTTAAAGCTGATATAAACCATGTAAACTAATGATAAAAAACTGTATTTCAACTGTCAAGTATACAACATGTACAATGCTAAATGCAGCATTTTTAGAAGAAGAAAAAACCCACAAAAAAATACAAATAGATTTAGCAACAACAAAACTCAAACATTTTTTTTGTCAAACTTAACAAATAGTTTGTGTATTAACAAAATGTACATTTACATGCACAATTCAATTGTAACTGTGGTACATTAGATTTCTGTTAATAAAAGCTTAGATAAACACGATAAAAACAAAATATGTAAAATAACATCAGATCTTTCTGCCTTTTTCTGGTTCCTACATTTATGACAAGTATATATAACTGCATCAACTAGGAGGTTAGCATGTTTCTTTAAGTTTGTAGGTACATTTACATGTACATATGCATTTTTACACTGTTGACAAAAACTCTACATGATCATGATGATATACATACATGTATGTCAATGTTTGTATTCTTCTGCATTGTTCTGTTAAGACTGTTCTTATTTAATGTGTTTTTATGACATAATCTTCCCTGTAACAACACAAAAAGAATGTATTCAGATATCGTGTGGATATTGATAATTCTGTTTTAAAGATTTCAACTATTCAAAGAAAAAAGAATATATTGATAATTCTTCCATGGCTTTAAAGATTTCAGCTATATTCAAAGGCGATCATTTTTGTAATTTCCATAAAAGCTTTTAAAGGCTTATTGATTTTGTGAATTCAAATGCAATATGTCATGTATGTTAAATGCATACATTAAAACTTAATTCTTTCTTATTCACACTGATCAGCCCTTGTGGATTTTGCTTTTTCCACCGGCCCACCGTGGGCAGCCCACCCGTGCCCACCCTAGCTGTAATCTCTTTTTTGTAAAAGAATTGATTACAAATGCTTATCTGCTTTTTTCAAGTGATTGTACTTACAAGTCTTCAGATGAAACAAAAGAAATTGAATGTATACCCAGTTGTACATTTTCTAAATTGGATAGAAATTGACCTTATGAGGGGGTCTCATTGGGGGGTTCCGATCCCGGATCCCGCTTATTGTTTTGTCAGATTCCCGTATCCCGCTTACACTATGTACGTAAGCAATTCTCATTTTTTTGTCATTTCCCGGGTCCCGCAAGACCTCATTTCACGCCACAATAATTTGACTTTCACGTGTCACGCTTACAAAAAATGGGCAATCCCGCGTCACGCTTAGACCCCAATGAGACCCACTTATGAAAGTGCATATATAATGTGCTATTAGACTTTGATTGATTTTGGAACATTCATGACATTGGAAGGAAAAAAAAAGAATAATTTCAGTCTGGGGTTTCGTTAAATATCTCAACAGTTTCAGACTCATGTAGAGCTTTATTTGACCCTCAAAAGGTTAACGAATGTGTTGATATTTTTTGCTTACTTTGGATTGCTATCTGAAACGGCTTATATATTCATATACATGTATAATTTAATATAAGGCAGTAATTAAGTCTCCCAAACAAAGTTTGGAGACTTATTGTTTTTGGTCAGTTCTTATTATTTTTATTCTTCCTCTTCTTCCTCTTCCGCCACTTTAAAAATGAACTTGTCCGCAGCGATTAATTCTAAACGGCTGGTCAGATTTACTTTGGTCTTATATTTTGATTTTATAATATGTTAGACTAACATGTCTAGGGGAGCCATCAATCTTTTGTTTGTGCATTGGGGTCTGTTAAGGGGTATTTTGAGGGGCATAAAGAGGGGAGGGGTTTACTTATGAACCCTATGGGATTTTATTTAAAAAAAATTTCAAATGACTATAATTTGAAAACTGTAAGTGATAAACACATGCAGTCTTCAGAAATGATCACAGGACAATAAAACAAAACAAATGAAATATAGGGTTAGTCCCTGGGGGTAATCCCCAACCCCTTCAATTTGAGAATGTTCTATTATCTTGTAAACCGTCCAGATCCCCACTCCTAAACCATATATATATTCTTATATGGGACAATAACATAAATCAAATTAAAGAAATTGGAAGTCCCTAGGGGTCAACCCCACCCCCTCTTGTTTGAGAACTTGTAAACGGTGGAGATCTCCACCCCTAAACCATATATTCTTGCAAGCTAGTTAAGGCACAATAAAACAAATCAAATGAAATAAAAGGAAAGTCTCTGGGGTTCATCCCACCCCCTCTTGTCCAGATCCCCACCCCTAAACCATATATATTCTTGTATGGGACAATTAAACAAAACAAATGAAATAGAAGGAAAGTACCTTGGGTTCACCCCACCCCCTCTTGTTTGAAAACTTGTAAACGGTTGAGATCCCTTCCCCTAAACCATTATATATTTTCTTGTATGGAACAATGAAACAAATTAAACCAAATATAGGGGGAGTATATGGGGTCACCCCACACTCTTCTGTTAGAAAACTTGTAAACAGTAGAGATCCCCACCTCCAAACCTTATATATACATGTATTGTATTGGATAATAAAACAAACCTAATAAAATATAGGAATGGCTAATTATGGGAGCTTTGTTTGGGAGACTTCGTAACAGCATCCTGTTACAATTACTTCTTGTTTCATTTGAATTGTTTTACATATTTGTCATTTTGGTTCGTTTTATAGCTTACTTTATGGTATGGGTTTTACTCACCCATAGTCATTAACTTTTATGTCATTTGGTCTTTGGTAAAAAAAATCATGCTGAGGGAAACTTTTCTCATTGGTAATCATACCAATTTCTTCTTATTCATATACATTAACTGTAAGTTCAGAAATTTAATTATTCCGTTCATTTATTATTGCGGTTTTATCATTTTAGACTTTTTATCATTTTTATACGACCGCAAATTTTGAAAAAATTTTCGTCGTATATTGCTATCACGTTGGCGTCGGCGTCGTCGTCCGTCGTCCGAATACTTTTAGTTTTCGCACTCTAACTTTAGTAAAAGTGAAAAGAAATCTATGAAATTTTAACACAAGGTTTATGACCATAAAAGGAAGGTTGGTATTGATTTTGGGAGTTTTGGTCCCAACATTTTAGGAATTAGGGGCCAAAAAGGGCCCAAATAAGCATTTTCTTGGTTTTCGCACCATAACTTTAGTTTAAGTTAATAGAAATCTATGAAATTTTGACACAAGGTTTATGACCACAAAAGAAAGGTTGGGATTGATTTTGGGAGTTTTGGTTTCAACAGTTTAGGAATAAGGGGCCAATAAAGGGCCCAAATAAGCATTTTTCTTGGTTTTCGCACAATAACTTTAGTTTAAGTAAATAGAAATCGATGAAATTTAAATACAATGTTTATGACCACAAAAGGAAGGTTGGTATTCATTTTGGGAGTTTAGGACCAAACAGTTTAGGAATTAGGGGCCAAAAAGGGGCCCAAATAAGCATTTTTCTTGGTTTTCGCACCATAACGTTAGTATAAGTAAATAGAAATCTATGAAATTTAAACACTAGGTTTATGACCATAAAAGGAAGGTTGGTATTGATTTTGGGAGTTTTGGTCCCAACAGTTTAGGAAAAAGGGGTCCAAAGGGTCCAAAATTAAACTTTGTTAGATTTCATCAAAATTGAATAATTGGGGTTCTTTGATACGCCGAATCTAACTGTTTATGTAGATTCTCAACTTTTGGTCCCGTTTTCAAATTGGTCTACATTAAGGTCCAAAGGGTCCAAAATGAAACTTAGTTTGATTTTGACAAAAAATGAATCGGTTGGGTTCTTTGATATGTTGAATCTAAAAATATACTTAGATTCTTGATTATTGGCCCAGTTTTCAAGTTGGTCCAAATCGGGGTCCAAAATTAAACTTTGTTTGATTTCATCAAAAATTGAATCCTTGGGGTTCTTTGATATGCCAAATCTAACTGTGTATGTAGATTCTTCATTTTTGGTCCTGTTTTCAAATTGGTCTACATTAAAGTCCAAAGGGTCCAAAATTAAACTAAGTTTGATTTTAACAAAAATTGAATTCTTGGGCCTCTTTGATATGCTGAATCTAAACATGTACTTAGATTTTTGATTATGGGCCCAGTTTTCAAGTTGGTCCAAATCAGGATCCAAAATTATTATATTAAGTATTGTGCAATAGCAAGTCTTTTCAATTGCACAGTATTGTGCAATGGCAAGAAATATCTAATTGCACAATATTGTGAAATAGCAAATTTTTTTTTAATTAGAGTTATCTTTCTTTGTCCAGAATAGTAAGCAAGAAATATCTTATTGCACAATTGTGCAATAGCAAAAAAAGATTTTTTTTTAATTGGAGTTATCTTTCTTTGTCCAGAATCAACTTAAATCTTTGTTATATACAATATACAATGTATATTCACTTTTTACTACCAACTGATAAATTTAAATAATCTTTACCATTCAGTGATAACAAGCAGTTTTTTTACATCTTAATATTTTATGATGTATTTAAATGAGTAGTTATTGTTGCAAACTCCATTAGAATATTTTTAATTGAGATTAGTTTTGGAATAAGGGAAAGGGGGATGTGATTAAAAAATTGGGTTCAATTTTTCTCATTTGAAATTTCATAAATAAAAAGAAAATTTCTTCAAACATTTTTTTGAGAGGATTAATATTCAACAGCATAGTGAATTGCTCTAAGAGAAAACAAAAATTTTAAGTTCATTAGAACACATTCATTCTGTGTCAGAAACCTATGCTGTGTCAACTATTTAATCACAATCCAAATTTAGAGCTGAATCCAGCTTGAATGTTGTGTCCATACTTGCCCCAACCGTTCAGGGTTCAACCTCTGCGGTCGTATAAAGCTACGCCCTGCGGAGCATCTGGTTATAATGCATTTTCAATTTTTGTGGACATGAAAAAAAATTCTGTTTAACATGTTTAATTCATATAAAATATTTCAAAATGCGAGTTTAAATTATTGCGAATATAACCATATACATGATATAACCCTGTTGCATTTTTCACAATAATAAAAAAAACATGGCAATTATTTCTGAATTTACAGTATTGTCATGATTGTACAGAATTCGAATGCAGAAAAAACAAAGTACAGTAACATATGTTAGTTTGGCTTCAAATTGTACGTAGATGTATATGCATGATAGAGATTTGTGTTCGTCCCATAATACCAGAGTCAATGGTTGAAGAAAGCAGTGTTATCACATTGTAATGATGGTCATGATGGTCATTGTTATTTTATCAATAATTTATAATAACATAAAAACTGGTGTGAAGAACTTTTGTTATTTAATATACATTGTTTGTATGTTAAACCTTGAGGTGGAATAACACCTACACAATGAATCTCCAATCCTACAACACTTGGCAAAAGCCTTGAACTATTCATCATGTTCATTTCTCATTTTCTGTGTCATTTAGGCTGATGTGGAGAGTGTTCTCGTTGCCAATCATACCACATCTTGTTTTTTATATATATGTGATATTTATCATGTACATGTATATCATTTGTTTTGTTTTTTTAATTTAGGGTTCTTGAATGGAAATGTCTGCTCTTTGGTCGGGGATGTTGTCTTTGATGACAATGACCATTGATGACATTCCCCATTTCCATTCTCAATTTTAATTTTGTTAGCTTTTTGAAGGACATTTACATTTGTACCTCTACAGGTAGTTCACTTAAAGCAGCTGTTTAACAAATTCTAGTCATAAATTTTATAAACATGATGAAAGGTGCTAACTTTTACAAATGTGGGAATCTAAGCTTGAACAACACGATTTAAAAGTTATTAACCAGTAAAATCATCATCATTTTACCATGTTGCCGTCATTATCTTTCAAATAATTTGAACAAATTTAGTAATTGGTGACGTGTGAAATAGACGATGAAAAGTATTATACATGTATATTTCATCAACATATGCTTATGTTCTTTGGACAATAATCAGTATCATAACCAATTTGCAAATACTTTATCAACTCATCAAGAAGCTGCACAACGGTGATAATGGCGTACATCGTTTATCTGTTTTCATTATCCGTGAGTACTAGTAAACAATAGTAAGGCCAAACATCAAAGAATATGGGGTTAGAAGTTAAAAGACTAAGCATTTTATTGACGAACTAACCTACCCCAATATGGTAGATAAACATTAACAAGCACTATGGCACATACATGTACATCATTGAGGACAATTTTGTTATTTTTTTTTTTTTTTTTACACTGATTGATTGAACATTGTCATGATTGTTGATTGATTTAGAACCTTTTATTTTTAAATATATTTTTTTTATTCATGTACTCTGTACAAACAAAAGTATCTATGATCAGGCTTTCCACTTTTTAAAGTAGAGACAGCATGAACCCCACCATAGACAGATAGCCCTGGGGTGATCAATATGAAAATTAATTGTTGCCTTTATACTATTTTCAGTATCAATTTTTTATGGAAAAACCTTGCATAGACATTTTTTTATATAGATTAGACCGTTGGTTTTCCCGTTTGAATGGATTTACACTAGTAATTTTGAGGCCCTTTATGGCTTGTTCGGTGTGAGCCAAGGCTCTGTGTTGAAGGCCCTAGATTGACCTATAATGGTTTACTTTTATAAATTGTTATTTGGATGGAGAGTTGTCTCATTGGCACTCATGTATGGGTAAACCCTTAACACAAGATTTTTTTCTTTTGGCCTAAGCAATATTGAAGTGATTTTTCCCTTTCTAACCTACACCAAGTAGTTTTGTATAAAAACTGTTAACATAATTCATTAATTGTAACATGTCAAGATGAGCTGAATCTACAGACTGTAAGGAACTTGAATACATTAATGCATCAATACAGGATCAATCCAAAAACTTGTGATCTTTTGTCTTGAAAAAGGCCCAAAATTAGCTTTATAATACATTTAATATAATATAATATTTTTTATGTTCTTTAATCAAATAATTTTAAGACATTGAAATGCATGTATTTATGACCCTAATTTTAAAAGCAATGTACATGTACCTTCCTCTAATGATGTTTTGTCTTTTTGAACTAGTATTATACTGTATATTTGTATATATATACATGTATATGAAGTCAATGACGGCATTCCACTACTTCAAACTGATTACGTACATTGTTACTTTAAATCTAACCTCTGAAATACTATCCACCATAGACAAGACAAGAATTAAATATTGGGGTTCCCCCTATATCTTATCAAGATTCTGTACCATAAAGTACCAACAGTAATTACATGTAATTTAAAAGGTAATTGATTTATAACATATTTTAGATATATATATGCACATGATCATGAGAATGAATTAAATACAGTGTATAAAGTAAAATCACAAAAATACTGAACTCCAAGGAAAATTCAAAAAGAAAAGTCCCCAATCAAATGATCAAATGGCAAAATCAAAAGTTCAAACACATCAAACGAATGTATGTTATATATTGTAAATTAAACACATAAGGTGAACGAGCCAAAATGTTAATACAATTTTACATGTATTTTCCAAATTTGATTTTTTCCACCACATTCTAAAAATTTAATTTTGAATTGATTTTCTACTTTCTGTATTGAAGTCCTAATTAGTTCCCGTCACTAATCAAATACATTTAGAGGTCAACACATGTTTTTCATCTGTAGAGGACAAAGGTTGTAAATGTCAAGTCCTGATTTGCCATTTAATGCATCTTGAGATGCAAATCCAGCTTCTCTTTATAATTTTTTTTACCAACAAGCCCTTTTAAAAACCTCCCGCTATCAGGCAATTTACTTGTATGTTTATTTTCACAAGCTTGGATAAATTGTTACTTATATGGTGTCAAGATTGTGAAGAAAGGCGAAAACTGAAAATTGAGGACTTCTTGTTAACAACTACTGATTAAAAAATGATTTATTATACCAATAAGAAACAGAATCAATTGCCCTAGGTCTAATAGTGTACTTGTACATCATGTACATAGGTGAAATAGATTTAGATTGAAATTGATACAGTTGTAATATATTACTGTTATTTAACCTTGTTGTACATTGATTCAAGGTCTTGTCAATTTCATGTTTATTATGTCAAATGGAAAATTACAGTATTGTAGATTCCCAAATGTCGATTACATGTATTTATATTAAGTTATAAGATGAAATGGAAATAGTTTCAATAAATTTAAGAATTTTGCATTTCAAACCAAAATTTTTATTGTTTTCTTAAATACATCATTACATATATATACATGTACATAAACATGTATCAACAAATGATCAATGAATATGTATGTTACATGTATTTAGATCATACATCAGTCTATAAAGGTGTTATTATGGTCTCCTATGTTCTTTCACATGTAACTTGTTTTATTCATTTTGTATCTTCTACCTGTCATGCTTTCTTTGAAGAGAGTTTCCTTTGACAAAATATGAACAATTAAATGTAAAATTGGGCATGTTTTATTGATTCAAAAGATAGATCTGTCTGTCCTGGTATTATTTGTGATGGTCAGTTTTATAGTATAAAATTGACATGATTGAGAAATGAAAAACATAAAAACAATCGAGGTTTTAGCAAAAATATTCCGTACTCTTCACTTCATTTGAAAATTTCTTTGTTGGAGTTTGGACCTAAAAAAAAGACTAAGAAATTGTTTGTAGTCATGTATTACATGCACCCCTCTTACAAGAAACATGACCTAGGGTATAAATGTGCGTGTTATACATACCAAAAGACTGTATGTCAAAGTGTCCATTTGTGGCTAACCTAGGATAGAGGGAAACAGTGCCATAAAAGCCCTCTCTTACAGTCACCCAACTGATCTTTTCATACTTCTTCTTTATAATTCAGCACTCCATCAACATACTGATGATAACGTGCCGGGCACTGATTTTACTATGCTTATAGTCATTCCCTATGAAATTAAGAAAATGAATACTTACAATTGTCTACACTAGAAACATGAGAAAAGGCTAAACACAAAAATGAAGTATCTGCAAGAATAAGTTGGTTTACAGTAATCAGATATGCTTCAAATTTACAAGTGATTAGCTGGCTTAAATATTATGTTTTGTCTGGTTCTATGGGTGTTTTAGTAAGAAAAAAAATGTTAACATATATAGTTTTCTTTTTAGAATGTGATGAGAAAGACCCATCATGCAGTACAGATAAACTGAGTTTGGAAGCCATTAATGAATTACATCATATGATAGACGATGACCAAGATGGCAATGTAAACCAACAGGAAAGCAAAGGGGTATGTAGTTATTGTCTAACTGGAATGGGGGTGGGAGAGGGGAGAGGTCATGTGGAAGTGATAAAAAATAACACCACATGCATGACTACATGTATTTACATGTATGTACATGTATTTACATGTATGATATAGATGGTGACCAATATGGAAATATGAACCAATATGTAAGAAATGAGCTTGGTTATGAAGGTCAAAACTTGGGTGGAAAGGGAGGGAGTGTAAAATCCTTCAGCTAATCCCAGTTTTGACTATGACCAAGAGGACGATATGAACAAAAGGAAAAAAACATCTCAAAGTATAGCATGGAGGATGGATGCCAAATTTTAGTAATTTCTGAACTGTAGAGTGGGGGTGGGCCCTTGTAAGAAGTCATAGCATTAAATGTATAAGTATGTATTTAACCCTTATAAATCTGCCTGGTATATAATAACAAGAAAATAAACAAATAAGAAAGTTAAAAGTATTTTTTTTTTTGTAATTTTGCCAGTTTTCTAAATGTTGTCTGCTAAAATCAAAAGCTGTCTGCTGCAGGCTACCTGATATAAAGAGTATTGATTTAGTTTATAGTTTATGTTGTATAAAATAGTTTGCTGAAAAATCTACCTTGTATATACATGTAAATCTATAATTTACAATCCTACTTGAAAGATTTGGGTTCACATTTTACACAATGTAAGAGTTTTAATACCTGTTTAATCATTGACTTTTAACATGCATATCATCATAACGTAAAAATGTTACCATTTAAAACATCATCAATGCATTCAAATCTAATTTGTCAAATCTTTTTTCAAATTGTTTATTATTGAATCCTAATCATGCATTAATCAAGAAATAATTTACCATGGTGTAAATTTCATTTACATACATGAATCTAAATAGGTATATAAATATACATAAAATGTTGTAAAAGTAATAAATATTCAATATAATAAATCTTATCAGGAATTTAAAACATTATTTAATCATTGATAATGGTGATGTTATCAAGATGTATGGGAACTAAGGGAGGCCAGGTGAATGTATTGAATAATTATATAACTGACCATTATAATCAATGTTACTGGTCAAAGAAATTGACCATAGCATCACATCTGACCTTCATTATCACTTAATCCTGTTAATTATGCTCATGATTTTTTTTATATAACAGTTTCATATACCAGTACATGTACTGTTAATTCAGAAATTATTGTGAGGTTTTTATTATCAGTGTTCTCCCCAGAGCCTTAAAACAACAAAGGTCCATATATACTGTGGATTCATTAATATTCGTTGGATACCAATTTTCGTTGATTTCATTGGTACAGGAGAACCATGATATTTAAATGTTCAAGGGATAACAAATTTCCTAAGGGAATATATACCACTAAATTAAATATTCACGATAATTTCTATCAATCAAAGAAAATTGGTACCCACAAAAATATATTAATCAACCAGTACCTTGGTTCTATATATTTTCTACTATGGTAACTATCTTGGCTGATTTTATAATAGAATTAAATTGAGAATGGAAATGGGAAATGTGTAAAAGAGAAAAAATAGTCAACAATAAAAAGAACTCAAATTCTGATAGCTAATATAGTATAATAAAGAAGATGTGGTATGATTGCCAATGAGACAACTATCCACAAAAGACCAAAAAGACGCAGACAGTTACAACTATAGTTCACCGTACGGCCTTCAACAATGAGCAAAGCCCCATACCGCATGTAGTCAGCTATAATAGGCCCCAATTAGAAGGCCTACATGTACATATATATATCTGTAGATTTTCCTGAAATGACAATAATTAATCTAGCATTTTTGTCCATTTTTTGCAAAATTGCAATTTATAAATGCATACATTAATTACTGAATTTACAGTATACATGTACATATGTGACCTTCTGCTGTTGTCTATTCTATGGTCGAGTTATGTTGTCTCTTTAATTTGCAAAATGCTTTGACACTGTCACTCATTTCCCATTTCAATTCTCAATTTTATATCATTGATTTCGAGCCTTGTTATATAATTATTTCCTGTGTTAGGTGAATAGGGCATACATGTGAACATTGTACAGTCACTACTTGGAAGCCCAGTGTTGTGCACGTGCCTTCAAGGTTTTTATTTATCTACTTTGCACTTACATGACTTAGTCTTAAGGATGTTAAATTAAAAATAAGTACATGTAATATAGATTTGATATATTGTCAATACATGTGTATATGTTTTACTACTTAAAACATTACTTTAAACTTGTTTTTAATAGTTAATTCCTTTTTATACGACCGCAAATTTTGAAAAAATTTTCGTCGTATATTGCTATCACGTTGGCGTCGGCGTCGTCGTCGTCGTCCGGCGTCCGAATACTTTTAGTTTTCGCACTCTAACTTTAGTAAAAGTGAATGGAAATCTATGAAATTTTAACACAAGGTTTATGACCACAAAAGGAAGGTTGGTATTGATTTTGGGAGTTTTGGTCCCAACATTTTAGGAATTAGGGGCCAAAAAGGGCCCAAATAAGCATTTTCTTGGTTTTCGCACTATAACTTTAGTTTAAGTTAATAGAAATCTATGAAATTTTGACACAAGGTTTATGACCACAAAAGAACGGTTGGGATTGATTTTGGGAGTTTTGGTCTCAACAGTTTAGGAATTAGGGGCCAAAAAAGGGCCCAAATAAGCATTATTCTTGGTTTTCGCACAATAACATTAGTTTAAGTAAATAGAAATCAATGAAATTTAAACACAATGTTAATGACTACAAAAGGAAGGTTGGTATTGATTTTGGGAGTTTAGGTCCCAACAGTTTAGGAATTAGGGGCCAAAAAGGGACCCAAATAAGCATTTTTCTTGGTTTTCGCACCATAACGTTAGTATAAGTAAATAGAAATCTATGAAATTTAAACACAAGGTTTATGACCATAAAAGAAAGGTTGGGTTTGATTTTGGGAGTTTTGGTCCCAACATAATAAGGGGCCCAAAGGGTCCAAAATTAAACTTTTGTTTGATTTCATCAAAATTGAATAATTGGGGTTCTTTGATATGCTGAATCTAACTGTCATGACTGTGTATGTAGATTCTTAACTTTTGGTCCCGTTTTCAAATTGGTCTACATTAAGGTCCAAAGGGTCCAAAATTAAACTTAGTTTGATTTTGACAAAAAATGAATCAGTTAGGTTCTTTGATATGCTGAATCTAAAAATGTACTTAGATTCTTGATTATTGGCCCAGTTTTCAAGTTGGTCCAAATCGGGGTCCAAAATTAAACTTTGTTTGATTTCATCAAAAATTGAATAAATGGGGTTCTTTGATATACCAAATCTAACTGTGTATGTAGATTCTTCATTTTTGGTCCTGTTTTCAAATTGGTCTACACTAAAGTCCAAAGGGTCCAAAATTAAACTTAGTCTGATTTTAACAAAAATTGAAATCTTGAAGTTCTTTGATATGCTGAATCCAAAAATGTACTTAGATTTTTTATTATGGGCCCAGTTTTCAAGTTGGTCCAAATCAGGATCTAAAATTATTATATTAAGTATTGTGCAATAGCAAGTCTTTTCAATTGCACAGTATTGCGCAATGGCAAGAAATATCTAATTGCACAATATTGTGAAATAGCAAATTTTTTTTTAATTAGAGTTATCTTTCTTTGTCCAGAATAGTAAGCAAGAAATATCTAATTGCAAAATATTGTGCAATAGCAAGATTTTTTTTTAATTGGAGTTATCTTTCTTTGTCCAGAATCAACTTAAATCTTTGTTATATACAATATACAATGTATATTCACTTTTTACTACCAACTGATAAATTAAAATAATCTTTACCATTCAGTGATAACAAGCAGTTTTTTTACATCTTAATATTTTATGATGTATTTAAATGAGTAGTTATTGTTGCAAACTCCATTAGAAATTTTAATTGAGATTAGTTTTGGAATAAGGGAAAGGGGGATGAGATTAAAAAAATTGGGTTCAATTTTTCTCATTTGAAATTTCATAAATAAAAAAGAAAATTTCTTCAAACATTTTTTTGAGAGGATTAATATTCAACAGCATAGTGAATTGCTCTAAGAGAAACAAAAATTTTAAGTTCATTAGAACACATTCATTCTGTGTCAGAAACCTATGCTGTGTCAACTATTTAATCACAATCCAAATTTAGAGCTGAATCCAGCTTGAATGTTGTGTCCATACTTGCCCTAACCGTTCAGGGTTCAACCTCTGCGGTCGTATAAAGCTACGCCCTGCGGAGCATCTGGTTATAATCTCTTATAATATTGTACTTGTTTCCCTAAGATATTTTAACGGGCATATTATACATGTACTGTACATGTACATGTACCTACTATGTAATGTACATGTACCGGTATACATAATATACAATATGTCAATAGTTCAAGCTATGGACTATTTTAAGAGCAACTTTAGGGGGGAAATATACATGTATACATGCAGTGTGGTTTACTACATGTATATAGAAACAAGCTAATTAGGGTTATATATATATACACATGTATGTAAATGTAGACATTTTGGAGACAAAATTATGAAACGTCTGAACTTACATTCTAGTGAGTAGAAAATAAAAATAAGAAGACAGTTGTATGATGAAACCTCCACAAGAGACCAAATGACACAGAAATTACAGTACAGCCTTCAACAATGAGCAAAACTCATTCCACATGGCTATATAGTCAGTTGTTAACATGATAAAAGGCCCTGAAATGACAAAGTCGAGAAAATAAAATATTCTGATTAACATTGAATTTTGAAGGAGAAGATTTTATTTATAGCCCCGCAGTAAAGCTTTGAGTTTATAAATAAAAATTTGTGTTGCATATTTCTCAGGAACTACAAATCAGGTCTTTCTGAAATTTAGAATCTGCAGTAGGGTCAATCTAGCATTTTTTTTCTTAAGTTAAGGTTGATGCACTTGGTCTTTGTTGATTTAATTAGCTCTTTGACATTTGTATTAAATTTCAAATTTCCAAAAATGAGTGGGCTACCCACACAGGAAAGGTGTAAATGACAAACTCTTTGAAGGTGTTGTACAGGTGGTTTAATTAAGAAACAGTTTAATGACATACATTATAAATTCTCCCAAACTTTATTAAAAATATATAAAAGCATTGGTTGTAAAATAAAAAGGGGGGGGGGGGGGTGTACAAGGACTTTTAGTTTAAGGATTTACAAATCACAAGTCATATGTCAGGTGTTAATCTCAGGAGAAGAGAGTCCAATTCTTTAAATTTCAAAAGATATGGGAATAAAAAGTTCAGGGACCTTCAGACCTTTGTTTATTAAAATCCTTGCCTTTCCAAGTGATATATAGTATGAACTGAACAATTGTTCTTCTGAGAGCTCAGTTGAACTTGAGGTACAAGTCATGAAGGCTTCAGTGTGGTCTCATTTGGGTCTAATTGTGACACTGGATTGGCAGTTTTATTGTAAGCGTGACAAGTAAAAATCAAATTATTGTGCAAGAAAACAGGTAACAAAGTAGAAGGGACAAGTTAAATTACGAGCGAGCGTTATTATAACAATGATAAAAGGATACAGGAATCTGACAAAACAATAAGCAGGACCTGAGATCAGAACCCTCCCAATGAGACCCTCCAGAGAGAAGTCTATGTCCTGACAATGCCGATCCCAAGTTGTCAAAATAGGAGTTGAGAAAAATATTTGAAATCTATACTATTAAACGAGAAGACCTCATTTTGGGTGTCGCTTCTCTTCTTTCCACAATAAATTAATCAACACGCCTCTATGTCGTATAGGTACAGTGCATAGTCGCATTTGTCATCCATTTATATGATTATTCAGATTGAGTTATTTTGGGAGAAAAACGAGAAAAAAGGCATCCGGATATTGTCCCGTCATTGGACGAAATTTTAAGTCAGATTAGACTTCCGGTTTGCGTTTTTCGATATACTTTGAACATACATATACTACGAATAAAGTGTATTTTAATTCTATCTGCTATCATTTTCAAGTTTACTATCCACGGCGGTCACAGAGTTTATTAAATGGAGAGAATCTGTATACTATATCAATTGACCACCATGGATCGATTAGTAAACTTGGAATAGAAAGTAAATATACACTTTATTTATATAGTAATGAATGTTCATAATATACAGATAACTTTTAATACCTTTTCTGAAATTCTCCAGTCATTAAATCTTTTACAAAATTCACTATTTAGTAATGAATGTTTATAATATACAGATAAGCGCTAAAATTACTCATGTGAACTTTTGATACCTTTTCTGAAATTCTCCAGTCATTAAATCTTTTGCAAAATTCATTTATTTCAACAACCAAAAAAGATGTGGTATGATTGCCATGTTGAGACAACTCTCCACAAGAGACCAAAATGACACAGAAATTAACAACTATAGGTCACCGTACGGCCTTCAACAACGAGCAAAGCCCATACCGCATACTCAGCTTTAAAAGGCTCCGAAATGACGATGTAAAACAATTCAAACGAGAAAACTAGCGGCCATATTTATGTACAAAAAATGAACGAAAAACAAATATGTAACACATAAACAAACGACAACCACTGAATTACAGGTTCCTTACTTAAATGTTCATAACATACTAAATGTATGTTCATATTGAAATTGATAGAAAACCAAAAATTGGGAATTTTGGAAATGAAGGAGGAGGGATAAAAAAAACAAACATTTTCCTGCCCCCAATAACCTATGACTTATGATACATTTGCTGAAATTCTCCAGTCATTCAATATTTTACAAAATTCTACCAACAACACTTTACATACTTTAAACTACGCTCTGAATGCCCGCGATTTCGCGGGTGTGTTCTAGTATTATATAAAGTGGGCTCCTTGTTTTCATATTGTCTAAATTTTTAGATGATATATATGTACATGTATACAGCATGTACAGTATCCATTAAAAGGGTGTGATATCTTATAAAAGTGACGCTGTAAAATTGTCCGAACACCAAGTCATATTATCATGATTATAGTGAATCATTATATTGTACACGATACAATCCAGGGCTCTACTAAATCACATAACATAGACAATGTACACACATATAGTCATCATGTGTACGTAAAACGTAAAACGGGGGAGTCTTAAAATTTATGTAAATAAACTGTCAATTTTATAACATCAATCAAGTTATATTTACAAATGAATACCATATTATGAATTATAAAAGAATTTAGAAGTTGGAGTATAAAAGAATATAACAATTGCCCAAAAAAATGCAAATATTTATTTTGAATACATTATATATAATTATGATTAATCAGGTAATATTTTCAAATGAATACCTGATTGTGAATTATGAAATTATGAAAATGTTTAGAAGTGGTAGTATAAAATATATCTATTAAAAACAAATACAATGTTTATTTTAAATTCATCAATTAGGTAATGTTTACAAAGGAATGCCGCTATGAATTATGAAATTTACTGGAGTTATTAAGAACTTACAACTTATAAAAAAATATTTCTATTAAAAATCAATGTTTATTTATATATATATGTAGAAATAGAAATCATATATACAGGTGTTATTTAACAGATTGTATCTATATGACTATAGCATATCAATACATTACATATGTAACAGGTTGTTCTCATATAAATATGTACATGATTTATATTGATAAGGATATTTAGTGCATTATACATGGTGTACAATATGTAATCTATGCAATTGGCCTTCAATAATTTATATGTATTTCAGGAATGTTGAAAATTTCCTTCCTTTTGAAATGAATTTAAAGAGACCACAACTCAGTCCTTCTCAGCAACAAAATTAAAAAATATAGCTCTGATTATGTAAACATGATAAATAATTCTTGTTTTCAAAATTCCAATAGGGAACATACCTTTTATAATTGTATAAATAAACCAATTGTTCAGACGTTTCGGCCATTGGCCTTCTTCAGTTATTTATTATTCCTCTAAACTACATGGCTGACATTTCTTTTTTCAAACATTGAAAAGATGTTATAGATAAATGTCCTTGGAAACATCATGACGTCATAATACTCTAACGTCATAATAACATGACGTCACAATACTTTTGTATGAATGAAAGTTAAATTATATAAGTTTTGATCAATTAAAGTCATTCCTTTTTAACGTTAATTCCAAATGGTCTAATTGTATTTAATTTTTGCATCCATTGTGCCTCAATATATCTCCTGTAATTTACGGATTTATCGTA
The DNA here is from genome assembly GCA_037788925.1 of Mytilus galloprovincialis. Classification (NCBI taxonomy): domain Eukaryota; kingdom Metazoa; phylum Mollusca; class Bivalvia; order Mytilida; family Mytilidae; genus Mytilus; species Mytilus galloprovincialis. The sequence goes on along the minus strand of CM075336.1, from coordinate 91,867,495 downwards.
AATCTGTTGCAGAACCTGAACTGTGATGTCCTCTTTACAATGATCCTCTTGGTTAAAATGTTCTGCCACAGCTGTATCTCTATCATGTCTGATATCTGCTAGATGCTCTTTTATTCTTTCGTTGAGTGATCTTTCTGTTTCTCCAACATAGACATAGTGGTTACATTTTTCACAGTGAAGTCCATAAATAAGGTTCACCAGTTGACATCCATGAATGTTCTTTTTGAGGTTGAATGTTTTATCTCCGAGTATAATTTTTTCTTCATGTCTTTCAATATCGCAAACTTCACATTCTTCTTTACATGTTTTGTTGCTGTTGTAGTTAGTACATTTTTTGGTGATCTTATTTAGTTTTCCATGTACAATTATGTCTGCTAAGTTTCTATCTCTTCGATAAGCTACTAGTGGTGGTTCTGGAAATATTTCTTTCATCAAGTTACAGTTATGTAAAATATTAATTCTTTTTTTCACAATGTCATGAATATCAGGTAGTAAATCAGTAAAGGTTACAACAAGAGGTATGCGTTCTGATGTTTTTTTAATTTTATTTTTTCTCTGTAATAACTCTTTTCTATTTAAGTCGTCTGCTCTTTTTAGTTGGTTTTCAATAAATTTTCCATTATAGCCTCTTTTTCGCAGTTGTAATTTTAGTTCTTGTCTATGTTTTTGATAGTCATCTTCATTTTCACAAATTCTTCTTAATCGTAATGCTAAACCATAAGGAATTGCCTTTTTTACATTTTTTGGATGGCATGATTTGCTGTGAACATATATATGTTTATCAGTTGGCTTTGTATAAAGGTCTGTTGTTAATTTACTATTTTTTATTTTCACAAGTGTATCTAAGAATTCAATCTGATTGCTGTTGTACCTAAGTTCCACCTTTATTTTGTCATTTATTGAGTTTGCAAAGTCCATAAATTCTTTCAGTTTTTGTTCGCCATGAGTCCAAATTCCAAAACCATCATCAATGAAGCGTTTATAAAATAATGGTTTCTCTTTGAATTTTTCCAGTGCTTTGTCCCATTGTCGCATATAAGTACAAGCAAAATTTTTTCCTAGTTTTGACCCTATAGCCACACCTTCATTTTGCAGAAAATCTCTGTCAATCAATTTGAAGTTATTCCCCTCTAAAACTAATTTTATCATTTCTAGGATATCATTGGTTGGTATTTCTTTATTTCTTCTGGTGTCAAGAGCTATTTTACATGCTTTTATTCCTTCTTCTCTAGGAATAGATGGGTATAATTTTACAACATCAAAACAAAACAATATGCTGTTTTTTGGTATTGGCTGTTTTACTTTTGAAAGTTTATTTAAAAAATCGGTAGTATCTCTAATATAACTTGGTGAGTTGATAACATAGTTATCTAGTTCCTTTTCTGCTATTTCTGCAATTTTTTCAGTGGCAGTACCTATCCCATTAACTATTGTTCTGTATGGTTTGTTCTGTTTGTGGATTTTTGGGTTGCCTTTTAATTTTGCTGGATGTGGATGTTTTGGTATCAAATAAGTTTTCATTTCCCCAGAAATTGATCCCTCTTTTTTCATTCTATTTACTAATGATTTTACCTTTTTTTGTAATTTGATGTGTCGTGTTTTGCTCTGTCTCAGAATAAGTATCATTGTTTGTTATTTCCTCTTCTAGTTTCTTAAAATATTCTTCTTTGTTGATAACTACTATTCCTGATCCTTTATCTGCCGGCCGTATAACTATATCATCATCTTGTAAAATATCTTTAAGAGCGTTTTCTTCTTTCGTTGTAAGATTTATTGATTTGCGCTGTTTCAGACCATTCATGACATCTCCTTTAACTACCTCTATGTAAGTATCTAACCAGATGTTTTTTCCTGGTTTTGGTGTAAAATCTTTATTTTTTCTACGTGTTTTGCTGCATTCTGATTTCTCTTTAACTTCTTCATGTTCCTTGATGTTGTAAAAATATTCTTTTAGTCTCATTCTTCTTTCCCATTCTGTTAAATCTGCTAAAACTTTTACAAGATGATGATATAGTTATACGGCCGGCAGATAAAGGATCAGGAATAGTAGTTATCAACAAAGAAGAATATTTTAAGAAACTAGAAGAGGAAATAACAAACAATGATACTTATTCTGAGACAGAGCAAAACACGACACATCAAATTACAAAAAAGGTAAAATCATTAGTAAATAGAATGAAAAAAGAGGGATCAATTTCTGGGGAAATGAAAACTTATTTGATAATTCTCATTTAAAATGAATACTGTAAATTCAGAAATAAATGCCTGCATTTATTATTGCGATTTTGTCATTTTAGACTAAAATGCGATACTAACTTTGCGATATTGAAAAGTATCTTTTAATTGTTAAATTAATATAAAAAAAAAATCAAAATACAAGTTTAAATTATTGCATGTATTGGGATTAAAACCTTGTCGCCTTTTTTGCAATAATAAAAACATCGCAATAATTTCTGAATTTACATGTACAGTATACAATTTCAAAGTTGGAGTCTTAGAATTCAATGAAGTTGCTGTTTTCTATTTTCAGTTTCTGAAAGAAGAATTACAGTATACGGGTGGATCAGAACGAGTGGCTATATTCCATAATAATGATTCCTTGATCTCAGTGGATGATTTATGGAAAGCATGGATGAAATCAGATGGTGAGAATATGGTGTTACAACATTTATTTATAGCACACTCAAAGATGGTTCACTCCAAAATTACAAGTTAGATATAAATTATAAGTTGCGGTATGATTGCCAATGAGACAACTCTCCACAAGCAATTAGATATAAATTATAAGTTGTGTTATGATTGCCAATGAGCAGTCAGGGGACTTACTTAAATGAGTGATTTTCTAAATCACTGATTCAAGTAACATTATTTCCATAAAGGTTGGAAGTAAGAGTTGTCCTTCTTTAATAATTACCTATTTAAGTAGTACAAAATAATCACTAGAAGAAGTGATTTAATTTTACTGTAGCTTTAAATATAGAATACTAATGATCCAGGGACTAATTATGTTTCTAAACTTATCAGAACCAACATCTGTGTTGTCTAGGATGACCAGGTCATTTCAGGTAATGACCTTGTACTGAATCTAGGATAATGACATAAAAATCACTTGTTTAAGTATCATACCTCAATTTCCTTCTTAAAAATCACTTCTTTAAGTATCATTATTTTAATAACCCCCACTAATTTCAACACCTCCGAACAGTGAAATTTTTATCGCGAACAGTACAATTTTATTACATAATCTGAAAAATGAAACCTTGAACTTTACAGGAAAAATACTCCCACTGCTGGGAAAAATCTGTTAAGAAAGTATTAGTTCATTATGTAAAGCCATTATTACAGCATTTTTTCAACTAAAATAGAATTTGCAGCTAAATGATAGCATCAAAGGCATAAACCTTGCTACAGTGTTTTCCTTTTTTCACTAAGGTAAGGTGGGTGTTTTAAAAAAATAACTTGCAACCGGGTGGTTTTTTTTTAAATGTCCAACCTTTTTTAATTTACTGTGGGTGCACGTGGGGGTCACAGAAATAAAGATTAGTATAATATTCACATTTTATGGAGTTGAACAAACATAAATAGAAGTAGTCATATTAATTGTCAAATATTCTTTGATTTTATTTTTTCAAAAATTTATCTCTTTTATCTCTTCTTTCATTTACAATTTTATGCATCTGCATGGATTTAAGGCCTTTCGATCCAGGTTTCTGTTCTGTTTCTTGCTTTTGTGCCGTATTCTTGGCACACAGAACAGTATTATCCTTCCTCTGTGACTATAAGTCATTTGAAGTCTTGCTCATATTTGTCTTCACTTGCGTGTCTTTTCCGTTGTTTGGTTGATTTTTGTTCAGTTTCCACAACTTCAACATTACTATCAATTTTATTTAACTTATTTGGTCTAGTATTTTCTTTATCATCATCGTCGTCTTCCTTTCTTTTCCCCCGATTGATTAATGAAAACATTGAAATTTGACGATTGGACGCCATCTTTGTTAATGAAAACAAGGCGGGATTAGTATTCAAATTTTAACGGTACGGAACCGAAAAAAAACCGGATTTTGAAAAAAAGCCGACCACCCCTAAAATCGAAAGGTGGTCGGCTTTCAAAAGAAGGTGGTCGGCACACCCGGCTTAAATGCCGAATGGAAAACACTGCTTGCTACATGTACTTAAAAGAAGAAAAAATTACATTTTTTTTCAATTTTACTCATGAAAAGATATTATTTAAACCTAAGTGGTTTAAATTTTGGTAAAACTACAAAATCACAATTTGTGAAAAAACTTCGAACTTGCTACTCAAATAAGTGATTTAAAAATCACTTATTTGAGTAAGTCCCCTGACTGATGAGACAACTCTCCTAAAGAAATGACAACAGAAATCAACAACTATAAGTCACTGTACAGCCTTTAACAATGAGCTAAGCCCATACTGCATAGTCAGCTATAAAAGGCCCCGAAATGACATTGTTAAACAATGCAAAAGAAAAATCTAACGGCCTAATGTATGTACAAAAAATGAATGAAAAAGAAATTGTAACACATAAACAAACAACCACTGAATTAGAGGCTCCTAACATGGGACAGGCACATACATGCAGCATGTGGCGGGGTTAATTATGTAAACGGGATCCTAACCCTCCCTTAACCTGAAACAGTGGTGTAACAGTACAACATAAGAACAAACTATAAAAATCAGTCGAAAAAGGCTTAACTCATCAGATTCGATGGATACAAATAAAATATAACACAGAGTGGACGTTGCCAGATACCTTTTATATATATCCCATCAACAAAAAGACACTAAGTACAGATCTGAGAGTACTCACAGTTCCTGACAGCTAGTTCAACATGTTTAAAGCCATTAACAACTATTAATAAAAAAATCATACATCTAAGACTAAATTATCAATCAGAACACATCCAATGGATTTAGTGTAAAGACGTCATAAACTCAAAGATAAACATGACCTTGTGATTTTCACAGTTATTTGCCTTAAAATATATATATATATCTCCACATTAGATAGACAGTATATAGAAGATACATTACTGTCTAACATTGCAGTGTCATTCCCAAAGCTCTCCTTGTCTCACCCAAAATTGGTTATTAATATTATTATTACCACAAAACACAGATAATGTTTAAAATAGGGGGGTTTCACTTTTACCAGGCTATTTCTCTTTATCATGTTTACAATTTATGCAAGCTGGAGGCATCATTCGTGTTCCATGGACACGTTCCTCATTTATTTCTTATGAAAATAAAGAGATGTGGTATGCTTGCCAATGAAAGTGGATATAAGCAATGAAAGGCAACCAATCTGCCTTCAATAATGAGGAAAAAAACCCATACTGTATAGTCCTCTATGATATAAGAATATGAAGGAATTCCTTTCACAGTATGCAACTATACAGTAGATGATAAGAATAAAGATCCATTGTTTTGATTTTTCTTGTTTTGTTCACAGTATACAACTGTACAGTAGATTATTAGATCCATTGTTTTGATTTTTCTTGTTTTGTTCACAGTATACAACTGTACAGTAGATTATTAGATCCATTGTTTTGATTTTTCTTGTTTTGTTCACAGTATACAACTGTACAGTAGATGATAAGATCCATTGTTTTGATTTTTCTTGGGTTTTTTTTCACAGTATACAACTGTGCAGTAGATGATAAGATCCATTGTTTTGATTTTTCTTGTTGTGTTCACAGTATACAACTGTACAGTAGACTATCAGATCCATTGTTTTGATTTTTCATGTTCTGTTCACAGTATGCAACTGTACAGTAGATTATCAGATCCATTGTTTTGATTTTTCCATGTTCTTTTCACAGTGTACAACTGGACAGTAGATGATGTGGTCCATTGGTTAGAGTCACATGTACATTTACCACAGTACAGTGCCACCTTTAGGGCACATAATATCATTGGACGTTCTATGCCTAGGTAAGAAATCTGCATATTTTAAAAGATCTTAGATTAAAATTTTATTGTTCAGATGTTAATAGAGTATTGATATAATATTTGTGGTATTTGGTAAGATGTTTAGATATACACCAGTACAATACAGCAGGTGTCTCAATTAAGAAATAACAGTACTGTAGTTGAAGAGTTGCCACTGTCAATTGTAGATTTGACGGTCGCAAATGCAGTTTTACTGGCGACTCGTAGCGGAGACAGTAAAACGGAGATTTGGGACCGTCAAATCAAAATTGATGGTGGCAACTCTTCAACTACAGTACTGTTATTCTGATTCTAATGCAATTCAAAAAGAAAAAAATACGATAAAACTTGAAAAAATGTCTAAATTTGATAAATAGAAAAAATTTGCGAAACTCCATGAATGATTTTGGCACAAAGACATCATGGCTAAACGTGACGTCATACAAATGAAAACTTACAAACTGGAGGTTATTACGTTACCTGTACGCTTCAAATTCGGATAAAATTACATTACAACGGCGATTTCGCGGTAGGTGTTGTTTTATTATCGATAATATAGTAGTAATCGAACATTTGTTGATTCAATCAATTCAAAATGGCGGGTCCCTCCTTAGTTACGCCTGGTCAACTGTGGATTTGACGGCCACTTTTAGCCAATGAAAAAAATTGTTACATCCAAATTGCATTAGAATACTAGTTCTTTTTTATTGAGTACTAAAACATATGTAAGACCAAGAAAAAAAAAACACTAATCCTTTTTTTTTTGCTTTGATGAAGCATGGAATATTAATGCTTAAAAATAAATATGCCATGTATGGTTTCAAATCTTATCTTTACCCTTCCGGAGCACCTGAGATCACCCCTAGTTTTTGATGGTGATCGTGTTGTTTATTCTTTAGTTTTCTATGTTGTGTCATGTGTACTATTGTTTGTCTATTTGTCTTTTTCATTTTTAGCCATGGCGTTGTCAGTTTATTTTAGATTTCTGAGTTTGACTGTCCCTTTGGTACCTTTCGTCCCTCTTTTACTATGGATACATGCATATGACACAAAAATGAATGTACTTGTAAATAAGGAGATGTGGTATGATTGCATAACCTATAAGACAAAACTCCTCCATTATTCAACAAGAAAACTAGCTTTATATATATATAATTTCTTATCTACAATCGATTTCACCTCGATGCAGGCTTGATGGGGCTTGTTTGTCTAGTGAAATATTGTGTTTATTTTTTATCACATTGAAAATGTTTTAAACATTCTAATATTTACCTATTAAATAGTGTGTTAAAATAACATTTTAGGCAATCTGTATAATACATGTATATAAAAAATTTAAAAAAACAGTTTTGAAAAAATAAAGTATGGCAGACATGAACTTAACGTAACGTACAACAACTGAATTACAGTGTCCTAACTTTGGACCGACACAAAAACGTGACAAGTTTCAACAAAAATGATTTTATGAATGCAAATAATAAGTTTGATAATACAATTTGTAATTTGTAATAGGTGACTTTAGATTTATTGAATTTAAGTTTAGAAGCAAAACATTTTTTTTTATGCTAGATCTTGACTATAGTATAATATATAAATAGTTATGATAATTATATATTCTGGGCAGTCTGTAATAAAGTGCACAATTCTATTGTAGTATTTGAAAAAAATGTCCCAAAATTTAACATTGTATATCACTATATCATGTATACAGAACACCCAAATAATAACATGAATGGAATTCATATTTTCAGACTTGCTATCACTAAAGGGACCAACACACTGAAGACAGAGTTAGGAATAAAAAATGGAATTCACAGACAGAAAATATCAGTTCAGGCCATGGACTTGGTCCTCTTTGGACCTCCAAAAGGTAAGAGTAACATTGCAGATTGAATTGTTAAAAGATAATCTTGAAAGAGGGGCCAAAGATACCGTCAAAATAATAGATCGAAAATAACTTGACAATGCCATGGCTGAAAGAAAACTGCAAACAGACAAACAATAGTACACAAAACACAATATAGAAAACTTTAGACTTAAGCAACATGAACCCACCAAAAACATGAAAAACTGGGGTGATCTCAGGTGCTCTGGAAGGGTAAGCAGATCCTGCTCCACATGTGGCACCCGTCGTGTTGCTCACATTATAACAAACCCAGTACACAGTTTAATTCGTCAACTGCTAGATTCATAATAGCTTTTCATTAAAAAATCTGCATCAATGCTTACATATTAGCATGTCCCTCTCAAATTCAGCATTAAAGAGTAAGGGCTGGTCGTTATGCAACCATTTATCTACATCATTAGGCCATAAAAAAAAATATGTTTGTTTCCCAAACGCTACCTACCCAGAAAAAAGCTGCCTACTCAAATTCTTTTATTGTCCTGATTTGAAGAAGTTTTTTTTTAATCAGATAGGCATGAAGACTAATAAACACACAATACTTCAATTTCTCTTTTTGAAAAAAAAAGAAAATGCCTACCTACCTACCCACTGTCTCAACCTTTCAGTAGGGTTTGGGCAAACCAAAATATTTTTAATTGTGGCCTTACTTTGAAGATATGGTATTAGACTACAGGGACATTTTAGAATTTTTTCTATTTTGAATGTTCAAAAAAGTATATGGCATCTATTTATTCACTGAAAATAGATCCAAGATAATTAAATTAAATTAATACCCCAATACCATTTATACCTTTAAATGAATATTTTAAAAAAAAAAACAGTTAAACACACAGTATATAGACATTTTTTGTTTGTTTGATTATTTATTTTAGATGGTCATAATGTGTTGAAAGACATTGCTCTGATTTTGTCCACGTTTTTTGTGGTGGGCGTGTCCTGGTTTGCATATTCACAGAACAAGAGGTCAAAGTGTCAACTGGAGAGGATGCTGAGAGAAATGGAGAATTTACAGAAAGCTGATGACGAACTCAAAGATGTTCAGAATAAGTATGTTTTTGTTAGTTCAGCAGCTCACGGTGATAAAACTTAAATCAGTATTTTTGGAGTACAAAATTTTTACTTGAAACACCAAATCCAGTATTATGATTTGGTTGATTAGGCTTGTGGTCGATAAAATTTTCGAATACAACTATTGTAATTAGTCGCAGAATCAACCAATCAAATTATCACATTTGGTGTAATGAACACAAATTTTGAACTCCTAAGAACTGAGTAAAATTGTATGAGCAAAGGCCAAGGGCTCAGGGTCATAAAACTTAATTCAATATTCGGAGTACAATATGTGTGCTTGAAAAATCCTGTATTACGATTGGACAATTCTGAGAGAGTACTGTACTCATTTAAAAGTTTTAAGATCATAAGCACAGCATGATTCCCAGCAATACAACTTTTCTCAGTACTCAGAGTACAAGATCTGCACTTGATATACCAAATGCAGTATTTTGATTGGTTAATGATTGAGTACTGTTACATTTATTATACTCAAAGTTGTATAATTGTTCATGTTGTTAGCTCAGGGCTGTAGGTAACAAAATAACTCAATAATGGGAGCACAACATTTGTGCTTGAAAATCAAATCCAGTATTTTGATTGGTTGATTTTTGAGTCCTAGTACCTTAATTGAGCTTGAAAATTTGATGAGCGCAAAGCCAGGCATAGGCTCTGTCTCATAAAATTGATCTTAGAACTCAGGGAACAAAAGTATTACATGAAACACAAAATCCAGTATTATGATTGGTTGAAATCTAAGTATGATAATTCTACTCAAAATGTTTTGTGAGAAGTTATTAATTTTATATGCACAAATAGAATGATTTTTTTTTAAATCGCATACTACTGTATGTATACCATATAAAAAAGAAGATGTGGTATGATTGCCAATGAGACAACTATCCACAAAAGACCAAAATGACACAGACATTAACAACTATAGGTCACTGTATGGCTTTCAACAATAAGCAAAGCCCATACCGCATAGTCAGCTGTAAAAGGCCCTGATAAGACAATGTAAATTCAAACGAGAAAACTAACGGCCTTATTTATATAAAAAAATGCACGAAAAACAAATATGTAACACATAAACAAACGACAACCACTGAATTACAGTCTCCTGACTTGGGACAGGCACATAGTTACATAAACAATGTGGCGGGGTTAAACATGTTAGCGGGATCCCAACCCTCCCCTAACCTGGTACAGTGGTACAACAGTACAACATAAGAACGAACAATAAAAATCAGTTGAAAAAGGCTTAACTCATCAGATGGACAAAAATACAAGTGGACGTGGCTGACACAAAAAGACACAATGAAAAGATCTGAGAGTGCTCCCAGTTATCTGACTGCTAGTTCAAAGCCACTAACAACTAATAAAAAAATCAGGTCAACTTATTTGGTTCTTTATTCTTTAGCCCATTTATCTCTTTTTCTTTATTTAGCACACAATGAGATAGTTTATGTATTGGACTTTCTGTTTGGTTAAGATGTTATAAAAAATGATCCCAAGATTAAGATTGCACAACTGAAAACATGAGGACTATAGTTAACTAAAAAAAACTACCTTGTTACTCATATATCATGAACATAGATTAAGAGTTACTGTAACTTACAATTTTTTTCAATGAAAAACCTCAGAAATTGTTATGCTTTGTGGGATCATTTCTATTTTGAACTTTTCTGAAAATATAAGGATAACAGTTGAAGTTCTTAACTAAAAAAAAGTTTTGTTTTTTTGTTTTACCCATAGATTAACCGAAGCAGAAGAATTACAGCTGACGGTGGTTAAAGAGAAAACAAAGTTAGAAATGAAATATCAAGACGAAATAGAAATGGCAAAGGTAAGTGGAAATGAAGGATTTTTTTTTTTCAGTTTGGTTTTGAAGAAGAACCAGTATACTTGTACCAAGTTGAAGTAAAAGTTTGTATGGTGTAAAGAACAAGAAACTAGGGTCAATTTTTTAAATCTTTGGAAAAATAAGATTTGCTTTCTTTTTCAGTATTTTTTCAAAATCTTTGGTTAATTTTGAGAAGGCTAAAATAAGCATTGATTAACAGTAGTGGTATCACATCGGCAGCATCTAAAGACATTTGGTTTTTGTATTGGTATCACTTAGGCAGCGTCCAAAGACATTTGGTTTTTGTATTGGTATCACTTATATAATTAGGCAGCGTCCAAAGACATTTGGTTTTTGTATTGGTATCACTTAGGCAGCGTCCAAAGACATTTGGTTTTTGTATTGGTATCACTTAGGCAGCGTCCAAAGACATTTGGTTTTTGTATTGGTATCACTTAGGCAGCGTCCAAAGACATTTGGTTTTTATATTGGTATCACATCGGCAGCGTCCAAAGACATTTGGTTTTTATATTAGTATCAGGTCGGCAGCGTCCAAAGACATTTGGTTTTTATATTAAGTATCACGTCGGCAGCGTTCAAAGACATTTGGTTTTTATATTGGTATCATGTAGGCAGCGTCCAAAGACATTTGGTTTTTATATTGGTATCATGTCGGCAGCGTCCAAAGACATTTGGTTTTTGTACAATAACTTTAGTAATACAAATCAAATATAGTAAATTATATATTTTTAGAAGTTACTATTTTAAAAATACTGATGAAGGTAATTTTAGCCATGATTATGTGACTGTGTTATTTTCTATTTTTAACTTTGATGATGTATTTAAATGGGTTATAATGGTAGCAAACTCTATTGGAAATTTGAATTGAGATTATGACCATATTATGAGGAAAGATTTTTTTTTTGGTGTAGAAATTCTTTATGTGTCAAGAGGGGTGAAAGATACCAGAGGAACATTCAAACTCATAAATCGAAAATAAACTGACAAAAACTTAATTACAATCCAAATTCAGACCTGTATCAAGTGTGAAAATTGTGTCCATTTTTGGCCCAAATGTTCAGGGTTGGACCTCTGCGGTCGTATCCAGCTACACTTTATTGTAAATTATTATCAATATTTTATTTAGTTTTGAAAATTTAATCATTTAAATGCTCTTAATTTTGAAAATTTAATTATTTGTGATTTTTTTATTGCAGAAAGAAGCTGAAAGACTCAAAGTAGCTAGAGAGGGCAGTATTGAAGAAATTTCTCGACTTAAACTAGCTGAAGAGGAACTTGTTCAGGTATACCCTGATTTTTTGTAGGGGTAGGGGGGTTCCAATAATAAGTTTTCTCACTCAGACTTTTAAGGGGAAGGGTGGCTGCCAGATAGTGTCTCCACAATTACATGAAAACCCTTTGACGAATTTTTTTCAAATTTAGATATGTTGTGTGACCTGCTACTTTATGAAATTCAAGTTCAATTTTCACCATTTTAGGTTTTTTTGTTGAGTTATCTACCTTTTTGATATCGAAAAATGCTATTTATAATGTGATTGAGTTATTTCCCTTTGTTTAGAAATGGTTGATCATTATTATATACATACAGTTTGATTACACATGGTTAATGTCTTATCTGACAATTAAAATTAGAGTGACACATTTATTTGATAATTTTCTGTTTTCTAAGTGTTGATGATTAAAAGCTATATAAAAAAAAAGATAATCACAAAAATACTGAACTATGAACTATGAGGGACATTCAAAATGGAAGTCCCTAATCAAATGGCAAAATCAAAAGCACAAACACATCAAACAAATGAACAACAACTGTCATTTTCTTGACTTGGTACAGGCTTTTTCTTTTGTAGAAAATGTTGGATTGATCCTGGTTTTATAGCACTAAACCTCTCACTTGTATGACAGTCACATCAAATTCCATTATATTGACAACGATGCATGTATAAAACAAACAGACATAATAGGCAAAAGTGTCAAAATAGGGGTACAGCAGTTAACACCATGTCACGATCTTAATCACAACAAAAACAAACATACTTAACAAAGAAGCACAAAAAAGCATATATCACATTAAACAACCTTGTTCATTGCTTACTTATTTTTGAATGTTATTTATGTATGCTAAATCAACCCATTAAGGATCAAGAATCGTAATTTTAACATAAACACTGGCATAGAATCCTGTGTTTGAGGTGAGAATGTAAATGTCACACAGGTAGAGATATAAATAAATTTAGTCGTTCAAAGTATGCAAAAATTATAATAGAACAATAACGCAATGTTTAAAGTACCAGAGACACGGTATATTATCAAAGAAACATAAAAAGTCACACTAACAAAGCACACAACTAAAAATGAAAAAAACAATGACTGAATGCATAAGTACAGAGCACGTCAACTGTATATCACCAAAAACAGATCAAACAGTAAAAGTGATATTGATAAAGACAAAGAAAAGAACACTTGAAATCTTTGAGAAAATTGTCCACTCCATTGTGCAAGAAAATATATAATGTGTACATTTGTGTGTATTTATTGACAGGTTAGGGGAGCATTAAAGAGGGCTGAGAAGGAGTTGGAGCGATCTCAATGGGTTACTCCAGCAGCCCTAAGAAACTGGTTACAACTCACCTATGAAATAGAACTAGATTATTTCAACAGGAAGAAACTAGCAGCTGATATACAGTTTAAGAGAGCTAGGGAAGAGGTATGATGTTTTGCTGATTCAGTAGCTTAAACTGGTTTTCTGTTTAAGAGAGATAAGGACATTGTTTGATATTTGGCTGATACAGTAGCTTAACCTGGTTTTCTATTTAATAGAGCTGGGCTAGAAGTTTGATATTTGCTGATACAGTAGGTATATACCTATTTGTGTTTAGTAAATTACAGTTTAAGAGAGCTAGGATAGGTAAACTTTTCTGATTCAACATAATAGTTTGGTTTATCAGAGAAATAACATTTTCTATCAGCAATTTCTACATTTTATTATGTTTTCTGTTCATTAATTGTAAACAAATATTATGATATTTGCATAGCTTGAACAAAAAATATTTTGGTTAAAAAATGGCATTTTAATGTATCAAATTTTAAACTGAAAAGGCCAATTTAAAGGTAAGAAGACTTTTGTAACAAGTTTCACAGACCATTTCAATATTCTTGAATAATCTTTCATGCGTTAGTATTGTTGATATTTTCTTAATTTTTTCATTTTTGAAATAAATTTTAAAAGCTCAAGGTCAATAATACAATGTCAAGAGGTGTTTTATATTTTGCACATAGGTCACAAAATACAAATCTATACACATTTATTTTTTATTAACTTTTTTGAAATAGTAAAAAAACACAATACTTTTATAATAGACATGTACTATCTATTTGAATTCAGTAATCTAGACATGAATCACCTGTCATCATCTTCTTTTGGGATTTTGTTTTGCATATTTTTTTCTGGAAAGTGGGCTACGCAAAAAACCGACTGCATTACAATCACCTATAGCTATTAATTTTTATTGGTAGAAGAAGTCTTTGTCTCCCTTTGTAAATTTTCTGAAAGATTGTCTCCCTTTTGGAAAATGTAAATTTTCTGAAAGATTGTCTCCCTTTGGATAATGTAAACATTGTGACAGATTATATCCCTTTGGATAAAGTAAACTTTAAAAGATTGTCTCCCACTAGATAATTTGAACATAATGAAGGATTATGTGAAACACTGGAAGATTCTACAGACAATTGGGAAAGACAAGTTCTGAAAATTTTCCTCCATTTAAACTTATGAAAATTTTAAAAATCATTGCGTCAAACTAAAATGTAAGTTTAATTATTGTGATTTTAGGAAAAGGTATAAAAAACAGTGGTCTCGTTAGCCCAAAATAGAAGGGCGCCGCGCCCTGTGTGCCCTCAGTCGCGCCCTTCTGCCCTGACGCCGTTTTCCAAAAAAACCCTTGTGCCGTTTTGGTAAAATTGCCTTTGTTTCATCGATTTCTTATCAGAAGTTGAATTACAAATATGACACCTGGTGATTGCCCCCAGGTAATGAGGTTTATCATGTCATTACAATCAATTATTGTGGATAAGACTTCAATTAAAGGTGTTAATTACTAGGTAATTTAATTAAGACAATGTACCTTTTTGTCATAAATATGGTGAATGTGTCGGCATTTTCTTTCGATCTTCAAGTCACAATGAAAGTGTGTGCGAATGAAGACTTTCATGAATTTAGAATTGAATTGAAGTAATCAAAATAAAACTATGCCTTCTGACACAGAAACATCGTACATCTCAACTTGTGAACGACAAGCAGACGTAAACATGGAAATTAATTTTGGAGTTATTTCCCCTGAAAATGCTTATTACAAAATTGTGCCCCTAAAATATTATCTAGCACTAAAAATAGGAAAAAATAACCAATTGAATACAAAATTATATAAGAATGTTACCTTAAGGATATTAACTGTCTTTGAACATACAAAAAAAAATATATTGCAATTTATTTTTGATAATCATACTTTTGGCAATCCATGTTTTATTTATTAATAAAGAAATATGAATTATAAATTTGTTTGAATGATGTCCAACCTGTCATGTTACTAAAATGGAAGAGTGCAGTAATACTCTCATCACAAATCAACTTGATGAAGCTATACTAAATAATATATTCTTATACACGAACAATAAAAACAGGTTTTGAGGGCCAAGCTCTAGATGACATTTTGAAATACAACTACTCTGTCATGTACATGTATGGTAAACTATGAGATGTTTAGTTTATGTTCTTTCTTTTGGAAGCAGAGGGGGTGGGGAGAATAGTAAGTTTATTTTGCCTCTTTTGGTTAATAGTATGAATGTGTATTGCCATGTATTATGAACATGATATAGTATGAATGACTTTTCTAATGCAAGTTTTATAGAATAAATAATCAAAACAACAACTTTATAAATGCATCTTTATTAACAATATATACAGTAAAAAAATATGTGAACTCGTGATACACGCAGGGACGTAGAAAAAAAATGAGCAGTGCCTTCTATCATAAAAAAGTGCCCTGCCCTCCCCTGGCACCCTGCCCCTTTTGAATTCTAGCTAGAGCACTGAAAAAGTATCAGATAACTAATTGCTAGTTCTATAATTATGTGATACTAATAGTAGTCTCATTATTTGCATCATTAAAAACCTTGTAATAATTTCTGAATTGACTGTATCCTTTAATTTCACAATTTACAGTTGATTTAAGTATCAATCTATATATTGCCGTTATTCTTTGATCACATAAAGATGTATTGCTTCCTACTATGAAAATCATCTAAGCTTTAATTGTATTGGTTTTTTTTTCAGTGTGAAAGAATGAGTAGGAAGCGAGTAGGAATTTGGGGGTCTTTACGGGTAGCTACTAGTAGCAGTATGGATGAAATGGATCACCAAATAGAAGAAGCCAGGTAATTACATGTTTCATTATTAAGCTGTTACAAATTGAATGCTTATATAGATATAAGAAAATGTGGTATGACTGCCAAAGAGACAACTGATCATCCAAGTCACTTTATTAAAGGAAACCATTAAAATTCTTCAACAAGGAGCCTTGGCTCACATTGAACAGCAAGCTATAAAGGGATCCAAATTATTATCTACAGATTAATTCCAGATTGATATTGGCTCAGTAAAATTTATGAGACTTTTATGTCTTTTTTACTATTGTTATTTTTTATGTGGACTTAAGTTTGCATGACTATGCATATGCTTGATATAACAAAATAAAACATCCAAAAAATACCACAAAGAGAATAGATGAATGTGTGAATCAAAATATTTTGACATACATTTCTGTTTAGTTTATTGATTAATTCTGGTTTTTATGGCCCCGCAACAAAGTTGTTGGTGCCATATAGTTTTACCCTTGTCCTAAATTCCGTAATTCCCTCATTCCGTCATTCCGCAACAAACCATTATACGAATTTTTTTTCTAAACGCCTTCAGATATTGGGCTAATTTTTGGTATGTGAGTTAACCATGATGAGTTACAGATCAAGTTTAAATTTCTTTCCGCTCCGCTAATTTTTGCTGAAATTACGGGCTTTGGACTTGGATATATTGTTAAAATCACAGTTATACAGACTTTTTTTCTAAACGATTTCAGATATTGGGCTGATTTTTGGTATGAGAGCTTACAATGATGAGTTACAGATCATGTTTAAGTTTCGTTCTGCTCTGCTAATTTTTGCCAAAATTAAGGGTTTACAACTTTGAAAATTGTTGAAAATCGCAGTTATGTGGACATTTGTCTATTCACCTCCAGATTTTGAGCTGATTTTTGTATGTGAGACTACCATCATGTTTGTGTCCACATAAGTTATTGAAATTGCAGATTTTTCAGCTTTTTGAGACAGGCCATTTGTGTCGCTTTGACACATCTAGTTTTATATTAACATGACATACTTTTGTGATTTCTAGATCAGCATTAGAAGAAGTAAAACATTGTTTGGATGAGAGATTACAAAGATGGCACAATATAGAACAGATATGTGGCTTTCCTGTGTGTACTAATCCTGGCAAAGAGAAACTTGTACAGATGTTACAGATAGGTAATACATAGATATGATTACCAAATAGTACATGTTAGCAACTAATACTGTGGAGTCATTTTAAGAGATTGTCTCCCTTTGGATAGTATTATTAATCTGATTGTCTCCCTTTGGATAATGTTATTATTCTGACAGATTGTCTCCCTTTGGATACTTTTAAATATTGTGAAAGATTGTCTCCCTTTTGTTAGTGTAAATAATGTAAATAATTGTCTCCCATAAAAATTCCAAAGATCTTTTAGAGTACATACAATCTATCTGTCTTTCATCATGGAATAGTATTAAAACTTTTGACTTTTTTACACTTTACACATGTATTCCACATTCCAAACTACAAGACAATTTGAAAGAGTTGGTATTGCTTTGTTTCATAAAAAAGAATGGCCAACGTAGATTCAAGTATCATGTCATAGGGAGGGATAAATCCTACTTTGTAAAGGATCACTCTGATTCAAACAAATAATTCTCTGAAACTGACATCAAGAAGCTAGATTTTTTTATTGACAACATATTTGTTACGTTTGGAGAACATGTTTTTCAACAGACTGTCGACATTCCAATGGGAACAAATTGTGCCCCTCTTCTTGTCGACTTGTTTCTTTATTATTATGAGACTGACTTCATACAGGAACTTCTAAGAAAGAAAGATAAGAAGTTAGCAATATCCTTTAACTCTACTTTCCCCTTTATAGATGACATTTTTTCACTAAATAATTCAAATTTTTTTTTTACAGTTTGAAAAGCTTTGCATACAATATAAGAGAGGCAATATGATCTTCCTTCCATCTGTTTGTATGACAGTTTCTCACTACCAACAATTGGTATCCCATGAATATTGACCATTTATTTTGAAATGATTTTCACTGATCATAGACAAATAGACCAAAATTACCTGAGTGTGTCTGAAGTGCCCAACTTGAGCAAGAACCACTAAACAAACCCAAATATTTGAAATCCATATTTTTATTACGTTAATGAATATATTGACTATTTACATTAATAAACAAACAAACAACATGTCAAAATTTATAGTATATGAATTACGCAGATTTCGAAAATTGTATTGCAGGAGTTCCACAGAATATATCGGTTGATTTAGGATTTAGGAATGTAGAAGAAGGAGAACTAGATGAAGATACTCCCCCCGGTTATCCTGGAACTGGTGAGTTATCTCCCTTATAAAATGGGTGTGGTTACTAATATGAGGAATGTTTTTAAGAAAAAGGGGTGGAGTTAGCTTATAAAATAGGTGTGGTTTATATAACAGGAGTATATTCCAGAAAGGTTATGGAGTTAGAACTTAAGTGTTTCATTGTTTTAAAGGAAGAAAAGCAAAATAAGAATCATGAGATCTAACATAATTAAGTTCAGAATACTTATCAAGGTTAAGAAAAGCATTGTTAATGTATACTAAGAAGTAGCAAATGTTAGTTTAGGACTAGTGTATATATTAGATATAAAATGTGGATGACCCATCATTTTTTTAAATATCCTATTGCACTTGTTTTGGTATTTTGTCTGCAAACCTCCAATATATTGAAGAAGGAAATTTATTAGAGGGATTACAGACAGTTTTAAACTGATGAAGCAAATTTTTCTTTTTATTGATATAAAAAAAACTTTTAAGCGCAGTAGAAAGATTTCATCTATTTGTAACTGTGTAATATTTTCAGTAAACCATTGCTTTTCTGATCTTTCCACAACATAAGGGTCATTGGTAGAAAGTACTAATTATTTTGAATACTGTAAATTCAGAAATTATTGTGTGCACTTATTACTGTGATTTTTCAAGAATTGACAGAAATGCAAGTTGGTTATTGCAATTTCGAAAACAAATTCGAAAACAAATTCTTTGTTCCAATTATCTGAATGTGAATTCCTGGTATTGAGATACTACTAAGTTGCACTATGCACTTAAAAATGTGCAATAATTTCGGAAATTTACAGTAATGAATGGTGAACCAAGATTATAATATAAAAGGAAACTGTTCTTATATTGGTTCAGGTATACATTGAATGCATGTACAAGGTCTAGGGATACAGATATAAACAGAAAGGAGAAAATAGAGGCGGATTTAGGGGGGGGGGGAGCTAGACCCCCCTTTTTGGAGAACAAAAATTGGTTGATTATATAGGGAATCACTGAATTGTGGCGGGAGCATGCCCCCTCGTAGGCAGCCAGTGGGCCCCCACTTGTGAAAATTTCTAGATCCACCACTGGAAAAGAATCAGAATATCATCTGTCCCCAGACCACAATTGACTTCATGATTTAAAAGAACCAAATTTTCTATATAATGCTAAAAAGTCAAAACCTAATAGGAAATATTTGTCAAAAATAAGTAAATACCATTCTGTTTGAACTTTCTTTAAATGATTATGAATATTTTGATTATGGTCAAGGGACTCTTGTCACCAGAAAAATATTACAACAAAAAATTGGTCATAACTCCCACTGAAATTTTCATGACTCACAATTGATTTTAATCCATTGAGTTTTAAGATTTTTTTGTGAAATGAGTCAAAGTAGGTTGTGGAAACAAATAAGAAAATCTTGCAACAATGTAAGTATGAATTACACATCCTTTTATTCATATAACTTTCCTGAAACTGTTACATTCAAAGTGTCATTATCTTAAATTTGGAACATGATAAAATATTCAAATTATATTGGAGAGTTTTTTGATGGACTATATATAAATTTAAAAAAAGTCTCTCTAATAAGCAGGCTTAAAAGATTGTCTTATCTAATAGGTTGTCCAATTGTAGTAAGCCGTTGCAAGATTTTCCTATTTGTTTGTAATTAAACATAAACATGCATGAACATTAATGTTTATATACTTCCACAGTTTTAATTCTTTTTTTTTCAGATATAAAGCATTTGTGTAAATATTTTATATATTTTTTACAAAATTATATGAAAATTTATTCACATTTAAAATTGATAAAATTGCACATTATATATTTTACTGGCAGTTTTTATGCAGCACACGGTAACTAATGGCATGGTTCGCCCACCACCTTACCCAGGTAGGCAACTTTACACTGGTAGGCATGTGGTGTTCCAAAAAAAGAGCGCATCTTTTTTCTATCTTTTTTGTAGCATTTGAAATCCACCTTTTGTAAAAGAAATTTTTCTGTTTCTTAAAAGAATATTACACAACTTTGTGGGTTTTTCCAGAATATTTTTTATGTGAGTGTGTATGTATATATGTACTGTGCTTTTTTATGGTATCAATTATTATGCTTTTATAATTGTCTCTTATTTTTTTAATAATTATTTACTCACACATGGAATCAATAGGCTGACATATTTTAACAAGTCCGGATAGTAAAAAATACTGTAGAAATTGGTTTTATTTTGCCAAATTTGATTTTTTGAAGCAATCCTTCTTGCAAAGTTTTTTCTGCATTATTTTGTCTCAAATTAAAGATCAAATTAATATTAGGTGAAAATTTTCAATTTTACTGTGTATATTACATGTAATAAATTTTTTATCGTTCCCAATTCACATTATCCAAGATGTTGTGGGAGACATAGACATACAGGGTGTCTGTCTGTCAGCCTGTCTGCCTGTCTGTGTGTTTGTCTGTCTGTGTGTGTGTTTCCGTCTGTCAGTCTGTCTATCTGTCCATCTCTCCAGTGTTGTTAGAGCTCTCATATGTACTATTCTTGCCAGACTTATGTAATAAGTTTATATCAACAATGTCTTGGATTAGTTTGAAAATTAGTGCCAATCAGTTAAGAGTTATGCCCCTTTGAAGATTGTTCATATGAAACATTGCATTGTTTGTGCACTCATGTGTACAGTTCTTGTCAGATTTTGAAGAAATTTATAAAAGATATATATTATCAATGTCTTAATTAGAAGATTCTAAAATTCAGACATGTCAGAGATGATTAATTATTTAAAAAGTTATACCCCTTCGTAATATTGATTTTATGGAATTTGCCATGTTAGGATTCTCATGTGTACCGGCCAGAATTTATGGAACTTGTATCATATGGTTATATCAGTAATGAGTTTAGTCTCTTTTAAATATTAGTGATATTCGAATATTTTTGACAAGTTATGGCCTTTAGGAAAATTTATTATATTAATAAGAGAGCCATGGTTTATTGGTTATTGCATTGGACTTCTAACACAAAGGTTCCTGCTTTTAGAGTGCTGCCTCTAGGAAGTAGTCATTTGACCTCAAAACTATGATTAAATTGGTTTTTGCATTTTAGGTTTGGATATAGGAAGATGTGGTATGAGTGTCAATGAGACAACTTATTTGTAAATCTCAAAGTGTTAATTATCAATTATGCAATTAAGTGTATTGTATTTTTTTTTATTGTCAGAAATAGTGACAACAGTTTTAATTGTGCACAGTGGAAAGAAGATTAAGAAAATAAAGATGTTTGACACTATTTATATTTTTCAAGAATATTTACAACTTTTTATTTTGCACTCATTATATTATATTTATATAGATATATATGTAAAATTAATGCATAACAGTTCTTATATGAAAGCACAGTAACCACTGATAATAATTAGTGATATGAGTAAATGTCGCTACTAATAAACATTGCATCCTTAATGAAAGATTAAAAAACTACAATCAGGCATCAACAAAATGTATACAAAATGCTAAAACTTTGTACATGTATAATCAAATAACAAATTTCTGTGACTAATTGTTGTTCTCCACCTTTAGAATTTTATTCAAAATTCCAACCAAATTGCAATTTGTTTTATCAAGCTAAACTAAATAATTGGTCAGAATTTTTAGCCAACTGCTGTAGAAAAACACAGTCAAGTTCTGAGTAGTTAGTTATCAAGGTACGAGGATAACGGAAGGTTGTTAAATAGAGCATACTTGATTACTTACAATCATATAAGATTTTGATTCTCCCAACTGATATAACAAAAATCAATGGCAATTGAATGGTTATTGTATCTTTTTTGCAAAGAGGCTTAATATGAATCAAACAAGATATGGTAGATCAGTAAAACAATAATTTAACCTCGCAACATAACAAAGACATATAGCTATTGTATAGAGGTCAATATTCAGTGTTTAACTAAAGACTACCTCTAGTTCTAAATCTTAAATGTTTGTTTAAAAAATTATTGAATAGTGGGAAATATAAATGTAAACATGAAATAATATATTTTAGAATTAATGTTATTGTCTTATAAATAAAAGACAACATGCTAAAACAAATTTTCTAAGAGCTTCAATCTGTTCTCATGATCTGTGCTAATTGTTCTTTCTGTTACATTGTAACAGCTTGTTTATAAATATTACGCAGAGATTTTGATACATAATATTAACAAATTATTGCAAATATATTTTTAAAGAAATCACTGCAAACATATTTTTAATAAATTAATGCAAAACAAATTTAGTTTTATTTCTAAGATTGTTTTAATATTTAGCTGATTTATTTAAAAATAATTGTAATATCTTATATATTGATATCTTATTGAAACAGCTGTAAAATGCCAACCAGCCAGAACAAATACATGTAATAAGAAAAAGTTGTTCCGAAGATGGTCAGAAACTAATATGGTGGCACAGCCAAGTAAGACTGGTTTCTTGTCATACCAGTATAAGCTTTGATTTTTTGGGAAAGATGGCTTTAATCCTAGCCTTCCTTACATTTCTATTTTTTTGGTATAGAATTGGAATCTGTTTGAAGCATCTTATGTTCATTTAGATTTTGATAATGCATTTTAATGATTTTTTTTTGCCTGATTATTTCGTTATATTAGCTTGCATATTTTTTTGCATATTTAGCATATGCTGCAAGATATTTATTGTCTTTTAGAATAACTTAATTGTTTCTTGTTCCCTACCAGTTTTAGCTTTAATAGCTGTTACTTGATAATAGCTTAAGCATTTGCTCTATGTAATTTGGCAGTTAAAATAGATCAGATTTCAAAACTTTTGTTGTGATAATTAAAATGAAAAATGTGTATTCGGTATTCCCTAAACTAGGAAAAGAGAAATAATTGTTTCCATACCCATCAAAACCCGAAAAAAGTGAAATCATTTAAAAAAAGAGCATTAAAACTAGAGGCTAAAGAAAGACTGATAGCACAAAGGTAAAAACTTTACAAACATCAAGTTAAAGACAAAAAAACCTGATCATAATACAAAACAGGCTCACTTATTTTTCAAAATTGATGTTTCATGATTAACATTAAACTGTTAGTGACTGTGATAAATAATAACAGTCATTTTCCCATTTACTGTTATAATCAAATAAATTGGTTGTTAATTGGACACTTGTAGATTTTATAGCAATTGTTTAAATAATAGTGAAGGTAGCTCTTTTACTTTTGAAAAATCTTTATCCATGTTAATTGAATTTTTCCTTCTAACTATCCATACTGCAAATTATAGTATTCAAATCATTTGATACAGTGGAAAATTGTTTCTGGTAATTTTTCACAGCAATCTCTTCTGGTTTGTTTCAAAAAATTATTTATACACAGCAAAGAATAATACACACATGTTTTGTAGTTGCTAAATGTTTATTTGAATTATTTGTTTGGATTTTGTAAGTTGAGGTATCTGTGAATCTCTTTTTTTTTAACTGAAAGGGCCATCATGGTCATAATAACAGAGGTTACCATGAAGGTGGCATACACAAATCATATGTCGAATAAAAACAGACAAAACTATTTCTCAACTTTGAGTTCTTTGCTACATTTAAAGAGTGCACCCAGCTTGATATAAGAATTTATTTCTTCTCCTTGAATGCCTTTCTGTGTGTAAAAAAATGCATGCCAATATTTATTTTCATTTTAATTTCCTACAATTATTTTTTTATATTGAAAATTAATTTTATACCAGGATTACTTATCACAACCAATTCAAGAATCATTTGTTGAAATAAAGTTGATTCACTTATTAAATGTAATAACTAGTTGTAGATAAGAAGTTGACAAAAAGAAAGTTGAAGAAAAAACCTTGCAGAAATAAAAAAAAAACACATAATTTTGTCATAACCAAGGAAAGATATAATAAAGCCATTGTTTGTACTGTGTAATATACCTTACTTCTATGTTATAAAATGGTTTGTTGTAGAGAGTTTTCTCATTGGAAATTGTCATCTTCATGTTTTTTTTTCAACTAAAAGGAATTCAATTTGAAATCTAGATTTTCAAAATGTTGTTATTTTTACATTATTTATTTTCATTTTCAGGGTACCCTGTACCAGGAACCAGTACACCATTGAGACCACACAACTTACCAAACAATCTGAAAAATTCAATGGGACAATTGGGTAGCAGTAGCTCATTACCTAGGTCACGGACACCAAAAAAGAGACATTCTGATGAATCACATCAAAGTGATGACCTGTCTAGCAATAGTACGGAGACACCACCAGATACCAGTCTACCAGACAAACCAGTCTTTCATTTAGACAAGTATGTTATGTTTAATTTTATTTTAAAAGAATGAATTAGACTTCAGTAAGGTACCTACCCCTAAGGTCACAAGCTTGAATATCAGTATTGAATGGGTGACCAGGTTACTGTTGAACAAGTCAACAGTTTTGTATGAAAACAGTCAGTTATTATCACTAGTAAGTAAGAGAAAGCAAGACAACATAATCTAAAGCTGAACTCAAAACTTTGCACATGTTTAGTCTTGATATCCCATGAATTTTTCTTGCCATTTTTACAGCCAGATTAAGAACTTACTAGTATTAACTTATATGGTACTCTTTGATAAGTTTTTTTTATTATAATCATTATAACTGTTTTTTTGTATTTGTAGCAATTCACCTTCCCCGGAAAGTCTGATACAACAGCAACATACACCACCTAGTTACCAGCCTATGAAGGTTTCCCAATCAATGAATTTATTAGGGAACAGCAAGCATTACAGTGATACTATTGGAGGACTGGGTTATATAAAGAACCAAGATCTTTTAAGACAGAACGTGCCTTTTGGAAAACGTAGCCAATCAGATGCAAACTTAGAAAAACTGAATAATTCAGCTCATTTGCTTACAAATCATAGCGTTGAAGAAAAGACAAAACCTAAAGAAAAAAAGAAGAATGTGTTTAATAAATTATTTCATAAGAAACATAAATCTTGAATCAATGATTGTTGTTTTTTTTAATTTTTTCTACAAAAAGGTTGTTTTGTTTTGTGAGGTTATGTAATGTATTCTGTTGTAAACCTGCCTTTAGGCTTGCCTAAATATATGTTGCTATGCTACAGAAACTGAAGGATCATGGGTAATAATATTGTGTTTAAGACCATGAAAATTATGTTTAATCTTCTGATAAATATTTACTATTTGTAATGTATTGAACCAGTTGCTTATAATTATGTAATGTTTAACCACAATGCTGTGCTTTGATTTGTTATATACAAATGAGTAATGGTTTACCCACGATGCATTTTTAAAACAATATGGAGGCAGCGTTAGGGTGAAAGGAAGCATTTAAATAATGATGATAGTTGGTTTCTTTTAAGACAATAGAAATCTGACGAGAAGATTTATGATTTTTTTATTTTGAGAGTATATAAATGAAGCATGTATATTGAAGAAAACAATGTTTATTTGCATTTTTAGTCAAGCTGCTAATTAATTTTCTTATACTTTGACTTCTCGAACGTGATTAAAAAAAAACAAAAAAAACTAATCATACTCTATAAAACAAATCTCAATATTTATGAAAAAATGACGAAAAGCATAATTGTCTGAGGCTAGTATTTCTCTGTAGTAAATGTAGAATTTTAGAAAAATATATAACTGGTTTTAGTTTTTTTTTCAGTAAAAGGATAAAAAGATTGGGCATTACAATACATATTATTATGAAAATATGATGAAAACTAACATAAATGTTTATAAATGTATTTTTCTTTTTTCATAAATCTTGAAAATTGAATTTTAAAAACTGAAAAGGTTCAATTTAAATATATAAAAAGGTGTCTCTTGCCATCATACTATATATTTCAATACATTATGCTATATTTTTTAAGAAGAAATATCCTTCAGCATTTAGAGCCTTGCTTTTGTTTTGAAGATAATGGTTTGGATTGTATTGCTAGTCTTAAGAGATTATTGTAAATAAATTGTGTAAATGACTAGGTTTGAATATATATCTTAATATTTAATTTATAAGATTTCATTAGGAAGTAGAAATAACATTTTAGTTGATGGATTTTTTTTTAAAATAGGACTCATATTTGGTGCAACCAAATGTTTTTCTGTGCCGTTCAATAAAGCTTAATAAATTACAGTTAAAACATAAACAGGTATTTGCTTCATAGGCCAAAAAAATGATACTTTGCTTACTAGGCAAAAAATTCAAGTTTGTTGTTGAAAAACGTGATGGTATTGAGGATTTTTTCCTGAAAAAAAAGAATAAAACTGTTGGTCTCATTCCTTGTTCTTGTGTTATTTATACTTTGATTTTTGTTTGGATTTTTTTATGACCAAAAAACCTTATTTCCAAATATGAATTCCTGAACCTCTACCTCTTTTGTTGGTGAGATGGAAGAACTTGTGTTATTTTATGATCTCTACTCTGAATAATAGATTTTTATAGTTATAAATCTTTTTTTCCTTTTCATTTCAAAATACTGAGTTGATACATCTTGATATAAATGGTTATATAGGTAAACAAGATTTGATTTTTTTTTATGAGATTTTCTTATTTTTATCCAAATTATATCTTTTTCATTTTAAATTTTTCAAATTGAAAAATTACAGGAATGAATTGATAAGTTTTCACATCCATTATAAAACAAATAATGAAAAGATAATTTGCAAAAGAATTGTTACAAAACAAATATGGAATACAGAGACATTTTATTGTAACCAAAAATTGTTCCTATAACCAAGACAACAAATTGGTTGTATTTTGTTTCTTGAAAGATGGTCAAATTATTTTTAAATTTGATGAAGAATCTATATTATGGTTAAAAGTTTTGGTGTTTAAATATAAATTGCTCAGTTGAAATATAGGTAAACTTGTGTTATCAAAGGCCGATTTTAAATTTGAATTGCCCTTTTGCAAGAAAATTGTTTAACACATGCAAGTTTTCAATTGTAATATATTTATAGTTGCTTCAGGAATATTGATATAGGATGCTCATTTTATAGTGCTTGTCTGTTTTCAAGGAAATCTCATCACACTTTAGATATGTAGAATTATTTGTAGAATTCAATAGATGTTTTATTATTGAGATATTATATGTTTGCATTTCAAAAACAGCAGCAGTTATCAACAGAAAAAAAGAAAGTTAAGAGGAAACATGAGATAAGTTTCATTTCATAGATAATTTTTTTGTGTAGATTTTAATAAGATAAAAAAGCGTTAATTTCGTAGTCTTTGAAGAAAATATGTTTTTTTTAAATGGATGGGTAATACAATATACTCATTGTTAAAGGCAAAATTCTTAGAATTATATAAGAAATGGTTAGAATATAGTTATGTTCATGTGCATGTTTTATAATTGAACAGTTACACACAGATTTTTATTTTCATGCACATACCACTTTGAAATTTGAGTTGTTAGAGCTTGAACATGTATTAGCAAGTTGTGCTTCTTTAGCTCAATTCAATCATCGATACTTAATAATATGCATAACAATGTCGAAGTAAATGCTGGCATATAAAATGTATTGAAATGTTCTGTCAATTGATTTCTCTTTCCGGATTTATTGTTTATATTTCTCAAAACATATAGGGCAAAACATGTTTACAACTTTAATTCATCATTTTCTACTTTTGCAGGTTCTAATCTCATTAGATTCACACCAGGGGATATTTTGGGGATTTTGTCTTAATCAAAGAATTACCAGAAAATTAAATTCCTTCCAAAATATTCTACTTTTATACAAGAGTCAATGCATCTAAGTAGGTTTTTTTTTTGGCATGGTTGGCTATAAATAACTTTAGGATGTGTAAATGATACTTTATTCAAATAACTTTCAGCAACTTTTTGGACATACTATTCTTAAACTGAACTAAAGTTTTGGAGAACTAAAAGAATTTCATTTTTTTAAAAGGCTGAACATTTTACCAGAGTATTTTGTGCACATTTTATTTTTCCTGATAAATAGATATATATATATGTTTATCTGTTGTTCATTTTATCAATCATCGTAAACATTCACTTTAGGCAATATGACATACTATAATTTGTCTTGATCAGTATCATAAATTTGGAGAAATACTCCTTTGGTTTATAATTAGAATTATAATTTTGTGTTCATTTTTGTTTAAAGCATATTTTTTTGTCTTATAAATCTCTTTTTAAAATTTGATCTTCAACTATATTCCTGTGATTGGGTATGAACATTCTGTACAGTTTTATTTATGTAAAGAGAAGTTGAAAGACAACGAAATATGTGAATCAAAAATTGAAAATTAGAAATGAAATTGAAATGTTATATGCAAAAGAATGTGACTCAAAGTGTTGTTTTGGATTCAAGCCCTGAAATGAGTACATTGTTAAATGTTGTCTTTTTTTTTATCATGATTTTTTTCTCATTTAGGGATGTTAATAATGAGGGCAGAAGGTTTGTCTTTAATTTATATTTTATGTATTCACAACTCAAGAGTCCATGCAATTTAGGTATATAGGATAGATGATATTTGATTGTAATAAAATTGAGAATTGGGGAATGTGTCAAAGCGAAAACAACCCGACCAAAGAGCAGACACCAGCCTAAGGCCACCAATGGGTCTTCAATGTAGCGAGTATCTCGTGCACCCGTAGGAGTCCTTCAGCTGGCCCCTAAGAAATATGTATACTAGTACAGTGATAATGGACGTCATACTAAACTCCGAATTATACACAAGAAACTAAAATTAAACATAAGTCTATTTTTATTCTAGTTATTTTAATATAACATATCTAGAATTGTTTGAAATAAGAATACATCTGGAAAAAAAAGAAAAAAAATGTTGCCTTTGAATTTTGTTTATTTACAAAATAAGTGGAAAAAAACAGTATAAACATTTTTGGAAAAATCTGAACGGAGAATGACTGAAAAATACAAAGTTTTTCTCTGTGTGTTTTACAGTAAGCTATTTTTTTTTTACTTTTTTAACAATATCTGAATTTATATAACATATTCAGCGTTTACTTTAACTAATTTCTTACAGTATAAATTATTTTTTTCAAGTTATGGTGTTCTATTTTTTCTACACAGACGAATAACAATTGTTGTTTTGTAAAAACATTTGATTTGAATATGTAAATACATGGAAAGTTACTCTTTTTAATCAAATATGAAATTTAATATTTTACATATAGGTGATATTTATTCAAAATGACATTTTTTCTGTGATAGTTTTTTTTCCACCTTTTTCCCCTTTATTAACTTTTTCATGTAAGTTTCATTCTCATAATAATTTTTTTACAAAAGTGAGTCATTATTTTATTTAATTGATTGTACTCATCATTAATCTACTTTTTCACTAATCATATATTTTTTATTTTATTAAAATTGCAATCAAATCTGCCAACACATTAGATTTAATTTAGAATCTTGATCTCTATCAAATTATTTTCCTTTACCTTATATTTTTTCTTGCAATATATTTAGTCTTCCATTTTGATGTTTCCTATCTTCTCAAAAACTGCGATTGTTTTCTTTAAAATATCATTCCAATTTATTTTATTAAATTGTGCAACAAAATGACATGCATCTGTAAAAACATACTAGATAGACTTTGCATAACTGTCCATTTAAATATTCAAATATGTATGGACTGGCATCTATAGCTTATTGATCATAACTTGAAGTGTGTGTTGAATTCATTCATTATTTGGATTGTAATTGTCAAGTGTGTTCCAGCTGAAAAAATCATCATGTTTAGTCCCTAGATATGAATATATAGTTATTTGTTTGTGGTATCGGGAATAATTTATTGATAATAACCAAAACTAACCATTCCGTACATTTTGTTTATACATTCATCCTATTTTTCTACCAATTATTTTGTATAAATATATACTTGAGTTAAATTTTCTACTGTGCAATGTGATTTTGATATTTAACTTAATTAAAAATGCATAATTAATGTTTTTTGTCAGCATATTGTTAAATGATGTAAACAAATGTCGTGTCTTATTTTTGTTTAGAACACAGGTAAATATTCTCAATTTCAGTACACAATTGCACCAATCTGCACTTCCTCCACTTTATTTTAGTCAATCCTAAGACAGGAACATTAGGTTTAACCCCATGGCGTTGTCGTTTTATTTTCGATTTATGAGTTTGACTGTCCCTCTGGTATCTTTCATTCCTCTTTTAAAAGTCAATGATACCATTTTGTCACCCCTTTTTATTTATACATTCTCAGTTTGTGTGAAAGTAATCTTGTGATTTAATTTGAAATTTGACCTTTTGACATTGTCATTTTGATAATTGAGATTTTTGTAGTTGAACAATGCTGTACTGTGAAGTATACCTGTTTAATTCATTGGTTCGTTCCACTTTCACCATCCTTGTTTTTAGAATAAATAAAGGAGTTTTTCCTCAGTAATGGACATATGATCGATGGAGTTAAATTTCAAGTTAACCAACATAACATGGTTTGATAAATTATAGCACTGTTAGAATGTATTTTACTAATATGTTTTAATGTCATTTAGGTATCTCTTGACTCTCTTTTATTGACTATAAGAACTTTATTCCCCCAAAAAAGGGATTATTTGTGTAATCTTTTCATATTGATAAAGTTTATTTTGACTGTTTTAGGAATGAACTGTGAAAACTAACTCAGAAACTGAAGAACTAAAAGTTATGTTAGTTGAGGTAACACATCCTTTGTTTTTGATATCTCTTCAAGGATTAAGACAAAACATTAAACATTGAAATTATTATCAAATAATTAATAACAAATAATTTTTAATAAGTTAATTAAAAAAAAAATGAGAAGATAATGCAGATTATCTACATGACTTTTTTAAACTGTAATTTTCTTTTTTTATTACACTGTTTGTTTTTCGAATTAAGTTTGAAGATATTTAGCATAAGCATAAACATTGATACTGTAAAACGTTTTATTTCTGATGTTTCTCGTTATTGCTTGAACTATCTGGTATATAATAATATGTGAAAAGCAGTGTACTCAAAAATACTACAGTTTTTTATATTCACTAACTAAGGAAGAAAATAAAAATTGATTGGAAATATAAAGTTGCAAAACTGTCTATCTTTATTCAGTAAAAAATGAGTGGTTGTAGTTTTATGGACATTTTTTGTGGAATTTTCAGAAAAAAAATTAATAGTTACCAATCATATTTTCCTCTAAACTATTAATAGATAATTGCACTTTATTCATAAGCAAATACATATATTCAAACAGTATGTATTATAATATTTGTTTTACCAAATGATTCAAATTGCAGATGCAGAAAAAAATACATGTTGTCGAAAATTTGATTAATTTTCAGAATCTGATGTTATTGTTAATATCTGATATGTGATAGAATAAATTGTTATTTTTATTACATATCATGTATATTTGAAATAAATTATCATTCCATAAATGCGTTTAGTTTACTAGTTTCGAATCAAGTATCTTGGTTGTTTAGGACTCTTTATTGTTGTTCATTTGCCAAAGTAGTTTCAGATATGATATACAGATTTGTCTATGTCTGCTCAATTCATTTGAAAATGACTGTGGTGAAATAATGCATTTCATAGTATATGATCTTATACTGAATATTTACCTTTAAATGAATGTTTGGTGTGTTTGCAGTGGCACCAT
The DNA here is from genome assembly GCA_037788925.1 of Mytilus galloprovincialis. Lineage (NCBI taxonomy): Eukaryota > Metazoa > Mollusca > Bivalvia > Mytilida > Mytilidae > Mytilus > Mytilus galloprovincialis. The sequence continues at coordinate 91,835,398 of CM075336.1, read as the reverse complement.
AAATGTTTTGTCTGTGTGACTATCGCTCAGTATTAGTTCTCTGGCTCACCTTCTTTCTATGCTAATGCGGCGTAAATCAGATAACAATCAATCAATCAATCACCTTCTTTCTATCTGTTTTTTTTTTTACTTATGGTTGATATCAGTATTTTTTGTCAATCAACATGCAATACAAGGTTAATAGTTGTAAACTTTTTATGATGATTCGAGGACTTTATGCAAATATTATTATTGTTTGGTCTAATTATATAGTGTTAATCATGCCTTAACACATACTTAAAATCACATTATTTTTATACATTTTGTGTATGTCATTAAACTTTTATGGATTAGTGTTGCCATGTGTTATAAGAAAAAAGACTCATTTTTCCCAACAGGCAGTTTACTTCTACATTGGCTAGAGGAATAGGGGGAGGGTTGAGGTCTCATAAACATGTTTAACCCCGCCGCATTTTTGCGCCTGTCCCAAGTCAGGATCCCTCTGGCCTTTGTTAGTCTTGTATTATTTTAATTTTAGTTTCTTGTGTACAATTTGGAGTTTAGTATGGCGTTCATTGTCACTGAAATAGTATATATTTGTTTAGGGGCCAGCTGAAGGACGCTTCGGGTGCGGGAATTTTCGCTACATTGAAGACCTGTTGGTGACCTTCTGCTGTGTTTTTTTCTATGGTCGGGTTTTTGTCTCTTTGACACATTCCCCATTTCCATTCTCAATAATATAGTATTCTAATAAATCCAAATGCAAACTCGATCTATAAGCAACTTTATACACGTATATACCAAACGATTGTTTTAGGGATTCAGCTATTACATAATTAAATCTAGACAAATTCTTCGTTTATGAAGTTTGTATTTCCAAGGCTTGTTACATCATATTTCAAAATTCAGATAAAAATATGTTGGCACATGTACTATTGACAAAAGTTTGGACAACAGTTTGAATTCATTGTGACATTAAGAGGGACATAAATAGCACATTAAGCCTAAGTCACGAAGGTAAGTGAAAATGTGCAATACTAGATTTCGAAACACAAATGATCAAAGTTTTTAATAAACCCATAATTGACTAACAAAAACTCCGTTAAATAGATCTACGTGTTCGAAGTTAGAAAATGTAACAGGCAAAAAGCTACTGAAAACTCAAAATGAATAAATATGATAAGGGCAACTTGCAGTTACTGAGATTCCAGCTCTATTACTGATGCATGGTGTTATCATATCACAATTCCCCCCGTGTAAGTTGTTAACACGGTAAATTATCATGTCATCTTTGATTTTATGAGAAGAACACAACCCGTCCGTTAACAACGACATGGTAAAGACCCTATGAGGGACCCCCAAAAATGCCATATTGTAATAGCCTGACAGCATATCATAACCATATCGCTTTTGAATATATCTGCTTTAAGGGTTGTTCTTTTGTTTTTAAAGTTCGGATGTGAAATATCTGAACGTATAATACGAACGAAGTTTTGATACTACGAAAGTAAAAGGTAATTTGAAGACCTATCTGAACAAAAGTATAACCAGTTTTTAGCTCACCTGTCCTGAATGGCCAAGTGAGCTTTTCTCATCACTTGGCGTCCAGCGTCCAGCGTCGTCCGTTGTCGTCCTGTGTCCGTCGTCCGTCGTCGTTAACTTTTACAAAAAATCTTCTTTTCTGAAACTACTGGGCCAAATTTAACCAAACATAGCCACAATCATCATTGGGGTATCTAATTTTAAAAATGTGCCCGATGAACCTGCCCATGAACCAAGATGGCCGACATGGCTAAAAATAGAACATAGGGGTAAAATGTAGATTTTGGCTTTTAACTCTGAAACTAAAGCATTTAGAGCAAATCTGACGAGAAGTTAAATTGTTAATCAAGTCAATATCTACCTACCCTGAAATTTTAAGATGATTTGGATAACCGGTTGTTTGGTTGCTGCCCCCAATTGGGAACTTTTAAAGAAATATTGCCGTTTTTGGTTATTATCTTGAAAACCATTATAGATAGAGATAAATTGTAAACACCAATAAAGTTCAGCAAAGTAAGATCTACAAACAAGTTGACATGACCAAAATGGTCAGTTGGCCCCTTATATTAGTTCTAGGACTTCGTATCACAAATTTATTCTTGATCATTTAAATCTTTATAAAAAGCATATACATTCCTTCCAGAGATTGGTAGCCCAATTACAAAGCATATATATGAGAACCAATCTTCGTCAGGCAATGCTGAGAAGTAGAGAGAGACCTTACGGAATTTAATACCAAATGAAATTAATTGGTGTTTACATCTTTGTACCTTTAAAAGATAGTATTTAGACATTTTTACTCTACATAGTATGTAACATTATCTCTCAATCATTTTTGATGCTTCTGCATTGTGTTCAATAATGTTTTCTTGTTCAAAGGTTTTACAGACAATCATTTACCGTGAAAGATATATAAAACGCGATAATAAACAACAGTACAGTGCTCTAATTTATTAACAACGTATCAAAAAAAAAAAAATATAACAAATACAACCGTCATCAAAAATATGGTATAATTGCTAATGAAACACATATTCATCAGAGTTTAAATGAAGAATTTAAAGACAATAATTTAACGTTAACTTTACGTATGGATTTTACAATTGTAAAAAAAGAGTAGTGCAAATAAGAAAACATTCTACAATGAACGACTGTTTGCACATTCCATTAAAAGGAATGTAAAACAAAAAATAAATGTTAATACGATGAAGAACTGTAGCATGTGTAAGCAAATTCATTTAAAACAAGAAAACATCCTACGATGAAGAACTGTTAGCAAATACCTTTTAACATGTTTAATGTAAAGTAAGCATAAGAAATGTCCTAGGATGAAGAACTGTAAGTAAATTCCTTAAAGGGACAGTAAATGTAAGAAAATATCCTATGATGAAGAACTGTTAGCACATTCCTTCAAAAGGAAAGTAAAAATTTTAATAAAAAAAAAGTACAATAGTTTCGTTATAACGGTTTAATTAAAAAAGAAATCTATGATTCAAATTATATTAGTTATGTACATGCATGTGGTCTAATAATTAGTGTGTAATGATTTCAAGCATATTTTTTAAATATTCTGAAACAGGAAGGTTTTAAGTGTCTTGTATATCATAATATTTGTGAGGTAAGTTATTTTTGCAATATCGATTGTCAATGAACTAAATATAAAAACGAAAGTAAGTATTAGGGAAGTCCCCGTTACCAGGTAAATAAAGCTAGTGTTTACAACCAAAATGGCAGGTAATAACACATTTTCTCCATTCATTTAATTGGTTTATATTCCATTCCAACCACTGTTCCTTTACCACATACTTTAGCTTAAGATTGCAATTTACAGTTTAGATTTCTCTTAATTAATAAAGACCGGTTTTATTAATTTTACAAAATTGTCAACGTCTTGATATTTCTTTTTATTATAATATATTAAAAGAATGGCCACCCTTTGTTTTTGAGTAACACATATCTTATGTTACGGAGAATTGAACTAAACTGTACTTGTTTTTACTCGACCCTTATCATTAGTCTGCATTTCACTCGATATACCTTTACTGTAAGCGTAACCTCTGCTCGACCTGTTCTTAACCATTTGAAAGAAACTATTTCATACTAGTCAAAGTCTGAACTATATCCTACTTTGATTGAACCATAATTTACCAAGTCTGAACCTTACTAAATCAAGTCTTTTAAATCTTCGACTAACAATGTCTCTGTGAGAAGGTAAATTGCCAGATTAGGACAATCAGTGGGGAACAGTTGTTTTATGAGACGACAAAGAAGTCTTGTTATTGCAATTTTCATTATTTGATTTGCATTAACCATTTTATGATGTGCACTTGTCATTTTGTGATGTGGAAACATGATGTTGGTTGGTTTACTTCATCAGATGATGTCATCATGCATTTTTGCTTTTTTGAGGGGGCATTTTATATTGGTAAAGGACGCCGTAGTGCCCGGAGTTACCCATCAATTTTCGGAAGACAAACAGACACTTCTTGCCAAATAAGATTGGGTCTGAGTTGACTTCTTTCCTTCCCTGAATTCGAACTACAACCTGAAAAGTGACAGGCAAGTGATACAGTAGCTAGACATTTAGACCTATCGGCCTCGAAGGGCTCCCATTTATAGAAGAAAGTATGAAGTAGTGACAAAAGTTTTTTTGTTGTAATAATTGATTTAAATCTTTTCAGAAAAAGTTTCAAACATTAATTTTTGGTTTGTTTTTTTGTTACATTTTTTCAATAAAAATCACATCGGTAGCTGATACGACACTGAACCTGCTAGATAAGAAACAGGACTTCCATTCTAAAATACAGAATATCCTTTGGTAGACCAAATATTTGAACTCAAGTTGCATAATACACAGTCGAGAACACATAATTTAAAAACTTTAAAAGAGGGACGATAGATACAAGAGGGACAGTCAAACTCATAAATCGAAAATAAACTGACAACGCCATGGCTAAAAATGATAAAGACATACAGACAAACAATAGTACATATGACACAACATAGAAAAGTAAAGATTAAGCAACACGAACCCCACCAAAAACTAGGGGTGATCTCATGTGCTCCGGAAGGGTAAGCAGATACTGCTCGACATGTGGCACCCGTCGTGTTGCTTATGTGATAACAAATTTGGTAAATAGTATAATGCGGGAAGTCAGGTTCATGAAACTGTGTTTCAGTCCGGTCGAATAATACCTTAACTTGGCAACTCATATTTCGACAATTTTTCAACAATTATATAAAATGCGATTTTTCTAAAACGATGTAAATATGTACCAATGTTCATCTCTTTTTAAATCTCAACCGTTTCTAAAAACGATAGCTACATATACGATCGTTCAAAATGTACTGCTGTCTATTGGCCATAACAACGATGAAAGCACATCATACAAAGACGTTTTGACATCTTATGACGAAATAACCGATCATCATGTAATGTAACAATCACACAATAAAACTACACAACCACATCATATTTACATGTTTCCACATAATGTAGAGGAAATGCACATCATATAAGGATATTTGCACATCATGAAATGATCATATAAAGGTGTTTGCATATCGTATGATGAATAGGCTAACGTTATTATTAATTCGCATATTAATAAAATGAGCACATCAAGACAGTTTTTGCGTTCCATATAATCTAATGTTGACGCAAATTTATCAGAATGCAGCAATTTAAAATAGCTTTGCTTAAAACATATTAGAAAAAAATGGACCACAATTATTTCCACAAAACGGTAATTGCTTTTGCCAGATTAGATGAACAAATTGATCAATCTTCAGACAATTTTTAACACTTTTCAAACAAACTTAACTATATTTTTTTCAGAATTAACAATCAAAAATGCATCAAAAGCTTTATATCATTATCTATGTCAGAACATTGTTGGAATAGAGAAACATGTAAAAACTCTCAGAATGATGAACAATGTCAGAGACAATTTACAGAGCAACAAGATATTGACAATAATTACAAGTGGAGGTTTCGGAGAGGGACTCATCATGCGAGGTAGTGATTGCGATGTAATGGGGGTTTTAAAACTGATTGAGGTTTATGAAGACACACACAATGATTTCAATGCTGATAAAATAAAATTTATAATGGAAATGGGCGACACACAGCCAGGATTCACTAAGCTACGTCTAGTACACAGTAACGACCGGAGTATTTTAATAGACTGTAATAATATCGGTAGTGATTTCTACTTTTCAAATCTGTTATTTAAACAAACATTTTCATCCCACATGTTGTCGACTGTACATGGGCCATGTTTGTCCGATGACGCTGGATTATATGACATTGCACACTGTTTACCCTGTAAATCATGGACAACACCAGCAAAACAATGGATAACACGATCAAATAATTCATGGCCGAGTTACGATGTTAAACAAACTATTGTAAAGCACGGTGTTCTATTTGTACCTATAGGTGTTAAAGGATCTACACAAGAAGAATTAGAATGGCGAATATCATTTTCCGTTGGTGAAAAACTACTTATTTTTTCATTTACACATACACAATTACTATGTTATGCACTTATGAAAATTCTTCTTAAAGACGTAATAGCTTTAGACATAGATTGTAAAGAATTGCTTTGTACATATTTCATGAAAACAATATTGTTTTGGATATGTGAGGAATTACCTTTATCAATATGGAAACCTGAAAACTTGATTTCTTGTTACATGAGATGTTTCAGGAGACTTATATATTGTGTTGAATACTCACTTTGTCCGCATTATTTTATTCCCGAGAACAATCTCTTCGGGATTAAGATACAAGGAAAAGCACAGAAATTACTTTTAAATAGGTTGTATATTCTAAACAGTTATGGCTGGCATGGTATTTTATTGTCGGACCAAATCTCTAGTATTTGGAATACATTGCCGTTTGATATAAGCAAAGCGACAAGTTATTTTTATGCCAACAGCGTTGAAAGATTATTAAACTCATTTGTGTTTTCTCTTGAAAATTTAGGTTCTATGTCGGATTATGTTTTGGAAAAATGTATACACAAGGTATTGTCAAGTCAGAGTTCAAAAATCAGATACCTGTTCACATACTATTTGTCAAAATTTTGTTGCAAAAGTGAGAGATTTCTGCCATTGGAGGATACGTCATGTAATAAATCTATTTATAAAAAGTATAATACTTATATAAGTATTCTTCTTCTTAACACACGTCACGACGCTGTATCAGGGTGGCTGATGTTAGCCTTGCTGTTCTATAAAAGAAAACAATACGATACTTCTCTCCGCATTATTCAGTATTCACTACTTAAATGTACACCGGAAAAACTTTATCAATTCATGCAGTTTTCAGATATTCACTATGAACTTTTTGATTTACACGTATTCAGGAATATGCATACTGTTCAGTTATGGACATTTTTACTATTAGATTTAATGAGCATTGACAACTCCAGTTTACATGCAGATGAATTGCAAATGGAAGAAAAACAATTTATTCCCCTAATAGTATATGCTCATTTTCTTCGTTTTTTATGTCATTATCATTTAAAGAATAGCAGGCAATGCTGGGATTCCATAATGGATCTACAGGTGACTATAGAAGAAAACTATTTCATACCAAGTAACGGTTTTAAAGGTTTGTCTTACAATATCCTGGGTAAAGGTTTTCAAATGTTAGGAGACAAAGAAGCAGCCAGACAATCATTTATGCAATCAATAGAATTATTCCCAATTGAAAATCACAACAGCGCATTCAAGAGATTGTCATTGATAAACTGAATGTGATTGTTCCTGTGTTTATTATTGTGTGGGTAAGCTGATTAATTCTATGGCTTTATTTCTCTCCATATGGCGTATTTCTTATTCAATGCTTTAATAAATTATATTTCTAAATTGATATATACTTAGTTTCTTTTAGATTTAGTGTTTGCGAATAAGAGAAAACTAGATATATCAAAACGACACGAATGGGCCCGCAAGCAAAACTAGCTTGAAGGCATTTTTAGGAGTAAAAATTTGAAGATGAAAGTATGACTTTTTAAAGTCATAATTCCATTGATGTCGGTAAAAAAAAACAGCAAAGCGGAACTAAACATACACTTGATGTGTTTTTCATCATAGTAAGCTCACATACAGAAATATCATCTCAATAGATGAAGGCGTTGCGGAAAAATGTCCATATATCTGTTATTTCTATCAAGTTTCCTTTTACTGCCTGTGAGGCCGGAAAAAAATAGCGGAGAAGTCCGTATAACTGTTTGTTGCAGAATGATAGAGTGACGGATAAAGGGTAAAGTTATATTATCCTGATCTCTTTGTGTTGAACCAAATAGATAATTGGTAAAAAGTTTCAATGTATGAATTTGACTGTCCCTCTGGTATCTTTCGTCCCTCTTTTAACGATGTTTAAGACATTCTCGCTTAATTAAACTCATTAAAGCATTGACTACAATAACTTAAGTTATTGCTTTTTATAACTTTTAAGATGGTGGTTTTGTTGCTGCTTCTGCTGCTGATCATCATTTTGATTTGATGTCTTAATCATTATTTAACTATCCATTTACGGTTGATTTTGATATATGCCGACAGCCAACATCAACATTACCGGTATATTGCGTTAAATAAAGTTATTTCCAATATTTGTATACCGACCCATAGAGAAGTAAAACAAACTTGAAATTTGATAATTTCATGAAAATGGTGCATGTCTATTTTGTTGATATGCCTGTAGATATTGAACAAAAATAAGAAGACATATTTTGTTTGGAACTTCTTAAACTTCATTATGTTTCTATGTTCTTCAGGATCAGTCCAATTAACACAATAGTAAATGGAACCAACTTTTAATTATCTTTTTGGAAAATGACATTATTTTCCAACGATCTTTCCATTTTCCGATTTATAATGACTGATGTTTGGATAGCTGTATGTCAATTGACAGACTAAATCGGGAAAAAATGAAGAGGAGATATAAATCAATATTTTCTTCAAATAAAATGTGAACCATTTGTAAATAAAATGTCCAGGAAGACTGCTTGCATGCAATCAAGAAAAGCTATGAAAAAACCCAGGAAAATCTGTTTGAGGAATGTTTCGGAAATCTTTAAAAATAATAACAATAAGAATGAAAAATCCAAAAAGATGGAAACTTCTCGTTATATTGATTTTCAGAAATAATACAAAAAATAGGGCCATTACTTTTCAAATCAATGTGCACTAATTTTACAGACTTTTCATATTTCATTTATAACATAATGAAAGGTAAATAAAACTTACATAACATATAAACAAGTCAACACTTTGACGAATAGACGTCCTCTAATTAACCATATGGATGAATTCCGATTCAGTGATTAAGATTATAACTCAATGTTGAGCTTTTGATATTGCCATTTGATTATGGACTTTTTATTTTTGTTTCCCTAGAGTTCAGTATTTTTGTGATTTTACATTTTACCTTTATAAAAATCATTCTTTTGTGGGTCGGAACTAGTTAACGGAATAAGTCATCCTTGTTTCAGTGTCAGTTGCATTGTCAGATCTCCAGCTAAGATGCTATTTTATAGGTCACATGAATACGGAAATATTTTGGTCGAATTATTCAATTGCAAGTGAGGTTATTTGACTTATAAAGACAAACAGTGTTACTATTTCAAATAACTACAACATGGAGAAATTTCAAATATTTCATTTTTTGCTATTGGTTTATTAAAGACATTGACACTGATGAATCTTATGTAGATGAAACGTGCGTCTGGCGTATCAAATCATAATTGGTATACCTTTGATAACTATTGATGTATAATTATAATTTTATCAATTTGTTTTGAAACATTAAAAATTATGTATAATAGTTTAAAAACAAAACGCACTCAAATATATAATCTGTTTCTAACCTTAGGAGACGAAAAAATTGATGGAAATATAAATTACAAAATATTCTATAAATTATTGAATTAGGCGTTCTAGCTTGTTGCTTTTTATGACATTTTTGGATGAAATTTAGAAAGAACTTTGAATAGTTACCAGTCATATTATCCGAGATACTATAAACAAATAAACGCCCCACCATATTTATAAAAATATGCATGCATATATAAAATTGATATGTATTTAATATTTGTTTTACCAAATGACTCAAAGTGTAGATGCAGAAAAAAATATATGTTGTTGACTAATTGATTAAATTTCAGAATCTGATTTTATTGTAATATCTAATATGCGATAAAGATAAATGTTATTTTTATTATACATCATGTATATGTGAAATAAATTATCATTCAATACAAATATTGCTGATTTATATTGCCCAAAAAGTATTGTAAATGAGGTAATTAATTTTGTTCCAAATCAAGTATTTTGACAATGGTCGGTAAAGCCTTTTTCGAGGGTGTTCATTTGCAGAAACAGTTTCAGATATGATACACAGGTGTTGTTTTTTTTTAATTACCGTGGTTAACTGTGCTTTATATATCATATACACACATACTGAGTATTGACCTGTACATGAAAGTTTTATTTGTTTGCATTGGCAGTAATATTCGCCATCTATTTTTGTCTGTGTGATTATCTCTGAGTTTAAGCTCCCTGTCTCATCTTCTGTCTTTATGCAATTTTGAATGATATAAGTTATTATTCTCAATCAAGAAAACCAGTTAATGAAAGGTTTCATAGTTTTAAACTTTTAAATGATCATTTGGGAAGAAGCACATAATCCTTATTTTACATGATCATTTACTTATAATTGTGCTAACACATACGTAAACTAACATTTTTATTATATTCCTGACTTGGGACCAGACTTGGGGTAATTGTAATTGTAATCGTTAATCAGCTGTAATTGATTACAATTTTTCAAGTAATCAGTGTAATCATTAATCAGCCAAAAATCTGATTACATGTAATTTAATTTAATCAATTACTTTTCAAAATACCCTGTAATCATGATTACTTTTTGATTACATTCTGATTACAATAAAAAAAAATCTAAAATTGTGTTTTTGTCATTAAATGAACCTCTTTGTTATTCATATTTGACAAATTTTTAACATACTAAAATGGTTTGGTTACTTTACGCATGTCTACTTCAGTTAAAAATAAACTGTTACAGTATTGAAAAGTCATCATTAGCCTAAGCAGAGACATATAATACAATTACATACCTTTTATCTTAGTAAAAGATATTGTATACATGTATATTCATCGTTTTATAATGATCTTCGTATTAATATTTGATAACTGTTATATATTCAAGTAATACTTTTCTTTAACCCTGAATTATAATCTTTTGTTAAATTTTGTGATTTTTGTCAACTTTGAATTGACAGGTATGAGACTAATTAAGGTTTGTTTTTATTGCAATTACCAATTGAGTATAGCTGTAGGGAAATATATATGATAAAAGATAAATCAGACATGAAAATTTATCTAATTAGCACAAACTAAATTAAAAGTTTGACAAATATGTTGTTTAAAATTTAAAAAAATGTATTTGGACTGGACATGTAAAATGCAATGATTTTTAGTACTTACATATTGTTTACAATTTGATTAAACATTTCTATTAAAATTTAACATAGTTTTAACTATATATAGCTAGTAACTGTATTTCAACCATATTTAAACTTCCATAAACTGCAACTTGGAATACATATTAAAGAGGTCAGAAGACAAATAAAAAAAAACTCTAGATTATGATATATCTTTATTAAATTTAATTCAAAATAATTCAGAGATCATTGGTGATAAAGTGCAATGTATATATATGTAGTGAAATTTGGTGTTTATTTAAATAGATGAAGTTTAATTTGAAGTTATTATTTTATAATTGAACCAAATAAAATACTTTCTCAAAAATGCTATAGTTATATTAAACTTTTATTCATTCACATCATTCAAAATGTTTTGTTTTTAAATTCATTGTAATCAGATGTAATCATGATTACTTTGCCAATATAATCATTAATTTAAAAGTAATTGTAATTTAATCAATTACATTGAAAGTAATCGGACCCATCTCTGCTTGGGACCATACATTATGAGAATAAATGGAAGAATGAACCTAGTTTTGTGGCTAACCAAAGTATAAGCCTTGGCCACTTTATCACAATTGGTCAATAAAGACGAACAGTGACCCATTACAACAGAGAACCACATACTTGATGAAAAAATGTGTTTAAAATCGGTGTTGAACCTGGATTCTACAGAAGGAACAGCTATTGTGGCTCAAATGTGGACACCTGTAGCGTTACTCATGAAAAACCATATGAGGTAGTTGGATTCAGGGTTTTGGATCATATCTGATTGGTAGATATATCTTGTTAAACAATTTACAAATTCAATGACTCCTACATTTTAAATGATTTTAAATTCTGAAATGAAAATTGAGATAAATAAACATAATAAAACAAACTAGTGCAAAGCTTTAAAAACAACCAAGTACAGTTCTGCATTAAAATTGAAAGTAATCTCATGAACTCATTTTTAATGTTTGACTTATTCCTGAATTGTTCTGGAACTCTTACTATACAGTTATTACATTTTCATTTCTAAATGCATGTGTGCGAGTGTAACTGTTAACATATGAGCAAGGACCCTAGATTTGTGAAAATAATATGTGCAGCCTTTTCAGTAAAAGTTTTTGAAGTAAGGCAGTATGAGCTGTTGTTTTAACTTGACGTCAATCATCGTCGTCTTAAACTTTTGCTAAGATCTCTTTTGAAACCGGTGAATCAATTTCTGTCAAATTTAAAATTTTCTTTCACAAATGAAAGTGGGACATAAGGGTTATATGCTTTCTTGTCATATCTTGAAAACTTTGATGAATAGAAAATATCTTGAAGGACATAAATGATAAAAAATATCAGGGTCCCTTTAAAAGTATCATAATATGAATCATTGTTCTTAAATGGCGATTTTACTAAATTCACGAGCTGAGACATAATATTTTGAAAACCATAAGTCTTAGAGTAGAAATTGTGAATAACAAAAATAACTATAAAATACGATTTACTATTTTCAGGTAAAAGCCTCTTGAAAAATAAGATAGATGGATGTAGGTTGAAACGGTTTATGACAAATAAACTCATCATAGATACCAGGACTAAATTTTGTATATACGCCAGATTCCAAAAAAGTTAAAAAGGCCAAATAAAGTACGAAGTTGAAGAGCATTAAAGACCAAAATTCCTAAAAGTTCTGCCAAAAACAGCTAACTAAAGGTAATGTATGCCTGAGGGTTAAACAAAATGTCATTAAGAAAGAAACCATTAATTGTCTTAAAAGAAGTGTTTACTAATTTATTTTTAGGTTTTGCTCTATATTATATGTTTGTCGTGAAAAAAAAATTCAGGTTCCTACACGACTCTTGTTTAAGCTGATGAATATTTGCACACGTACCTGTACAGATGCAAAAACAGAAATGTAAGCTGTAACAGAGTTAGAACGAGGATTAGAGTTTTTAGATATGAGTAAGGGTTATACGCAGAGTAACGTTTTAGGACTTTTGTCATGGAAATGACTAGATTAAATTTTAAGATAATGGTTTTATCTATACTCTATAGCCAGGACAAAGGTTCGGGCTATAGTTATGGTTAGAGTTATTATCAGGTTAAGCGTTAAAGTCGTAGTCGGGATACTGCCGGTTAGCGGTACAAGAAAGGTGAGAGTTATAGTTAGGATAAGGATTATGATTTAATTAAGGATAAGGGTTGTATTTTTAATGAAGATAATGTTTAGGGTTATAATCTGGATAAGATTTATTGAATAAAATCAATAAGCTAGATATACGTTTGCAATCACGGTCCGAATACATTTTTTTACTGTAATTGCACCTGTTACATGAAGCAAGAAAACAACAATCAAGGTCTTCAAACATAATAGTTTTGTATTTTGCAGTGTTTAACTTTCGTGGCTGACAATCCTTTAAACTATATATTCTAGTATTCCCAATCATATCTACATTTATGTTACAAGTCCTTATTTTAAATAGAATGCACGTGCTATTCTTATCGATGATAAAATTGAGAATGGAAATGGGGAATGTGTCAAAGAGACAACAACCAAACAAAAGAAAGAAGGTCACCAACAGGTCTCTTCAATGTAGCGATAAATTCCTGCACCCGGAGGCGCATTAACAGAACTTATGCGTCTCAAAACCGTGCATAATGACCTGACCAACCTGAACACACTGCTGTCTGATTTTTTTCATCCAGTCTGAGCAAAATATATACAATACCAATACTATCTATTTTGAACTAAAGAGAAGGTTTGATCGCCATTCAAACTAATATCCGTCAGAATTGAAATCACAAGGATAAAACAATTAAAGGTTATCATATGACCTCCAAGAATGAGGGAAAAAGGATAGCATTTAATCATTGCATTGGGTGGTAAAGCAAACAGAAGAAAATATTTTAAAAGTAGTAGTAAATGTAACTCAGTAAATCGGCACCACCATCGAACTTCAATTTGTTTATCATTTTTGTTATCTGATGTGTTTGTATGATTATAAATTTATTTAGTAACAACAATATCGAAAGTGTTGTTTAAATTTTTTTAAATAATCTAATACAATACGATGACAAACAGTTAACAACTACTGTTTGAAAGAAAGAAAAAAAAAGAAATGCAACAATTTTGTTTAAAAGACTAAATTAAAGAAAAAGTAAATAAAATCTATGATTGATATTTCATCATTTCTTTATATTTAAACATAGTCAATAACTACAAGTTGAGACATCTTCTGTCCAAGGGTACCAAATACAGAGAGCAACAGCCAATCTATTGGAAGCAGAACTTCCAACTACAAATGATTTCTGTTGAGGGTTATGCAAAAGACTGGACAAAAAGAGAAAAGGTGAGGTTGACACTCTTTCGGAGTGGGTAAAATCAGTGAGGTCATTGAGTCAGATAAGAGTAAGTAAGCTTTAAGGGTGCTCATTGACCCTTAAGGCTTACTTAAACAAAATTGTTGCATTTCTTTTTTTCTTTCTTTCTTTCAAACAGTAAGGAAAGGTAATAGGTATATTGCAGGTTCTTCCAAGTGTTTCACTAAACCCCTTTCTATAGTTTTTACTGCCATACTCACACTGCAGTGAAAAAAAGGACTTCAGAAATATTCTGAAACGGCATATTCAAGAATTGGTGTTAATCAGATGTGGATACTAAGACATTCAAAAGAGTTATTGGTGAATTTACATTTTCAATCATTAAAACATTACACCAACATTAAAACCTTTGATTTTTCAACTCTTTATACCACTATTCTACATACTAGACTTAAAGCTCGACTGAAATAACTCGTCAGCTTATGTTTCTTTAAAAAAAAGGGCACTAGACGTTTTCAATATCTAGTTTTGGACAGAAATTCAGCTTACTTTGTGAAAAACTTTGTGAGTCAAGGAACAAGTACACCGAAGAGGATATCACTGCCATGCTTGACTTTTTATTGACAACATATTTGTTGAATTTGGAGGTTTGGTCTTCCAACAGACTATCGGAATCCCAATAGGTACCAACTGTGTTCCGCAACTTGCAGAATTGTTTTTGTATTCCTGTATTCAGAATTTATTCAAGGGCTTGTACAGAAAGGAGAAAAGAAGTTAGCCCAGTCTTTTAATTTCACCTTTCGGTATAATGGTGATATTCTGTCTCTTAATAGTAAAAAATTCAGTGATCCCTTACATTTAATATATCCAAGTGAACTTTAAATTAAAGATACTACCGACACAAATAAGTCTATTTCATATTTATACTTTTTTTCTCGAAATGACTACTGATGGTAGGTTGAATACCAACATTTATGATAAACGCGATGATTTAATTTTCCTATAGTCAACTTTCCATTTCTGTGTAGCAACATCCAAGCGGCACCAGCATATGGAGTATATTTGTCACAATTGATACGTTACTCTAGAGCTAGCTCAAAATACGTAGGTTTTGTTGAACGAGGAATACTGCTTTTTTAAAGGTTGCTAAGACAGGGCTATGAACTATTCAAATTAAGGTCATCACTCAAGAAATTTTATGGTCTCCATCATGAGCTGATTGGCCATTATGACAAAAGTATGTCAGAAATCTTATCTGATATTCTTCTTTAATCATAATAACCTTTAATCATTACCGAATTGAACATAGACATAACACGACGGATGCCGTATACGGTGCAAAAAATGCTTACCCTTCCGGAGCACCTGATTTCACTCCCGGTTTTTGTAGAGTTCATGTTGTTTCTTATTTATTTTTGATAACTGTTGATGTAAATGTCCTTTAGTTTTTTTTCGTCTTTGTTTACTCCTTGGTTTTGATTGTTATTGTTAATAAATAGTAAAATATATGGTGTGTTATCGATTTCTTAATCTTTTGTTTTAAATATCATAACGAAGTACAGGATATTTATGTCCAATTTATATCACTATATTAGCATACCAGTTCATTAAAATACAAGTAAACAAGGAAATTTAATTCTAAATACCCATTACATATGAACTTTAAATAGAAACAAAAGTAAATGTTCGGGAAATCCCCATCATCAGGTCCGTGTAAATAGTGGAAGATTTTACAACCAAAATGGCAGGTAATACTTTTTCTTTACTTCAATCAATTGTTTTCTGTTTCATCCACGATTCTTTAACAACAA
This sequence comes from Mytilus galloprovincialis, assembly GCA_037788925.1. NCBI lineage: Eukaryota > Metazoa > Mollusca > Bivalvia > Mytilida > Mytilidae > Mytilus > Mytilus galloprovincialis. The sequence goes on along the minus strand of CM075336.1, from coordinate 91,819,254 downwards.
ACTTAAATATACTAAACACTTTCCTAAAAAAATGTCATATGTAACAACAATATCAAAAGTGTTGCTTGAAACGTATTAAATAAGAAAACATCATATGATGGAGAACCGTTAAAACGTTCAAACTTTTAAAGATAAAAATCAGAAAAATAGTGCAATACTAATCGTTAAAAATGCTAGTTTAAAAAAAAGATAAATCTATAATTGAAATTGTAATTTTACTTTAGTGAGTCAAATGTTTAGTTATTAACCAATTTCAAAATATGTTTTTTTTATATAATCCAAACAGAGAACGTACAGGTTAAGCATGTCTATTTACACAAAAGTGTATTAACCAGGGAAATTTATTCTTAAATATTAATTGCATTTGAACTTTACATAGAAACGAAAGAAAATAACAGGTCAGAGTAAATAATGTAAGAGTTTACAACACAAATGACGTGTAATACTTTATTCAATGACACACTTGTTTAACTTTAATCTGTTGGTTTCGGTTTTAACCTCGATTCCTTTACAGCAAATTTTCATAAACTAAACTTTTTTGCCCCAAACATATGTCACATCAAATCGAAAGTGTTGGCTGAAACATTTTGAAATAAGAAAACATCGAACCGTTTACAAATTCCCTTCAAAGTAAAGGGTCAACAAGTAAATATGTACAATGAATTCGGAAATAGACTAGATTCAAAAGAAAGTAAATCTTAAATTGGAATTTTCTTATTTCTTATGAAAGAAAAATGTTAAGTGTGTACATGTTATCAATATCAAAATAACTTTTTTGATATTTCCTTGTAGGAAGTATAGGTTAAAAATGTATTTCATATCATTACATCAGAATAAGTGTATGTGCAATGTATTTTTTGTTTTTCTATATCGATTACATATGAACTAATTTCTGTGTCATTTTGGTGTCTTGTGGAGAGTTGTCTCAATGGCAATTAATACCACATCTTCTTCTGTTATATATAAATAAAAATGAAAGTAGATTGTAGATACTCCCGGTCACAAGTCAAGGATAAATAAAGTTAGAATTTACAAGCCAAGCAGTAAACGCATTTTAAACTTTGCATTCCATTATTTTCTGTTCTATCCATAGTTTCTTTATTATGCACTACGGTTTATTTAATATTCGTTCTTCAATAAAGTCCATATACACAACCAGGCAGGAAGCGAGTTACATTGCAATGTAATGCATTATATTAAGAGAATAAAAAAAATAAACCAAATTATTTACTGGTTTCTCATCCTTCAACTTGAAGTAAGTAAAGGATCTCCCAGTCACTCGTTGAAAAAAAAAATTCTTCGATACTTTATGAAAATAAACGAAACAGATAAAATAAAGTTCTTGCAATATTGCAGATTCTTGCGATAACAAAACCATTTAGTATCCGTGTGCTCTTGGTACAAAATGGTAATACGCAGCACAAAAATGACATTCTATCTGCTTAACAAGTATTAACGAACTTATTTAAAGTATATTTGATTATTTTAGACCTCTGTTAATTAAAATTTAACATTGGGAATTTAAAGTACGAAACAAATAAAAATGCACAAAATATTCAGAATTATAAATCACTCATATTACGTATTTAGTTTTCTCTTAATATAGACAGGTCATACTTTTGCAAAATTAATGTATTGTTTTTTTTTATTATAATTTATTAAATAAAAAGCAACTCATATCTCATCAGACAGAAAATTGTACTTAGAAGTTGTTCCATACACGGCTAAGAAAATATATAATGATACTTGCACATCATAAAATGATTTATTCACATCATATAAAGGTGTTTGCACATCGTATAATAAAAGTGCACATCATTTTATTATAAATGCACATATTAATGAAACAAGACATATCAATACAGTTTTTAGTTCCATATAATTTAATGTTAATAGACATTTGTCAGATTAGAGAATGCAGCAATTGATATATGTGCTGAAAATATTATATGAAAAATTGACCAAAACTCGAGATATGACAAAACTAAAGCATTAGTTTGTATCACTAGTTTAATATATGAGTTTGACTGTCCCTCTTGTATCTTTCCTTCCTTTGTTATACCACAACTAATTTTAATCAAAATATAATGTTTTTTTAGCAAAATAATTAATATCTAATTAATCTTTAAACTATTTTAAGACTTTGCATACATATTCGTCCAATTATTTTTACAGAATCAGCAACACAAAATTCATCAATAGCTGTGTATCATTATCTATGTCAGAACATTGTTGGAATAGAGAAACATGTAAAAACTCTCAGAATGATGAACAATGTCAGAGACAATTTACAGAGCGACAGGGCATGGACAATAATTACAAGTGGAAGTTTCGGAGAGGGACTACAGATGCGAGGTAGTGATTTCGATGTAATGGCGGTTGTAAAAATTATTGAGGTTTGTGAAGACACACTCATTGATTTCAATGCTGATAAAATACATTTTACAATGGAACTAGAAGATACACAGCCAGGTTTCACTAAGTTGCGTCTAGTACACAGTAACGATCGGAGTATTTTATTAGACTGTCGTGAAATCGGTAGTGATTTCTACTTTTCAAATATTTCATTTAAAAAAAAATTTTCATCCAACAGTTTTTCAACTGTACACGGGCTATGTGTGTCCGATGACAATGGAATATATGACATTGCAAACTGTTTACATTGTAAATCATGGATATCATCAGCAAATCAATGGGTAACACGATTGAATAATTCATGGCCGCGAAACGATGTAAAACAGGCTATTTTAAAACACGGGGTTCTCTTTGTACCTGTAGGTGTGAAGGGATCTACAAAAGAAGAATTAGAATGGCGAATATCATTTTCCGTTGGCGAAAAACTACTTATATATTCATTCACACATACACAATTACTGTGTTATGCACTGATGAAAATTCTGCTAAAAGACGTAATAGCTTCAAACATAGATTGTAAAGAATTGCTTTGTTCTTATTTCTTGAAAACAATTTTGTTTTGGATATGCGAAGAATTGCCTCCATCAATATGGAAACCTGAAAACTTGATATTTTGTACATGAGATGTTTCAGGAGGCTCATATATTGTGTTGAGTACAAGGTTTGTCCGCATTATTTTATTCCTGAAAATAATTTATTTGAGAATAAGATACAAGAACAAGCACAGAAAACACTTTTAAATACGTTGAATATTCTACACAGTTATGGCTGGCAATGTCTCTTATTGTCGGACCAACTCTCTAGAAGGAATGCATTGCCGTCGGATATAAGCAAGGAGACAAGTTATTCTTATGCCAAAAGCATTGAAAGATTATTAAACTCATTTGTGGTTGTTGCCGACTCTTTATGTCCTACGTCTGATTTTCTTTTGGAAAAATGTTTAAACAAGGTCTTGTCAAGTAAGAGTTCAAAAATCAGATACCTGTTCACATACTATTTGTCAAAATTTTGTTGCCAAAGTGAGAGATTTCTGCCATTGGAGGATACGTCATGTAATAAATCTATTTATAAAAAGTATAATACTTATATAAGTACTCTTCTTCTTAACACACGACACGACGCTGTATCGGGGTGGCTGATGTTAGCCTTGCTGTTCTATAATAGAAAACAATACAACACTTCTCTCCGCATTATTCAGTATTCACTACTTAAATGTACGCCGGAAAAACTTTATCAATTCATGCAATTTTCAGATATTCACTATGAACTTTTTGATTTACACGTATTCAGGAATATGCATACTGTTCATTTATGGAAATTTTTACTATTATCTTTAATGCGCATTGACAAATCCAGTTTACATCCAGATGAATTGCAAATGGAACACAGTATTCTTCCAATAGTTTATGCTCAATTTCTTTGTTTTTTGTGTCATTATCATTTAAAAAATAGCAGGCAATGTTGGGATTCTCTCAGGGAACTACAGTAGATTATATGGGAAAACATATCAAGTGTCACTTCTAAAAGTGTATCTTACAACATCCTGGGTATAGGTTTTAAAATGTTAGGAGACAAAGAAGCAGCGAGAAAAGCTTTCGTGCATTCTATAGAATTGTTTCCTGATCAAAAACTTAACGGAGCATTCCAACAATTAGCATTCTTTAGCTGAATGTGATTATATTTTATGAGTAATCAGGCAACTGTATGTTTGATCAAATGCCATGCACAGTTATATGTCAATTCTAATGTATACTCAGGGACTGTAAGGCTCAATGTTTGTTAATAAGAGAAAAACAAATGATAACAATGTTCAAGATGTATAGACATATTCATTTTATATGAACAATCACTACACCAAGACTTACATGCATGAAAATAATTGGTGTTTTTTTAATTTTTAAATGTTATATTGCTGCTTCTGCTGCTGATGGTGATTGTAGTGATTTTAATTTTGTGTCTTAAAATTTATCAAATTAAAAACCTGTGTAAAAGTTGTTTGAAAATGTTCTGATTTTTTAATGTACTGTTGGCCTTATGTGAGGGGAATCATTAGCTCCTTTTCTGTTTTTGTAATATGTCAATCATATTGAGATAGAACTTACACGAAATTGTAAATCACATCTGCATATTCTAATGAACGATGTTGATATAGTATTATTTAGTGAAAATATAACTGATCTACAAAAGAAGATCGATACTGTAAATGTTATTCAAATAAGTATAATTTGTACATAAATTTGTCAAAAACAATATAATTTTACTTTTTAAGAAACAGAGGTAAAATAAGAGGGAGCAATGGTATATATATTTTTGTAATTTTTGTGCTATTTTTCACATTTCCTGACTGGTGTGAGAAAAATATTTCTCCTCACTAGTGAAAAATCTGTTCGCGGCAAATGATTAGTCGAAATTTGATTATGATGTCAAAATGATTTGTTTTTTTTCACAATTTTCTTATTGTGACGTCATGAAAAAAGTCGACCTTGCATGATGACGTCGCATATAAAGAACACAAGTTCTGAAATTTTTTGAAAAAGAATGATTAAAGTCATCAGAGAAACACATTCCGACACTTAAACTCGTGTATTACGATATCTCTCCACTCTCGGCAAGCCTCGCGCTTTAAATAATAAAATTTAACTGTGTCGAGTGAAGAAATATCGTAATACACTTTTTGCAGTGTAGGAATCTATATATAATAGCTATTTATATACGTAACGGCAATATATATTTAGGAAGTTTGATTTAATATACCGATAATTTAGCAAATAATCAAAAGAAACTATCACAACAGAGTGAAAGGCTGGTTTGAGCATATAATTTTAGAAACATTTGACAATAACTATAACCATGAAACTGTTTTCTCATTATTTGATACGTAGGTAGCAAGCATATTGATTTATTGCTCAAAAATATAGGGATTTCATACAGCAGCAAATTTGGAAAAAAGTTCATTTGTATGTTTTTGAAATGTATTCATAAACTCAAAATGAGTGCTGTAAATAATATGATTTATTGTGAATCAGATATATTGCCTTTTTCCATTGAAATGCAAAAAAGAATTGTCCAATATTGGTTAATAATTTTGAGTATAGAGCATTTTATATTAAAGAATTGCTTAGATGAGATGTATCCTAGTGAGTTAAGTAAATCTATTACATGTTACCTTCTGACCAAAGGGTGTACTCTACTGGGCCCTCTGTTATTTTTATACAGTGTTTCTGATTTGAAATTTAGTATTTATGACCTTTTGCAAATCCACGGTATCCTCATGAAAACCTGAATTTGTAATGATCGAGTTAATTGACTTTTCAAAACAGGTTGTGGAATTAGCTGGTTAATGCAGATTACTATAATACATATTTGTGAAATAGATGTTTTGGTCCATTTCAAAAACAAACTTTTTATAACGACTTCTCAGCTAAAGATTGTTTTATTAGAAGAAAAGATAAACCATTTGACTGTTATCTCCATGATTAAATGATATTGAAAATATATTTGAAAATATTACTTTCGCGACAAGCAAGCAAACAACAATGGATCAAGCAAACCATAACAGGACATTGGGTGAAATTTTACATGCAGACTGTATACCAGTGACATAACCACTAATGAAATGTCATATAAGTTGAAAAAGTTAATTACAATGGTATGAGTATAATGTAAAAAATATCATTTTGAAATTTTAGTATGTTACCTTAAATTTTTCTATTTGATGCTGAATTTGCAAAGTCTGAATGTTATAAAATGTCTGAGTGTGTACTCTCTTCGTACAAATCTGTCAACATTCACCATTCATGTCCATAGAATGAGAAATAAAGATTTTTTTAATCTGTTATAAAATGTATAGACTGGTGTTCTTTTGGGGTATTTGAAGTTTGCCTGCAAAACGTGGTTTTATCAATTACACATGTTATAACATCCTCAACTTTTTTTTATACTTATGAATTTGAATTCACTTTTGGTATCTTACGACTCTTTCTTATTGATCATAAGAACTTTATACTATAACATTAGGAGTTAGTTGTGTTATTTGTTTATGTTGATTTTTGACTGTGTATGAGGGCTTAACTTGGAAGACTTATTCAGAAACTGAAGCACTGAAGGATATGGTTGTAAGTGAAAAGTTTAATTTGCAGATCATATATCTTTAAGACAGTGCAGCAGTTCTTTAAGAAAAGACTGCAAATCATGAACACTTCATTTTATGGGCTTAAGATTATCTTTCTTTTAACGTAGTCTTTTTTTCATATTCAGTTTGAAGATATTGGACATGACATACATATACTGTAAAACTTTCAATTTCTGTTATATTAGTTATTGCTGTAATCTTTTAATATATAATATTTGTAAAAAACAGTTGACTCAAAAATATGATCTGTTTTTGTTACTAGTATTTAATAACTTATGAAGAAGATAAAGATGATGAGAAATATAGGATATGTTTTTTTTTCTATATTTATGCATTAGGCATTCTTGTTGCTTTTTATGACATTTATGGATGGAATTCTTGCAAAAAAACATGAATAGTTACCAGTCATATTTTCCAAGATCCCATTAAGATATAATTGCACTATATTCATAAAAATGTGCATGCATTTATCATTTCAATGTGTATAATACTATTTGTTTTACTAACTGACTGAACGTGCATATATAGAAAAAAATATATGACGTTGAATATTTGGTTGAATTTCAGAATCTGACTTTATTGTTAATATCTGATATGTGATAAAAAAAAATGGTTTTATTAAATATCATGTATATTTGAAATTAATTATCATTCCATAAAAAAATATTGCTGATTTATCTTGTCTTTAAAGTATTGTAAATGGAGTAAATGCATTTGTTCCAAATGTCAATACATTTTAAAGGTTGTTCATTTGTGGAGGTAGTTTCAGATATGATATTTGTTAGCATTGGCAATGATGTTCCCCACATAATTTTGTCTGTTTGATTATCTTTGAGTAAAATCTCCCTATTTCATCTCATGTCTTTAGGAGTTATCATTTACTTTTGATTGATGTAAGTACCAATATTCAATCAATCAATGAAACCAGTAAATAAAAGGTTTCATAGTTTTAAACTTTTTAATGATCAATTTGGGACAAAAACATGCGTATTGTTATGCGTTTTCTACATTGGCTAGAGGTATAGGGGGAGGGTTGAGATCTCACAAACATGTTTAACCCCGCCGCATTTTTGCGCCTGTCCTAAGTCAGGAGCCTCTGGGCTTTTTTAGTCTTGTATTATTTTAATTTTAGTTTCTTGTGTACAATTTGGAAATTAGTATGGCGTTCATTATCACTGAACTAGTATATATTTGTTTAGGGACCAGTTGAAGGACGCCTCCGGGTGCGGGAATTTCTCGCTACATTGAAGACCTGTTGATGACCTTCTGCTGTTGTTTTTTTCTATGGTCGGGTTGTTGTCTCTTTGGCACATTCCCCATCTCCATTCTCAATTTTATCCTTGTTGTACCTTATAATATACTGATAATTAGACTAAAACATACGTACTATAACATTTTTATTATATTCCTGACTTGGGACAGCACATTTTGAGAACAAATGTAAGACAATAACAATCAAAACATCAAAACCAAGGTGTAAACAAAAACTCAAATGAAAGAATGAACCTGGTTTTATGGCTAGCCAAAGTATAAGCCTTGGCAACTTTATTTGAATTGGCTAATAAAGACGAACAGTGGCCCACATATGTTTAAACCCGGTGTTAAACCAAGATGCTTCAGAAGGAACAGTAGTTTCTGCTTATATGTGCACATCTTTAGCTTTACTCGTGAAATATCTTATGACGTGGTTGGATTGATGGATTTGTTTCATATCTGATTGGTAGATATATCTTGTTAAACAATTAACAAATTCAATGACTCCTACATTTCAAGATTTTAAATTCTGAAATGAAAATTGAAATTAATAAAACACGAGAGATCAAACTAAGGCAAAGGTATAAAAACAACCAAGTAGAGTCATGCAATAATATGTGCTGCCTAAAGTATGATATTAACAGCTTCTAGTTACTTTTCTGGATACAACGAACTCAGAAATTTAAGTTTTCTGAGGTATGAGCTGTTACCTTCACTTGATGTCCTTCATAGTCGACGTCAACTTTTGATAAGATCGCTTCTGAAACCGCTGAATCAATTTCTGTCAAATTTAAAGTTTTCTGTGGCAAATAAAAATTGACCATAAGGGTTTTATATGTGCATTACTTGTCAAATCTTGAAATCATGATAAATAGAAAAATCTGCAAGGACATGAATGATATAAATGTCAGGGTCCCCTTTAAAGTATATGAATCATTGCTCTTAAATGGCGTTTTCGCTAAATTTACGAGCTTAGTCATATTATTTTGAAAACCATAAGAGTAGAAATTGTGAATAACAAAAATAACTATCATATAATGTTTACTATTTTCGGGTATATGCCTCATGAAAAAAAAGATAGATACATGCAGGTTAAAACGGTTAACGGCAACTATGCCATTATGAAAGATACCATTTACTGTCTTAAAAGAATTTTTTACTAATTTATTTTTAGATTTCTTTCTTTATTATATGTTTGTCGTAAATAATTTTGATCTGTACAAATGTACAAGCCTCTCGTTTAAGTTGACAAATATTTTCACACGTGCCTTTACAGACGCAAAAACAGAAATGTAAGTTGTAAATATATAAGAATGACCAGAAAAGATGATAACGGTTGGGATAATAGGTTTTTAAACTGAGTAAGGAAGAGGATTAGAGTTTTTAAATATGAATTATGGTTATACTTAGTGTAACGGATTAAGACTTTTTTCATGGAAATGACTAGATTAAATGTTAGAATAATGGTTTTATCTATATAGCCAGAACCAAGGTTCGGGTTATAATTATGGTTAGAGTTATTGTCAGGTTAAGCGTTAAAGTCAAAGTCGGGATACTGCCGGTAAGCGATATAAGAGAGGTGAGAGTTACAGTTAGGATGAGGGTTATGTTATAATTGAGGATAAGGGTTGTGGATGTAATGGAGATAATGTTTAGGGTTATAATCTGATAAGGGTTATTGAACAAAATCAAAAAGCTTGATATAAGTTAGCATTCACGGTCCGAATATTTTTTTTTACTGTAATTGCATGAAGCAAGAAAACGACAACCGAGGTCTTTACACATAAATAGTTCTGTATTTTTCAGGGTTTTACTCGCGTAGCTGACAATAATTCAAAACTATATCTCTATATTTTCTAGTATTCCCATTTATATCTACATTTATGTTACAAGTCCTTATTTAAATTAGGATGCACGTGCTATTCTTATCTATGAGTTCATTAACAGCTCTTATGCGTGTCAAAATCGTGCATAATGACCTGACCAGTATGAGCAAGATAGATATAATACCAATACTATCTATTTTAAAATAAAGAGATGGTTTCATCGCCAATGAAACAAATATCCGTCAGAGTTGAAATCACAAGGATAAAACAATTAATGGTTATCATATGACCTCCAAGAATGAGGAAAAAGGATATCAGTTAGTCCCTTGCATTTGGGTGTTAAAGCACACAGAAAAAAATGCAAAAGGTAGTTGTAAATGGCTTAACTAAGTAAATCGGCACCACCATCGTATTGTTGTTTCAATTTTTTTTTTTTTTATCATTTTTGTTATCTGATGTGTTTGTATAATTATAAATTTATTTAGTAACAACAATATCGAAAGTGTTGTTTAAAACTTTTTAAAATAATCAAATACAATACGATGACGAACAGTGAACAAATACTGTTTGAAAGAAAGAAAAAAAATCGTTAAATACACTAATTCTTTTTTTAATTATTATTTGGAAGGAGAGTTGTCTCATTGGCACTCTTCTTATATCTATAAATTAAAAAAAGTAAATTAAATCTATGATTGATATTTTATCATTTCTTTATATTTATACATACTAGTAGTCAATAAGTACAAGTTCAGACAACATTGTCCAAGGGTCCGATATACAGACAGCTACAGCTAATCAATTGGAAGCAGAACTTCAAACTTCTAATATATTCTGTTGAGAATTATGCAAAAGACTAGGCAAAAAGAGAAAAGGTTGAGGTTGACACTCTTTCGGAGTGGGTAAAATCAGTGAGGTTATTGGTTCAGATAAGAGTAAGTAAGCTTTAAGGGTCAATGAGCACCAAAGCTCCTTCCTTCTTCAAGGGCTTCAAGTCATAGAGGAGTTGTCTTGCCTCCATGACAAATATGTTGTTGTTCCAGCTGACAAAGCCTCAAACAATCTTGTTTTTGTTTGCAAGAAACACTACATTGACTGCCTGATTAAGGAACTTGGGATAAATAACACACTTGGAAATCCTACATATACACTAAGTGTGTTTACGAAACAGGAGATCCTGGAAAACTACAAATCGGTTCTAATAAAATTGAGAATGGATATTCTTATCTCTCTTGGTGTTAATCCAAAGGATGAAGACCAGGATCTTCCATCCTTATATTGGATTGTTAAGCTTCACAAGAATCCCTGTAAGGAAAGGTATATTGCAGGTTCTTTTAAGTGTTCCACTAAACCCATTTCTAAAGTTCTTACTGCCATACTCAAAGAAGGACTTCAGATATATTCTGAAACGGCATATTCAAGAAGTGGTGTTATTCAGATGTGGATACTAAGAAATTCAAAAGAGTTATTGGTGAATTTACAATCTCAATCATTAAAATATTGCACCAACATTAAAACCTTTGATTTTTCAACTCTCTTCAACCACTATTTCACATACTAGACTTTAAGCTCGACTGAAAGAACTCGTCAACTTATGTTTCTTTTTAAAAAAAAAAGGGGCACTAGACGTTTAAAAAATATCTTGTCTTGAGCAGAAATTCAGCTTACTTTGTGAAAAATCATACAGCGTCAAGGAAAAAATACACCGAAGAGGATATCACTGCCATGCTGGACTTTTTAATTGACAACATATTTGTTGAATTTGGAGGTTTGGTCTTCCAACAGACTATTGGAATCCCAATGGGTACCAATTGCGCTCTACTTGCAGATTTTGTTTCGTATTCCTATGAAACAGAATTTATCCAAGGGCTTGTACAGAAAGGAGAAAAGAAAAAAATAGCTCTGTCTTTTAATTTCACCTTTCGGTATATTGATGATGTACTGTCCCTTAATAATAATAGATTCAGTGGTCCCTTACATTTAATTTATCCATGTTAACTTGAAATTAAATATACTACCTACACAGATAAATTTGTTTCATATTTAGACCTTTTTCTCGTAATGACTACTGATGGTAGGTTGAATACCAAAATTTATCACAAACGCGATGATTTTAATTTTCCTATAGTCAACTGTCTATTTCTGTGTAGCAACATCCCAGTGACACCAGCTGTTACTCTAGAGCTAGCTCAAAATACGTTGGTTTTGTTGAACGAGGAATACTGCTTTCTCAAAAGTTGCTAAGACAGGGCTATGAATCATTCAAATTAAGGTCATCACTCAAGAAATTTTACGGTCACCATCATGAGCAGATTGGCATTATGACAAAAGTGTGTCAGAAATCATATCTGATATTCTTTGTTTACTTTGTCCGGCTCAATATTAATTTCTTCCAAAGTTGCATAGCTATCCATGAATTTTAAAACAATTATGTGTGTATATAGACCGCGTAAAGATAGTCCATCAGTCAGTATAATACAAAAACAATTAACGAAAAAAAATAAAATCTTTATCAAAACTGTGATTCTGAAACTAATCTTAAAAATCGATGAAGGTGTTTGACGCAGGTTTGACGAAGTTATTGATGTTACAAAAAAAAAACTTAAACCACATACTGATCCTAAATATTCAATCCAAGTACGAAATGTAGGATAGCTATATCCCGTTTTCGACAAGAATGCAAGCCACATATCGATTCTTAGCAGACAGTGCATTTTTTCAACATAAGGCACATGAGTAAAATTCACAGGTTGACAGAAATGGAAAAAAATATACTATTATACCATTTGGTTGAAAAGTAAATTTCGGCAGTTTTTTTTTTTTTGCAATAACATGCTATGTAGGAAACAATTACAAGACTAATATGCGTTTAACCAGTTCTTTGTATTCTATTCATATTAAAATATTTTTTTTTATCAAATTCAAGTGTACACCCGGGCGTTTTGACGTAAACGTATCTACGCGCCTGCTAACTACCAATTACATATGAACTTTAAATAGAAACAAAAGTAGATTTGTGGGAAATCCCCATTACCATGTTCGTGTAAATAATGAAAGATTTTACAACCAAAATGGCAGGTAATACTTTGTCTTTACTTCAATCTAGTGTTTTCTGTTTCATCCACGATTCTTTAACAACAAACTTAAATATACTAAACCCTTTCCTAAAATGTCATATGTAACAACAATATTGAAAGTGTTGCTTGAAACGTTTTATATAAGAAAACATCCTATGACATGTATGATGAAGAACCGTTAAAACATTCAAACTTTTAAAGATAAAATCAAAAATTGCTAGTTTAAAAAAAAGTAAATCTATAATTGAAATTGTATTTTTACTTTAGTAAGTCAAATGTTTAGTAATAAACCAATTTCAAAATATGTTTTTTATATATATAATCCTAACGCAGAACGTACAGGTTAAGCATGTCTATTTACATAAAAGTGTACTAACCAGGTAAATTTATTTTTAAATAATAATTGCATTTGAACTTTAAATAGAAACCAAAGAATTAAACAGGGAATTACCCGTCAACAGGTCAGGGTATATAAAGTAAGAGTTTACAACACAAATAACATGTAATACTTATTCAATGAAACATTTGTTTCACTTCAATATGTTGGTTTCGGTTTTAACCACGATTCCTTTACAACAAACTTTCATATACCTTACCTTTTCCCCCCAATAAAACATATGTAACATCAAAATCGAAAGTGTTGGCTGAAACATTTTGAAATAAGAAAATATCGAACCGTTTACAAATTCTCTTTAAAGTTAAGGGTCAATAAGTAAATATATACAATAATTTCATAAATAGACAAGATTCAAAAGAGAGTAAATCTATAATTGGAATTGTATTATTTCTTATGATAGTAAAATGTTAAGTGTGTACATGTGATCAATATCAAAATAACTTTTTTGATATTTCCTCGTAGGAAGTATAGGTTATAAATGTCTATCATATCGTTACATCAGAATAAGTGTATGTGTAATGTTTTTTTTGTCTTTCAATATCGATTACATATGAATTCATTTCTGTGTCATTTTGGTGAATTGTGGAGAGTTGTCTAAATGGCATTCATACTACATCTTCTTCTGTTATATATAAATAGAAACGAAAGTAGATTTTAGATATTCCCGGTCACAAGTTTAGGATAAATAAAGTTAAAATTTATACACGCATTTTAAACTTTGCATTCCATTATTTTCTGTTCCATCCATAGTTTCTTTATTATGCACTACGGTTTATTTAATATTCTTTCTTCAATAAATTCCATATACACAACCAGGCAGGGAGAGAGTTACATTGCAATGTAATGCATTATATTAAGATAATAAAAAAAATAAACCAAATTATTTACTGGTTTCTCATCCTTCAACTTAATGTAAGCAAAGGATCTCACAGTCACTCGCTGAAAAATAAATTCGTCGATACTTTATGAAAACAAACGAAACAGATGAAGTAAAGTTCTTGCAATATTGCAGATTCTTGCAATAACAAAACCATTTAGTATCCGTGTGCTCTTGGTACAAAATGGTAATACGCAGCACAAAAATGACATTCTATCTGCTTAACAAATATTAACGAACTTATTTAAAGTATATTTGATTATTTTAGACCTCTGTTAATTAAAATTTAACATTGGGAATTTAAAGTACGAAACAAATAAAAATGCACGAAATATTCAGAATTATAAATCACTCATATTACGTATTTAGTTTTCTCTTAATATAGACAGGTCATACTTTTGCAAAATTAATGTATTGTTTTTTTTTATTATAATTTATTAAATAAAAAGCAACTCATATCTCATCAGACAGAAAATTGTACTTAGAAGTTGTTCCATACACGGCTAAGAAAATATATAATGATACTTGCACATCATAAAATGATTTATTCACATCATATAAAGGTGTTTGCACATCGTATAATAAAAGTGCGCATCATTTTATTATAAATGCACATATTAATGGAACAAGACATATCAATACAGTTTTTAGTTCCATATAATTTAATGTTAATAGACATTTGTCAGATTAGAGAATGCAGCAATTGATATATGTGCTGAAAATATTATATGAAAAATTGACCAAAACTCGAGATATGACAAAACTAAAGCATTAGTTTGTATCACTAGTTTAATCTATGAGTTTGACTGTCCCTCTTGTATCTTTCCTTCCTTCGTTATACCACAACTAGTTTTAATCAAAATATAATGTTTTTTTAGCGAAGTAATTAATATTTAATTAATCTTTAAACTATTTAAAGACTTTGCATACAAATTCATTCAATTATTTTTACAGAATCATCAACACAAAATGCATCAATAGCTGTGTATCATTATCTATGTCAGAACATTGTTGGAACAGAGGAGCATGTAAAAACTCTCAGACTGATGAACAATGTCAGAGACAATTTACAGAGCGGCAAGATATGGACAAGAATTACAAGTGGAAGCATCGGCGAGGGACTAATAATGCGAGGTAGTGATCTCGATGTTATGGTGGTTGTAGAAGTGATTGAGGTTTGTGAAGACACAGACATTGATTTCAATGCTGATACAAAACGTTTTACAATGGAAATGGAAGATACACAGCCAGGTTTCACTAAGCTACGTCAAGTGCATAGTAATTACTTTAGTATTTTAAAAGTTTGTAATGAAATTGGTGGGGATTTCTACTTTTCAAATCTTTCATTTAAACAAACATTTTCATCCGACATTTTGTCGACTGTACATGGGCCTTGTATGTCCGACGACAATGGATTATATGACATTGCATACTGTTTACATTGTACATCATGGATAACACCAGCAAAACATTGGATAACACGATCAAATAATTCATGGCCGAGTTACGATGTTAAACAAGCTATTGTAAAACACGGTGTTCTATTTGTACCTATAGGTGTTAAAGGATCTACACAAGAAGAATTAGAATGGCGAATATCATTTTCCGTTGGTGAAAAACTACTAATTTATTCATTTACACATACACAATTACTGTGTTATGCACTTATGAAAATTCTTCTTAAAGACGTAATAGCTTTAGACATAGATTGTAAAGAATTGCTTTGTTCATATTTTATGAAAACAATATTGTTTTGGATATGTGAGGAATTACCTTTATCAATATGGAAACCTGAAAACTTGATTTCTTGTTACATGAGATGTTTCAGGAGACTTATATATTGTGTTGAATACTCACTTTGTCCGCATTATTTTATTCCCGAGAACAATCTCTTCGGGATTAAGATACAAGGAAAAGCACAGAAATTACTTTTAAATAGGTTGTATATTCTAAACAGTTATGGCTGGCATGGTATTTTATTGTCGGACCAAATCTCTAGTATTTGGAATGCATTTCCGTCGGATATAAGCAAAGCGACAAGTTATTTTTATGCCAACAGCGTTGAAAGATTATTAAACTCATTTGTGTTTGCTTGCGACATTTTACGTTCTATGTTTGATTATGTTTTGGAAAAATGTATACACAAGGTATTGTCAAGTCAGAGTTCAAAAATCAGATACCTGTTCACATACTATTTGTCAAAATTTTGTTGCAAAAGTGAGAGATTTCTTCCATTGGAGGATACATCATGTAATAAATCTATTTATAAAAAGTATAATACTTATATAAGTACTCTTCTTCTTAACACACGTCACGACGCTGTATCGGGGTGGCTGATGTTAGCCTTGCTGTTCTATAAAAGAAAACAATACAACACTTCTCTCCGCATTATTCAGTATTCACTACTTAAATTTACACCGGAAAAACTTTATCAATTCATGCAGTTTTCAGATATTCACTATGAACTTTTTGATTTACACGTATTCAGGAATATGCATACTGTTCAGTTATGGACATTTCTACTATTAGATTTAATGAGCATTGACAACTCCAGTTTACATCCAGATGTATTGCAAATGGTAGAAAACCAAATTATTAACCCAATAGTATATGCTCATTTTCTTCGTTTTTTATGTCATTATCATTTAAAAAATAGCAGGCAATGCTGGGATTCCATTATGGATCTACAGTTGACTATAGAGGAAAACTATTTCATACCAAGTGACGATTTTAAAGGTTTGTCTTACAATATCCTGGGTATAGGTTTTCAAATGTTAGGAGACAAAGAATCAGCCAGACAATCATTTATGCAATCAATAAAATTATACCCAAATGAAAAGCACAACAGCGCATTCAAGACATTGTCATTGATAAACTGAATGTGATTGTTCCTGTGTTTATTATTGTGTGGGCAAGCTGATTAATTCTGTGGCTTTATTTCTCTCCATATATTCAATGCTTTATAAACTATATTTCTAAATTGATATATACTTAGTTTCTTTTGCAGAATTAGTTTCAAATATGATATACAGATTCTTTAATGTCTGCTGGATTCATATACAAATGAACGTGGTGAAATAGTGCTATACATGACATAGGGAAACATACATATGACCTTTTATGAATGTTCTGTTTGTTTGAAGTGGCAATGATGTCCACCATATATTTTGGTCTGTGTGACTATCTCGCAGTGTTAGTTCTCTGGCTCACATTTTGTCCATCTTTAATCATTTTGTTTACTTTTGATTGATAGAAGTATTTTTTTTTCCATTAAAGGAAGCATGAAATTAAACGTTTTATTTTCTTTTAATTTTTACTGCTTATATGGGGATTAATACATTTTCGCTTGATCATATATTGCTTATTGTGTTTTAAAACCAAAATGTCAAGTAAGCTTTTGCATTGCCTGGTGTCCGTCGTCCTTTGTAGTCACCGTCCGGTTGGTATTACAAGATTCCTCTCCCCTAAAACTACTCAACAACCAGTACACACTGTTCTTATATCTTTGACCATTATTAAAAATATTAATATAGTATCAATACTCCCGACATTATAGTCAGGAGAAGTCGTGTGATCGCCTATACAAAACAGTTCAAATACCGAATCATAAAACAATTATAGGTCACCGTACTGCCTTCAACAATAAGAAAAATCCATATCGTAAAATTTGCGAAAAACATGTATGGCAGACATGAGCCAACAAGAACCGCTAAAATACAGGATCCTGATTTTGGAGAGGAACATAAATGTGAAAAGTTTTACGGTATTAAACCTGTTTCTTAGCGTTCATTCATCCTAGTCTGGAACAGTTGTGATGCATCACAACATAAGAACGATCTATTACATTCAGTTGTGACTTACTATACTCAGTAAATCGGTACAACCATACTATATTTGTTTGTATAAATAGAAAAGTTTTGTCAAATTTCAGAACATAAGTATGATTATTTAATTATTTTTTTTTCAAACGACAATATGTTTAGTACATGTATTTAATCGATTGCAGAAAAAAGATATCACAACACAGGGAGATAAGGTCATTCACATCCATAATATCACTACACTAATTTATTTTGTAAGGTAAATTTATCTTTGAACAACAATTTTATCTGAACATTAGATAGCAACTGCATTATATATAAGGGGAGTCTCCGTCACGAAATCATGATAAAGAAAGTGGACAAACAAAATGGCAGGTAATACTTATTTAATAACCCAATATTGTCCACGTCTTAAAATGGCTTTTTATTCCATCCAAGATTCCTTTTACCTTTTTATTTGCTTATTTTTTTTTTCTCCAATAAAACTTATTTGCTCAACATGTTAAAATGATTTTGATTTATAATAGATGTTGGCATGCTGGAATGCTCCTCGTGAATATCAAAGAGCATTATAGTTGGAATTAAAGCTCGAAAGCAGAGAATGACAACATTAAAAGACGAAAAAATCGGACACCAATATTTTCTGGGTATCTACATGTAGTCCTACGGAGAGGAATTTACACAGGATCCCAGATACTTGTATGTTAAGCGTTCCATTTGGGTCTTTTTGAAAACTAACAAAATAACAATACATGTTATTGCAGATTCTTGAAAAGTTTGAATAAAACCGTTGAGTTTTCGTCGACTCTTGTGACAGGTTTGTAATATGAGGCATACAAGCGAAAAGTTATATGCATGACAAAAATTTGTGAATTTTTCTTAAGTAAATATTTGATTTTCTACCTCCTCTGTTAACCTTACTTCCAACATGAAATGGGCAGTAAGACATAAATAAAACAACAAAGCATCCGTCCAACATTTTAATTTATAGTTACCCGTATTCGATTTTCGCATTGTACAGGTTGCCAATATAGATGTCTTGGGTTTTATTTTTACCGTACTATTTTACAAACGTTCACTATTTTGATCTTATTAAACATATTAAATAAATCTCATATTGCCGTACACCATATACTACAAAATTTTCAAATTTGGGTGAAATCTGTTTTGTCTTTTTATAATGATGACTTCTTGCCTCAAGATACGATCCGAATTGTTTTGTAAATTAAGTATTCGTATTGAAAGGTTCTGTAATAAACACTATAACAAATGTTTTGACATTTTTAGAACCTATACTATTAATACCTGAATTGAGATGTCCTTATCCAACACTACTTACACACACGAATCAAAATGCGCTGCAACTACATTTAATAATCTCAAAACATGGTTCCAAATTACCTCCTAGTATAACGGTTCACATACGAATCGAATTGTCCTTTAGGTTGCACTTTGTAAATACAGCTGTTTCTCAAAACACGCCTCTTTTGGGGAGTAATTGAATATTCATAGAAAATTAATTTTGTTTACATACTGGTTCCAAGTTATGCTCTCTGTGTTCCATATCGCAGAGAGACAGAACTTGGGAATGTTACCAGTAAATAAACACGTGCATATTGTTTACATTGAAATCTATGGGAAATTGCATTGTCAATATTTACAGAAATGCAACCTATATAGAGTGAAAAAGGGGAACATTCAGAATTTAACCAAATTTGCTTCATTTCACAGATTTTAAAGAAATTAAGGTGGTACCGAACACTTTCACTAAAACTAGTCTGGCTCGTTTAATTTTAATAAAATTTTGACAGAGTATTTACCTTGACCCTTTATCAAAAATATAAATATTTCAAAAATTTTGAACCAACCGTTTTGTCAGAAAAATTACACTGGTTATATAGCAGTTTGACAAACACCAATTGTGATCATTGAGAAGCTTAATATTCCCTTTACAACACAACGTAATTAAAACGTTTAGCTGACTTTACAGAGTTATCTCCCTGTAGTGTTAGGTACCACCTTAACTCAAATAAAAAGTTTTATAAATATTTAATGAAGATTTATAGAACCCTGGGCCTTAAATATGATGACTCAGCATAAATTCACAGTTTACAGTATGCATAGTTTACTTAAAGTCCTGGATACAAAATTAAATCATAATATTTGCATATTTGTAAGTTAAATTGTTAAAAAGTGATTATATTTACTCTTCGCAGTCATTGAAACTCGTAGATCCTTCCTGAATATTATTTATGGGTTATTTGTGTCCTTTCGATAACCCAAAAGTAAGCCGCAACACCTAAATCTGCTTTTTTGTCACCACGGCATAATAAATACAAGCTAGAAAAACAAAAAAATCTCAAGAAAACTTACAAAGTGTGTTTTATCCTGAATATGTACTAAATATTCAAAATTGCTAGAAACAGCAGAATGATTTAGGAAATTTGAGGCCCCAGGGGCAAAAAACATAGAAAAATTGCCTTCCCCCTGGGTCATAAAACAAATAATTTGACTTGTAAATGCTATGATTTTATGATTTTTAAGTTCTTGATATAGAAAACAATAACTATGCTTGGAAGTAATGTAAAAATCAGATGTTAGCAGTCATCTCTACAAAATTTTAAGTGAATTTATATCTCAGACTGGTATCTGCATACATACAACTATTGCAAATATGGCTTTGTTTGAACACTTCTAGTATATATTGTAGCTAAATTGTGTCAGATATATGGTTACAAATGATACTGTTGTGACAAGAATTCTAAATTGACCATTTGAGGCAGAAAATGTGTTCTTTAATTGACAAATAGGCATACAGTAAGATGTGGACTGGAGATAGAGGCTGGATTGGATACTTTATATAATCTTGAATGTTGTAATGATTGACTGCTAGACATTACATTTATGATATTCTGATATGCTTACAATATGTTATGAAAACAGTTTTTAACAGGTTCTAGGCATTTTTTCATCAGAAAATATGCAAATAGGGTAAGCTGGCAATAAATAAAGTTTTTTTTTCAAATTCTTTAAACAATTGAAACAGGGGAGGGGGCATAAAATGTATTGTAAAGAAAAACTTAGAGTATACACAGTGATTTCTTTAAGACTTTAATTCTGATAAATGAGTATTAATGTGAGAAAAACTGATTTTAGAGAGTTTTCTATTTGCATAAATGTCTGTATAGGTTGCACTTTGTAAATACAGCTGTTTTCTCAAAACACGTCTCGTTTGGGGAGTAATTGAATATTAATAGAAAATTAAGTTTGTTTACATACTGGTTCCAAGTTATGCTCTCTGTGTTCCATATCGCAGAGACAGAACATGGGAATGTTATCAAAAGATAAACACGTGCATATTGTTTACATTGAAATCTGTGGTAACCTTTCATTCGAGGTAGGGGTAGTTAATAAAATTAGTGTAAGTTTAAACTCTGAGAAGTTCAGGGCATTTAAACGTTGAAAATATGCCGGACAGCCCTATATTATGACCTTTGAAAAAAAGTGTGGTGCATATGAACTTTCAATTCTAGGATAAGATTTTTTTTCAAAACTTCATAGTAAAAGTGGTACAGTTTTAGCCGTAAAAGGAGTGCCTATGGGAAATTGCATTGTCATATTTACAGAAATGCAACCTATATAGGGTGAAAAAGGGGAACATTCAGAATTTAACCGAATTTGCTTCATTTCACAGATTTTAAAGAAATTAAGGTGGTACCGAACACTTTCACTTAAATTAATTTGGCTCGTTTAATTTTGATAAAATTTTAATAAAGTATTTACTTTGACCCTTTAACAAAAATATAAAAATTTCAAAAATTAACCAACCGTTTTGTCAGAAAAATTACACTGGTTATATAGCAGTTTGACAAACACCAATTGTGATCATTGAGAAGCTTAATATTCTGCTGGTGGACTATTAGTCCCCGAGGGTATCACCAGCCCAGTAGCCAGTACTTCGGTACTGGCATGAAATTACGGATTTGTTTGTGTTATTAAAATTTGCTGTTACAAAATGATAGAAATTATTATAAATTAAGGAATGTATCTCCCTCATGCAAAGCTCTGATTCCTTTCACGGATTTGGCTATACTTTTTGGACCTTTTGGATTATAGCTCTTCATCTTTTATATAAGCTTTGGATTTAAATATTTTGGCCACGAGCATCACTGAAGAGACATGTATTGTCGAAATGCGCATATGGTGCAAGAAAATTGATACCGTTAATTTTATTAATATTCCCTTTACAACACAACATAATTAAAATGTTTAGCTGACTTTACAGAGTTATCTCCCTGTAGTGTTAGGTGCCACCTTAACTCAAATAATAAATTTTATAAATATTTAATGAATATTGATAGAACCCTGGGCCTTAAATATGATGACTCAGCATAAATTCACAGTTTACAGTATGCATAGTTTACTTAAAGTCCCGGATACAAAATTAAATCATAATATTTGCATATTTGTAAGTTAAATTGGTAAAAAGAGCTTATATTTACTCTTCGCAGTCATTGAAACTCGAAGATCCTTCCTGAATATTATTTATGGGGTATTTATGTCCTTTCGATAACCCAAAAGTAAGCCGCAACACCTAAATCTGCTTTTTTGTCACCACGGCATAATAAATACAAGCTAGAAAAACAAAAATATCTCAAGAAAACTTACAATAGTGTGTTCTATCCTGAATATGTACTAAATATTCAAAATTGCTAGAAACAGCAGAATGATTTAGGAAATTTGAGGGCCCAGGGGCAAAAAACATAGAAAAATTGCCTACCCCCTGGGTCATAAAACAAATAATTTAACTTGTAAATGCTATGATTTTATTATCTTAAAGTTCTTGATATAGAAAACAATAACTATGCTTGGAAGTAATGCAAAAATCAGATGTTAGCAGTCATCTCTACAACATTTTAAGTGAATTTATACCTCAGACTGGTATCTGCATACATACAACTATTGAAAATATGGCTTTGTTTGAACACTTCTAGTATATATAGTAGCTAAATTGTAAAATTAGTTCATATGGGAAATTGCATTGTCAATATTTACAGAAATGCAACTTCTAACTAGTACATATCATTAACATATGATTCGAATTGTTCTGTAATCAACCCTGTTAAAAACCGTAATCACTTTTTTTTTTAGCAGTGGATCCGGATGCAGTCAGAGATATTTTTGCTAATTACAAAAAAAATTATATCATTAAAAACTGGACCAAAAACTCGGTGTATAACATAAATAATACATAATATAGAAGTCATTTCTTCAAAATTAATTATGTGATAGGACAAATAGAAGTCAATTTGTATCTCTACTCATATTACAATTATTTATATGCAAAGGTTCTAGCTTTTTGCCAACTCGAAGTTAAAATATATAGGCAATTTTGTGTCATTTGCAATCCTACTCCATTATATTTCTTTACAGAATCAGCAAAAAAAAAAAAAAAACATCAATTGCTCTGTATCAGTATCTATGTCAGAAAGTTGTTGGATCAGAGAAACAGGTGAAACAATCAGAATTATGGATGCTTTCGGCGACAATTTACAACGCAACAAATTAATGACAAAAATTACCAGCAGAAGTTTCGGAGAAGGACTTGTGATGCGAAGTAGTGATTTAGATGTTATGTCCGTTTTGAAACGGATGGAGGTCTGTGAAGACATCCACATTTATCTTAATCCCAATAAAACACATTTTACAATGGAAATGGATGATACGCAGCCAGTTTTCAATAAATTACGTCTATTGCACACATATGCCACTAATCATTTTAAAGACTGTATTAAGATAGGTAGTATTTTTTACTTATCAAGCCTTTCATTTAAACAAAAAATTTCAACCAGAAGGCTTTCGACTATACATAGGCCATGTGTATCTGATAAAAATGGATTAAGTTAAAAGGTAACTAAATATTACTAGTATATTATATGCATATACACATTCATGGATCTACAATCTGTAATTACCTGTAACTTGGCATTGCACAAGGTCATGTTTTTGTCTGGCTGTTTATGACGTCTTTACACTTAATCCATTTGATGTTGGATGTGTACGGATTGATAGTCTAGTCTGAGATGGATGATTTTTTTATTCGTTGTTTGTGGCTTTGAACTAGCTGTCAGATAACTGCGAGTACTCTCAGATCTGTTCATTGTGTCTTTTTGTGTCGGGATGTATAAGTACCCGGCCACGTCCACTTGTATTTTTTTCCATCTGATGAGTTAAGCCTTTTCAACTGATGTGTATAGTTCGTTCTTATGTTGTACTGTTATACCACTGTCCCAGGTTCGGGGAAGGGTTGGGATCTCGCTAAAATGTTAAACCCCGCCACATTGTTTATGTATGTGCCTGTCCCAAGTCAGGAGCCTGTAATTCAGTGGTTGTCGTTTGTTTATGTGCTACATATTTATTTTTAGTTCATTTTTTTTTATATAAATAAGGCCGTTAGTTTTCTCGTTTGAATTGTTTTACATTGTCTTATCGGGGCCTTTTATAGCTGACTATGCGGTATGGGCTTTGCTCATTGTTAAAGGTCGTACGGTGACCTGTAGTTGTTAATGTCTGTGTCATGTTGGTGTCTTGTGGACAGTTGTCTCATTGGCAATCATACCACATATTCTTTTATATATATATATATGACTTTACATACTGTCTACATAGCAAATTATGGATTACATCAGCAAAGCAATGGGTAACAAGATCAAATAATTCATGGCCATCATACGACGTTAAATATGCTATTGTAAAAAACGATGTTCTATTTATACCTGTAGGTGTGAAAGTATCTAAACAAGACGAGTTAGAGTGGCGCATATCATTTTCAATTGGCGAAAAGCTACTTACCTATTCATTTACAAATACACAATTATTATGTTATGCACTCATGAAAATTGTTCTAAAAGATGTTATAGCTTAAGACGTAGATTGTTAAGAATTGCTTTGTTCATATCACATGAAAACAATTTTGTTTTGGATATGCGAAGAATTGCCTTCATCAATATGGAAACCTGAATACTTGATATCTTGTTTCATGAGATGTTTTAGAAGACTTATATATTGTGTTGAATACGCATTTTGTCCGCATAATTTCATTCCTGAGAAATAATCTCTTTGAAAATAAGATAAAAGGGCATGTACATGAAGCATTTCTAAAAAAAGTTGTATATTCTTAACAGTTATGGCTGGCAATGTATCTTTCTGTCGGACCAGATCTCGAATTCGAATGCAATGTTATCACATATAATCAAGAAGAAAGGTTATTCATGTGCCAAGAGTGTTGAACGATTATTAAACTCATATATAATTTTTATGAACAATATCTCTCCTATCATAAATATTCTTTTGGAAAAAGTGATAAACAAGGTATTGTCAAGTAAAAGCTCAAAAATCAAATACATTTACACATACTATTTGTCAAAACTGTGTTGCAAAAGTGAGCAATTTCTGCCATTTGTGGATATGTTGTGTAATAAATCTATCTATAGAGAGTATAATACTTATATAACTACTTTTCTTCTGAACACACGACACGACGCTGTATCTGGGTGGCTGATAATAGCCTCGATTTTCTATAAAAGAAAACAATACAATTCAGCTCTTTACAATATCATGTATTCTCTACTGAAATTTACACCTGAAAAACTTCATGAATCGATGCAATTTTCAAATATTCATTATGAACTTTTTGATTTACACGTATTCAGGAATATGACTATTGTTCAGTTATGGAAGTTTACTATTAGATTTAGTGTCCATCGAAAACTATACGTTACAACCAGATGAATTACAAATGGAACAACGTATTCCTCCAATAGTATATGCTCAATTTCTTCGTTATTTGTGTCATTATCACTTAAAAAATAGCCGGCAATGTTGGGATTCTCTCATGGATTTAAAGTTGATTATATATGAAAACTATTTAATAGCAACTCACGAGTTGAAAGCCACGTCTTACTACATCCTTAGTCGGAAGGAAAACACGATGGACAAATACCCATTTTTCGTTCCATATTGATGTAGCTGAGCGGTTGGTTTTGACTTAATAGAAAAAAAACAAAGAATATGGGGAATCCATCCATTACACAAAATCAGTACATGCACAGCACAAAAATACGCAATATGCAAAGGCACTTTTTTTTCTTGCCTTTGACAGAAACAGTGCGAGACATAGAGGAAAATGCGACAACGACGTAAATCATTTTTATTGAGATTTTTTCTAATATTTCAGAAGGTAGAAAACGTGGATGCTTGATACCTTGTATATCGATACACTATGTTGCAAAGTTTTTGTATGCTATATGCAAATTGACCTGTGACCTCATTTTCATTTTTCAGTGACTTAAAAAAAAGTAAATTCAAATACTCACTTATGAGTAAAAGGATGATTATTAGCAGTACATAGATATTGACTCTTTGCAACGTCAATAATTCGACAGGTATCGTTCATTTACAACCGTTCTCAATTCATAGATAATGTTGACATGCAATTGGTATTTGGAATGATTGCAAGGTGTACATGGTCGACTGACTTGATTCATCTAAATTTGACCTAGATTTCAAGATTTATGAACAATCTTTAACTTTTATGGTTTGGTATATTTCGTATATAATATAGGGATTAGGGCTAATATATTCGTTGTATGAAGTGATTGTACATGGTACAGGCCGATTGACAGGTTTTGTCTGACTTCGATCTCATTTTCATGGTTCATTTTTATGTCTTTGTCCGTTTGTCACACAGTCAACAATTTTATATAATATTGGAATTGCTACTTAGAGGACTGTTTTATATGGTGGACATTCAATTAGAAAGTAGTGTCATCCAAAACTCATAGAAACTACCATACCGTGCAATGGTGCTAGAATAAATTGAACAATTGTCTTTATCATTAATTAAAAAATTAAAGGCTTCAAGAATTAAAAAAAATATTATAAGAAAATGGTATTTAAAAACTTTCATCAATGATGGAATAGAATGAGGAAAAGTCAAAGATATGCAAGACCTCAGAAGACCGTAAACCTGGTAAATGACATGAAAAACGTATTATCATACGTTTCCTTATGTAACCCGTAATATGCAGGAGCGTATCAAATTATTTATCGGAATGTGTCAGCACTGATGTAAATTCAAGGAATAAAAAGAGTCCTTGCCACACAGAAAAGTACAAAAAGTACAGTCAAAGTCTTAAAAGAATTTATTCCAATAGTGCAAATTTAACAAAGATGATATATCTCCATTTGTCAAGGATTTTAATCAGAAGAAATTGATATGATTTCAATTACCTCATAACTGTATTAATGAAGGATACCGGTTATCCTAAATATTTAACGATACCTACATTTAATGTTTCCTTTTTAATATTGGTGGTTTTTTTTACCTTTTTTATGCGTTTATATAGTTCAATTATTAGTTACTCTTAACAATCCAGTGCCCTCGTCACAATGATCTTCGTCTAATATCTAGACGTATCAGCATAACAATCTTATTATAACACTTCTGGTGTAGCTTTATACTTATATGTATAATACTATACACTCTATCAGCGTGTGCCCGTAATGCGAAGGTCTATCACTATAATACAGTATGGCTTATGTAAATGTGTAATCTGTCCTCCAAGTTGGATTGTGTGGACAGATGCAGTCTGTCTTTCAATTGGGCCAGTTTGTCACTAATAATTTGCATATACCATTCACACATGTTCATCTGGTACCTATTTTATACCCGATACACAGTTTTCCTTCAATATTGTTGCTCGTACGCAAATAATAACAAAAGAACATAAAATTGTTGGTTAAATGATGTTCTTCATTTTATCAAAAAAAGACAGCCCTTTGACTGTTCATTTGCATCCCTGAGTGGTATTTATCATCCGTTTTTATAACCTTGATCGAATACATTATTTCGTGGGCAGGGTGTTTCATCTAGCCCCTTAACTGAACATGAGAATCCTTCACAATCACCCTTATAACCTTCCACCTTTACTTTTTGAAAAATTAAATATATTAACAAAAAAAGAATATTTTTACAATACATATTTGGTTAAGTATTCATTTGCATTCTCATAAAAACCATGTCATCAATCCCAGATATGACTCGGCGAATAAATTGTTGTACCGACAGAGGTAAAATATCATATATAGTAAACCAGAAATCATTTCGCGTGATGATTATTTTTGAGTTGCTTGGTAAATATTATTTGGATTGTTAATTTCTTTCAATTGCACATGATCTTCTATGCCATTGTAACCCTTGTATCATACAATGTCATAAGGCATTCGGAAAATCAACTATCAAAACAGAAATTCACTTGTTTTGATAGACAACTAATCAGCTACATACATGATTTACAGGATAATCGATTCCTCCGTCTGCATGGCAAAACAAAAAAAAATATTTTCATTTTAGCATACGAAACAATACAAAACTATTCACCAATTAAGAACGAGTTGGCTGTTTCAACACGAGTTGACCATGATCATGACAATTGCGAAGGACATTGATAAGAACTCAAAAATAATTCTTAATAGGTCATTTTTCTACATTTTATCTTCAGACGTACATTTTCCTGACATTTAATTCAGTGCACATGATAAATACACAAGTTTTGTTCTAATTTGAGATAATTCGACATTTCAGATGATAACAACATTTGAATAAAAGCACAAAAAAGCAGCTACACTAGTCGACGCAAAACTTTACATCCAGGAGTTGTAAGTATAAAAGGTGGTACATTTTTACACAATACTTGCACAAATGCCATTCAAATTGATAAAATGTGTTATTCTTATGGTTTGTGGGCCTAAAGGAGTTATTTGCAAGCGATATATTGAATTTTTATTTGCTACTATCATTCATTTTGATTTACAAATAATTCATTCGTTGTCTTCAGGACACCACATACAGATGAATGTATGTTCATTCATATCTAGGATTTTTGGGGCATACAGAGAAGAGAATAACATTTACTTACAAATTTGTAAAATTGGAGTACAAATTCGGTCGAGAAAACACCTGTACACAAGTTTAATTTACCTACAACTTATTAACTCGGTTAGTTGTAATATTAACATGCCAAGACACAAGAACTATTACAAGTTTATAACACAACTGCATTATTTCTTTATTAGACATATTATGTATATACAATATTAATTAATATAAACATTTGTCCTTATGGAAACTGTGCTCAAATATTCCTTCATTGTCTGGTATAGTTCCTTCTTTAAAATTTTAGAGCTGTATTTGCATCCTTAGTAGCATTGACAATACCAAGTTTGTTTTCATTTCCTGTGCTTTCAATGATATTATTTTGTATGCATTCCAGTTTTAATTTCTTGATGTCCAAAGTCTGCTTTAGTGTTGGAGTATTGGAGTATTAAATTGTTGAAAGTGCTAATTTCAACATGCTTGGATTTATCTTGGTTTTTAAAAAGATTGTTACCACGCATCAAATCTAATTATTAAACTCGATGATGCAGTCGTTGGTAGATAGCAAATTGTAACATACAATCAGTCTATTGAAATTTGAGATTTCGCGTAAATAATACAAAAATGCAGATGCAAGCACATAGAAACTTGAATAAAACTGTATTATTGAGGAAATAAATGCACCATTAACACAACGTGCTATACTTGTGATAGAAATAAATGTAAAATTATTGATAAGCTATGGTTTAAAGACTGTAAATATTGAGAGTTAACTAAAAAAAACGGAAACTTCCTATGATTGTTAATGTGACAATTATCCACTAAAGTTTGAATGAAGTAGATTTAAGCAATTATAGTCAACCGGAAGGCCTTCAACAATGAGAAAAACCCATACCGTAATGTAATAAAAAAAAGTCCTCGAAATAAAAATATGAAACATTGATACTGGTATGTTTGGTTCTATGATCATCTATGCAGACTTTAAAAAAGTCATAAATTAAAACTGACCTAGACATTACAATGTAAATAACGTGTTAAAGGGCAATTTTAAATGTCAATTATAGGTAAAGGTAGTGTGTAGATTGTAATGTGTAACGGATATTAACGAATAAATTATGTGCAAAACAAATATCAAAAAAGATTTTTATTTTATAATAGAGTTCACCGTTTATCCCTGGATGATAGATCAATGTAAACACAGGTCATGTGTGTGTACTTCTCTCGGTTGTACAAGGTTAACTATATTCAATTGGTTTTCAATAAATTTAAAGTCTTAAAAAAAAGAAATACAAAGGTAATACATTTTTATAGTGTTTCTCCTTCATATAACCCTCTTACTTATACGGTAATGTAAGTATTAATGTTCCAATAAAGTCAAAATAGAGGACACTTCATGAACATCTAAACTTTGCCTGTATTTTTCAATCTGTAACGAATAAAGTCCTTAACTATGAGAACATATTTTCATGTAAACATACTTAACATATACACACTGTGTAAATTGTAAAAAAAACAGGAAATTGTTATGTGGTGGCCAAACTGGTTCTGGGGTGAAAACTAAATTGTCAAAAAGATCTGGAGGACTGCTAGATGACTTGATTTGTTTAACATTTGTATGATCAATTACTGTTTCACGAAATGCTGTACAAGCTATAGAATTCAAATTTATAAGTTTATGTCAATGTATGTTTGGGCTTGTTAAAATGAAGGGTCATATACTTTTTGTCCATATCGGTTACTAAGCTCCACATGTCCCGTTGTTCGCCTTTGTTTACTTTGTATTATTCATTATGTACATACTAGGTTAATTATACGTGTTAAACAAACAATACATTATTAGTCCAACCAGCCGGTAAAGACGTAACAATGGACCGACATGTAAAGCAGTTAGTTGCAAACTATTAACCTGCTGCTGGACAGAGACACCAAAGTAAAACAGACAAAATGGCAAATGCTAGAATGAACGACTTATCTGATGCTTTGAGTAGCATGATAGTCCATGCTGTAATTGTTAAAAAGTCTGCCCTGAATGACCATTACCTCACAAGCACAGTTTGGAGAAAGAAAAAAGATTGAAAACTGAAAAATCGACATAAAAAACAAAAATAGCTGAGTCTGAGTAGGAGCTGCAGGCTCTGGAATACTGGATAAGCTGGGATATTTATATCTTATATGCAGGTGAAGTTATTATATTGTTACTAAGGTAGAGTACATTGATAATTTCAAATTAGATATCGTCTCGTTTGTCATAGATTCCGGTACAAAAATTACTGTGTATGTCAAATTCGAGGTCTAGGTCTAAACATGAGGCAGTGGAAGCCGTGTCTGTTGGTTTTAGATCCTATTTCAGGAGGATATATTATTGGAACTCAATAAAAAAAAGTCCAGATTGTTAATGGAAACAAACATCATCAATATATTTGAAAGTGAAATTAAATAATCTTGCTTCTTTGATCTTCTAGTTTTTGATAAGTGTCTGAAGGAATTCAAATTCATATGAAGATAAGAAGAGATCAGCAAGGCGAGGCTCGCGTATTGGTTTTGAGTCACAACTATGCGAAATGTATTGTGTGTCCATGTTGTATTTTGTGTCTATGTTGTATTTTGTGTCCATGTTGTATTTTGTGTTCATGTTGTATTTTGAAGTTAATTATATAGGATTTTTAAATATTTTTTTTTCACTAATGTCTTTAATTAAAAAAGTATCAGATTTTGTTAAAACAAAATCATGAAGTAAAAGAAAGTAATGGCAGTAGAATAGAATAGTCTTTCTCGTTACCTCATAAAGATATAAAGTTCTTCACCCTCGAAGAGATATATTTTCGTAAGGAAATATGAATTTTCTTCGGTGAACAAATCGTCATCAATCCAAAACACGATAAATACTTGTATCTTGTTCAAGTAAATAATAACACAAATCCATTGGATATTTCCGATGTATTTTTTAGCTCAATAAAATATTATTGTATTGTATAACTACTCCTTGTTGCATTACTGTCTGTATTTGCAAGAGAATTATTAAAACTAAATTAATAAAACAGTGAAAAAACGAATAGAGGAAAACATTTATTGTATATCTATCTTAAAGGTCTTGGTGAATCTTTTTAGCAGTGTTCTATTAGGTCCCATATTCCATTTGCAGCCGTCTGACAGTTTGGTCCTAATAAATTATACGGGGATGTTATTTTAGCTGCTACCATGAAACTGTTCACAGTGTAACGACAGGTCGAAAGATACTTTACTTTTGTTTTTGTCCAGCTGTAAAGGCACGATAAATCATATTAGTCTTTAAGCTATTTTATTAAATACAAATTAAATTTAAGTAATAT
The DNA here is from genome assembly GCA_037788925.1 of Mytilus galloprovincialis. Classification (NCBI taxonomy): domain Eukaryota; kingdom Metazoa; phylum Mollusca; class Bivalvia; order Mytilida; family Mytilidae; genus Mytilus; species Mytilus galloprovincialis. The sequence continues at coordinate 91,787,193 of CM075336.1, read as the reverse complement.
ATTAGTCAAATTAGCACTGATCTTTGTCAATTAAGTAGTGTATACAAATGGTTCAAATAATAAATGTTCACGGACATTTTACATGATTGTGTAAAACCAGTTGTCAACATTAATATCTAAGCATACTACTACTGATAGACTATCAGTTCTCGAGGGTATTATCAACACAGTAGCTAGTTCTTCGGAACATAACACACTCGATTTATGACAAGCCTTTTCTAATTATTCACTTGTAGATTCAGAGATTAATAAGAAATTATTTTTTCAATTCGTTCCGGGAAAGTTGACCGTAGATGGATTTGGTAAATATTTCAGGTCGTTTTTTTTTTTGTTATGAGGTTCTTCAACGGTTTCGCTTATAACGCGTATTTCTATTTGACTTTCAAGTATGTGGCTTTGAGCGAAATTAATGAGGATAAATCAAGAAAAAGCGATTCGGACGAAGGAAACGTATAAAGTGTTGTTTTTCACTCTGATAGTCATATAATCACGACAATATATTTTCGGTAAATATCCAGTTTTATATTCGTAAAAAAAAGCCTATTTACTACAGAAAATTTATCTATGTTTGATGATATCTGGTTGTATTTGTCATGTCTAAATACTTAATATTGTTATACTAATATAATTGACGATAACAATATTTTTGTTCAATATTTCTAACCTTGATCCCATGTAGCTAGCATCCGTAATGACAGTATCATGAGCATCACCATAGTCACTGCCTTTGTGTATCAACCATTTATCTCTTCCTACTACGTACTGGTCGATTGTCACAACAACCCCTGCGTGGTGTAAATGATAATCGTGTCTCTTTTTCCTTCGTCCAATCGAAGAACCCGACCACGATGAACCCAATGGTCTGTAAATAAAGTAATTCGAATACATATCGTTTGGAAATATCAATAGTTTTGCGATGTCTAAAAATACAAACGAATAATATCTTGTTTTTTTTAACTGATCAACTATTTGTGTAAAAGATATAAGCCGATTATAGTCCATTCTGTAAACTATTGGATAGGTCGGAGGACGCAGTCCGAAGACTTGTCCAATAATTTACAACATGGACTGTAACATGCTTATATCTTATCTAAAACTTTCTTTAATTTGTCAAAAACAAGTGAAAAAGTATACAAATAAAAACTTTTGTTCAGATTTATTTTCATGAAATGTGTTAATTGTTTTGTGGATAAACTTTATATACATTATTCTACACCTTTAAACTGTAGCTCAACCTAAACAATATGCAAAGTATAGCTGAAGATAAACAACATGTATATCTAAATGTACATGAAGACACAGTGTAAATGTCAGGATTTAATGTATAATGCAAATGTCACACAATTACTACAATATTGTGTCCGTATAAAAATAGGGTGCCAGCATGTCCTCCTTTTATTCAATATATTGATAATTGATACGTAACACAAATTCAGTAGTTTTGATATCTCTGACTGACTTGTACAACACAATTATTTGACCGCATCAACCATAACTGACCATATTTGAACTTGTTTTTGTAAATCTATATAGCCGCGTAGAAAACATATTGATTACAAAAATTTGCATAAATTCAGAGTGCCAACATGTCCTCCTTTTGTTCAAAACATTGATACGTAACAACATTTTAGTAGTTTTGATAACTTAGGCGGACTCCGATAACAAACTTATTTGACCGTATTAATAAAAAATTACCATATTTGCACTTTAGTATGTAAATCGATAGGCTGCATTTTAAATCAGAAGTTTCTTTTTAATGTCAGGATGGAAGCAATATTGGAAAACAATGAATGCAAAATCTTTCCCACATTAATTTAAAGTGTCAGCATTTCATCTCTGTATTCATAATATTGAACAGTCACTCAAGTTAGTAGTTCAGGGTGGTGTGTAAAACAAAACTATTTGACCGCATCACACAAGTTCCAACACTGACATGTCTGAGTTCATTTATAAATAATAAAAAGTATATAAGGTTCTTTTCTAGGGATACTATACTGTTAAATAATATATTATGTCGATTGATTTATTTTTTGTGTTACTAAACGTCAAGAGGCAACTATTTTATTCATTTCCACAACGAGTATATTTTAAGGACGTCTCATATATCAAATATAATCGGCAAAGACAAAACTCTTGACAAATCTGAAGAAATTGACGAGATTGTAGATAGTTATACAAAACCTGAAGTATCCGGACACTGTAAAATTTTCGTCAGAATATTTTATAGAAAACACAATCGTAAATTCAACGCAAACAAGGTGCATTACGATGAAACATCCATGCGTGTAATTCAAAAAGTAAATATAGGACGACACAGTAAAGCATGGGGAACGAAGCAACGTTGACAATGATGTTGATATCCAATGATATATAAGAATCCTATTCAGAAGCATTGAATAACCTTTTTATCTGCCTTCTAATTAACAAAAAAATATAATTTATTTAATGATAGCTCTTTGTGATTGTATAGCCATTGTTTAATGTATATAATAATTAAATGAAATGAAAAGAAAAGGACTTTTGTAGGTAGAGTTTAGCGAGTAAAGAAATTTGCTATATAGACCTTCTGAGAAAAAAAGAACAATGCAAATAGTGTTTACATATTTATGGCTCCAGTGCTTGTCTGCTGAAAATTTATCAAATTAACTTAGAAAGCAGTCAACAAGTCTGCTCAAAGTTAACTTTTGTCAAGGTTAGGACCGCACGCATCAGTATCCTGCTTTTTGTGTGCGAAAGACTACTTAATATATATTATCTGTGAAAACATTTACAAGCAATGGATGTCTTAAAATGGTTGAAGACGATAAAATTATGCAAAAAAGAAGAAAGGATGTCGTAAAAAGTGATTTTGTCACTTCAAGCATTGGATTCAAATTAAATGGCTATTCAGTTATATATCCGGGGTTTTTTGTTTAATGCGGACAACGAAGATGATATAGATAAAGCAGCTACCAATGGCACGTTTTATGTATATTTCGAAATGAAGCACTCTCATATATTCCTGCTGGTGTTTATTTATTATTATTCGAATGTTATAGCTCAAAAAGCTTTGTAAATGAACCATAAGTCTATATAAATAAATCAGACAAATAGTCTGAGTCCTGATTTATCGAGAAACGACAGTGAAATTGTAATCTGACAAAGTGATTTGACGGTTTCTGATACTTTTTAGTTGTTTCAGAAGTCCGCATGACTTGTTAATTTCACATTTTAACAAAATGGCTAGTTCAATAACTACATACCTTGTATAATATTCTGCTTTTGTCACTCTTGCATTATAAAGTTTCGTTAGACATGCTTGATCCGCACAATCAGCACAGAAAACAACTGTTTTGATAGATATCAAACAAATAATCAGCAACACAATTTTCAGCATATCTGAATCCTCCTTCTCGTTCCCTATGGAAGATAAATCTGTCTGGAAATTCAAAACGATATCTACTTTGGGCTCTACCGAAGTTTATATACTAATATGACAATCACCATGACCATGAACCAAATGATAGTTTTAACATTATTTACTAGTACGCATTTTCTTCTAATGATTATCAAGGTCATGTATTAGAATAAGATACTTCTTCTAAATTGGTCATAATAATCTGAAGTTTATCGAAGTTTGTTATAGGTACTGATAATATATCTAACTGCGTTTTCAAATTTGATTTAGGTCATGTAAAGTTATTGAAACTTCGTCATGTTTGTTTTCAAAATGACAGTCAGTGTTATGAGTACCACTGTAAATAAAGTTCCAGTAGTATACTGCCGTTCAATAATCATAAATTGATTAAAAGAAAACATGGTGGACTGAACCTGGTTTTCTGGCTAGGCAAATTATAAGCCTATATTAATTGGTGGTCAATTTATCTTAATTGGCTTGTGTAGACGAACAGTGGTCAGCTAAAACAGAACCAATGATTAAAATTACAAATACTATTTATGACCGGTGTTAAATTGAAGTGCTTCAAAAGGATCAGCTGTTACTATGTATTTAAGGACATCTGTAGTGTCACAAAAGAAATATCTGATATTCGAAATTGTCAAATTTTGGGTCGTTGTGGCCAAAACTATGCACATTCGCTAGAGGTAAAGGGGAGGGTTGATATTTCAAAAACATGTTTAAACCCGCCGCGTTTTTTTTTCTCCTGTCCTAAGTCAGGAGCCTCTGGCATTTGTAAGCCTTGTATGATTTTTACATTTAAGGTCTTTTATGTATTTCGGAGTTTAGTATGACGTCCATTATCACTGGATACACTTTTGTTGAGGAGCAAAATGGTGCATGCCTCCAGATGTGGGATTTTCTCGCTGCATTAATGACCTATTGGTGGCCTTCGGCTGTTATCTGCTGTTTGGTTGGATTATTGTCTCTTTGACACATTCACTGTTTCCATTCTGAATTTTAACATAAGGGTAAAATGCATTATTTGATAATTCTTTAAAACTGTGATCATAGAAAACTCCTGTCAATACATAAACGATAACAATGTCAAGATCTACTTACTTTCTGTAAATAATGGCGTGTTGCCTATTCACTAACTTTTTCCTATTCTCTTGAAAATGAAAATGTCACGTATAGTGAAGTGACAAATCGGAAAAAGTCGCTTATTTAAAGAGTTTAATGGACCGAAACACCTCACAGCTAAAAATTCGCATGAAGATAGATTTAACATTATACTTTCATTTGAACCCGGTCGTAGCGTTTTAGCACGGTGCAGTCAAAGTGTGATTTTCGAATATTTTTCTTTTTCATTTTCAAACACGGGGAACGCTCATATAGATTGAAAATGGATAACAAACATCAATAGTTTTGAATCTTGTATCAAAATTCGGAACTTGTAATTCTGATTTCCAATTATAATTCTGAATTCCTTTTAACTTGTTAAAGGACATAAAAAAAAAATGTTTTAAATGCATAAACATAGTGTTTAACACAATAAGTCATCATAATGAACAACGACGAAGAAAGTAATTAAGACTTAAGCTAAGGCTCCGTGTTGAAGGCCGTACTTTAACCTATAATGGTTTAATTTTTAAATTGTTATTTGTATGGAGAGTTGTCTCATTGGCACTCACACCACATCTTCCTATATCTATTAAAAATAATTTTTCATATTGAGGCTGATACTGATTCATTATTTACCAATGGTCGTGATCTTCCAGGGAAGATGTTAACCACTCATTTCAATGTTTAAGGAATTGCAAAATTTTTGAAAGGCTTGCATCAACATTTTATAACCTAAATCAATCAAATATTATCAACTTCGCATGTATTTTCAATTCATGAAAATTGTTACGAACGAGAATCAATCCACATTGATTCTTGTAGTATTTAAACTTTTGTAGAAAAACTACATGTATCATCTTAACAATAAAGAACTCTTTTTCGACGCATGTTGTGATCACCAACCCTCTCCAAAAAAGTAAAATCACAAGAATACTAAATTCAGGGGAAATCCAATCGGAAAGTCCATAATCAAATGGCAAAATCAAATGACAAAACATATCAAAACCGAATGGACAAGAACTGTCATATTTCTGACTTGGTACTGGCATTTTCAAATGTAGAAAATGGTGGATTTAACCTGGGTTTTAGCACTAAACCTCTCACTTTGATGACAGTCTCATCTAATTACGTTATATTTACAATGATGCGTGAACTAAACAGAGATACATGTAATTAATAAAATAGTCAAAATATGGGTACAGCAGTTATAATCGTGTAACAATTTTGAAAGGAACAATTTAACAAAACACAAAAACATCTATCTTCAAAAACACATTCATTGTTCCGCGTGTCTTACGTCAGAAAATTTTATACACATATATTTGTCATTCAATGTATATACAAGAATATAAGAATCCACAAATAGTTCTTTTCACTACGCGATTGAATAATGTTGACGTTTGTGGTTCAACATATTGACAAAGGATTGACTCGTAGGGAATAAGGGCACTCACTGGTGTATAGTCTCGATTTTGATTTACATACTTCATACGCAAGTACTGTTTGAATGTTGCTTGTAAAACATTTAAAGTTCAAACGGGAAAACTTAATTGCAAAGAAATATTCTTAAACTGTCCGTTTTGTTAATTTGGCAGTCCTTTTTCTTGTTTAAGGTAGATAGTGTGTCTAAATTATAATCCATAGAATTTTCTAATAATTTGTCGAAATGTAGTTTATATCATGCTTGTTTAAAACAAATAATAAAAAGAATGGGTCACGGGGCTTATTTTCACGCTTCAAAATTGAAAGATGGTGTATAGATTATGCATGGAAAACCCAATTTCCTGGAAAAAACTCTAAAAAGTTACAGATTTTATGAAAGATCTAGACCTTGCTTTTTGGTATTTCCAAATTCAAGATGGAGGAAGACACCCTATCTATCTTAATCCCCCCCCCCCTATTTTTCATGTTGGGTCGTATATATCAGAAGATACGGTTACCTATACCATGTTTAATTGCTGACATGCATTTCATTTGAACTTCGGTTGATAGTTGTCTTAATGGCCTTCATACACATATTCTTTTTAATATACTATTTCTCCTTTTTGTAGATTATTTCATCTTCTGGAGAGTTACCAATCGTATTTTGTACTGTTTTATTAGAAAGTGTTATTTTTTTGCATGTAAATACTTGTCGTATAAGTTAAGTATCTAAAGTATACTAGAAGTTTTTCCTTGTGCTTGAATCAATTTATGTTATATCATGAAACTTATATAATTCTTTCTATGAAAAAAAGTATAATTGCAGTCTAGACACTGTGCTTCCCCAAATTTATTCCTGCTAGTTGATTTGAGCAAAGAATGTTCGGTACGATGGTCTATGATTTTCAATATTATGGTTGCAACTAAATAACATTTGAGTCCTTTAAACATGTTAAAAGATAAAAGAAAGTAAATGGTACGTAAACATACATCAATGCGACATAAAATTATTAAAGACCATATACTGGTGACTAGTGTTGTTTCTCATTCCATAGCATGAATTGCCTATCATGATTTCCTTGATAGATGGTGAATGCTCTTAATGGCTATTGAACCAAGAGTTCCAAGTGGTGAAGTTGAAATATTCTCAGCGAAAATTTTATGACGCCATAATGAGTTGGTTGACTGTTATAGAATATTTATTTCACAGATGACGATGGATATGTGCCAATTGTCGTAACCGCAATTCTGTCCTCTTTTCCTTAAATATGACCTATTAATTTAAACTTATCACGTATGTACTTAAATCATCAACACGACCTTGGCTATATATGAAGCCAGATCCGATTTCCCTTCAAGAGCACAGTCATGTGAAAATTCCAGTTTTTGTAGGTTTCGTGTTCCTATATTTTAATTTCCTTTGTTGTGTTGTTCATTGTTTTAGTGCTGTTGCCGTTTCGTGTTTTTGCCATGATATTATCAGATTGTTTTTACTAATGAGTTTGAATGTCCCTTTGGTATCTTCTGTCTATCCTTTTCTTAATCGCTGCAGTCTTAACCGGGTTTGAATAAAATAGATAGATACTACCATGAGTAAGACATTCCGAATTATGAAAATGGACAAAAAAGTTAAATCACAAAAATGTTGAACTCCGAGGAAAATTCAACACGGGAATTCCCAAATCAAATGGCAAATTCAAAAGCTCAACAAAAACACATCAAACGAATTAATAACAACTGTTATATCCAAAACCATGCGTAAATCCCTATAAATACCCACTACGAATGCAGTACTTTTTAAATACATAGCTCATCTATTTTGTAAATCTGAACTCTCCAATATCGGCATAAAAACTACAAAACTACATATGCAAGTGACAATAAAAACTAAAATTTAGCAACCTTAACACAACATGACATAGTGGAACATGTCTTTTTGGTTATTGGGCATCTGTTAAAGCTTTTAAAAAGTGCAACATTTTCTTCCAAGATTTGTATTTTGTTTATATTACGGTGCGTATTGATTGGTGATATTTTCATTAGCCAACTTCTTTGGCATTTGTTTAGAAAAACAACACAGTACCAAAAAACTATTGTTTGGTTACTGCAGCCCATTGACCCCATGTGAGCTCATGCCGTCACTTGGCATACGTCGTCCGTCATCTGTCGTCGTCGAACATAACCTATTTCAAGTATCTTATCTTTGAAACTACTAGGCCAAATACCTTCGAAATTAAACTGAATTTTCTTTATGGTAACTGGTTTATCCAAAGTTTTGAAGGCTCAAAATAGAACTTAGTGGTCAAATGGACTTGTTTGCTTTAATCACAAAAGTTTGTATATGGCAAAAATGTTCAGCAAGGTTTGATCTGCAAATAACTAAAATTATTGAAACTTAAATTACTGGTAAGCAGTATCAGGTTTCCATGAGATTCTTGTTCTTCAACTCAATGTTTTTCTAGCTAGGGTAATGTATATGATTTACATCAATCAATTTAGTTGAACATTAAATGGCTAACTTGGTTTTAATCTCGTTGGTAATAAACAAACTAAACTAAGAACAGAGGCTCCTGACTTGGGACATGCGCAAACATGCTGCAGGTGTTAAGATGTTCGGTGACATCTCAACCCTCTCCCTATACCTCAAGTCAATGTAGAATAAAACACTGAAAAAATGTATTTGAAAGAACAAACTTATCACATACCCATTGGCTGCAAGCGAATGATTTAACAACAATGGGTTGTTTGCAGTAAATGTGTCTGAAAATGGCACTTTTCTTCATGGTTGTCGTTGGTTAAAGTCTCCCATAATTGTTTCCCGTTCAGTGATGTGTTGTAAATCAGCTAGTTGGTTTTCTCTTTCGATTTTTAAATTATCTCATGATAATTTATAGTATATAACACATTGTCAGTTTTGCTCATTTTGAAAAGCCGTTTGGTAAACTGGGAAGTACTCGCTTTTTTATCCCAATGGTTTTGAGTTGACGTTTTTTTGTAATAAGCATTGAAATAGCGTCTCCGTATTTTTTTATTATCGTACTGCGGGTATATTTTCACGTTAAGACCCCCTAGGGATCCGTAGGGGTTAGTAAATTTCATAGTGGGTTCATGTTTCCTTTTAATGGTGATGTCATTTATTAATGTTGTTGTGTTTTATTGTTTGTTTCTCTACAAAGCATAACAGAAAAAGTTCCGTGTCTGATAATTCATTAACTGATTTACTATTGACCCCTTTAGAAACATAGAGGGTGAATAAAATCAATAGCAGATTCGGCCTTTGACCTCGCCCTCTATTGATTTTACTAACCCTCTGTGGATCCGTGGGGGTCAATATCAAACCATATAAATTAAACATGTTAAATCATTCGAATTGGTTAAGATTGATTTGGATTTAAAATAACATTTTTATATTGCTATACATTTACTAGTGACAGATCATGACAAACCGTATAATATGGAGCTCACCATGCTTCTAACTACAAAACTAATATTATATACCCAAAGGATCGAAAGAAAACATCTAAAAAATGTAAATGGTTCGAGTATCATACTTTTTATTCTCTAAGGATTACAATCTGATAATTATAGTGTGATGCATTCTATAAAACAATTTATAATATATCTTTTTTATTTGATATGACACAACATAGAAAGTTGTGGACATTAATTTAAATAGTGTAAATAACGTCCATCATGCGTTAACAATGATTTCAGACGTAACCGCAGAACATATACACATGTCATTAAACACATATCAATGACTTGTGTAGTTAGAAATAAAGCGGATAATAAAAAATGTAAGCAAATTATAAAAAAATCAAATGTATAGGTATGGAAAAATACATGCATTCCCTTAGCTTAACAGGGTATGAAGATATGTTCTCTCAGAAATTAATACCGGCTTTGGTGAACAAATCTCCAAAACTAATAGTAAAAACATGTTAAGTAATCAAGCGAAAGATAACATAGATTAATTGGATATTTCTGATGTATTTCCAGCCAAATCAAACATTTGTGTCTTGTATGACTGTTTATGTACTTGTGTTTGCTGAACAATGATTAAATCTTTATTCATAAAAGAGCAAGGGACAAAGAGATAGGAAAACTATATTGTATATTTTGTCGTTCAGCTTCCGAGAAATATTTCATTATCATTTAGCAACTTCGTAGTAGGTCCCATATCCCATTAGCAGCGGTTTGACAGTTGGGTCCATATACACTATATACGAAATCATTTCTTGCTGCTCTCATGCAACTGTTCACAGTATAACGGCAGCTAGGATACATTGTTTTTGTATTTGTCCATCTGTATAAAAAAAACCATCTGATTTCAATTGTCAAGTTATGTTATTCAATACAAGAAGCCACATTTTCATTTGTAATATATTAGTTTATAAATTTCGACTTGTTCTTCGTCAGTTCATTAGTGTAATATATTGTTTCAAATTAAAAAAAAAACATAAATATTTAGCATGTGTAAAACCAGCATTCAATATTTAAATATGATCGTTCCTAATGAAAGGTAATCAAGAAAAGCGTTTCTAAAATTGTATATATTATTGTTTTTATTGATAGTACTGGGTTGATACCGCTGCTGGTGGACTATCAATCCCAAATGGTATTATCCGCTTAGCAGTCAGTACATCGGTACTAACTGAATTTATTGTCAGCTATGAATACAGAATTTATTAACAAACTGAAGTTTCAACTCCATATAAGAATGTTTACTATATGTATATCGAATTATTATTTAAGGTCTTTTCGGTAATATAGATCTTCAACAGTTTCGCGAACGTTCTTGGTGAATGCTTATCAAGAAAACGGCTCCGGACGCATGAAATCTATACAATTTTATATCATTTTTAAAGGCATATGATAATTACAAACTAAACATCCAGTTTAATATTTCTAAATTTATGCCACATTTTTATAAAAAAATTTATCAAAGTGATAGCTATATTTGGTGATATCTGTTATCATTTGTCATGTTTAGATAAAATAATTTTACAATGTAGGACGGTTCAATGTAGCTTACCTTGAACTCATATAATCGGCATCCGTTATGACAGTATCAGAAGCGTCACCATAATCTTCGCCTTTGTGTATCAGCCATTTATTCTTTCCTTCCACGTAACGGTCTATTGTCACAACAACCCCTGCGTGATGTAAATGGTAATTGTGTCTCTTTTTCCTCCTACTAGAAAATGGCCACCATCCGGAAGATGATGATGACGAGCTGCTTAAAGGTCTACAATAAGAAATTCGACTACTTTGAATATGTTTGAAAATATCACTAGTAATGCAAATCTGATAACGGAAAAGCAAATCAATGTGACGGTATTGGGATGTCCATTACCACTTTTACGATAAAACAATTTCATCAGAAAATCTGTTAAACGAAAACACACACACATCATTTGGTTGTTTTTGAAAATTCGTAGTGCGATATCTGATAAAATCAGAAGAAATCAATGTCACTAAATTGTACAATTTTTACCTCTTTAACGACTCAAGGACTTCAGAAGATATGTGAAACATAGAAGAACACAAATAAACCTTCGGTTGTTTTCTTCTTCTTCGCCTTAGCAACAGACCGGTATTTGTTTTTCTGTTTGCGCCCAAAAAAGGAGGTAGGAATATAAAACCCATACATGAAAAGTACTCTTAGATGATAAATTTCTTAAATGGAACTTAATTTGTAATTGGACTTTAAATAATCGACTAAATTGGTTTAAAATATAATAAATGGTAAAATTTCCACAGCACAACTCAAACGAATACTTAATGTAATCATGCGAAAGTTGGGCCGCCCCGTCGTTTGGATACTATGATTTGTTTATTCGTCGGATATCGTTATTTGACTTCTCAGAATTGCTTAATCAGTAAGTACAAACCTTGTATAATACTCTGCTTTTGTCACCCGTGCATTAAAGAGTGTCCTGAGGCATGTATAATCTGAACAATCTACACAGAAAACAGTTTCGATAGATATCAGACAACTAATTAGCAGCAAAAATTTCAGCATATTCGATTCCGCCTTGTATTACCTATAAAAAATTAATCGTTATGGCAATACAAAATGATGTATTATTTTATCTATCGAACTTTATATACTACTTATACGATAACTACCTTGACCATGGACTAATGTACCGTTTTGATATAAATTACGCATTTTCTTTTGAGTATTATTAGAAGGTCATTTTTAAAACAAGATACTAGTTCTAAATTGTCATTATTATCTATATTTGATCTTTAGACGTACTAGTTAGTATCTGGCATAATTTGCAGTGCACATATTAAGTGAACATGTTTCTTGATAAATATTAGTTGTGTCCAAACCAAATATTAAATTATTGTTTTTGTCATACAAACACTGAGTTGAAGTAAGTTGAATTCTACCAGCTTGAAACTCTTATTAATCTAGCTCACACTTCTAAAAACAAATTGTATCCACCTATGCAGTAGGATATAAGTGTTCAAAAGTCCTATATCGATTGAGAGAAATTATATCTGGGATATAAATTAGAACCGAGGGAAACATATCAACTATAAGAGGGGAAAAAATGAACAACAGGACGCGTGCAGTGCAACAAAAATAAACGCCTACATGTAAAGTAAAGATAAATTTGATAGCAACTGTCATGCTCTCCATTCAGTACAGTAAAATACAAGCAAGAACACTCATTCCAGAGCAACGCACACACATATAATATAATATTCGATACAGCATGCATACCACAGAACATCTTCCATCAACGACAGACATTACAAACAGTGACGCAATTACTTACGGACATGAAATCTCCAAACTGATTTAGCAATATTTAAAAAACCGGTTAAAACATTTTTTCATCACAATGATGGTACTGAAAGATAATTTATAATTTTTTGGACTACAAACGGTCAGGCAAAACACATTATCCAACTGAAGCCATTACAGAGTTATCGATCATAATTACATGAATGTTGGATATACACATCTGTTATTGGTATTTATCATATGATCCATGTTCATATATAAAAAAGAAGATGTGGTATGATTACCAATGAGACAGACATTAACAACTATAGGTCACCGTACGGCCTTCAACAATGAGCGAAGCCCATACCGCATAGTGAGCCATGTATGCGAAATTAGTGTTTCAGTCATATAGGATTTTGGTAATAGCATAATTTTGAATCTCTTTAATATGTGTGTCTTCAGCTAAATGTTTGATGCACCAATCTGTCTTTGTTTTGTTATTCATTTACTGAAATGATAGTACCTTTTTGGTCCATTGAGGCAGTTGTTCAAACCGGCGTGTCGTAGTTGCATATGCATAAGCTTTATTAACTTAATTTTGTCTATTTTTAACTATGCCGTTTGGGTCACCGACATAATTCTTCAAATCAAAATATAATCAGTTTTTAAAGTGTACAATATTTGATACATATATACGTAACTGTAACTTGTTTATCAAAGTTATAATATTATATCGCGTCCTTCTTATAGAACGAGCTTACTTTCAGATCGTTTCCCAGAAATCAACTACATATAAAAGTGAAGCTTAAAACACCGAAAATTTAAAATCAAAAATCAAAAAAACATTTTTTAAGTGAAAACGCCATGACAAAAACGAATCGTCTGAAAAGACAGGCAACAGTTCATAAACACAACAAACGCGGAATTGTAAACTATAGTTATGCAATACAGAAAAAAACAGGTTCATGCCTTTTGTTTTGAGAACGTAGTAGGTTTATCTGTATGAAACACATATAAAATGATATTAAAATGATAGCATCCTTCGGTAGATCTCATTCATGAAAAGGGACTTCAATTCCCGTCTTCACGGCACAAAGATGATGATTATGTTGCTGCTTCTGCTGCTGATAATGATCGTAGTGATATTGATTTTGTATCTTAACATTTAGCAAAATAAAAACCTGTGTAAAACTTGATAGAATTTGTTTTCAATTATTTTAATGTACTGTTGTGATTATTCAATTTGATTCCATATCCCCTGTCCTGTGTTCATTATATGTCAATGATATGGAAATAGACCTTATTATACAAAATTGTAAAGCATATGAACTTAAAATGGTAAACCTTTATTTGTTAATGTACGCTGACGATATGGTCTTATATAGTGAACGTTTAATCTTCAAAAGATGAATGATACTGTAAATGTGAAAATGTCGGAACAGCCTAATCAATATATTCATATTTTACCACGGGTGTGTACTCAAAGCGTTTGAAGGACGTCATGTTAGAATTATGCTTATCTGTAGGTCAACATTTTTTTGTTAAATGATATGTCAAGATTCCCTTTTAATGAAAATCAGTCATTTTAAAATATGCTTTTGAGTAAATAAGTTTTTCAAAGTAGAACTAGTAGGGAAATAACACTTCTTACATTTGTTTATATATTCATGTAGGGAAATAACACTTCTTACATTTGATTATATATTCATGTAGGGAAATAACACTTCTTACATTTGATTATATATTCATAACGTAAAATTGCAGTTTTAGAACTTATGATGAATGAATTTTAATACTTTAAAAGAAATCTGAAATTAAAAACTGTTTCTTATCCTAAAAATTTTTGCAGGTAGATTTTCAGATATTACTCAAATTGCAGCTTGTAATGTAGACAGAATATTCAGTCGTTATATTTTCCCTAACCAGCCTATATCAGCAGAAGCCTCTAGAATTACTGGATTAACTGTAGTTGGTAATAAGATGTATCACAATGGTTCATTGGTTCCTTACAAACTACCTCATGAAGGATTGACTGACTTTTTAAGTTATATATCCGAATTTAAAGACAAACCTATATTAATAGGACATAACATTAAAAGATTTGATTGACATGTTTTATTTAATACATTGTCCTCTCTAAATATGTGGAATGAATTTTCTTCACAAATATCTTGTTTTATATATTCTTTGAATTTGTTTAAACGGGTTGTTCCTGGTTTAGCATCATACAGTCAGTCTTTTTTAGTTAATATCTTACTAGGACAAGAGTACGAGTCACATAATGCTGTCCATGATGCAAGATTATTGCTCAAATTAATAACTGACAAGGGAAATATTTCTAATTACCTTGATGATTTAGATTTTTCACCAAACTATCCTGACCAGTACCATTTGCAGTTGTGCAATTTGAAAACATATTCCAAAGTAATAAAGGAAAAAGTAATTTCAAAAGCTATGGCACTGAAAGCAGCTAAATCAAATCTGAAATTATGCCATTTGAAAATGTCTATAGATAGAGGTGGTAAAATGGGGTAATAGCATTACTGTCAGAAAAGTCAGTTAAAACAGGAGATGTCAGAGTGACAAAAAACAAGAAAATATTACAAAGAATATTTGAGTACTTTGAAAAACAATGAATTTTTACTTGGCCTACATCAACTTTTAGTACAGACACACATGTATATGAGAATTTTTGATATAACAATATATGAATGTGAATGTAGAATTCTTTACTTGGCCTACATCAATTATTAGTACATGTACATGTTTCATAATGTTAGATATGACAATGTATGAATGTCTATGTAGAGTTTTTTACTTGGCCTAAAACAATTATTAGGACACTTATCTTAATGTTAGATATGACAATGTATGAATGTATATGTAGAGTTTTTTACTTGGCCTACATGAATTATTAGTACACTTATCTTAATGTTAGATATGACAATGTATGAATGTATATGTGGAGTTTTTTACTTGGCCTAAAACAATTATTAGTACATGTATCATAATGTTAGATATGACAATGTACGAATGTGTATGTAGAGTTTTTTACTTGGCCTACATCTATTATCAGTACAGGTATGACAATGTTCGATATGATTTTATAAGACAGGGGATATGATTTTTTTTACTTGGACTGCATTAATAAGAGATGATGATAAAAGACAGATTAGATATGATTTTTTTTTTCTCTTGGCTTACATTAGTTATTGTTTCATATAAGACCATATTAGAGAAGATTAATAAAAAAAAAGTGTATGTGGAGTTTTTTACTTTGCCTACATCAGTCATAAATACTAAATACTTGCATGACGATGCAGATATGATGATATAAGACAGTGGATATGAGTTAATTCTTTTGCTTGGCCTACATCAATTATTTGGTTATATATAGGACAATACATGTACTATGGATAGTTATATAAGACTGTGTATATAATACTTTTTTCTAATTTTGCCTGTCATTAATTGCCTGTCCATTGACATAGTAGAATGTTGATATCAATTATTTCATTTGGCCTATATGTCCAGGTGTGTATTATTAAAATGATTATAAAACTTTTTTTTAGAATATGGTGAAGTGTGTTTAGTAGATTTCTAACATGTATTTGATGCAGCATAAGCTGTATAAAATATTTAACTGACTGGAGAAAATGTATACATAAATAGATAATTTTGTTTATTCTCTACACAAACCTGAATTTTTAAGGAATTTATTTTTTTTTGTTATAAATGATAAAGAATATAATAGTTCTACATACAGTGACTTTCATTCTCGGTACAGGATAATTAAAAGAAATTTAATTCTCACATGACCTTTTAAGAAATAACTTATTCCAACTTTAACTGTTAATACATTGAATCATCATTGTCAGTCCTTTCTCCTGTAAATTGGAATTATATGCAGGTGTTTAATTTTTCAGCTACTAGTCTTTTTGTTTGGGCTTGATAAATTTTTGAATGTAATATGACATTTACATGCTTTATCCAACTCTTCCCAGTAACAAAGTGCATTGACAACTTACTTGTAGCATTTTGATATTGTTTAATTCATAAAAAAATGCTACAGAACCATATACATTTTTTATTTTTATTTTTGTAGTTATAACATTGAGTACTAACAGTCTGTTGTCTACTTGGTCATATTTGTGTTGGACTACACCTGTGTTTATAGTACTGACAATAAAAAAAAAATCATTTTTTTTTGCCTTATTCTATAGTTTCTTAATTCTTTAAAACAAGAGTGCAGACACACAGGTCAAGGTCAGATGAATCATACCAGGCATACATGTACAGCTTAAAATCCTTCCATACAACAAATAAAGTTGACCTATTGCTTACTGTTTAAGAAAAACAGACCAAAACACAAAAACTTATCACTCAGCAATGAAACATGAAATGAGTCCAAGGTCAAATGCAACCTGTGAGACTGACATGTACATATTACAAACATTCCATACAACAAATATAGTAAATTTATTGCAGTATAAAAAAAACCCAGACCAAAGCACAAAAACTGAACTATAGCCATTGAACCATGACATTGAGGTCAAGGTCAGATAACACCTGTCAGTTATTCAGGTACACCTTACAGTCTTTCCATAGACCGAATATAGTACTAGACCTATTTGATAATGTATCTGAGATATGGACCTGACCAATAAAACTTAACCTTGTTCACAGATCCACGAAATAAGGTCGAGGTCAAGTGAAAACTGTCTGACAGACATGAGGACTTTGCAAGCTACGCATATTCCAAATATATATAGTTACTCATAATAAAAGAAATGAACATTACAAATATCCTAACTTTTTTTTCAAGTAGTCACTGAACCATGAAAATGAGGTCAAGGACAATGGACAGACGGAAACTTCAAATCATGAAGTATCTATATACAAAGTATGAAGTATCCACCTTCTAAAAATTTAGATATAAAGCTTTTAAGAAGTTATCTTATCCCGCTGCCGTCTTTGGATCACTATCCCTATGGCAAGCTTTCTGCCACAAAAGTCACTGGCTCGACAAAAATCACTTTAGTCCATATAATACATAATTATACCTGCTCTGGTTGTATATTACACAACCTGTCAGTTTTCAACCTTCACACAAATACATGTGCAGTTAATTACACTCAGAAATATAAGTTACAGGACATGTTGCGATAGCTTGATGAGACCGCAATCAAGCAACACAAATATACAACATAGATATAGAACCTATACCTGGAAATATACCAGTGCATCTAAATGTAAATGTTCGACATAAAAAAATTGATCCGTGATCGCATAATCATAAAAACTAGTATTTATACCTGTATTTGTTTTCATTTATGGCGAACAAAATAGTAAATTTTTTTTATTTGAACAATTTCATAGGTCTGAAGCCTGTATTCAAATTTGAACCATCATTTCTATTATTGAGCAGTATATATATAATAAGATGTGGTATGATTTTCAATTAGAATATGTAACCAGAGAGCATGATTCTACACAGTGCTGAATTGGTAACCTTGCAGAAAAATACGAAAATAAGGAGTTGTGGAATGATTGCCAATGAGACAACTATCCACCATAGGTGTAAGCAATTCTACATTCAAAATCGATTTCTCCCCATGGACTCAAACCCAAGACCTTTGTGACAAAAATCAGTCTTTCTTTTTTATTTTCCTAAGCTCAACGGCCTACGGCTAACTAAGTATCTACAAATAAAGGAAAACAATCCTGTCATATAGACAACTCTCCATCACAGATACCAATTGTCATAGAGGTTACCACTAAGGGTCATAATTAGCATTCAACAATGAGCCAAATCCATATGGCATAATCAGTTATATAGGGCCGAAATATAACAAAATATAACAATTTATACGGAAAAATATACCAGCTGATATATATAAGATTTTCAACTAAACCAAAAAAAAGTATTGCAGAAAATCATCAAATTTCATAGAATCGCGTTTTCTGGTTTTTATATTTTTATTGTTTACATAGAAACAACAGGGGGTACGATCCCTTCGGGACGTCGGGATCGGGTGTTTTTAAACTCGGGATTTCGGGATTGATCCTTTCGGGACCCGGGATATTTTTTAGAATTTTGGGATGTTGGGATTTAAATTTCTTTGAATTCGGTACCTCGGGATTTCATGTTTTTAAGCCCAGGATTTCGGGATCAGGACCCCTCTGACCCCCACCCCACCCTTAACAAAGCATTAATACAGATATATTTCCTCGATAGTGCATTTATTTTATTGTTTTTTCGAACTCCATTAAAAAAATCCTTCCAGGTCTGATGTAACGGCATTTTCAATTGAGTATTTTCATTTTGCATGTTAATATAGGGACAAAATTACCAACTTTAATGTGATTGTTTCATTTGTTTCCATAGCAACCGTTTTTTATTAGTGTTTTTTAAAGTCTGTACTCTTGCACCTTCACATCATTGATAAAACATTAATAAAATTCCACCATTTGAGCCTGTAACTATCCCTTAATTGAATATTTTGAAGAAATATCGGTAAAGTTTCCATGGAAACCGAAATAAAATGATATTTTTCTTTCTTATATGCACGGTGACCTATATTTTTTTTCGTGTTTTTTTAAAGCTTATGGTATCAACACTTCATCTCTAAAATATATCAAATTTCTATCATTTGTTTTTTGTTTAATGAAAATATGACTTTAAGCATAGAAGGTGACTAATTTCCCTATATATCTATACAAAATAAGCCGAAATTTATGTTTTTTTAACGTTCACGTAATTTTCTTATATGGCCGATGATCCCCCATTTTTTTTATATTTTCACTATATACCTTGTAGGGATCAACTGTGCAAAGTTTTGGAAAAATCTATCATTTTTATTTTAGACACCTATACCACCTTAACTGATACAACAACATTTGATACAAAATTTAACAATACTTTTAGATATTTGGATGATATACTAGCTCTCAATAATGACCGACTTCAGTATGTATACTAAAGAAATTTATCCTGTTGAGCTTACTTTAAATAAAGCTAATGCTAACAATGACAACTGCCCTTTCCTCGAGCTTGATATCTATATCATTAACGGGAAGCTTAATACAAAAATTTATGATAAAAGAGATGATTTTTCATTTCCTATTGTTAATTATCCATTTTAGATGGTGACGTTCCCTTGTCAACATCTTTTGGTGTTTATATATCTCAACTTGTACGATTCGCTCGTGTATGTAACAACATATTAAATTTTAGCGAGACAAATTTATGTATGACTAAAAAATTATTATACCAAGGTTTTCGATATCACAAATTATTCAAAAAATTTACTAAATTTTATCATCGGTATAAGGAAATAATTCGTAAATATAACTCAACATGCAGACATCTTATACGTCCAGGTATTTTACATTCAATCTTTTATCGTAATATTCTTTACAAAGCACAAACATGTCAGTATTCACCTCAAAAGCTTTCAAAACCTTTAAACAGACTTATTAAGAAGGGATATAGTTACGATATTGTTGTCAGGTTATTAAAAATTGCATATTTTGGCTTAGGGTCTTTGCATCGGAACTACACACATTTATTTTTAAAAAACATTTGTTGGCATGACATGGGTTAAGTTCTTCTCATATATTTTATGACAGTATGATACTAAACCCCTAAACTGCTCTAGAATAACATTATATTGAACTGCTCATTTGTTTAATTAACATATATCTTAACTGCTCCAGTTTTTTGCATCCGATGTTTCTTCTAGACGAAGACGAAACGTTGTAGACGAAACGCGCGTCTGGTGTATATACAAAATTTAGTCCTATCTATGGTATCTATGATGAGTGTATTTACAACCACTGGGTCGATGCCACTGCTGGTGGAGATTTATTTCCCCGGGGGTATCACCAGCCCAGTAGTCAGCACTTGTGTGTTGACATGAATTATCATTGATATTGTTATATTTATAAATTAACTGTTTACAAAATTTTGATTTTTTTGAAATAATAAGGCTTTTCTACCTCAGGCATAAATTATCTTAGCTGAATTTGGCAACACTTTTAGGAATTTTGGATGTCAATGCTCTTCAACTTTGTACTTTATTTGGCTTTTTTAACTTTTTTGGATTCGAGCGTCACTGATGAGTCTTTTGTAGACAAAACGCGCGTCTGGCGTATATACAAAATTTAGTCCTGATATCTATGATGAGTTTATTTACAACCACTGGGTCAATGCCACTGCTGGTGGAGATTTATTTCCCCGAGGGTATCACAAGCCCAGCAGTCAGCACTTTTTGTGCTGACATGAATTATCATTGATATTGTTATATTTATAAATAAACTGTTTACAAAATTTTGAATTTTTTGAAATAATAAGGCTTTTCTACCTCAGGCATAGATTACCTTAGCTGTATTTGGCAACACTTTTAGGAATTTTGGATCTCAATGCTCTTCAACTTTGTGCTTTATTTGGCTCTTTTAACTTTTTTGGATTCGAGCGTCACTGATGAGTCTTTTGTAGACGAAACGCGTGTCTGGCGTATATACAAAATTTTGTCCTGGTATCTATGATGAGTTTTTTTCGTGATATTCAACTCCAATATATTCAAAGGCCTAATCCTCATACAAATATCAAATAAAACTAAAACTGACAAATGCAAAACCCGTAACATTGTTTCATTGCCCATTAAATCTTCAGGACGACAACTTATACTCGGACAAATTTATGGACCAAGTGGGGAGAAAAGCCAACATCACTGGGTTTTTATAGCGATATATCTACCAATACACACAGAAGTTAGACCACGGATGACGTGTATCAGTATCATCATGACCCGTACACTCTAAATCATTTTCATTAACTGAATATATGGCCGGGTTGTTGTCTCTTTGGCACATTCCCCATTTCCATTCTCAATTTTATTGTTCAACGAAAGGGGAGGGGGCTAAGTTTGTCACTGGTGGTTTCTATGGAATCATCAGTTTCATAAACATATAGCAACATGATTGTCAACCCTTTAAGACAAGGTCTAAATGATCTACCTTAGTGCCTATTAGATAATCTACTTAGTATCAACAACGACAACCTAACAGGACAAAATTAAAGATAAAAGAGGGACAAAAGATACCAGAGGGACAGTCAAACTCATAAATCGAAAATAAACTGACAACACATTGGCTAAAAATGAAAAGGACAAACAGACAAACGGACAAACAATAGTACACATGACACAACATATAAAACTAAAGAATAAACAACACGAACCCCACCAAAAACTAGGTGTGATCGCAGGTGCTCCGGAAGGGTAAGCAGATCCAGCTCCAAATGCTCAATTTGCAAGAACTCATTTATACCATCTCTCGTTCTTCTAAATAAGCATTAAATTATAGAACAACGGACATCTTCTATTGTATCCTACAATTTAATCGATACTTTGGTAAGTAAATTTTAACAATAACCATAACATAGCTGTGGGTTGAACTGATAATGACTGCGATACATAGTTTAATGGCCAATACTGCTTTTTAACTGCACTGTGCGAACAGTATTTGTCTACGCAACGCATAAGTTAAAGTATACGTCAGATGATGACCTAAATGGTTTCATGGATGAAGCATAAAATCGTCAAATCATAGCGAGACAAACTTATTTTATCGAAAATAGCAAGCTTGTGGTAGAACTTTGACATCAATTAAGTGAAAAAATTTCTTGTTTTTATTTTTTGTTAAATATTTTCATTCAATACTGTTAATTAGTACTGCTTTCAATGAGTAAATAAATGAACGGTGTGATCTGAAACTTTAATGCGCAGATAGAGTGTCAGTCCTCCGTTGGCGGATTCATAGAAAGAAGCATATGATTAATGCAAAAACATTTCTTTCAAAACCCTTTTAGGCCGGTTGGAATAAATCCTTTTCAACTGATTTTTATAGTTTGTTCAAATGTCCCAATTCAAGTTGCTGTCCTATAATTTAGTGGGTTTCATTTGCTGCTATATGTCATCATTGTTTGTTTTTCCTAAATCAGGTAGTAAAAGGAAAAGGAAAGGACAAAACGAACTCCGAGGAAAATTCAAAACGGATCAAAAGCCCAAACACATCACCCGAATGGATTACAACTGTCATATTTCTGACTTGGTACAGGCATTTTCTTAATTAAACAAAATGATTGACTATATAGCAAGCTAATCTTCTGAATTGTATGACAGTCACATACAATTCCATTTTATTGACAAAAATGTGTGAATACAACAAACACCCATAATAAGTAAAAATGTCAAAAATAGGGAGAGCAGTCAACATTGTGATATAATCCTAATCACTATAACACTTAGTTTTTCTATTTTGCATTGTTTCATATTTGTGATTTTGATGCCTTTTATAACTGACTATTTGATATGGAATTTGTTCATTCTTAAAGTCATAACGATGACCTATAGTTGTTAATTTATTTACCTCTTGGTCTCATATGGAGATTTGTCTCATTGGCAATCATTCAACATTTTCTTACTTTTATACTTAAGGGTGCGATCCACCCTGACAAATACATGTCCCAGGTGATTAGGAGTGTCAACAAGATTGATAACAGTACAATGTAAATTGTTTTTTGAAGAAAGGCAAGTATTTATAGATGTCCGTTTTTGTTATATGTTCTTAAATTTACAGGATCTTGTGAAACTGATCCGCGATGAATATTGCCAATAAAGGTACAAATTGGCCTTTTATATATATTTGAAATCGATTCCATCAAGTTGTGGAATATCTAGTTCGGTGAATGAGAAAGAACAATGACTTTTTGTTCAACGTTTCAAGATTTATCAGATTTATGTGTATATATATGTCATGTACAAATTGCCTTTTTCCGAGATTTTCAGCACATTGAGATTAAACAACAAATGCAAGACAGTTGTGTCTCTTCTTATGCATATATAACGAAAAAAGAAATAATGCATTAAAGATTCAAAAATGTATAAAATTAAAATTTCAATAAAATCCCGCGAAATCTCTTGCATGATTTAGCGAATTTACGTTTTTCAGAAACTTGTTGTATATCATAGAATTGTTTTTCTCTGATGAGGTAATTCTTTTTGTTTTTAACATTTGAAAAACCTAAATTCACTGGGCGAAGTCATTATCAGCTTTTGAAGACAACATTTTTAAATAATACAACACATTCATCAAATCAAACTTCTACTAAATCATAGAGACAATTAACAATTATGTTCCTGTTTATTGATATGTTATATAATTAGTTGTTTTTTGTCGTCCGTTTTTTTTAACATATGTTTTAATCAAAGTGTCTTCTGAAACTATTCCGATATGAATATAGCCAATTAAATGTTTCAATGATCTTTTATACATGTTTGAACTCAGTTCAATTCCTATGGGATACGTCTATCCTTAGTTGATATATCTACTTTGTAGCTTTCCAAAGACCTGTATGGTTGAACTACTATATTACTTTAAAGATGATTATTAAAAACAGCTCGATGAGGTGCATGTAATCTTAATGCTTATACGATATTGTGGTTAAATAATGTAAAAATTCAGATTAATTACAACACTCATTATTATTCGAATACAGTGGTGAATTTATCTTTTATTCTTTAAAGATTTGCATTTTTTTTTAAACTATATTTTTTAATGAAGAGGTTTAAAAACTCCTGGCCATTGTTGTATGGCCAAGAAATAGAATTCTTTAGCATTACAGGTATACTTCCCCTACTCTGCATCCTACATTGTCTATGCGCCCTTTCTGAACCAGTTTATTCAATCTAAAATAAAATTGAGAAAGGAAATTGGGAATGTGTCAAAGCGACAACAACGCGGCCATAGAGCAGACAACAGCCGAAGCAACCAATAGGTCTTCAATGTGGCGAGAAACTGTCCTTCAGCTGTCCCCTTAAAAATATGTATACTAGTGCAGTGATAATGGGCGTCATACTAAACTCCGCATTATACACAAGAAACTAAAATTAAAATGCATACAAGACTAACAAAGGCCAGAGGCTCCGGACTAGGGAGAGACGCGAAATTGCGTTAAACATGTTTATGAGATCTCAACCCTCACCCTATACCTCTAGCCAGTGTAGAAAAGTAAACATATGTTTTATATTCTGAAATATTTTGGTTAAATAGATAATTGTTTTATTTTACTTTTGTTAAACAAATGTGTTAATTGAAATCATAATCAGTGTTTTCCAGGACATTTTTATGTAATTCGAAATATAACCTGTCATTTTGTATCGTCATTAGGACTTGATTTATGTAACTATTTGTCATCAATTGTAAGATACATTCGTGTTTCTAGATATTGGAAAAATAGAATATAATGTTCCACTTTGTATGACAGTTGTTATCGTTTTTGATTGATGTGTTTAAGCTTTATATTTTGCCATTTACTTAGGGACTTTCCGTATAAAATTTTCCTCTGAATTAGGTATCAGTGGGACAAAACATCAATAGTCATCAGGGCATTTCTATACATTTCGTTAAAAAGGAAGAATTTGGAAAAAAAACTTTCATACCTTTCGATTTCTGGATAAAATCACATTTTTCCAGTGGCCAGGTTGATGGTCAATTCATATTCATACTAGTACTGGAATGTGATTATTTTTTCAGGGGTAAAGTGTGCATTAATTATGTAAGGAAGGAGCTATATAAGAGGCGTATCCTTGGTGTGACTCGGCTCAGCTATTCATTATTTCACGGAAAAATGTTCGTTTAAAAAAAAAACGTGTGTACAATATTTATAACAGTCTTTCATCTCAATAAAGAATAATTGCAATTTATTAATGTAATGCAATTCAATAAATGAAAGTTGATTTGTATATTTAATCTGATTTGTTTTGATTTTTTCAAATATGAATTCAATATCGTGATAATATTTGCGACCACCTTCTTTAACCAATTTGGTCGGGGTCAATTCACAGCTTATTAACTGCTTAGAATAAATAGCTTATAATTTCACAGTATGATGATAGCTATTAATCTACTTGGAGTACATATTTTCCGACAGTGCTTAGTGGGTTGGAATGGAACATTTGTTAAAAGGTTCTGGCTTGTAACCCATAAAAAGTACATCACATGTTATATCAGTTCGTCTACGACCTTGACAGTCTTATATTCAGTTTGATTTCGTACACAAGGTTATTAGTTTATTTTTTCTTTAATTAGGTACATACAAATTCTTCATTTTAAAAAGACATTTATTTTTCTGAAAGAAACCCGTTATGGTATTTGCTAACGGTAATGCGACAAGTTTGTCTTCATCTGTGACAACAAGGAGTTCACTAAACATTACATGAAGAAATGACAATGAGATCATTACGTCAAGTAGCGTTTGTAGATGTCTTTGAGTACTTATCTCATTTAGGAAAAACGAACACAATTTTTTGTAAATGGAAGAATCCGCAATGTTTTGTAGCTGTCTTTTTATTTTGCTACATTATATTTTACGTTGTGAAGATAATATTTGCTTTAAATGCTGGAATAATGTAGTTAGATCATTGAATATTGTTTTTATTGATATCAATATTGATTTTGTTATCAGTAAATCAAAAGTAAACTAAATATTTTTGTTGTATACATATACACATTCATGGATATACAATCTTCCGATACATGTATCTTGGCATTGCACAAGGTCGTGTTTTCTCTGACTGTCTGTGACGTCTCTACACTAAATCCGTTGGAAGGGTACTGGTTGATAATTACTACCATAAAAATGAACTAAGATTGAAAAAATATACAAGACTGACAACGGCCAGAGGCTCCTGACTTGCAACAGGCGCATATACAATGTATGTTGCGAGGTTAAACATGTTTTGTGAGATCTCAATTCTCTCCCGTTACATGAGGCCAATGTAGATTTAACAAACACACATCAATACACAAAGTACAACTCAGTTTGAAAGAGGTCCGAGTCAGATGTCAGAATAGGAAACAAAAGAAAGTGAGTAAAATGACAATGGAGCATAAATTACCTTTGAGTCGTTAGTAGACAAAACGTGTGTCTGACGATCTGAATTATCCGCTTTGTATTTTAATAATTTGTAAATAAAAACTCTCTTTTTGCAGTATAAATAAAAAAAAACATGATGCATATATTAATATCAAAGTACGTAGAGAACCAATCCAACTATTTGAAACATTAACATAATAACGGGACAATATACAATTGAGATACCTCGTACAGGTAAACACTCCAGAAACGTTAACATAATTACGGGACAATATACAATTGAGAGACATCGTACAGGCAAACATCTAAGATACATAAAAAAGAGAACCAAAAAACTTACATAAAAAATAAACTACTGTGAGAATCCCTCATTTTGATAAAACTTTTTTTAAAATTTGATTCATTCAGTTACCCTTTTGTTTATTCTGCTAATTGATTCCTAAAAAGGATATATCAACGAATATTATTCTACTTAGAAACCCCTTTAAACAAAAATCAAACATACATTATACTACTGAGAAGACATCAAACATGATACCCAAATAAATATTAGGCCCATCGTTATCCTACCCGCAAAATAATGATTTAAAATTGTATAATGATTTTGGTTAGAAGTGTTTACCTTAAAACAAATTATATGGAGTCTCACCACCACATGTTGTTCTCATACAATCTACAAGGTATACCTATTAGCTATTTTGACCTTCAAACAAATTAGTATAATAAATCTGACCACCACATTTTGTTCTCGTACAATCTACAAGGTATACGGAAGGTTTTGTCATCATGGTTATATGAGAATTGTCATTCAAACAGTTGTATACTGTCAACCAACTAATTTTCGCGACTTTCACGAGATGAAAAAAAAAGCTAATTTGAATCGTCGCGAACCTTTCCTTGTCTAACTACAACAAGTTAATATGGAAATAACGAAATTAATTCGCCGCGAATTTGGATAGAAAAGGCTGACGCGTTATTAAGTATCCGCGAAAATAAGTTGGTTTATAGTACATTTAACTAGTTAATAGTAGAAAGACAAGGTTGTATGAAAGCAATAACAGGAAGAGGAAAAGATAATATGAGAACTGTAACCAGACAAAGTCAGGAATATGACGGTGGCTTATATTCGTTTGATGTTGTAAATCCTTTAATTTTGCCACTGGATAAGGGACTGTTCGCCTTAAATCTTCCTTTGGGTTATTTGACCTTTGTAAATTATTGTAGTTTTAATTTTAAGATAAAATACTACGCACATCGTTTAAAATTTTCAATGAAATAGTTACCTTGATATATTTACTTTTACGTATTTTCATTATTTTGAAACTTGAATACATATTATCTGAGTACTAATATATCTCATTTAAAATTGCGCCTTTTCAGAATATAAAGGACTATGGGTAATCTTATTGTTCGTACACCATAATTAAATCAACGTCACGTCATTGGTTGAATTTCCATTATTAAGAGCATTTAAACCAATCACAGCGTTTTGGTGTACGCTTTTGAAAATATTGCCCAGGATGCATTATATTCTGAAACGGCGAATTGCTTGATGTGGATAAAATAAGAGTCTTCAGTTCAATCCCTGTGCTGTATCAAGCTATTATTCTAGTGACATAAAAATAGTTTTGGTTGTTGTATTTCATGCAATCTTCACAATAAACACAGGATATACTATTATATATTTTATTATTTTATCGACCGTAATGACCCTCTATTAAAAGAGGGACGAAAGATACCAGAGGGACAGTCAAACTCATAAATCGAAAATAAACTGACAACGCCATGGCTAAAAATGAAAGAAAAAAACCGACAAACAATAGTACACATGACATAACATAGAAAACTAAAGATTAAGCAACATGAACCCCACCCAAAGCTGGGAGTGATCTCAGGTGCTCGGGAAGGGTAAGCAGATCCTGATCCACATGTGGCACCCGTCGTGTTGCTTATGCGATAACAAATCCGGTAAATAGTATAATTCGGTAGGTCACATTCATGAAAGGGAAGGGGATTGTAGTTACGATGTAAGGAATATATCCGATATCATTTGTGAAACGGTTATTCCATAACGGTCCACCAACTCGTGATGGCGTCCGTAAAATTTACAAAGGGATGATTTCAACTTCGCCATTTGGAACTCTTGGTTCAATAGCTTCCTTGTGAGCAGCAACCCTCTATTAAGAAAATCATGATATGAAATGCAAGTACCGGAATATTGTATCAATTGGGAGATATATACCCCGTATGCAGGTGCTGCTGGAATATTGCTACTCAGAAATGTAAAGTTCACAATCGGAAAGCTGAAATCATCTCTTTTGTTGTAAAGTTTTGTTTTCAACTGACCCGTATTGTCAATTTCTAGATGGATGTCAAGATATGAGGCCGATTTAACTGTATCTGTAATATCCTTTATCTCTTGTTCGATGGGATAGATGCGTTCAACATAGTCACCAAATTTTGAATTATTTTGTGAAAGAACATCATCTATATAGCGGAAAGTAGAGTTAAATACTGCTTAAATATTGCTAACTTCTTATCTTGTTTCCTAAGAAGTTCCTGTATGAAGTCAGACTCATAATATTAAAGACACAAGTCGGCAAGCAGTCGGTATTTAACTACGGTATTAAACTACGGTGCTCCGGAAGGGGAAGCATACCTTGGTCCACACGTGGCTCTTGTTGTGCTGCTGGTGTAAGTACTAACCCGGAGATAAGTATTATTTGATGAGTCACATTCGTGGAAAGAGGACGGGATTGTACAGTTATACCATTTCCGTGTTCATATTTGAATTCACCCTCAAATAACCCGAGATGGTGTCCGTAATGTTTGCAAAGGAATTATTCTCCACTTGGAACTCTTGGTTTAATAATTTTCAAGAGCAGAAATTCGCTTTCAAGAAAATCATGTAGGAAATACTAGCCTTGGAATATCATATCAATTAGAAGATATAAACCGGTATCTGCTCTTTGGTCCGGTTGTTGTCCCTCTGACATGTTCCCAATTCAAATTCTCAATTTTATCAATATGAAGGCACTACCCTTATGAAAGTGACACGTGTTCACAATTGGGAAGCTGAAATCTTCTGTTTTGTCGTAAAGTTTGGTTTTATTCAACCGACCCTCATAGTTTATTTCTAGATGAAAGTCAAGATAGGAGGCAGACTTATTTTTGTGTCCTTTATTTCAAGTTTGATGGCTAGGGAAAAGTTATATGACAAAAATACCGAACTCCGAGAAAAAATCAAACGGAAAGTTCGTAATCAGATGGAACAATCAAAAGCTCAAATACACCAAACGAATGGATAACAACTGCCATAATCCTTACTTGGTACAGGTATTTTCTTGTTTGGTAAATGTTGGATATAACTTGGTTTTATATTTAGCTAAACCTGTCACTTGTATGACAGTCGCTTAACATTCCATTATATGCATAACGATTTGCAAACAAAACAATCAGACATAATACTAGGTAAAAATGTCTAAAATAGTGGTATCGCAGTCAACATTGTGTTATAATCTTAATAACTATAAAACAAACAAATATCAATTAAAGAAACATAAAAGGCATATAGACAAAACACATTAGCAAAAACGAAAGACATGCAAACAAAAATTTACCATTGCACAAAAACACAATGACGGAATGTAAAAATACAGCGCCATGTAATATGTAACAATGAAACATAAAAAGGAATATACACAATTACATCAGCAAAAATGAAAGCCAAGAATACAATTGGTTTGTACCATGGATGTATCATTACAGATCCACATCAAATGGATATCACCAAAAACAGAATAATCAGTTAAAGAAGTATTCATAAAGACAAATAAAAGAATATTATGTATAACACGTTATTAAGATGATAAACAACGTACCCAAAATCTATACTTTAAGACCATTGCATATTATATAATTAGTGAAGTTGATACGGAATATTTATCAACAAGATACTGGTATCTTTCAATGAACTTGTTTTAGAAAAAAAAGAGATGCTCCTAAACATAGTCCTTGTTTGTCAAATTTGTATTCAGACACTGGTGACGTTTTACACAGTCAGAATATCAGCTGCAAGCTCTTTAATACCGTATACCCCTGGTTCGTCAACTTTCTATTTGAGATTCTGGTGATGTTTTACAATGTCTGATTAGTAGCTGAAAGCTCTTGAATACCGAATTTCCCTAGTTCATCAACTTTCTCTTCAGACACTGATGGAATTTTCGAAAGTCTGAGTAGCAGCTGAAAGCTCTTGAATACCGAATACCCCTTGGTTCATCAACTTTCCTATTCAGATACTGGTGATATTAAACAAAGTCTAAGTAGCAGCTGAAAACTCTAGAATACAGCGTTATTTTACGAATCTTTATCATTTTCAACAGGAATTCTGAAACTTTTTATTAATTATATCGTTGTACTTTGTTTTAGAGTAGTCGCAAGATCGTGTTTATGGAAGTATTATGATTGTCAGTTAAAGGTAATAGATATATCTGTAAAATGTAATGAAAATAGGATTGGCGATACAAAAACCAGTGGTGATCAAAGATGTGAAATATAAGAAAAGTTCAAAAAAAAGTCATACAGATTTCAATCAATTATATATAATTAAGGATAGCACTGTCTTATTATGGTTTATATTCAGATCAAGATGAGTTTTAGATATCGCATCGTATAATTGTTTAATAAATAAGCAGTCAAAGATTTGAAAAAAAATATTATCATGCCCCACTTACGAAAGAAGAGATGCCTTATGTTTTCTGGTCTGTTATACGATTATTTGATTTTCTTTGAATTATTAGATACTAGTATATAATTTGGTCACATGATGTTATAGTATAAACAAATAAGCATTCAAATATAAGATCAGTTCGTTTGTAATCAGAACAAACTACGATTTAGTTTTAGCTTTGGAATTCCGTCTACAAGTTTATATGTTAACTATGTGTTAAAAAAATATTGAATGTAAGATATCGACCCCGTATTTCTGCATGGTATTTTTCAACAGTAGCGCAACTAGCTCGGATTACACTAAAATGGTAAACTTGACAACTATTGCTTCTTTAAATATTACATCAAGGAATAACAATAACTTCACTGATAGAACATGTGTAATGCCTCTAAGTATATACCTATCTTATAGTATAACGTCAGCTAGCATTTGCATATGTTTGTTAGTACTGATCTTCTCGTTTAGGAAAAATAAACAAAAATATTTTAAATGGAAAATGTCTCAACGTTTTGTCGTCGTCTCGTCATTTTGCGATATTATGTTTTACGGAGTACAGATGGTATGTATCACAAATGTCGGAATTACACGCACTGTTCCTTCACATGATCTTTGTACAGTGTATGCCTTTTTTCTACTATTTTTCGCTTATGCACAGTGCCGCTTGAGTATAGTCGTTGCTACAACAGCATGTATTAGAATTATGAAACAGAAACACTTAAAGCTAGGAATCTACGATTGGAAGCTGTTTGTGTTCATGTCTTTGGACGGGTCAATAATATTAAGTGTAGTTGCTTTCTATGAAGGAATGGATTTTAATGGCATATAGTAAGTTAATTTACATGATTTATGTATATCTTATTTTTAAATTCAAATCAATAATTACCATGTTAAGAAAGCAACACAAATCTGACGGTTTAAATTGAATTTGATTTTTCATCATTTCTTTTTAAAATATTTGAATATTATAACAAGTAGCAGGATGTGGTAGTGGTGCCTTTGAAATAACTCTCGACCAAAGACCATATAAAATATTTTTAAATATTGACGACTATTTACAATTTACATACACTGATATACTGGTGTAAACGCATTCGTCGATTTAAACAGCTTCAACATGATAAACAATATATAATCTAACTAAAAGAAAGAAATATAAATAATATGCATGTTCAGTGGTTGTCGTCAGTTTATGTGGTTCATAAGTGTTTACATGTTTGTTTAGGGGCCAGCTGAAGGACGCCTCCGGGTGCGGGAGTTTCTCGCTACATTGCATACCCATTGGTGGTCTCTGGCTGGTGTCTGCTCTATGGTCGGGTTGTTGTCGCTTTGACACATTCCCCATTTCCATCTCATATTTTATTTTCGTTTTTCGTTTTTTATATAGATTTTACCGTTGGTTTTACCGTTTGAATGGTTTTACACTAGTAGTTTTTGAAGCCCTTTATAGCTTGCTTTTCGCTGTAAGCCTAGACTCCGTGCTGAAGACCGTACCTTGACCTATAATGGTTTACTTTTATAAATTGTGACTTGGATTGGGAGTTATCTCATTGCCACTCATACCACATCTTCTTATATTATATCCATATTCTATTTGTCTTACATAATATTTTAAGGTAATGATTGTAAGAATGTCCTTAATAGATCTAAAATACGATAATTCTTAGAATTGTGAAAGGAAGATCAAACAGTACCGTGATTGCAGAGTACAGTAAATTTCTTAATAAGTACCTATTTTTGTTAAAAACAATGTTGCTATAAGAGGCCAATCGTAAATTGTAGTGCTCAACAGGGATATAAGGCCTGGAACTATCAACACGTACGTGTGCACACACTAGTCTGAAAACCGCATCGTTAGTCAGTACAAATCAAGTAATTTTCGGACACAATAACAAATAATGAAAAAAAAATCAATGCTTAGACGTTTATGGGGACACAACTACCGATTTACACCATAAGACTTAATTTTCTCTCGGAACAAGAAATTTACACCAACATCTTTTCTTGATATGGTTAATGCCGTTTGGGACACGTTTTACCTCAAATACATTATCCTATAATTACACATTGGTACACATGGAAAAAATACAATAACAAAACTACCAAATGGCAAGAAAAATATAGCAAGGGGAAGTCCATTACAACTGACAAAACCAAAACCTCGACCAACGTTTTTATTTAAATCAAATTTGCTTTCAATCTCAATGACCTAATTAAAATGTATCATTTCAATGCAGGTTTATTGCATTGATTCTCTCAATTATTGATTCATAAAATGTCATTGTATAACGAAAAGATGATTTTTTTTTATTCCAGCTGCGGACTTAAAGAAGGAAAAGGAGTATTGTGGAACTTTTTATTAATTTTCATTCCACTTGCTATAGTTCTCGTCGTAATGACTGTTATGTACTTCCTTATATGGTTTAAAATTTATACTACATCTAAATCACTAAAGGAAACCTTAGGAGAGCAGAGTAATACCACAAAGCGAATAGTCGTCGCAACAACAAACATGTCATTTTTTATAATTGTCTTTATTCTGAGATTTTCAGTCCCGGCCGTTCATGCATTTTGGACATATATCGACGAACCGCCAAAAATATTGCTTGATATCATTGCTTGTGCTACTTCTGCTGGCGGAATTTTTAACGGGATGATATATCTGACAATTCGCCGTGAACATTTATAATCTATGAAATATATTTTCGAGGATAATTGAAAATTGCAATTAACATGATCAAGCAGTAAAAACCTTAGAAATCTGCTTATCAGTCTTTTTATTTCAGAATAAGGTTGTTTTTGTTATATCATTAATAACCTGTTTATACAGAGATATGTCTCGCGTATTTATTATTTTGATCATGCAAATGTTCAAATTAAAATAGCAGTTCTTTATTTTTGTGTAATTTATGCAAATTTTCAAAGTCAATGAATCATGACTGAAGGTACAAGGCTAAACAATCTCCATGGAAATGAGATGTGACTATACTGATACAACTGTATACCGAATACCACTGAAATCTCATTCCCATTAAACAAACACAACTCTCGCTTGTAAACCATGTAAAACTTTCAATGAACCATAATGAGGGCGAAGGGTTAAATAATCTTGTAAGTTCCAATACATTTGTTTTCCAAATATCACTACTTAACATCACTACTTAACATTTTTGGTTCATCTTAAACTGACCTAATCACAAACTGATATATATAAATGAAGCAAGAGTTCCAACGTCAATAAACCATGATTGAGGGGACGGTGCCAAATAATCTCCATGGAAAAGAGATATGTCAATGCTAAAACAATTGCATACCAAATATCACTGACCTACCACTAGTATTCCCCATAAACTGGCATACCCACAAACTTATAAATGTAAACTTAGCAAAAGTTTAAAAGTCAATAGAACATGACTGAGGGGGCGGGGCCAAATAATCTCCTTGGTAATGAGATGTGCCTATTCTATTACAACTGCCTGCTTATCATTTATCATTGTTCTGCCACTAGTGGTACAGCATAAACTAGACCTGTTCACAAACTAATGCGTTCTTGATGACAACCCGCCGTCTACTCCGGAAACAGCATATCCATTTCTCGCTTTTCGACTTCGACAACACGAGACAATAAAACCAATTATCGAATGACGACGAAATTAAAGTAAATAGCTAATAAAATTAAATGTACTTGATGAAACCTAATAAAAACGATAATGATCTAAGAACTATGAATGATTTTCCCATTTTGATTTTAAAACTAGACTGTTTTCTCTTTGGTAGACAGTTATATTTCATCACTTCTTCACTTATATGTACATTATGTTTCTAATATAAAAAAAATCAAATTAATTGCTGTTATTAAAGCATTATCCCATGACACACTAACCTATACTTTATTATTTACTCAGAAGCAAATGTGTAATAATTCTCAACCGATACTTCAATATTTTACCATTAGAATTAGGTTTAGACTGTTTTCTGAACACAGAGTACATAACTAGTAAACAAAAAAGAAATAGTATTACATAGATGCGATAAATATTCTTAGAACGGATTTTTTAAAAACAACGCTGCTGATGTTGTTAAACATGTAAAAGGCACAGAGTAGCTAGTGTTCCATTTATCAAACTGCGTGTTTAAATCTTATTTCAATTTGTTAGAAGGAAATAAAGCCATATAAAAAACCCTCATCAAATACAAATACGTGTAGTTAATTCTAATTGTATCATTTACAAAACTTATCAATATATTAATACTTTACAATCATCTTGCCATTCATGTTGCATAACCAGCCCAGTAGTCAGCACTTCTGTGTTGACATGAGTTATCATTGATATGTTCATAATTATAAATTAACTACTAAGGCTTTTCTACCTCAGGAATAGATTACCGCGTCCTCGTGGGATAACTATTACGTATACCGCTGTTTAAAAGTCATAACTTGATTGAGAGAAAACAAATCAAGTTACAGATTAAAACCGATTGAAACACATCAACTATAAGAGGAAAACAACGAAACAACAGAACACTGAAGTACAACAAAAACAAAAGGCAATGCAACATACATACATATAAACGAACTTTTAAAGAACAACTGCCGTATTCCAGACTAGATACAAGCCGTTTTACGAAAAAATGGTGGGTTTAACCTAGTTTTGTGGCTAGCTAAACCTCGAACTTTATGGCATGATAAATATATACCGGTCGCTAAAAGACAACATTACATGACGTTAATACAGTACAAATGACTGCAAAAAGACAGAGAAATACATAGATAAATGATAAAATAATACATGTCGACATGTTAACCACAGAATAATAACCAATAACTAAAATTAATTAAGGACAGTACACAAAAACAGCAAAATAGAATTAGGAATTGTATGTCTGTCACACGGATGTATCAACCCACAAAAAGCAACGTCACAGGTAAATTTCTAAAAATTGATTATAAAGCAAGATTATGTTTCTAATAATGTTATATGATATATTCTATAACAATTACAAGAACATAGATTTACTTGATCAAAAAGATTTGTTCAGAAATTAAAAATAGGAATTCAAATCATCGACGCATCTTGGCATCAGGTAATCCCTGTCAATGGCTGATATAAGAAGGTACTAGTATGCAAGTATTTGGTGCGGTTCGTGTTGTTTGATCTTTAGTTTTCCATGTTGTGTCATGTGTGATAAAAAAAATTGAGAAAGGAAATGGGGAATGTGTCAAAGCGACAACAGCCCGACCATAGAGCAGACAACAGCCGAAGGCCACCAATGGGTCTTCAATGTAGAGAGAAACTCCCGCACCCGTAGGTGTCCTTCAGCTGGCCCCTTAAAAAATATGTATACTAGTACAGTGATAATGGACGTCATACTAAACTCCGAATTATACACAAGAAACTAAAATTAAAAATCATACAAGACTAACAAAGGCCAGAGGCTCCCTCCCCTATACCTCTAGGCAATGTAGAAAAGTAAACGCATAACAATACGCACATCAAAATTCAGTTCAAGAGAAGTCCGAGTCCATTGTCAGAAGATGTAACAAAAGTAAATAAATAAAATGACAATAATACATAAATAACAACAGACTACTAGAAGTTAACTGACATGCTATTGTTTGTCTGTTTGTCTTTTTTAATTTTTAGCCATGGCATTGTCAGTTTGTTTTCGATTTATGGGTTTGACTGTCCCTCTGGTATCTTTTGTCCCTCTTTTGAAAAGTAATGATACAGAGACAAATCCGTAAGTGACTAGAACCCTTTGTCACTCCTGTGATTGATGCCGTAAGTGTTAAATTGTAATGTCTACAAAGGTATCATGACAAACGCATTTAATCCCAGATTATCTGTAAATGTAAACTGTAAGTTCATCTATCAGAAACATACTGGGAAAAAATATATAAACTTTCAAAAGTTTACTTAATACATAATCAATTAATCTTAAAAATGTCCGTCAAAGTTTTATAAATTCTATGAAGGTTTGACAAAGTAATTGATGTGTAATAAATTAAAGCCCCAGACGGTATTCGCTTGTTGCCAAAATTATTGTAACCTGAAAAACATAAACACAACCTGAGTGTTAACTGTAAAACAAATTACTAAGCTTTTTTTATCAGTAAAATACTGAACAATGATATCCAATATTTTCAAGCGTTTGCTCTGGATACTATAAGTTGGTCATTATCAAGCTTCCGTCCAATTTTTATGAGATTTTGTGGTCATTTTTATAAATTTCCCGTTTCATGAGTTTATAAAACTTTGAATTTTTTCGAAAAATAAGGATTATCTTATCTCAGGCATAGATTACCTTAGCCGTATTTGGCACAACTCTTTGGAATTTTGGATCCCTAATGCTCTTCAACTTTGCACTTGTTTGGCTTTATAAATATTTTGATAAGAGCGTCACTGATGAGTCTTATGTAGACGAAACGCGCATCTGGCGTACTTAATTATAATCTGGTACCTTTGATAACTATTATGAGATTTGGTGACAGTTTCATGAAGTTATTGATGACTGAAAAACTTTTATCTCGGACTGAATCTGAAGATTAACTGTTAACAAAATGTAGATAGATATAGGAAGATGTGGTATGAGTGCCAATGAGACAACTCTAAATTCAAGTGACAATTTATAAAAGTAAACCATTATAGGTCAAGGTATGGCCTTCAATGCGAAACCGTGACTCACACTGAACTGCAAGCTATAAAGGACCCAAAAATCACTAGACGTGTAAACCCATTCAAACGGAAAAACAGCGGTCTAATTTATATAAGAACGAAAAACGAGAAACACTTTTGAACCACACAAACAGACAACCACTGAACATCAGATTCATAACTAATGAGTTGTATCTTATTTCATAATTGATTTATTGTATTTTATTTCATGATTAAGCTGTTGGGCCTTGTTTTTCCTTTAAGCATAAAACACGAATCTCCGACGTTGATGTGATTGGATACAACTTCATTCAAAAGAGGGGCGAAAGATAGCAGAGGGACATTAAAAAAAGTCCAGTTATCAGTAAAATGGAGGGAAAATTCAAATATTTTTTAAATATAAATTTTGCTCTGGGTACTGTATGTTGGTTAAAAACAAGTTTCTGTCTAAATTTCATAAAATTCCATGAAGTTTGTTTAAGTTATTAATGTCTACAATCACAGACTGAACCTAAATGTGAATGCAGCCGAAGACAGAATATACATGATAGTAATTGTTTGGCAAATATGTACGTGTGCTACATGTGGATCAGAATCTGCTTACCTCTCCAGAGCACCTGAGATCACCCCCAGATTTTGGTGGTGTTCGTGTTGCTTAGTCTTTGTTTTCTATGTTATGTCCTGTGTACTGTTGTTTGTATGTCTTTATTATTTTAGCTATGGTGTTGTTAGTTCATTTTTGATCTGTGAGTTTTGAATATCCCTCTGGTATCTTTCTCTCCTCTTTAGAAGGAAGATGTATTCCACCTTAACAATCACACCAATGTCGGAGATACGTGTATTGTGCGTATATGAATAACAAGGCCCAACGACTTAATTATGAGATGAAATACAACTCATTAATGTAGATATAAAAGTGAGTAATAGCTGTCCAGTTATTTCATTTTTTGTTTTGGCTTTAATTGATGAGACAAGAACAAAACATAAAGAAATAAATCATTTGTTTCGATATTCGAAATAAAGTTACTTGGTAAGCACTTATTATATAAACTTCATAAAAGAGGATGTCCATTTTTTTCTCTAGTTTCATGACAATTAAACCGAGGAAAACCAAATCAGATTTTTTTTCTACTTGCCTGGAAAACAATGTTTTCTTTAAATAATGAGATCAGAATAAAATACTATTTAATTTTACTTCACATAATGTTCCGATATGGAAGCAATAAATCAACAGAACTTCACATTATTTGTGTCGAATGTTAAAATTTGCGTCATATTCATTTTATAGTATGTGTATTTAAATCTAATTAACCGACAAAACTTTAAAAATTCTTAAACAATACTGTGTAATGGTAGGAAAGAAATATCAAGTCTCAATAGAAAGTAAATGTCTTTTTAAACATGTCGTTATGAATAATCAAGGTTTTTGAGGAAAAAAAACACTCATTTTAAATTTAGATAATTAAGAGTAGTATGTCCTTTATTATATGCTATATGAAAGTAAAACAAACACAGAAATGATGGTAATTGATTGAATGGATTAGATTTTTGGTTCTTAGACTCCACTTTTAAGCACCGCATTTAGGCTATTTCGTGACGGCCAGTTTTTATTGGTTGAGGAAGCCGGAGTCCCGGAGAAAACCACCGACCTTCGTTTGGAAAACTGACAATCCTAGTGAATTAAGATTGGAGTCGAGTGCACCCACACGAGCGGGGTTCGAATTCACAACCTCATCTGGATAGTGAGTACAGTAGTTACTACTTAGACCACTCGGCCACCGAGACCCCGTAGTTGATTGATAATCATTTGTTAAACTTCATACACAAACACATAGATTACTTGTTTGAGTGTGAATTCACATTATTATAAGACGTGTCACGGTACTTTTCTATCCCAAATTCATGTATTTAGTTTTGATGTTAAAATTGTTATTCTCATCGGATTTTGTCTAATGCTTAGTTCGTTTCTGTGTGTGTTACATTTTAATGTCGTGTCGTAATTCTCTTATATTTAATACGTTTCCCTCGGTTTTGGTTTGTGACCTGGAAATGGTTTTTTCTATCGATTTATGAGTTTTGAACAGCGGTATACTACTGTTGTCTTTATTTACTTAGTTTTTAATAGAAAATAATGGATACTTTGAAAAAAAGGTAACTTGTAATAGGAATGTTAGGTTGAAAGACCTTTTCACCATAAAAAAAATATATAGTTATCATGTACGGATTTTGTTTTTCGATCCTCTTATCTTTTTCTTGAATAAAGTTTAGAGTCTTTTAATTGAACATAAACCTTATGACAAACAAATATAATTTGTACTGGAATCCCTTTTGTCTATCCAAGGCAACTTATTTTCCCAAAATATTTTATTTTTGATATAAACAGGAAAGATTTGAATAGACGCTTTGTTAAAACACTGTTTATGTTCCATAAGTTATACACAGATAAAATCATATTAATAAGAAATTACGTGCTTTCTTATTGAGCCCCAGTATAATTTCTTATTATTTTTTCTGGTATAAGTTTTTGACTATATTTCTATTGTAATCAAAGAGCTTCAATGTAACAAAAACTTTATGACAAAAACTTATACTTTGTACAAGAATCCCTTTAGTCTGTTCAAGGCAACTTTTTTTGTCGCAGTATTTTATTTATGGTATCAACAGGGAAGATTTGAGAAGTCTTTTTAATTAATACTGTTGTTGTTTCATTATTGATTCACGGATTAAATGAAATTAATAAGAAATTATGACTCGAAATAGCTTTTAATAAAGCCCAATATAACGTATATTCATTCTAAAGAGGACAGTATCGTTGTCTTTCATTTTTTTTTTATATCTACAAGATATCCTATAATTGTGCAATAAATTAGCTCAACCAGATCAAACCATTGCCATGACTTATACGATACTACTAAGCATGTATAATACACGTAGTATTAGAACATTTTTTTCTTATCCCGTAGCTCTTACCGTTTTATTTTAAATTCTAGTTTCTTACTTTTTAAATTGTATGATTATACTTCTTATTTGAGTATAGATTGAAAAAAAACATACAAAACATGCAGAAATTATTTTTTCTAACCTCAAGCAACTGCCTAAAACGTGTCCTATACCAATGAACATCCTAATGACTAGAATCAATTGTTTCATGTTGGTTTTTATAATTCTATTCAAGTTTAAAAGAAAAATAATAATTTACAACATTACAAGACAGGACTACAATACAAATACATGGGAGAACATACAAGACAGAGAAACACACGAATAATAGCTAACAAAAGGTACCAGGTTTAAATATATTGTGCCAGTCGTGCGTTTCGTCTACCTAAGACTAACCAGTGACGCTCAGATGAATAGAGTTCAAAAGCTAAAACAAATACAAAGTTGAAGAGCACTGAGGACTAAAAGTTCGAAAAGGTTGTGCCCAATACGACTAGGGTTTTCTGCCTGGGATAAGAACATCCTTATTATTTAGAATATTTAATACTTTTGCAAACAGTAAATGTTATAAAATGACTATAAAATAGATATGCATGATAAAACTGAAGTGGTGACTGACTACAGAACAAGAGTGCACACGCTGACATGTCTTGCCTTCTCTACTAATCATTGATATTATTTTGATAGTCCTACATATAAAGCTTTATTACAACTGTCGCATAAACTCAACATTACCCATAAACTAAACATTGACCAATGAACCATGAAAATAAGGTCAAGGTCAGATGAACCATGCCAGGCAGACTTGTACAGCTAAAAACTCTTCGTTACAACAAATAGATTTGACCTATTGTTATAAATTAATAAAAACAGACCAAAATACAAATACTTAACGCTTAGCAATTAACCGTGAAAATGAGGTCATGGTAAAATAAAACCGGCCAGACTCACATATAGATCATCAAATATTTCCATGCACCAAATATAGTAGACCTATAGCATACAGTATTAGAAAAATAGAGCAAAACTGAAAACCTTAACTTTGACCACTGAACCATGAAAATGAGGTTAAGGTCAGATGACACCTGTCAGCTAGACATATACACCTTACAATCATTTCATACACCAAATATAGTAGATCTATTGCATATAGTATAAGAAAATCAGACCAAAACACAAAAACTTAACTATAACCATTGAACAATGAAAATAATGTCAAGGTCAGATGACACCTGTCAGTTGGACATGTACACCTTACAGACCTTCCATACACCGAATATACTAGACCTATTGTCAAAATATTAGTGAAAAATGTCTGACAGGCATGAGGACCTTGCAAGGTACGCACATACCAAATATAGTTATCCTATTACTTATAATAAGAGAGAAATTAACATTACAAACAAATCTTAACTTTTTTTCAAGTAGTCACTGAACCATGAAAATGAGGTCAAAGACATTGTACATGTGACTGACGGAAAGTTCGTAACAAGAGGCCTCTATATACAAAGTATGAAGCATTCAGGTCTTCCACCTTCTAAAATATAAAGCTTTTAAGAAGTAAGCTAACGCCACCGCCGCCACCGCCGCCGCCGTAGCCGCCGGTTCACTATACCTATGTCGAGCTTTCTGCAACAAAAGTTTCAGACTAGACAATAAAAACGGATACATTTCACAAAACAACCTAATCCAGCACATAAAAATACACAGCCCAATTAACCAAAGCATCAACGCACAAAGTGACGTCACAATTGAAATTCTTAAAAAAAGCCATACAAAGTGACGTCACATTTGAATTTCTAAAATAATTCCCCAGAATAAGATAAGATTTGTAATATTTCGTATAAATTTCGTTGAACCATAATAAAATCTAATAAATGAAGGGGTGATCCTATTACTTATAATAAGAGAGAAATTAACATTACAAACAAATCTTAACTTTTTTTCAAGTAGTCACTGAACCATGAAAATGAGGTCAAAGACATTGTACATGTGACTGACGGAAAGTTCATAACAAGAGGCCTCTATATACAAAGTATGAAGCATTCAGGTCTTCCACCTTCTAAAATATAAAGCTTTTAAGAAGTAAGCTAACGCCACCGCCGCCACCGCCGCCGCCGTAGCCGCCGGTTCACTATACCTATGTCGAGCTTTCTGCAACAAAAGTTGCAGACTCGACAATAAAAACGGATACATTTCACAAAACAACCTAATCCAGCACATAAAAATACACAGCCCAATTAACCAAAGCATCAACGCACAAAGTGACGTCACAATTGAAATTCTTAAAAAAAAGTCAGCAAAACAGTCACAATAGGGAATAAGTCACGTTCGGTAATTAAAGATCAGACGAATTAATCACAAACCACAATCTAACACGTGATAGAAATGTCCTTAGTTAGTTTGACAAAGACACATCGTATGGATCAACCAATTTGTGATGGTGTCCGTAAAATTTAAAGAGTGTCCTGCTTATAACTTTGTTGAAGCAGTTTCCGCGTAAGGAGAACACTCCTGTATATGAAGTTCGTATAGTTTGAACAATCACGAGAATAACGTATCAATTGAGATATGTAAACACCATACAAAGGGATAGAGGGTATGTTACTGCTGAGAAATGGGAAATTGATAATTGGGAAGTTGAAATCGTCCCGTTTATCAAAGATTTTCGTGTGAAGTCGTCCATCTGTGTCAATATTGAGGAAAATTTCCAAGTATGAGTCAGACCTTCTAGTATCAGTAGTATCCTTCATCTCAAGTTCACTGGGATATATGAGATGTAAGTATTGGTTGAAATATGGGTTATTCAATGATAGAACATCATCAATATATTGCAAAGTAAAATAAAAAAGAAGGCAAGGTGCTTTTTCTTTTTGTCTTCTTGAAGGTTCTGAATGAATTCTGCTTCATACGAGTACAAAACCAAATCGGCCAGTAGGGGTGCACAATAAGTACCCGTTGAAATGCCGACTGTCTGTTCAAATATAAATCCTCCAAACCATATTGTCGATTAAAAAAGTCCAGCATTTTGATAATATTATCCTCAGTATATCTTCTGGTAGATTCGGTGTGGTTCTTCACAAAAAATGAATTATTGTAACCCATAACAAGAAATTTGTATCTACGATTCCCATTTTTATAGAAAAAGCTCTGTTTAATGAGATGGTGAAGTCGATCTTTCAACTGAGCATGGGGAATAGTAGTGTAAAGCGTAGAAAAATCAAAAGTCTTTATGTTGCTGCAACATTGCAAAGATTGTGATCGAAGATTAAGCAGTAGATCTTTCGAATTTTTGAGAATCAACATCTGGTTAACACCACTGTTAATCACACTGTCATCACAATAATTTTGAAGCCCATCTTTAACTGTAGAAAGAATAGTAGTCAGTACTTAAGAAACATGTTTAGTCGAACATTTTGATGAC
This sequence comes from Mytilus galloprovincialis, assembly GCA_037788925.1. Taxonomy (NCBI): domain Eukaryota; kingdom Metazoa; phylum Mollusca; class Bivalvia; order Mytilida; family Mytilidae; genus Mytilus; species Mytilus galloprovincialis. Next base: position 91,742,837 of record CM075336.1, on the reverse strand, counting down.
CCAGCTATGTATCGTTCTTTATATGAAGTTTTGTGTAGTTTTTGTATCCAGTATAATGATGGTGAAAAGTAATATCACAAAAATACTGAACTCAGAGGAAAATCAATTCGGAAAGTCCATAATCACATGGCAAAATCAAATAACAAAACGCATCAAAAACGAATGGACAAGAACTGTCATATTCCTGACTTGGTACAGGCATTTTCAAATGTAGAAAATGGTGGATTGAACCTGGTTTTATAGCTAGCTAAACCTCTCACTTGTATGACAGTCGCATCAAATTCCATTATATAGTCACCGATGCGTGAACAAAACAAACAGACATAATAGGTAAAAATGTCAAAAATAGGGGTACAGCAGTCAACATTGTGTTATCATCTTAATCACTATAAAAACAACAAATGTAACGAAGAAGCACAAAAAGGCATACATCAAATTAACATCCTCATTTTGATTATATTATACGATTATATTTGTCTATGTAAAATGCACCCATCAAGGAAGGAGGGTATGGGTACTGGTGTAAAATTACGCGTTTGAAATTCGCACAGGTAGACATGAAATAATTTTGTCGTTCAAAGTATGACGGGATGCATAAATACAGTCACGCAAAATAGATATAACAAACATTGACTTAGCAGTTAAAGTAATAATAATAAATATAAAATAATAGTGTGGTTCAAAGTATGACGTGATACATAAGTACAGAGTCACGTAAAATGTATATCACAAAAAAAGTTGGTTAACAGTAAAAGTAATATTAATGAATAAAATAATTTTGTCATTCAAAGTATGACAAGATACATAGGTACAGATTCACATCATAAAATAATTTTTTCATTCAAAGTATGACAAGATACATAGGTACAGAGTCACATCATAAAATAATTTTGTCGTTCAAAGTATGATGGGATACATAAGCACAGAGTTACGTCAAAAGGATATCTAAAAAAAAACAGACAACAGTAAAAGTAATATTAATAAAGACAAAAAAAAAGGATAATATAACACGTAATTAAGATGATAAACAACGTCAGTACGCAAAATCTATACTTCAAGACCATCGTGTATTATTTGTGAAGTTGATACGGAATATTTATCAACAAGTTCTGGGTACCTTCCGATGAACTTTTTTAGAAAAAGGACGAGAGGTTCTTTGACATACCCCTGGTTCATCAACTTTCTGCTCAGACACTGGTGACGTTTTACAAAGTCTGAGTAGGAGCTGCAAGCTCTTGAATACCGAATAAGTTGGGAAATGTATATTCCATATGCAGGTGAAGTTGGTATGTTGCTACTAAGGTGGGGGAAATTGATAATTTCAAAATCAAAATCGTCTCGTTTGTCATAGATTCTGGTACTAAGATGACTGTGTATGTCAAATTCGAGGTACAAGTCTAAAAATGAGGCGGATGAAGCCGTGTCTGTTGTCTCTTTAATTTCTAGTTCTGGTGGATATATTAATGGAACCCAATCAGAAAAGTTAGGATTGTTAATGGAAAGAACATCATCAATATATCTGAAAGTGAAATTAAATAACCTGGCTTCTTTGATCTTCTTGTTTTTGACAAGTGTCTGAAGGAACTCCGATTCATATGAAAACAAGAAGAGGTCAGCAAGGAGAGGCGCGCAGTTCGTTCCCATAGGAATGTCGACAGTTTGTTGAAAAAGTCTACCTCCAAACTCAACAAATATGTTGTCGATAAGAAACTCCAGCATACTGACCACTTGTTCTTTAGTGTAGCAGGTTTTACCTTTTTGTTTGTCACTATTAACGAAATATGCCTTATGAAATCCCAAAGTAATAAATTTATAGCGTATGCTACCATTTTTATGTTGAAAGGCATTGTGGATTATTTCTTTTAGGCGATTTTTCAATTTCACATGGGGAATAGTGGTATACAGGGTTGAAAAATCAAAAGTTTTGATAGAACTAATTTCAGAAATAGACCGAGATTTAAAATTGTCTAGAAGTTCTTTAGAATTTTTAAGAATCCACATATGGTTAATACCACTACGCGAGTAAACAGTTTCACAGTATTTCTGAAGACCCTCTTTCACTGCGGATAAAATTTTAGTCAATCTAATGGACAATTCTTTAGTGGAACATGAAGATGAGCCAGCAATATACCGTTGTTTGTACGGAATTTTATGAAGCTTTGGTATCCAATACAAACAAGGTAAGTCCTCCGATTTGGTGTTCAATGTAATGTTTATGGAAGCCATGAAGGACTTATGATTTGCTAAAATCTCATCCTTGTCAAATGATATGTCTTTGTATGTGGGATTACCTGAGTGCTCCTTTATACCCAATTCTTTTACAAGACATTCGTAGTAATACGATTTACATACAAAGACAATATTATTTGAAGCTTTGTCCGCAGGAACAACAACATACGTATCATGAAGAGATGATAGACATTTCATGGCCTCTTTGTCTCTGAAAATGGACTTTGGTCGATCGTTAACACAGTTTTTCAACTTGTGAATGCGACGTTTTATCAGAGACCTGATAGTTTTAACCCATTCTGACAAAGTGTCCAGTTCAACTTCTTCTCGTTTAGCCCATGCTCTGGCGTAGTCCTCAATGGAATCCATAATTATTTTGAAGTTATGGTTCCAATTGATGTGTTGGGGTTCTCTAAACTTAGGACCATGAGAAATCACCTTTCGGAGATTTTCATGTTGAATTATGTTTAGATCTCCAGTTATAACATGACCAGAGGGGCTGTAATTATAAGGCGAGTGGGAACAGTTACATGTCGGAGGGCTTCTTAAGTATTGTTCTAAGTCAAGGTCCTGCAATGCTTGTTTATAGTTAAATATTTTAGGTGCAATGGTTTTGGTGTAACTGTAGGATACAATAGGAACAGATTGATTTTGAAAATAAATAGGAATTTTAGATGTTACCTCCTTGTGATGTAGAACGTTGCCGAGATTGATTGCATCAATTCCTCTATTGGCAAAATCAACAGGAAGGAATTTCCTCTTTTCCTCATGTAAAGGTTCCGATCTTACTGGTTTGAAAAGTCGGAAAAGAGCTACATCACAAATAATACTGACTAGTCTGTATATTGCAGAAAATGTATTGGTGCCTCCTTTGTCAAGTGCATAATCTCTCAAACGTTTTAGAAAATTAACTGGCAGTGAAAAGAGAATAGTTCTTATGTAATGTAACCCTAGTGAATTTTCTTCGTTTTCTTTGATGTTGATACCAAAAAGAAGGACAGATTTGTGATTTTGTACAATTTCGTCCTTCAAAATTGGTAAATGATGTTGAAGAATATGTAGAGTTACCAGAAGTTCTATTTATTCCAAGCTCTGTTGTGATTCAGTGCAAATAATGGTTGTATGAAAACAATATTATTGGAGGCTTTATCTCCTGGAACAACGACATATTTGTCATGCAAAGAGGATAAAGCATCCACAACATCAAGATTTTTGAAAGGGTTAGTAACTCTTGTGCTCATATTGTATCGCAATTTTTGAATGCGCTTCTGAATGCATGATCGAATAGCTTTGATCCATTCAGACAAAGTGTCCAGTTCTTGTTCGTCTGGTTCGCGTTTTACCCTTTTTCTTGCATAGTCCTCAACTGCATCCATCAGTAACTTGAAGTTTTTTTTTCCAGTTGATGGGCTGGGGAATTCTATATTTTGGTTCCTTGACTAACAACTCTCTTAGTTGTTCATTGGTAACGATGCCAAGGTCACCAGTTATAATATGACAAGCTGGATTTTAATTGTATTGTGACGATGCACATGAGCAGTCCGGAGGCTTGGATTTCACATTTTCGAGGTTAAAAGCCTCTAAAACTCTCTTGTGATGGAAAATCTTGGATGCAATAGACTTGGTTTAATTATAAGAAATAACAGGTGTAGCTGTATTTTTGAAGTAATCAGGTATAGTTTTTTGTACAGACTTCTGATAGAAAATATTGCTAATATTTACAGCATCTAAACCTTTATTGGCGAATTCTACCTTAAAAAATACATTTTTCCTCATTTTTGGATGTAGTCGATACGGGTTTGAATAGTCTATTGTTAGCAATGTCCATGGTTATTGCCTCTAATCTATACAACACAGAACGAGAATCAGTAACGGAAGTATTTTGGGCCTCTTGAAATAGTAAAAAAAGTTTTGACAATAAATGGAGTATAATTTAGTTCTGATATGATGAATTCCTAAAAGCTTTTGAACAGACTCTAACAGACTTTTTTATACTGCTATCAATATAGGTTTTTTATACTGCTATCGATATGTTTTTTTGTACTGCTATCGATAAGTTTTTTATACTGCTATCGATATGTTTTTTGATAATGAATAATTTGAAATAAAAATTGAAAATCGTGTCAAGTCTCTTTCGAGTGTTTCATATTTCCGTTTAAATGATACCTGCTATCCATAATGCAAGCATGATATAGAAATCGAGACTCCCAATTCTGGATTCCTTGAAAAATCGAGCGTAACAAAGCGTGGTTTTGAGTTCCCATTTCCGCACGTTCTATGTCTACACCGAATGTTCCAGACATTCAAAATACCATTTCAAACTTGCTGTTCTTTTTCGTTTTAATAGTGAATAAACGAAAAAAGATTTGAAGTCATTATGTCTCATAGTAACCAGCACTCTCGTTCTGAGTATCTTCAAAGATGGAATGATGCATATATACCAGGTCCATAGATTGATAAAGTGAATTATATATTTAACAAATTATACGACACTTATACTGCTATCAATTTGTTTTTTGATGAATAAATAATTTAAAATAAACATTGAAAATCGTGTCACGACTCTTTCGAGTGTTTTTTATTTCCGATTAAATGTTACCTTGTGTATAACAGATCAAACATTAGTATATCAAGGTGACAGTACTATACGAATGTTCGGATCGTGTGAAACGACGAAGAAGAAAAATGTCAAAAAACAAATACAAATAAAGATATTGTTACGTTGAAATTTAAAAAAAAAAAAAATACAAACTGGAAGTATCACACGAACTCAATTAGATGCGAGAGCCGGTTTGGTCGACCGGTTAAGTGTCTCCTGTTATACATGCATCAGTTGCTATAAAATTCCACTTTTGTGTCAGGGGAACATCCATGTAGATGAAATTCGTAGTGTGAACATAATGTTTTAAAAAGTAAAATCACAAAAATACTGCACTCCAAGGAAAATTCAAAACGGAAAGTCTCTAATCAAATGGCAAAATCAAAATCTCAAACACATGAAACGAATGGATAACACCTGTCATATTCCTGTGATATTAAAATTCCGTAATAGCTGGTTGAGCGAATATTACTGCTGAGAAATGGGAAGTTAACAACTGAGAAGTTTAAATCATCACGTTTGTCATACATTTTAATATCATTCATCTGTGTTTATATCGGAAAAAATATCATTATATAAATCAATCTTTTACTTTCGATTTATGTTTTATCTCACTTTGACTGGTATTTGTTAGATTAAAACACCCTTTAAAATGTGAATTATTAAGTGAGAGGACAAATACACAAATGGTAATAAGTAGATTAAGATCAAGTGGATTATATTTACAGCAATTTCAGAACCTGTCAGAAACATGAATATACTGGATCGTTGTAATTTACTGAAAATATGATTTTTATTCACGTCAAGTGCTTTTCTATATCGTTAGCTAAGTAGTGTATTTTCTGCAGAGCTGGTGTATCGTTACCATTTAGCAATGCCTTATTAGATTCCACATTCTTTGACCAGAATTAAAACAGTTTGGATCAGTTGCAATTGAATTAAGATTAATCTTTTCTAATTTTGCTGTTTCCAGGAAGTCGTTAACAGAGTACTTGCAGGACCCGAGATCCTTTGATATTAAAAGTGTCCAGCTGCAATGATTACAAAGATTATATAAATGTAGTAGCTAAATATCTAGAAAATCGAAACGAGAACGGATCAGGTCAAAATTAAGATACCGTTTTGATAGTAAGACAATATTTTTTACGGTATAATAAATTATAATGGGTGACCAATCTGGATTTCTACACAAAAAGGACGAGTCTTCCCTTTAAGGACTGATACCTCAAAGATATTTGTCGTGATTCAAACTGTTTGTAATGTAACTTGTCATCGGTAATAATTAAGCCAATTGAATTCTAACCATGTTACGGACATATAAAACTATCATGCAATTATCATGATTGAAATGATAAAAAAAAAGTTGATAAGGTGATACTTCACTAACACTAATATACATTGATAGGGGTTTGATAAAAGAACCAAAAAAGCAAACAAAATATAGAGGTCAATGTGCTTGTTTTCTAGATATTAGCCATTGACATTTTGGCGGGAAAATTATCTCTCTTGATTTTTCATAGCATTATCATTATTGACAAACTTAAGTTCTCAAAAACTATATCATGTATATATAACAAAAATTTTAAAAGACTTTACACATGGCTTATAACTATACATATTAAAGATTTATAAAAAGAAAAATGGGGGTCAATGGGCAAAATGTTTTAAGGCATTCAAATGGATAGACCTAGGGGATTCCGAAAACAGAAATGGTCAAACATTATAAAAGGACAATGGTATTCAAGAAAGGGTTAAGGACATGACACAGATATTTACATAGATATATGATTCATGGTATTTTTTTTCAACTTTTTCTCAAACTTGAAAACTTATTGTTCAAATATTCGTCGTGATATACTAAAGGTATAACAATCATTCAAATGACAATGATATACAGACAACGTCATGAACCCCATGGTGAAATAAATGACTTAAAACAACAATAACAAAAACAGTCTTCAAAACACTACAATGGAACATTAAATCTGAGTTACTGGACCTCATGTTTTGTTTGTCGTATTGTACATGGTAAGTAGAAGTGATAAGTCTCTTAATTCAATATAATGATACAAGAATTAAAAGTAAAGTAATGTTTGAAACATTGCATGCTTTCAAATTAGAAATAATATAGGTATATTTCTGTCACGTAGTGTTGTCACTTTAGCGAAATTTGTTAACATTGTCATAAAGCGGGAGGTTTGGCGAGCCGTAAAACCAGGTTTAACCCACCATTATCTCTTAAAATGTCCTGTACTAAGTCAGGAATATGGCAGTTGTAGTCAAATAGTTCGTTTCTATGTATTGTGTTTTTTTGCACTTAAGTGTTCCTTTGTATTTATAGTTGATGTGTTTTTTTTCAATTTGTAACACGGATTTGTTTTCTCTCACTCGATTTATGACTTTTGAACACCGGTATACTACTTAAATTGAATTTGATATTCATATTATATCTATATATTATAAATTTCTATCCTACTTTATCCGTTTTGTTATCTGTGAAACGGTAGGACATAACTTTGACCATAGCAAAAAATTGTGGTGATTAGTAAAGTTATCTAAAAACAACTCATTAAAAGATATCAGGTCTATAATTTTGTACGCCAGACGCACTTGTCACGAATGTGACCTACAAAGTTAAACTTGTTATCGGGTTTAAACTAACGTGAGCAAAACGACCGTTGAAACATGTGGCACTGGGTCTGCTTACCCTTCCGGAGTACCTGAGATCAACCACATGTTAGGTGGGCTTTCGTGTTGCTTAGTATTAAATATAAAAAAGAAGATGTCGTATGATTGCCAATGAGACAACTATCCACAAAAGACCAAAATGCAAAGACATTAACAACTATGGTCACCGTACGGCCTTCAACAATGAGCAAAGCCTATATCGCATAGTCAGCTATAAAAGGCCCTGATAAGACAATGTAAAACACTTATTTATGTAAAAAAAATGAACGAAAAACAAATATGTAACACATGAGTTTTCTATGTTTTGTGTACTATTGTTCGTTTGTTTGTCTTTTTTCTTTTTTAGCCATGTCAGTTTATATGAAAGGCCAAACAAAGTACGATTTTGAAATTCATGCAGTGTCAAATATTCCGATATATTTCGCCAAATACAGTTCAATGTGTTTCATAAGTGTTTCTCGTTTCTCGTTATTTCTTATATAGCTTTTATTGTTGTTTTTTTTCTAATTGAATGGTTTTACACTAGAAATTATTGGGGCCCTTTATTGCTTGCTGTTCGTTGATAGCCAAGGCTCCGTGTTGAAGTCCGTACTTTGACCTATAATGGTTTAATTTCACAGGTTATGGCTTGGATGTAGAATTATCTCAATCATACCACATCTCATATCTAACAACTTTAAATATAATCAAATTACAACCAGGTGTTCCGCAGGGCGCAGCTTTATACGACCGCAGAGGTTAAACCCTGAACAGTTGGGGCAAGTGTGGACACAACGTTCAAGCTTGATACAACTCTGCATTTGGATTGTGATCAAATTTTTGACATAATTTGAGTTTCTGACACAAAACTAATGTAAAGATCATACAAATCTATTGCATTAAAGATTTCTTCTTCAAACTTTAAAAAAAATGGAATTTGAGAAGTTAGGAAAACAAAATGAAAAACTACTACCACCCCCTTTTTTTTATTAGTCCAAAACCTGACATTTCTTTATACATAATTAACAAGTAGTGTAACGGAGGTAAATCCGAACATACCCAGCATTGTATATTAAATGTTTTTGAGTAACCTCCCTAACACTGCTTTAAAATTGTCTAAATTGTCCATTGACCAAAAACCTAATTTTTCCCTTTTTTTGCCTCCAATTCCAAAACATTTTGAGCCATAACCCCCAAAGTCAATACTAACCATCCCTTCGTGGTATAGAAACTTATATATAATTTTAGAGAGATTCATACACTTAAACACAAGTTATTGTTTGAAAACTACAAAAATGCTTATTTTGGGCCCCTTTTTGGCCCCTAATTCCTACACCTTTGGGACCATAACCCCCAAAATCAATCAAAACTTTTTACCTGTGGTATTAAACATTGTAGTACAATTTTAGAGCAATTGAAATACTTTTACACAAGTTGATATCCTGAGAGTAAAAAAATACTTGTTTTGGGCCTCTTTGGGGCCCCTAATTCCAAAACGGTTTGGACCATTATCCCCAAAATCAATCCCAACCTTCCTTTTTGAGGTATTGAACCTTTTTATGAAATTTCATAGAGATCTATTCACTTAAACTAAAGTTATTGTGCGGACACCAAATGTGTCTTCGGACGACGCAGACGACGACGACATCATACCATTATACGAACGTAAAATTTTTTGGCGGTCGTATTCAAATGATAAAATGGATTGATTGATTATTTATGAGAATAGCTTACTTTTTGTGTGGGTCGTTATTAGGGTCAATGTAATCGAAATCTCTATCCATGTAGCTGGCATCCGTAATAGTAGTATTAATGTCGTCACCATCTTTACTGCCTTTGTGTATAAACCATCGGGTTTTTCCTTGTATCAATTGATCAATTCTCACCACCATTCCTTGATGGTAATAATGAAAATTATAATCTTGATACCCCATAAATCCAATCTCTCTACAATGAATGAAATAACATGTCATAACAAGAATAAGAACAACGTGAAAGAACTTTTTTAAATATGTAGTTTGCATGTACTGTACATGTCTTCGTGTTTTGTTGTTGACTATCACAGATCAATCTATGATTGCTTTCCTGTCACTAACATGATGTATACGATTTGCTGAATAATCAATAATCATAACTTATCATTTAAGACTTTAATTGAGTTTTCTATATGATGGACCTTTATGCGACTGTCATAAACGTGTGAGGTTTAGCTTAAAACCAGGTTAAAGGAGGCTCGAGGGTACAAAAAGATTAACAAAATTTAAAAACAAATTTTTTTTTACAAATTTTATTTATTACAATTTTGGTCCTCAATGCTCTTCAACTTCGTACTTTATTTGGCCTTTTTAACTTTTTTGGATTCGAGCGTCACTGATGAGTCGTTTGTAGACGAAACGCGCGTCTGGCGTTTATACAAAAATTAGTCCTGGTATCTATGATGAGTTTATTTAGTTGTTACTTTATGATACTAGTATGTTACAAAAATATCAACCAAACATTTTGATATTTTTTCACACCAGATGACTTTTAAAACGGTTATATCATTTAAAAAGTTCCAAATTATCACCCTTTGATGCAAAAATGCCAAAAGTTTGCATTAAAATTGAAATATCTTTTTAACTCATCGTTGACCGACAATACTTTTTTTTTCAAATAAGCTGTATTTAAACTAAACAATTGTAAAATTTAAGCGATTTCAGAAATTTAATACTTTTTTATTTTTTATTTCTACTGTATATTATATTTATTTCTTCTATCAGTTAAACAAAAAAGTACCTTAACAAAAATGCCTGCTTCTTTCGAAGACAGATTGTGAGCTTAAATGAACGGTGACCCCATTGTTTTATTTTATTTTGCTATAAAGTATATGATAAAGTTCATTTATAGAGAAAAATAGCGAAATCTTATATTCCAAAAAAATATTGATGTATACCCTCGAGCCTCCTTAATTCGCCATTTTCTATATAAGAAAATGCATGTACTAAGTAAGGAATTACATTAGAATTTTCCTCGGAGTTTTTTGTTTTTTTGTTTGTTATTTTACTTTTAATCAATGAAAATGAATGGGATATGTATGTTAAAAGAACGTTACTTTGAAATTATCTTCGTATGGATCTATTTTAATTACACATCATATGGACGTTCATTCAATTCTGAAACATGAATTATTTCTTCAAAATGCAGTAAGATTCTTTAAAAAAGGGTTTAAGGTTGTTTTGTTCAAACTTTTTGTGATAAGCTGTAGAAAAAATGGAAAAGCTCTTGGATGCTTTCGATAATATGCAAAGAATTTTACATTTTATTTATTTATTGTATTATTTTTTGGTGGGTTTATACTTTCTATCAACGTATATGTTTTTGAAGTATTTGATTTGCTAATTTAAAAAGTAATTACCTCCTGTAATATTCTGCATGTGTCACCGTTGCATTGTAAAGTTTCGCAAGACAAGCTTCATCTGGACAATTAACACCATGAAGACCGAAAATCGCTTTTTCCATAACTATCAGACAGCAAAACAAAAATAAGATTTTCAACATATCTGCTATTTGCTTGTTAAAGACTTTTTGTTAAACAAACTCAGTATTGTTTAACATCTGAAAGCTTATCTACCTGATCTTTTTATACTATAACAACTCTTGTGACCATGAAACTATAAATACGAATCACGCATTTATTCATTATCTTTTAAATTGTCAAGGACATTGATATGACAAAAAAAAACGTTTAATCTGGTCGGAGTTTTCGAAATGATACATGTTATATCTGCAGATTCTGAAGTACTTTGAATACAAATATTTAATATTGGTTTCAAAGAACACACGATATGATTCTATATAAACTTTCACCATGTTACTTTAAAGCTAAGTGTTAATTTGAGAACAAATACGTTACAATTGACACATGACCAACATTATAAAAAGGGCAAATACAAATCTCGACAAAATTGTATATGGCCCAGTTTAACTCTTGGCATAAATAACCAAATTATGAAAGCGCATTTTTGCATTTAATTTTACACCTTTTGCAACAAAAGTGACGGTTTAATATTACTTCAATTTTTTTTTTTATTGAATATACAAATAAATTATAAACAGGACAGCATATTGTTATTTCGTTTTAAAAAGAATTGTTTTGCCGCCGTCAATGATTGTGTTATTTCTTCATTCTGTGAATATCAGAACGAAAGATATAATGAATATGCTTTACCAAGACGTTAGTCACCGCTAGCGAGTATAGGAATACAACCTATAAAAGAGGGACGAAAAATACCAGAGGGAAATTCAAACTCATAAACCGAAAATAAACTGACAACGCGCCATGCATGGCTTAAAATGAAAAAGACAAACAGACAAATAAAAGTATACACATGACACAACATATAATATGTTATCAAAATATTTGCCGTATATTATACCGATTGATTTTTTGTTTGTTAAATTTGGTGTTCTTTTTATTTTATCATGCTAACTATGCACTATAGCTGCATATATCCACGTTCGACGTTTGGTCTCCGACTAGTTGTTGTGATCTCATTTACGATCATAGCGCATCTCATTATGTTATATTGAAAATTATAACGTGTTTCTCGTGAAAATGTTCCCTTATCAACCTGTCATATTTGCTTGCGGACAATGGAAAATTCCCCTGCTGCATGTCAGATATTGAAGTCTAAAAAACATAACCAGACTAAAATATTTTGATAAAAGCATAAAAGTTCCCAGTATTATGAGTAGTATACGCCAGACAGCAAATTAGTTGGAATGCAAAATGAATTACGAAGTCAAATAGCCTGGGGTCCTGGCTAATCTTGTCAGTATAGCCAGGCGTGTATCAATGTCCTGCCTGTTAATGGTTGGCTACTAACTTTGTCGCGCAATGTTTGTTTTACATCTGTATCCAATCAATTTTAGTTTAACATCAATTAGCACAAGAGTGCACACGCTGAAATGTCTCGCCTTCTATACTAATCATTGATATTATGTTGATAGTCCTAAGTATAAAGCTTAGTTTTATTACAACTGTCTCATAAACTTATCATTAACCAAGATAACTAAACAAAGACCAATGAACCTTGAAAATGAGGTTAAGGTCCGATGAACCATGCCAGGCAGACATGTACAGCTAACAATGCTTCTATACAACATATATAGTTGACCCATTACTTATAGTTTAAGAAAAATAGACCAAAACACAAAAACTTAACACTGTGCAATGAACCGTGAAAATGAGGTCACCGTCAAATAAAACCTGCGCGACTGACATAAAGATCATAAAATATTTCCATACACCAAATATAGTTGACCTATGGCATACAGTATTAGATAAAAAGACCAAAACTCAAAAACTTAACTTTGACCACTGAACCATGAAAATGAGGTCAAGGTCACATGACATCTGCCCGCTAGACATGTACACCTTACCATCATTCCATACAACAAATATAGTAGACCTATTGCATATAGTATGAGAAAAACAGACCAAAACACAAAAATTTAACTATAACCACTGAACCATGAAAATGAGGTCAAGGTCAGATGACACCTGCCAATTGGACATGTACACCTTACAGTCCTTCCATACACCGAATATACTAGCCCTATTGCTTATAGTATCTGAGATATGGACTTGACCACCAAAACTTAACCTTGATCACTGATCCATGAAATGAGGTCGGGGTCAAGTAAATGTCTGACAGACATGAGGACCTTGCAAGGTACGCACATACCAAATATAGTTATCCTATTACTTATAATATGAGAGAATTCAACATTACAAAAAATTTGAACTTTTTTTTTCAAGTGGTCACTGAACCATGAAAATGAGGTCAAGGACATTGGACATGTGACTAACGGAAACTTCGTAACATGAAGCATCTCTATACAAAGTATGAAGCATCCAGGTCTTCCACCTTCTGAAATATAAAGCTTTTAAGAAGTGAGCTAACACCGCCGCCGCCGCCGCCGTAGCCGCCGCCGCCGGATCACTATCCCTATGTCGAGCTTTCTGCAACAAAAGTTGCAGGCTCGACAAAAAATTAGACTGTATTTATTTTTCTTTATGAATTGATGTACAGTGTTATCATATCTAATTATCATTATGATGATAATTAGTAAGCAGAAAAGGGTTAACTCTGATCAGCAGTAACCGGGTGAGAAAGTTAAAAGTTTAAGATTTCACATGACCAAGGTGTGAATTGGATTTCACTTTTACGACCTAATTTACACATCAAAATTTATGCAAATATTTATTCAGCCTCACTTTAGATTCAGAGTCAACTGGCACTGAATCGATCACATGGTATTTGTTCCCCACCTGGCCCTTGCGACGCGAAGTTAGAATGGGCAGGGATGTCAGGCTACGAGGTCAAAGAGCACTAAGAACCAAAGCGTTGTGCCAAATCCAGCTATGGCCATCTTTAATTACTGAATATAAAATACTCAGTGATTCAAATACTTAACCAGTTTTATGAAAAGTTTATTTTTCAGAAAATTATTATCAATGATTTATAATGTCAATAATGTCACAAGAATATTCAGTTGTTATTGTTAGTGCTTTGGGGGGTTTGTTATTTTCCTTATGAAAAGAATCGTTATTTGGGTCTATTTTTTCATTATCACACTGTTATTTCCACTCAGTATTTTAGTTTTTGGGCGACTGTCAAATACAAATAGCTTCTTATCTAAGAGTGTACTGTCTGAAGTAAAAATGTAAGACACAATTCATCTTGACAAATCTGCATTGTGCATGATAAATTTTACAAGTAAAGACCTATACTCTAGTCAATTACTTTCATACTTCCATTACTAAACGACATTGTCATCCATACTTAAACGCATTATATATACTCTCAATAGTGTTAATACATTTTACCAAGGTTACTATAAAATGTTATATTGTTTTGTATAATATGTTCTGAGTTATCAAATAACAACAAAAACATCAATATGAGGACTACTTACCGCCTGACCATGAGTCAGAAACACGAAGTTATTAACCGTATATTATTTGTGATATTTTTTACTTAAACTGTTCTCTCCAATATTGTCCAAATTTTGCATAGTGAGCACGCAAAAAATGGAGATATGTAAACCCCATTTCAAACTATTTGGATATATGTTGATAAACCGAGGGATTCCAAAAGTTATATTTGATTTCCGTATAAAATGCAATATCCATGACTGCACGGGGTCTCACTAATTAGCGACAACAAGCGTCAACAAGCGACAACAAGAATTATTTTAGCGACAAGAAGCGACAAGAAGACTATTTAGCGACAAGAAAACATTTTTATTTTATTAGATATAAAGAAATTTGTATTTAATGTTTTTTTTTTTAAATATACGAGCAGATACGTTTAATTAAAATGTTTTATTATATAGATAGACGAAGAAATGAAACATTTGTGAGGAAGAAAGAGATTTTGAATATATTATAGTATATTGGTAGATGAAAAAATTAAACATTTGTGAAGATGGAATATAATATTTTGATTCATTTGCTTAATACTATACTCTAAGTGTACTCTTGTTATGTCAATTCGATGCTTTATTTGTAGAACTCTCAGCCACGCTTTGCCATCTTTATTATTTAAGCGTGTTTCCAGACCCCACGACGAGGACGTGGTTCTACCTTGGGGTCCATATAATTTATTTTTTTTAATTATTTTTAGTCATTTATTTATATAGTAATATGTACATTCCTATCTAACATAATATTTATACATTTTGTACATGGTGGTCCCATTTTGATAAGCCGTAGATTTTTACCACTAAGGTTCACTGTATTTTTGCCTTTTTTGAAGTTGTAGTTTAAGCATTTTTAATACGTTTCCGTTGGCAAGGTTTACGTGCACATGCACTTGTTTTGGGGATTGTCAGCCCACCATCTGTTGAAGTGGTGGACTCTGGGATTGCGTTTAACTTTCTCCCATGAGTCAAGAATTTTTGCAATGAAAAAGCCTTTTCTTTCTCCGATTTAATCTGTCATAGAGCTTATACTAAACATAAAAGTTGAATGGCTTCAGTCAGCTTGGTAGAGCAAAGAAAATGCACACTCTATAAAATTGAAACAAAAACAAAAAAAGGTCAACTTTCCTTTGAAGGATTTATTGAAACAAAAACATGAAATATAATTTCCTTTCTAACAGTATTATTCATTGTTCTTGATAGGAACAACATTAGATGTGGCTTCACCCTAAGGTAATAACAGTACACACAATGTGGAACATCAAATGAGATTAACGAGGCGCGTGTCCCGTTTTATTGCTACAATAACATCCAATTAACACCTTCAACTTTGTACACGTGCCAGAATATACAATCATTGTAAATAGTGAACACCTGTTGAAAACTCAAGATTGTCATTAATTTCCTGTCATCTTCAATCAATATGCATAAACATGATTAATATCGTTTAATGAGGCAATACACAAATAAAAAGATGAAAACATTCACATTTCAATTTTCTTTTCCTCTTGTTTGATTTCAGTTCTTTGTATTTCACAATTTGTGTCAATATTTTCAGGACAATGATGCACAAATAATTCATTTTGCGAGCTTAATATATATTGCACGAAAAGAGTTTTAAAAAACAAATTATAAGATAAATAATATGTTCTAAAACACAAGGAAAAGTAATCTCATAATACAATAATTAAACGTAATACTGGCTGTTATACATAATAGCTGATAAAATATTATGTAAATAATGTTTCATTTTTTTCTATCAATTTTAACTTTCTTGTCGCTAAAATTATTTTCTTTTGCATATTCTTTTAATATTTATTGCAATAATTAATTTTAATTAAAAAAAATATGTTTTCTTGTCGCTAAATAGTTTCTTGTCGCTAAAATAATTCTTGTTGTCGCTTCTTGTCGCTTGTTGACGCTTCTTGTCGCTTGTTGACGCTTCTTGTCGCTAAAATTCTTGTTGTCGCTAATAAGTGAGACCGACTGCACGTGTTTTCCGTGACAACATTAAAATAAAATTTACAAAACATTAACGAATGCGGCTGAAATTAAATCGTTACATCATGCTTATTTTATTACAACGTTAATTCAGCTTTTTGTAATGTTGTAAGTCGAAAAAGGGTTGAACAAGAGCGTGTGCACATATTTGAAGTGCTTATGTGGTTAAAACTAAGTTTCCTTCGACATTTATACCCATATAAAAATAAAGAAATGAAAGTATTTGTCAAAATAATGCAATATACTCTCATTGATTTAAGGTGAATTTCAAAATGCTCGTCAAGAAAAACAGTATGTCTATGGTTCAAAATATAAGAATGATAGAAGCACATAATTATGTAGTAGTATTGCCATGTTTTTATACCGATACATATGTTACAATTTATAGCCTTATACCACTCCGAAACCATTTCTTATTTATAATAAGAAACAACCTTGGGAATTGATCAATCTTTTCAAAATAAAAAAAAAATCCTTTCCCGTTTATTTTCATATAGATTGCACTTGAAGTTGAAATCATCCCTTCATAAATTTTACGGACGCCATCACGAGTTGGTTGACCGTTATGGAATAACCGTTTCACAAATGATATCGGATATATGTTCCTTAAGTCGTAACTACAATCCCCTTCCCTTTCATGAATGTGACCTACCGAATTAGACTATTTACCGGATTTGTTATCACATAAGCAACACGACGGGTGCCACATGTGGAGCAGGATTTGCTTACCCTTTCGGAGCACCTGCGATCAGCCCTAGTTTTTTGGTGGGGTTCGTGTTGTTTATTCTTTAGTTTTCTATGTTGAGTCGTGTGTGCTGTTGTTTGTTTGTCCTTTTCATTTTTAGCCATGGCGTTGTCAGTTTGTTTTAGATTTATGAGTTTGACTGTCCCTTTGGTATCTTTCGTCCCTCTTTTGTAAATACAGCTGTTTCATAAACGCCTCCTTATTTAATAAATATGCATACATGCATTCAAATTAACCGAGGGCAAATTAAAATTCAATGTGGAAACTATTCATCTTTTTTAAAATGACTATCTTTCGTATCAGTGATTTTGACCTTTGACCTAAGGATTAATGATTTCAAGAGGCGCAAAATACCAGATGGACATATAAATTTATGAGTCGATAACAAACTGAAAACACAATGAGTAAAAAGAAAAAAAAAAGACCAACAAACAATAGTTCACAAAAAACAACACAGAAAAATAAAGGCTTGATCAACATGCATCCAATCAAAAACTAAAGGTGGCGTCAGGTGCGTCGGAAGGGTAAGCAGGTCCTGCTTCACATGTGTGGCACCAGCTGTGTTGTTCATGCTAGTACAAACCCGTAACAAGTCTAATCTGGTAGGTCACATCTGGGAAAGGGGACAGGATTGTAGTTACGACACAAGGGACATATATCCGTTATCATATGTGAAACAGATCTTTCATAACGGTCAACCGACTCGTGATGTCGTCCGTCAAAGTTACGAAGGAATTCCTTGTCGACACATAGAAATTGAGTTCACAACTGAGAAGCTGGTCATCTTTTTTGTCATAAAGGTTTGTTTTCAACCGACAACCATTGTGAATTGCTAGATGTCAGTCAAGATATGTAGCAGTCTTGCCTTTATATGTTGTGTCCTTTGTTGCAAATTTCATGGATAGATACGTTACAGTCACCAATTTTTTAAACTATTTAGTGAGAGAGCATCATCTTAATAGCGGAAAGTAAGCTAAATGTTATTTCTAACTTATTTTCTTTCTTTCTAAGAAGTTCCTGTATGAAGTCAGCCTTATGTGAATAAAGAAACAATTCGGCAAGACAAGGCACACAGTTTGTACCCATAAACACGTTTACCAAACGTAACAAATATGTCAAACAAAAAATAAAGCATCTTGATAATTGCAGTTCTAGAAAATTTAATTAGAGAAATTAATTCTTCCCGAAGACAAGATACATCTGTTTCTATGCTATCAATATGTCTTTCAGTTTTCAATGAGGAATACATGTGTAAAGTGTTGAAGTCTTATGTTTCAACATTATTGCAAGATGAAAGAGTGTTAGATTATTTGTACTTTCAAAGATCTTTTGATTTTTTTTAGTATCACATCTGATTCATGCCCCCTCTAGAATATGTAGTTTACAAATACTTAAAAGCCTGGCTTTGATTGTTGATAAAATTGACATTTATAATTCAGAAAGAGGTTTTCTGTTGCACTTGGAAGATCAAGCAATGTACTGTTTGGGTCTATTTTTTCATTATCAAACTGTTATTTCCACTCAGTATTTTAGTTTTTGGGCGACTGTCAAATACAAATAGCTTCTTATCTAAGAGTGTACTGTCTGAAGTAAAAATGTAAGACACAATTCATCTTGACAAATGGTATACCTTGACAAATCTGCATTGTGCATGATAAATTTCTCTAATTTTTGAGTGTAAATTCACATTGCGATAAGACGTGTCACGGTACTTGTCTATCCCAAATTCATGTATTTGGTTCTGGTGTTATATATATATGTTATATTTGTTATTCTCGTGGGATTTTGTCTATGTGTGTTACATTTTAGTGTTATGTCGTTGTTCTCCTCTTATATTTAATGCGTTTCCCTCGGTTTTAGTTTGTTACCCCGATTTTGTTTTTTGTCCATGGATTTATGAGTTTTGAACAGCGGTATACTACTGTTGCCTTTATTTACAAGTAAAGACTATACTCTAGTCAATTACTTTCATACTTCCATTACTAAACGACATTGTCATCCATACTTAAACGCATTATATATACTCTTAATAGTGTTAAAACATTTTAGCAAGGTTACTATAAAATGTTACATTGTTTTGTTATAAGAATGTAAAAAGCGGTTTATCGTATCATGACTTTGACCTAAATTTCAGATTAGAATAATATGTTCTGAGTTATCAAATAACAACAAAAACATCAAGATGAGGACTTCTTACCGCCTGACCATTAGTACATGAGTCAGAAACACAAAGTGATATTAACCGTATATTATTTGTGATATTTTTTACTTAAAAGAGGGACGAAAGATACAAAAGGGACAGTCAAACTCATAAATCTAAAACAAACTGACAAAGCCATGGCTAAAAATGAAAAAAGACAAACAACAGCACACATGACACAACATAGAAAACTAAAGAATAAATCTCCAATATTGTTCAAATTTTGCATAGTGAGCGCGCACAAAATGGAGATATATAAACCCCATTTCAAACTATTTGGATATATGTTGATAAACCGAGGGATTCCAAAAGTTATATTTGATTTCCGTATAAAATATGCAATATCAATGACTGCATGTGTTTTCCTTGACAACATTAAAATAAAATGCACAAAACATTAACGAATGCGGCTGAACTTAAATCGTTACATCATGCTTATTTTATTACAACGTTAATTCAGCTTTTTGTAATGTAGTAAGTCGAAAGATGGTTGAACAAGAGCGTGTGCACATATTTGAAGTGCTTATGTGGTTAAAACTAAGTTTCCTTCGACATTTATACCCATATAAAAATAAAAAAATGAAAGTATTTGTCAAAATAATGCAATATACTCTCATTGATTTAAGGTGAATTTCAAAATGCTCGTCAAGAAAAACAGTATGTCTATGGTTCAAAATATAAGAATGATAGAAGCACATAATTATGTAGTAGTATTGCCATGTTTTTATACCGATACATATGTTACAATTTATAGCCTTATACCACTCCGAAACCATTTCTTATTTATAATGAGAAACAACCTTGGGAATTGATCAATCTTTTCAAAATAAAAAAAAAATCCTTTCCCGTTTATTTTCATATAGATTGCACTTTGTAAATACAGCTGTTTCATAAACGCCTCCTTATTTATTAAATATGCATACATGCATTCAAATTAAGCAAGGGCAAATTAAAATTCAATGTGGAAACTATTCATCTTTTTTAAAATGACTATCTTTCGTATCAGTGATTTTGACCTTTGACCTAAGGATTAATGATTTCAAGAGGTGCAAAATACCAGATGGACATATAAATTTATGAGTCGATAACAAACTGAAAACACAATGAGTAAAAAGAAAAAAAAAAGACCAACAGACAAACAATAGTTCACAAAAAACAACACAGAAAAATAAAGGCTTGATCAACATGCATCCAATCAAAAACTAAAGGTGACGTCAGGTGCGTCGGAAGGGTAAGCAGGTCCTGCTTCACATGTGTGGCACCAGCTGTGTTGTTCATGCTAGTACAAACCCGTAACAAGTCTAATCTGGTAGGTCACATCTGGGAAAGGGGACGGGATTGTAGTTACGACACAAGGGACATATCCGTTATCATATGTGAAACAGATCTTTCATAACGGTCAACCGACTCGTGATGTCATCCGTCAAAGTTACGAAGGAATTCCTTGTCGACACATAGAAATTGAGTTCACAACTGAGAAGCTGGTCATCTTTTTTGTCATAAAGGTTTGTTTTCAACCGACAACCATTGTGAATTGCTAAATGTCATTCAAGATATGTAGAAGTCTTGCCTTTATATGTTGTGTCCTTTGTTGCAAATTTCATGGGATAGATACGTTACAGTCACCATTTTTTTTAACTATTTAGTGAGAGAGCATCATCTAAATAGCGGAAAGTAAGCTAAATGTTATTTCTAACTTATTTTCTTTCTTTCTAAGAAGTTCCTGTATGAAGTCAGCCTTATGTGAATAAAGAAACAATTTGGCAAGACAAGGCACACAGTTTGTACCCATAAACACGTTTACCAAACGTAACAAATATGTCAAACAAAAAATTAAGCATCTTGATAATTGCAGTTCTAGAAAATTTAATTAGAGAAATTAATTCTTCCCGAAGACAAGATACATCTGTTTCTATGCTATCAATTTGTCTTTCAGTTTTCAATGGGGAATACTTGTGTAAAGTGTTGAAGTCTTATGTTTCAACATTAATGCAAGATGAAAGAGTGTTAGATTATTTGTACTTTCAAAGATCTTTTGATTTTTTTTAGTATCACATCTGATTCATGCCCCCTCTAGAATATGTAGTTTACAAATACTTAAAAGCCTGGATTTGATTGTTGATAAAATTGACATTTATAATTCAGAAAGAGGTTTTCTGTTGCACTTTGAAGATCCAGCAATATACTGTTGTTTGTAAGAACACTGATGCAGTTTAGGTATCCAATACAGTAATGGAAAATTTGGTCGAAATTCCAAAAGAACATAGAAAGACCTTTGAATATTCAGGATTTCCTCTTTGGTAAGTGTCGTGGGGTGTATTTTGAGTATTAAAAATGCTGAATGATAGGTCTTTCAATTTTTTTTTACAATATAAATACTTATATAATCACATCTTAGTTCATAATGGTAGAACTTCAAAAGTTCTGTCTTCATTGTCACTGAAAATGTTAACTCAAATAAAGAATAAATATTGTTGTAGAAATATGGGACAATAAAACTAAAATGATTGTGAGCAATTAAGGGTATAACAAACATTGCTTACATTTAGACATGTGAAAATAAAATTTAAAAATTCCATTGCATTGATTAATGATACACATTTCAGTCTTTTTTTCATTAGGTGTTATCTTTCTTTCTAGGTCTAAAATAGTCCATTTTTTGTAGTTGAACCTATTCTTAGAGCAAATACATATTCATACACCAATAATGCACATCTTACCTTCAAAGAAATAGTTTTCTTGACAGGTACAGATACACATCAGTACAGCATTTTGTTACTTGAATACATAATATCTGACTTCTAGTATATCATTTATTAATAGCTGGCTCAAATTTATTAGATTTTCCAAAAAATTTGACTATCAAGCATGTGACGATAGCATTTTCATTGCATACTATGCAATGTTTACATCAATTTAAACATCTTGAAGACAACCAATAGGCTTCAACCATAAAGTAGTATGGTATCTATTATATATACAAAGTTTTCAAATGAATTTTGTTCAATAGTTATCAGGAATGAAATTTTATACGCAAGACACATGTTTTTTTCTACAAAAGACTCATCAGTGATGCTCGAATCAAGAAAATTAAAAAGGCCATTTTCAATTTCAATCCATTTTAGCATGAATTAGGGTTTAAAACTGAAATGCTGAAATAACAAAAATCATAACAATAATGGATTTTCAGATTTCCCCTCCATTCTTATTTATCATGCCATCAACAAAATTTTAAACATAAATGCAAAACAAATGATAAAGTACAGATCTTGAGCTTAATTCATAAATATGTATGTAACCATTTCTATATAAATATATGTATATATAATGTCTAAAAACAGCTCCAATCAGCATTCAATCTATCTAGGTGAGTACCTTTAAATAAATATATATAAAATTAAAATTGAGAATGGAAATGGGGAATGTGCCTAAGAGATGTATTTCAGATCTACAAGTACCTGTACTGGGGTTGTTTTTAATTTTTCCGTAATCAATTTAGTGGATTAAGTAAAAGGGAATTTTTATTTCTGTTCTATTTTATGGATTTGCTGAAATCTGTGTCTTTAGAAAATTCCTAAATTTGAATTTGTAGTTTATCTTTATAACTTAAATCATGAAAGCTGGTACCCTGCAATCAATATTGAATCCCCAAAATATAAAATACAGGTAAAGACAAAAAAGATATATTTAAAAACAGGTAAACAAGGGACTCCAAAGAACCTGAGTCACTCACCTGTCAAAAAGATATTTTGTATTTCTGATTACGGTTTCTAGCTATCTAAGTATTGTTTTTGAGGTAAAATGCACATTTTTGTAAAATTATCCATAAAATTTTTTCATTATAATTACTCCTAATTCATTTGATATTTTCAGTAGTTTGCTTTATTTGTGGATCTTCTATTGTCCGGATCATTGATCCCAAGTCATTGAAATTGGTCCAGTGGTATAAGTGAAGGTTTAATATTATGGTAAAAAAATTAAGACAGACTATGACAGACGCCAAGTGATGGCAAGAGCTCACATGGGTAAAAGGTCAGGTGGGCTTAAAATCTACAAAAACATATTACCTGACATCAATTAACAGAAACAAACTATATATTGGTATTCTGAGCTAAACATCCATGAAAAAAAAACTGTCCTTATGATTATCTAACAAAAAAATCAACATTAAATAGTGAATCTCTAATAGAACAAGAATAAATGATTGTCTGAAAAGCTCTCACACATGAAAGCTCTTCACTGTTTAGTTACTGGCAAAAGTACCTCATAAAAGTGGGACTAACTACTTTGTTGGGAGGGATTGATGTACAGAGGGACAATGTGATTAAAATATAGGCTCGACTCCACTCCTAGAGTAGAGTATAATATATATATATATATATATATAATAACAGATAAGCAAACAAAAGCAATAACAAGGGCAGTTTGTTTAAAAAAATGAAACAAAACATTTTTACAAATTGAATAAAGCAAACAATGGCAGTTTGTTTTAAAAATAAGTAAACAAACAATTTATCAACTTCAAATTACAAAAAAATACAACTGTATTCTACATCCATGGTGTAATGAAACAATTGGTACTACAATGTTGAGCAAAGAAAAACGCATTCACTTCAATCAAAAAAACTTTTATACAATATAAGCACAACAAAAAATAGAAGCATCTAAAATAAAAGTGGCTATCTGGCAGATCTAAATATAACTTAGGCTGTCAATATAAAAAAGTTGCAAACCAGATATAAAACTATATAAATACAGATGGAAAACCTGATTAATAGAGGGATATAGTACATACCAATAATTCTGTGAGTTCAGATATAAAAGAATTCAATTGGTTAGTTATAAATAAGATGAAAATCAGGACACTATATATCCAGTCATATGAGAGGCTTAAAAAGGAGACAGATCAATGGTACTGAGTGGAATATTCCTCATTGGTTGCAAGTCAATATAAAGACTGTTTTAAACCTACAGTAGTAAATATGTGTTGTAAGTGCACAGCTTGATTAGCCACAAAACAAATATACTGTACATATACTTGGGTGTAGATATAAGTTACTCTCCTCTGGAAACCATTTATCATGTGACTTCTGCAAGGGATATGTGAGAAAATCTTACGTAAAAACATCTGAAAAAGAATTCAAATAGAACCCAGTACTTATACAATGTTATATGGAAACCATTTATTTTCTCTGGAAACCATTTATCATGTGACTTCTGCAAGGGATATGTGAGAAAATCTTACTTAAAAACATATGAAAAAAAGAATTTCCAATAGAACCCAGTACTTATATGGCACACCAATGAATAGAAAAAATTTCCTAACATGACAATTACTAATGCAGTTTAACTGAGTTTTAAGTGGAAATTGGGGGAAAAGTAATTTTGGGTATGTGTATGCATAGAATGACACACACTTATGTTATGTTTCAATTTCTAGCATCTTTAGCTCTGTGTTTCATTAAATCTACATATTTCCTGATTATCTATCCTAACCCATATCCAGTTTTACAGATCACGAAGGTAAATTTTGTTTTAAAATGTCTACTTTTTTTGATACTCTAAAAATGTATGATCCATATTCAAAAAGGTGGTGATAAATTCAGGAAAGTTTCGCTTAGTCACAATTTCTTCAAACATCCTAGCTGCAGTTAATAGTCTATCTCTATCCTGATTGGTTGAAAATTGTTCAGAATTCTGTGCTGACCAAAATCTTTCTCCAATCACTTCCTGTACAATGTTGTGTACCATTTCCATGGTAACAACAGCTCCTGTATCTTCCAATGTGGCCTTGTGTCTTATCCATTGCCAAACCTGTATAAAAACACATTTGTATTGGTTTAAACAGTTCAACTTGAGGTCCTCAACATGCTGCATATTAAAGTCAGGTTGATTATTCAAATACAAATTTTAACGCTTGGAAAGTACTAGTATTATTAGTCTTTTAGTAAATATTGAATTGCAGGATAAAACAATCAGTGCAATTTTAGGAAGACAAAAACAGTTTTGAGCGTGTTTTACTTCTATAAGTTGCTCTTACTTGATAAAGAATGTCTCACCTAAGAGTAAGTAATGTATCGAAAAAATTAATATACGCCAAGGTCAAAAGTCGGTAATTTAAAAATTGTATTTCAATGAAACTTGCTTATACTCTCTTGGTTGCTTCTCATTGACATTTACCCTCACAACCACTTTTATCAGATAAAAACATTTCAATCAACTTATTTGTTATTGTTACACCCATAAAATTAATTGCATTTACTCTACTCTCTTGGAATTTGTCTAAGTATAAATTCTACCACTGTATTATGTGTGATAGAATATTTAGCCACTAGTGGCAGTTATATTTTCAAATCTAAAAGGCTTGATAATTGTTTAAATTAAAATTCAACTGTCGAGAGTGAATAGCTATTGTATTCCACAAGATTTGGTGGTGGAATGTGATTTTTTAAATGATATGCAGACAGACTCAATCCTTCTATCAGAAAGTCTGCAAAAAGATAAGTTCCTTCTATGTGACATCATTGGCCAGCTGAAGGACGCCTCCGGGTGCGGGAATGTCTTGCTACATTGAAGACCTGTTGGTGACCTTCTGCTGTTGTTTTTTTCTATGGTCGGGTTGTTGTCTCTTTGGCACATTCCCCATTTCCATTCTCAATTTTACCTTATATGTGACATCACAATAGGAAATTTCAGAAGAAAACAAGAAAATTTGAAGTTATTATCAAATTTTGACCCACTGATCAAACAAACCACAAGTTGATTTAATAGATAAAAATAATCAATGGTTAAGGAAAAGGATAAATGTTGTAAAAATTAGAGAAGAGGTTTTATGTTACCTGAGATCTTGATATTTCAGCAGTTGCAGAATCTTCCACAGCACCTTTGAGATAATAATGACCTTGACCTGTCAAATATAAAGGTATCAAAGTAACAGTCTTCATGCAACAAAAAGTTTTCTGCAAAGTTTTAACACAGAGCTCTTAAAGTAGTAAAAAATTACAAACAAGGCATAAGTTGAATCTGGAATAATTTTTAATTCTGGAAAATTGATAAGAAATGATAATGAAAACTTACCCAACTGAATAAGGCTAAACATGCAAGCATTTTTCACTAATATTTCAGTATGAACTAACTAGCACTCTTTTAGTTGGGTAAGTTTTCATCATATATTTTTTTAACAAAATTATTTTAGATGTATTCATTCCTTGTTTATATTATAATCCTTAAAATAACATATAACGAGTATTGTGAGAGAATTTGCACTTCATTATTTCAATTTCAAGGTTGGTGAAAAAATAAAGATTCAAAAGTAAGGTTGAACTTGTAAAGTTATCTCCCTTTAATGACCCTATGATCTTGTACTACTTCAAAGTTTTCAACTAAGCAATGTGGATTTATCATTGGTAAAATACCAATTTTTGTGGAATTCGATAGAAAGTATTCCCACAAATTTAAATGTCCAACAAAGGACACATTTTCTCTAGGCTTTTATGCAGATTTGGGCTAAACAACATAATCAATGTCCCAGCGAAACCTTCAACATTGAGCAAAAGTTTGATGATGATCGACACTTACCTCTCAACCAGGCCTCAATGAAGAGAATACCAACTGTTATGTTGTGCCTTAAACCTTGCTGTGTTACTCCTCCCTGTAAAAAAATTAAAGAACTAGCATACTTTCGAATTGTTTTTTACCATTTATTCTCTTGTAATTATAATAAGTTTAAACATATTTATTTATAGTGAATTGGGGGGAAACAAGTTATTGCAACTTATAATAATCCCTTTCCACTTTGCTGTTGTAATTTTAATTGATGGCTGGATTCTCAAAATTACTTTTGCAACAGCATTTTGTATTGTTTGTGCTATCTACATTATCTCCCTTTGATGGTGAAACTCATATGATTAGGTGAAAAAGTAAGAACTAGCATACGTAATAATTGTTTCTTACCCTTTAGCATCTTGCAATAATAATTAATTGTAAGATTCTCTAAATTACTTTCACAACCAAATTTATTATTCATTGTTCTCTTTTAACTATCTGCCTTTGATTGTAAGATTCATGA
This sequence comes from Mytilus galloprovincialis, assembly GCA_037788925.1. Taxonomy (NCBI): domain Eukaryota; kingdom Metazoa; phylum Mollusca; class Bivalvia; order Mytilida; family Mytilidae; genus Mytilus; species Mytilus galloprovincialis. The sequence continues at coordinate 91,715,362 of CM075336.1, read as the reverse complement.
ATATGAATGAAGCCTGGCATTCTGGCCTTAACTTCTCTTTCCTTCAATAAGGCCATGCTTAATACAATCCCCATGACCCCTTTTTAAAGAGGACTGAATTACCCATTTACCTTTTATGCTCATGTTATATAAACAATGAATATGTCAATCAGATCATAAAGTAACAGTTGATTTACGATTTTAATCATTAAGGTTTGGATTATCATTGACCTTTTTTTATAAAAACCTGTGTTTTCATTAATTTCTTAATAATTTTCAACAAATTTGATAATATAAAAATATTTCCTACAATGCATTGTACATGTTGTACATATATCCAATAAACAGATAACTGTCATTTTCTTTCTGGCTCTACTGGGTTTGTCTAGTATTTTTACAAAAAATCTTATGATAAATTTGATTGTAAGTTATATTGTAATTTTGATTGCTTACAAGTTTAAACATATTTATTTATAGTGGATTGGGAAACAAGTTATTACAACTTATATTTATTTATTTTCACTTTGCAGGTGCAAGTGCTGCTTTGTAGTGGCTTTGCCTGTTCTTTTTTGAAATCAGCAAGGGTGTCTTTCATGTGCAAGAGATATGACTGTCTCTTAACATGGGTCATCCATGTATTGTCCCCTTCAAACGGCCTATCATTGTTTCTCAATACAATACTCTCAAATGGTGTCAAGGGAGAGCCGAAAATTCAGTCCCTGTAAATATCTCCCCAAAATTGGGATCGAACCACAATGCTCTAATCACTACACCATGACTTAGAAGTAATTTCACCTTTAAAAATTCTTATCAAAAGCACCACTGGATCCCAGGCTAATGGTTTCTAATAAATGAGTACGACATACTTACTGTAGGCATTTTAAGTAAGTCTTTAGCTGTGAGATTAACATCAGGTCTTTTAATTTGGTGCTGATTTGTTGTTGGTGACATTTTCTTAAACAACTACACAAAAAAATGTCTAAAATTAAAAATTTGTAAGGGTTCCGTGGAACCCAGTGTCTCGCCTACTTTTGCTGTTAATCACACACTCAACAAAAATGATGTAATAATCAATAAAATTATTCCTCTTGATACTATCTTTTGATAGTCAGAAGCTTCTGTCCAAGTTTGGTAAAAATCCAGGCTAGTTTAAGAATCGTAAAAATGTTTTAAAAACTGCAGACTGTATGTAATGTTAACTGAAAGAAAAACTAAGTCCATTTATAAGAAAATACTGGAAAAATGGAATGTTATTTTTACAAAATTTACTTCTGGATACTATCTTCTGATCATAAGCTTCTGGCCAAGTTTCGTACAATTCCAGGATAGTTTGCGAAAGTTATTAAAATTTTAAAAACTTTAACCACAGAGTGAATGTAATGTTTCCTGGCAGAAAAAACTAAGTCCATTTATAAGTAAAATACATAAAAAATGGAATTTTATTTTTAAAAAATTTACTTCTGGATACTATCTTCTGATCATAAACAAGCTTCTGGCCAAGTTTCATACAATTCCAGGATAGTTTAAGAAAGTTATTAAAATTTTAAAAACTTTAACCACAGAGTGAATGTTATGGTTCCTGGCAGAAAAACTAAGTCCATTTATGAGTATAATACGGAAAAAATGGAATTTTATTTTTACAAAATTTACTCCTGGATACTATCTTATCAACATAAACAAGCTTCTGTCCAAGTCAAGTTTGGTAGAAATCCAGGATATTTCAAGAAGTTATTAAAATTTCAAAAACTTTAACCACAGAGTGAATATTTGTGGACGCCGCCGACACCGATGGAATGTAGGATTGCTATGTCTCGCTTTTTTCGACTAAAGTCGAAGGCTCGACAAAAACATAAAATACAAATAATTACAGAACAATACATTGTATAACATGGTGTTTCGGTACAAGATTTTCATTTCCTAACCATGCAGAAAAAAACCATTATGAAAAAAAAAAAATTTTCATTGTATCTTGATATTTATTGAAAGATCCTTATTAATGACCTCATACCTGGCATACAAATAAAAATGATTGATAGATGATTGCTTAAGATGCTAAAATTCTTGACAGCACAAAAAGGCTATTATCTATTCAGAAATTATTATTGCAATCATTGAATCAGTGATTTAAAAGCCATATTTATCATAGCAATTTCAGAAAATGATGCATAAAAAATTGCTAAAGATGTTTCATATGTGAATTTTTATTTTTAAGAAACATAACTTCCCAATAATTCCTAAATAGATATCACAAAGACAGCAAAATAATAGGTCATTTTATAAAATGAAACGAGCCTGTTACAAAGCATTATTTGTATTCTTGCTTTCAGACTGGGGATGCTGTTATTGTACGTCTAAATCACTCCATCTAGTGGTTTGTTAAATGCCTTATTTCCAACAGTATGTAGAAAACTAGTGTAGAAAGAGAAGATTGTGTTTTAAGGTAGATTCAAGGTATACCGCCATCTTGGATTGTACAATCACAGTACAAAATCGGTCTAGTTATTTGCCCAAATCTGTAAATTTTGAGACAGATTTGCAATTCAATGGTCAGACTGTTCATTTATATGGGGACGGAGTCCCCTATTACAGTAGAAAATTCAATAAAATAAAAAAAAAAAAAAAAAAATCGGGAAAATTTCCCGAATATTTCATTGTACTAATGAACTCAAAATCGTTCAATTTTTTTATGTCGCGTTTTTGAATTTCCGGATCTGCGCAGAAATCTACTTCCGTTTCCGGTCTTGTTTACATGAGACTTTGAACAAAATGTATATTTATCAGTCTAAGAAAGGAACTAATACTAATTCATTTTAAAAAAAAATGTTTGTTATTAAAAAACGTTACCTGATGACAGCGTTTCTTTGTTTACATTGAATATGACGTCATAACTTAAATAATGTCACAACTAAAATCCCTAACAACAGAACCAAAATCGGAAACGTTACGGTATTTCCGTTTCTCTTTTTAACATTGTTGATCATTGTTGATTTAAAAAAAAATCATAGACTTCGTCCCCATTCACAGGTAATGCCTGCCTCATATTATAAAGAAAACTTATTAATTTATTGTATTATCTAAAATATCATTTTTTTTTTAGTTTTTAAAATCATTTTTTTCAAATGAGCCATTTAAGGGGAGATAACTCTATTAGTACAAAATCTATACTGGTCTAATAGGGAAATTTTTAATATTCACTTGTAGCAAGAAAACAAGTTCGGTGACACCATGTTTTCTTTTTATTTTCTTAAAACATATAATGAAACCTATCTTCTCACAATTTATTTCAAATTTCTATCTCATAGAATGTTTTTAGCTTGAAAAATAGCAGGGTGACCCATACTTTTTATTATATTTTTGAAAAAAGCATAGTAAAATCTTCATTTTGGCAAATTATAAGAAAATTCTGTCTCAAAAAATATATACTTATGATCTACTAAGCATACAGTTACAATCAACAATATCTTTTATGTCATATCAACTCAAGTTTGTTCGTCAAATTTTATAAAAAGAGAATGTAGCCAAAATCAATGCACTTCTATTATCTCCCCTTTAACATGTAGATATGACCTAATAACGTCCTTAACCAATATAAACAGTTAATGTGATATGGTTTGTTTTTTATCCTTTCAACTCCTCAGACTTTTTCTATATAATAACATTACATGATTACAGAGGGGTCTCCTCCAGAAGACAAAATAATAGTTACTTAAGGATGTACTTAGGTGAGGTGAGGTAAAAGTTAAGAAATTAAGAAATAAAAAGTGATACTTTAAGCTGGTAGAGCATCAATTAAAGATAAAGATAAGCTAAAAATATTGATAGGTCATGGACCTCCTTTTCGATATATTTCAGATTTAAAATGTGGCGGGAAATGCTGACTCAGACTTTAACCTTATATTTGCATTGGTATTATTAGGGTCTCAAAACAAAAGAAAGAAAATCAAGAATCTTCTAAAATTTTGGTAAATGACCTCTCATGAGCTATTAAGTCTTATATGAAAAAATAAATGGGTGTTATGGGGCAAAATATTTTACATTGTATTATATGGAAAAACACCAAGGAGTTCGAACATTTGACACAAATTCCAAAACCTCACCTAAGTACATCCTTAATAACAATGTAACAGTACAAGGAAGATCAGCCAGGATACATTATTCTGCCTTACAGTCATATTTTGTTACTGAAGTTGAAATTAACAAATACTGTCAGACTGCTTTAATCCCAACACAGGAGAAAAATTTGCATTCATTTCCAAGATGTCTTGACCACTCATATTCTATCATTAAAAGTTAATATCACAAACCTGTTGCATTGGTTGTAATAACCTCAGATCATAAACCATAAAACCATCTACACCAGCCTGTATCTCTTTTACTTTACCTCTGAAATGTAATCAGTTATAATGATAAACATAAAACCATCTACACCAGCCTGTATCTCTTTAACTTTACCTCTGAAATGTAATCAGTTATAATGATAAACATAAAACCATCTACACCAGCCTGTATCTCTTTTACTTTACCTCTGAAATGTAATCAGTTATGATGATAAACATAAAACCATCTACACCAGCCTGTATCTCTTTTACTTTACCTCTGAAATGTAATCAGTTATGATGATAAACATAAAACCATCTACACCAGCCTGTATCTCTTTAACTTTACCTCTGAAATGTAATCAGTTATTATGATAAACATAAAACCATCTACACCAGCCTGTATCTCTTTTACTTTACCTCTGAAATGTAATCAGTTATTATGATAAACATAAAACCATCAACACCAGCCTGTATCTCTTTAACTTTACCTCTGAAATGTAATCAGTTATTATGATAAACATAAAACCATCTACACCAGCCTGTATCTCTTTAACTTTACCTCTGAAATGTAATCAGTTATTATGATAAACATAAAACCATCTACACCAGCCTGTATCTCTTTAACTTTACCTCTGAAATGTAATCAGTTATAATGATAAACATAAAACAATCTACACCAGCCTGTATCTCATTAACTTTACCTCTGAAATGTAATCCGTTATTATGATAAACATAAAACCATCTACACCAGCCTGTATCTCTTTAACTTTACCTCTGAAATGTAATCAGTTATAATGATAAACATAAAACCATCTACACCAGCCTGTATCTCTTTTACTTTACCTCTGAAATGTAATCAGTTATTATGATAAACATAAAACCATCTACACCAGCATGTATCTCTTTACTTTTACCTCTGAAATGTAATCAGTTATTATGATAACCATAAAACCATCTACACCAGCCTGTATCTCTTTAACTTTACCTCTGAAATGTAATCAGTTATAATGATAAACATAAAACCATCTACACCAGCCTGTATCTCTTTTACTTTACCTCTGAAATGTAATCAGTTATTATGATAAACATAAAACCATCTACACCAGCCTGTATCTCTTTAACTTTACCTCTGAAATGTAATCAGTTATAATGATAAACATAAAACCATCTACACCAGCCTGTATCTCTTTTACTTTACCTCTGAAATGTAATCAGTTATAATGATAAACATAAAACCATCTACACTAGCCTGTATCTCTTTTACTTTACCTCTGAAATGTAATCAGTTATGATGATAAACATAAAACCATCTACACCAGCCTGTATCTCTTTTACTTTACCTCTGAAATGTAATCAGTTATAATGATAAACATAAAACCATCTACACCAGCCTGTATCTCTTTTACTTTACCTCTGAAATGTAATCAGTTATAATGATAAACATAAAACCATCTACACCAGCCTGTATCTCTTTAACTTTACCTCTGAAATGTAATCAGTTATAATGATAAACATAAAACCATCTACACCAGCCTGTATCTCTTTTACTTTACCTCTGAAATGTAATCAGTTATTATGATAAACATAAAACCATCTACACCAGCCTGTATCTCTTTAACTTTACCTCTGAAATGTAATCAGTTATTATGATAAACATAAAACCATCTACACCAGCCTGTATCTCTTTTACTTTACCTCTGAAATGTAATTGAGACTGGAAATGTAATCAGTTATGTTATCTTTACAATGTTTTAAGTACTTAATAGTCCATAGTCTAAAAGAATGTTAAAACAATACTAGGAATTCATTTTTATCAGTTGCACCATTTTCGTGGATTGAATAAAAAGTGTATTTTTGTTAATATTAAATATATGGTCTCATAAATGTCTGCATATAGAAAATTAATACTTTGTTGAACTTAGTGGTTTCCCCATACTGACAAAATAAATTAAAGATGGACACCTAATGGTAAATGAAAAAGAGGGAGGCCAACAGAGACCTGGCAATGAATGGTAAAAACTGAGATGAAAGACCTTGGGAAGACCTGGAGAGATTGAGAAGAAGGCAAAAGTCTGGCAAATGTGTCAGGGACTGGTTGATGCCTTATGTAATTAAAGAACCTTAGTGAGCACGCTCACATACCCCACGTCCCCACATTGTCATTGGAGAAATTAAATAAGTGTAAGAAAAAAAAATTGTATAAGAAAAAATATTGAATAATAATTTCCTGTCAATATGCACATCAACATAGTATGTCCTTATTATCTACAAAATTTCATGAAATTCTGTTGTGTGGTTTCAGAGGAGTTGAGATGACAAACTGTTGCAGAAGTACATTGAAGCAAATAAGTTCAAAGGGGCGTAACTCCTAGAAAAAAAAATTGAATCGTAATTTCCTGTGGATATGCACATCTACATAGTATGTCCTTATTATCTACAAATGTTCATGAAATTCTGTTGTGTGGTTTCAGAGGAGTTGAGATGACAAACTGTTGAAGTAGTACCTTAAAGCAAATAAGTTCAAAGAGATGTAACTCCTAGAAAAAAAATTGAATCGTAATTTCCTGTCGATATGCACATCTACATAGTATGTCCTTATTATCTTAAAAGGTTTCATGAAATTCTGTTGTGTAGTTTCAGAGGAGTTGCGATGACAAACTGTTGCAGTAGTACAATAAAGTAAATAAGTTCAAAGGGGGATAACTCCTAGAAAAAAAATTGAATCGTAATTTCCTGTGGATATGCACATCTACATAGTATGTCCTTATTATCTAAAAAGGTTTCGTGAAATTCTGTTGTGTAAAACTGTTGCAGTAGTACATTAAGCAAATAAGTTCAAAGGGGCGTAACTCTTAAAAAAAAAATTGAATCGCAATTTCCTGTCGATATGCACAACTACATAGTATGTCCTTTTCATCTGAAAAGGTTTCGTGAAATTCTGTTGTGTGGTTTGAGAGGAGTTGCGATGACAAGAAACAGGACTGACGGACGGACGGACTGACGGACGGACGGACGGACGGGTCAAAAACATTATACCCTCCGCAACTTCGTTGCGTGGGGTATAATTACAGAGTCTAAGTGGATGAGTGAGTGAGAGAGAATACTACTGAATCCACAATAACCAACACACTGATACCTACCCTTTAACCTTATCAACAATTTGTTGAAATACAGTACCACTGGTAGTACCATTAGGTAGAATTGGTGCTGCCATCCCGCCAGTAGCATGAGCACCATGACTATGACAAATCTTCACAACCAAATCCATATAACTCTTCAGAAAATGGCGTTCCATAGACACATATTTATTTCTGTCTGGTAGGACAAATTCTTTTCTGTGACCTTAAATGATAAAAAAAATACCATGAATGCAAATTTTCAACGACGATCTTGTTTTATAGGCTTGAATGCAGTCTTTGGCACAATCATAAGGTAAACAAGATTTTGTCCATAGTACAGTGATGCCCCACACGCACTATCATTTCTATGTTCATTGGGGGTCAAAACTCTAGTTCTGCATTAAAACTAGAAAGATCATATAGTAGGAAATATGTGTACTAAGTTTCAAGTTAATTGGACTTCAACTTCATCAAAACTACCTTGACCAAAAACGTTAACCTGAAGCAGGATAGAGGGACAAACAAAAGGACGAACTTAAAAACGCACAGATCGAAAAACATCAAGCCCCTAAATAGGGCATAAATAAAACTTTTTTTAACACAATTCTATACAAAAGGAGTGATATTTCTCATTTTCTAATATCTACATAAATTAAATGTCAAATAAGAATGATAAGGGATGGTGAAACTGTGAAACTAATAATGTCAACAAAGATCAGTCTAGATATAACATCATGTATGTCATGATTGCCATGGCAACCAAAGTGAAATACTAAAAGTCTATCACCTAACATACAGAATTAGCAAAATCGAGAAAAAAAAAAGAAAAAAAAAGAGAAAAAATCGAGAAAAAATCAGTCCTTTGGTCTGCAGGTCAATATTTTGGTCTGTGCAGAAAGTTCAAACAAATGAAATGGAGAATGTGTCAATAGGACACAGAAATACCCCTGCTTGTATAACAATATTAAGGGACATAACTAGAGAAATGTAAAAATGACACCACTCAAATTTTGGTAATAATCATTGTGTATAAGTTTCATAACATTTGAGGCATTCTAAATTTAAAGAAAAAAAACTTTTGGATGTACGTACAGGCTGATGGACATACATACAGACAAGGGTAACACTAATTGTCCCCTTCATCAAGAATAGGGAGCATAAAAGCAAAAGCAAAGACCTTTGATCAAAGAAAATTAAGGTTTTTTGTGAAAATATTTTTCAAATCTATTTTACACTTGATTAAATGTTTAAAGTGTACCAGCTTTCTTCCAACTGTAGTTATGTATTATATTCATTAGTAGTTATGTATTATATTCATTAGTAGTTATGTATTATATTCATTAGCATAAAACTGTCTCTAATAATTTCATCAAAATTCTCATTCTCACATACCGGTCAACCTATTAAAATTAAAATGCAGGTCATAACCTGAATAAAAGAGAAAAATCTTAGGTCATAACGCCTATGAACTTTTTTCAGCTGCATTTAACTTTTAGGGGAAATTTCTTAATATTTCAAATCCAACAGTTTCCAAAATATGTTCACATGGTGAAGTACTAATTAAATTTCAGCTGTTATTTTATTTTTTTATTGCAGGTGTAATACCACCAAATCATGGTACGTCACATCCCGTTGTATACAAAAATAGGTCGAATTTTTTTTCTCCAGTTTTAGGTAATTAATCCTACATTTTATTGCAATAAAAGATTTCTGTGTCATAAAGATATTTCTTGGGTATTTCAAAGCACCATTATTTTTTTATTTGGGATTTCTACAGAATATTTTGTAATCTTGAAGTTACATGGTGACTAAACCTTGTACACAGATAAAATAAGGGGAGAAATTTGATTGGTTGACCTCTAGTGCATGATGGTTATTTTCTTATATGCAATAAAATGTTATGTGGATTTTTTTCTATAGTACTGGACAGGATAAAACTTTACTCATGCCAAGTATTTCTTTATTTGAAACAAAGATAAATTCAACACTTTTTTTGAAAAGTGCAAATTTATAAAGACTAATAGGGGAAAATCAATGGTGGTATTACTCCTGAATAAGCCTTTGAAATAGTAATGTGTTGCATTGTATCATTTCAATCTGAGCCTTATCCCCTCTCCTTGTCTATTTCAAATAATTATCTCAAGCAGCAGCATAGTTCAAAATTGTTAGTTTGCATCTGTAAGTGCTAATTTCAGCATGGAAATAAAATTCATAATTATGAAATCATGTGATGTCTACACATGACGCCATCACTCAAGATTTTGTTATTTCAATTCCATTTTGTCCATGCTTCTTTTAATTTATATTTAGAATTCCTCAATAGTAAAATATTACTGAGGTATGCAAATGAGACAACTTTCCACTAAAGTTCAAATGAAAAGTTTTATTAAATAATTACATTAGATGTATGTTTCATTATAATACTTTATTCTGATTGGCTAACTGCATATCACATGTTATTCCTTAATCAATTGCATCACACAATATAATATATCATTCATGATGACACGAGGTCCCAAAATAAAGTGCACAGGTGAATTAAATAAAAACTTGATAAAAATTGTGCTTTCATGATCCTAGCTAATAAATGTAATTATATAAGTAATGAATGCTTCTTTTTGTAACTTTATAGGGTTGTAAAAGCGTTGACTGTGCCCACATTTTTAGAATGAAGCCCTTCCACGCTTCATACAAAATGTACTTCGGTCAACGCTTTTACACCCCAATAAATTTACAAAAAGAAGCATTCAATTCTGAAATGAAAATAGAAAGTTCTGACATCATTCTTCAAATAATTTTTTTTCGCAGCTGTTATGTGAAAACAATGACACAGAAAAGTAATAATGACCATTTCATAAAAATTGAACTCTTGAATAACTTTTTCATCTTTAGAATTTACATTTGATAAACGACATTTTGATTTAAAACAGAATAAAATCTTTCATATTCCTCATTGCAAAATTATTATTTATTTTAATATTGTCACACAGTTTTTTAATTGACAAATATAATCCTACCATATTTAAAGAAGAATTTGTCTTGAGGAAAGGAATGTCCCTGCTCAAGCTTTGAATGTAAATGGACCTGAAGGAAAGACTGAAAAGAGAAGACAAAAGGACAGAATGACAGAAAGACAGAAAAGACAGACAACAGAGGGTAACACATAATGCCCCTGATGTCTATGGCAGGAACATAATAAGTGATACAAATTTGTCCCATATCCCGTGATTGTCTAATCTATAAAGTATTTACTTACCAAATTTATTGATAAATGAGGCGGAATAGTCCCATATACCACAATTCAGTCCAGCTGAATGGTCCTTTAACTCATATAAAATCTCTTCCATTTCAAATGATGCAAGAATATTTTCTATCAATACACAGGCTTTGATACAACCATGTGACAAATCTAACTGTAGATATTAAAGAAAATAGAGATGTTAAATACATTTAAATGAGATGGTAACCCAGCAATACGTACAACAAAAGAATAACATTGACAGATTTAATTAAACAAAATGTAAAGTATACATAAATGAGACAGCAACCCAACTACATAATAAAACAAGAAAGACATTTAAATGTCTGCTTTATTTGTTGGTTTTCAACACTACATGTATTTTTAGCAACCTTGCTTTACCATGAGAGTCAGTTTTGTTTGTTGGGGGAGCCGAAATCGCCATCGAAAAACAACAATCTTTGAGAAGATTTGTGTTATACATTCCCAACTTTTAAGCACTGATCAACAACTACTATTTTTTATCTTAATTTATCAAAATCACATTTTTATTGGTCACTCTGGTGAACTTAAACCTGACCCTGTAAGGACATAGTAATTTTCTCCGGTGAACAAAATTCCTGACAATCTTTTTAATTATTGATTGATTGGTGTTTAACACCACTCTCAGTTCTATTGGCTATTTCATGGCTGTTTAGGGTCTCGTAAGCCTTAGTGCCAATAGAGAGAACGACAACCTTCAGTAGGAAAACTGACAATCCTCAGTGTTGACAGGGTACAGTAGTTGTCGTTTGTTTATGTAATTTATACGTGTTTCTTGTTTCTCGTTTTTTATTTTATATAGATTTGACCGTTGGTTTTCCCGTTTGAATGGTTTTACACTAGGGGGCCCTCTATAGCTTGTTGTTCGATGTGAGCCAAGGCTCTGTGTTGAAGGCCGTACATTGACCTATAATGGTTTACTTTTTTATATTGTTATTTGGATGGAGAGTTGTCTAATTGGCACTCACACCACATCTTCCTATCTCTAGTTATACAGTTGCTGCACTACTAAGATCGCTCACCAGCCAGTCTCTCTATATAATGCTTTGACAAAAAACCAAAACAAACATTTTTGCCTTATATCAAATACCTAACAGTTTACCTTCCTTTCCGTATAATCAAATATCTTATTCCACAACCTGGCTTCGTTACTTCCTTCAATCTGTAAATATAATGAATGAACTTTTATTTCAACAAGACTACACATAGTATAAATATACCATCAAAGGTTCAACTGATTATTGAACATCAATTTGCACTCAAAATTAGCATGGCGTGTATTTGGTCCCTTGCATCCATCCTTTAAAAAGGACATGCCATTCTTTACTTTTAGAACACAGGTCAACTCATATAGCTTAATTGAAATTTAAATTAATCGAAAAACTGAAAGTAATATACATTTACCTTGGAAAGATAAAAGAATGGCCCACTTTCATTATCCAGAAGAATTCTAGAATTGTGGTACATCAAAAGTCCAAAATCAAACAATGGACCTGGAACTTCTTTACCATTTACCTGAAAAAAATATAATTAATAAGCATTAAAAAAATCCAGTTTACAGGAAATGACATATTCCATTGCCATGCATAAGACCAAAGCATATATATATAAAGATATGTATAGATTATCGATTTTCTACACTTTGATATTGAAAAATATCAGACGAAAGCCACAATGTGAACTTTTTTGACGAGTGAGCGCAGAGAATGAGATAACAATAATGTGTCCATAGTACACGGATGCCCCACTCGCACTATATTCCATTGCCATGCATAAGACCAAAGCATATATATATAAAGATATGTATAGATTATCGATTTTCTACACTTTGATATTGAAAAATATCAGACGAAAGCCACAATGTGAACTTTTTTGACGAGTGAGCGCAGAGAATGAGATAACAATAATGTGTCCATAGTACACGGATGCCCCACTCGCACTATCATTTTCTATGTTTAGTGAACCATGAAATTGGGGTAAAAACTCTAATTTGGCATTAAAATAAGAAAACCTGCCAGGCAGACATGTGCATCTTACAATATTAATCCTTCCATACAGCAAATAAAGTTGACTTATTGCTTTTAGTTTAAGAAAAGCAGACCAAAACACAAAAACTTTACACTCAGCAATGACCCCGGTAAATGAGGTCAAGGTCAAATAAAACCTGCAAGACTGGCATGCTCATCATGATATTTCTATACACCAAATATAGTAGACCAATTATTGTTTATAGTATTAGAAAAAAAAGACCAAAACACAAACACTAACTATAACTACTGAACCATGAAAAATAGGTCAAGGTCAGATGACACCTGCCAGTTGCAAGGTAAGCACATACCAAATATAGTTATCCAATTACTCATAATAATCTTATTACTAAAAAAATTTTTAACTTTTTTCCCCAAGTAGTCACTGAACCATGAAATTGAGGTCAAGGACAAAAGTCATGTAAACGACAGAAACTTTGTAACATAATGCATCTATATACATGTATTGAACCATGATGGCCAAATATGGTATGATTTTGTTGATCAGCAGAATTTAACCGGCTTTGATTAAAATAGTTATTTCTTTGGGTTTTAAAACTGAAAATAAAGGGTTGGTAACCAAATTTATATAAAAAATCTATATATTTTTCTGAAAAGAGGTGAGTCTAGCTGACATTGAAAAAAAATATGTCTGCTCCTTTTATAAGTATTATAAGATTCCCATGCTTGTTATTGATACATAAGTTGGAATAACCTTTTCACAAATGATATCGAATATGTTCCTTACGTCGTAACTACAATCCCCTTCCCTTTCATGAATATGACCTACCGAATTAGACTATTTACCGGATTTGTAATCACATAAGCAACACGACGGGTGCCACATGTGGAGCAGGATCTGCTTACCCTTCCGGAGCACCTGAAATCACCCCTAGTTTTTGGTGGGGTTCGTGTTGTTTATTCTTTAGTTTTCTATGTTGTGTCGTGTGTACTATTGTTTTTCTGTTTGTCTTTTTCATTTTTAGCCATGGCGTTGTCAGTTTGTTTTAGATTTATGAGTTTTGACTGTCCCTTTTGTATCTTTCGTTCCTCTTTTAGTTGACGCCATTTGACATTTTAGTATTTCTCTGTGGGTTATAAAGTGACTGAAAAGCCATGAAATCTGTTTTAAGCAAGTATAAAATGAATCAGAGAGCTGCTGAAGAAATTCAACAAAGCAAAGTAGGACACTCTAACAAAAATACTGAAAGCTATAACAAACACCAGCCTCAATATATCTATGGTATGCATATCACTTCAAGAATTTATGTTTTAAGTCTATGATTTTAAAATGTTAATTGAGAAGAATATCAATTATTTAGAAATCTGACAAATTCCTGTTACTTTTATATACCATATTTAAAACAAGCTACAACTGAGCAAATAATAAGGCAAGCATGAAGCCTAGGTTTACAATCCTACTTATATTAACACCTTGTTATATAAAAACAATTTTCATTAGTACTTTCTTATATATCAACTTCTTAAACGTGAGAGTTGTTGATGACGTTCAAAGAAAGGGCAGATGATAATTTATATATATATAATTTAAAGACTTTTATTAATATTCCTCTGGTTAATGTCTTATAACTGTAAATCCATTTTAACAAGTGGATGAAGGGGCAGATGTGTTCAGAAATTTAAATGCCAAGGCTTGCCCACACTGAAAATTTCCCACCTTCTTATATAAACCATTTATAGTAATAGGTATAAAATTCTATATGCCAAACACATGTCCTTTTTACATAAGATTAAGTAGTGACGCTCGAATAAAAAAAATTAAAATACCAAATAAACTGATTAAATATACATGATATATGTCGAAAGTCTTTATTTTTGTGACTTTCACAAGAAGGAAAATGATGCAAATATAAATTGTCACAAAAATTTAGAACTTGGATCTTCCCTTGTCAATTACATTATTGCGAACCCTATCATAGTTTTCCATAGATTCACCTGCAAGTTACCTGTCCATTTAAACTTTTGTAAGTGCTATTGTCCCATTGAACAAATACAACAGGTAATGTTTTCTGTATAGTTTATTTGATGGACCTTTAAATTTCTTCCAAGAGAAATCTATCACTCATTGATTAATTTACCTGAACAAAAAATTGAACTGTCAATGATAAAAAAAATACATGTACAAATAATAAATAAGAACTCCTGCAAAACTGCATGTGGCATTGTATTTATTCAATATCAATAATACATTTTTTATAGTTTTAATATAAACACTGATTCAAAAATTAAAAGTTGATTTCTGATCAAACTTTTGTATAATTCATGATTAACCTTATAACATATAGGAGGGTAAGCTTGTCTAAGGGGGGATTAGTTTGTTCATACTTCAGTATTTATGATAGTAAAATGAATCTCAGCCAAGTGTGCATTGCTATTATTTAGTTAAGTTAGTTTCAAAATAAATTTCAAAGTCATTTTCAAGATTTCAAAATTATTCAAGATGCAAAATTAAAGCGTTTTTTTTAATCAAATTAATCATGAAATTCTTAAAATATTTTTTTTATCTAAATTGATGTAATGTGTAAATAATGTATCCAATGCAAAATTTGCACTTTGTATTACCATGGAAGTATTATATTGACAGGAACTACAACGATTTATTAGCACTTATTTATAACCCGGGGAGCTCTGTAGAAAAGATATGGAAACTGACTAATTAGTATGTTATCGTTAATAGCCCTTTGTGACCATGTGCGATGCCGCCGTCCTAAACTGACCAGACATACTTCTTATCATCACGTGGTTTTTATTGCGAAAGGTTATCTCTAATACCTGTCGGAAAACCCCTTTGTTTATTTCAATCTCGTCTGTGGTCTTTCAGAATTATTCAATTTTTCAAAACAAATCGACTGATGTACAAAACAAGAAAATCGGACGAGAACTTTGAATACTACAACGTTTTGAAGTGGTGAGTGACAATATTTCATTAGTTTGTGGGTTAAGTTTAAATCGTAATTAAGGTGTGTTCCGGTTACCGCCGGTTAAAAATAAATATATTTGATAAAAATAAATACTGTGAAGTTTCGAGTAATCTATATAGTTAAGGTACTGGATAATCCTGGAAAGTAGAAATTTCCAGTTTAAAATACGAAAATTAATCGAACAAGTACCAACATCAACAAAATACAGCAGAAGAAAACAGAGATCTCACTTCGTTGTGTAGCTATTTATATAATGTTGGTTAATATCTTTTTAATTGTGAATATAAAAACTTCATGTCTACCCGCAATTGAAAGACCTTTCCAATCATATAAAGCCAGGGTCAGTATTTTATCATTTGAACATGTATGACTATGCCAATATATATACTAGCCAAGATTTAAAAAAAGTCTTATGACCCGAGTATTGTTTTCTCACAAGGACAAATCTTAAAGTTATCAACTTCTACTGTAAATCTAATATTTTATATATGCACTTAAAAAACAAGGTTTAATGTCTATATCAAAAACGTAAACTGAAACTGTTTTACAGTGCACTTAACATATACATGTCCATGAAATCAGAATTCAGTGATGTATATTTGGCAGTCAGGATATTTCATATATAATTATATACGTAAAGCCTTATTTAACATGGTGTTATACCAACCCTGGATTTGGAGTAAGTCTTATAATTGCTCTATAATCAAATTGTCTTTTTTTAAATCTTGATTAAATCGGCTCAATTTTCAATATATACAGTCCCGAATATGAATGAAATACATGCCACTGGACGTAAGACAAACAACTTTCAATCACAACTTATGGTGTGCTTTTTCTACCCTTCAACCCTTTAAAACAAATCCAATATAGTCTTTTTTTGTCAACAGATATGGTAAATAATGGACCCAGACTATAACTGCCAATTTGCAATCCAACACATTGTATGTGATAAAATTTTATTTTGCACTCTTTGCTTTTACATTCGATAAGATGTGACGAATCATCCGATTTACACGAACAATATATCTCACTTTCAAAATCATCGGGTATATTATCTGTCTCAAATTCATCCATTGTCAAAGTGTTTGTTTGGAATTAATGATTGTATGTCTCGTTCACATTCATCTATACACGTGTGTATAAACTGTTTCCTTAGGATTTATGACAACATCCGCTTTCTTCGTGTATTTCCGTACCCCGGAAACAACCGACACATGACTTTATCGCAATGTGCCACACGCTGGTGTATTAATATAGTGCCATGTTTCAAGTTAATTAACATGTCTTTAAATTGGGCG
The DNA here is from genome assembly GCA_037788925.1 of Mytilus galloprovincialis. Classification (NCBI taxonomy): domain Eukaryota; kingdom Metazoa; phylum Mollusca; class Bivalvia; order Mytilida; family Mytilidae; genus Mytilus; species Mytilus galloprovincialis. The sequence goes on along the minus strand of CM075336.1, from coordinate 91,698,398 downwards.
CGGCATCGCAGATGAACCGTTTGAAGTCGGGTCGTAGTAGTTCCTGTCAATATAATACTTCCATGGTATTACATAGTCAGACTCAACAATAACCAGGGGAGATAATTTTAATGAATATATCCACAGTGTTTAAAAATGTTCTCAGATTTTTCAAGCGTTATTCCATCTATAACTGCATCACATATTGCAGCTCTTGTATGGTCAAAAGTAAAATAACAGTGATTTTATAAAATAAGAGTACAAATAAATCATTGTACAAATGTTACTTTTTGGTCTTCCCTTACATAAAAACAGCAAGAAAATTATTAATCTATTCAGATACATAGCTGAGAAATCAACATAAAAGGAATAAGTTGAGATGAATAACTATTTGTGAAAATAAGTTGGTTTACAAAATAAGTTGGTTTACAGAATTTGAAAAATAAACAAAAAACACACATTCATACACCTTGGGCATCTATTATATTGATTTCTGTCCTAATAAATACACTATTGACATCCTTTCATGAAAACATAACAAAACCTCAGTTTTGAATGAAGAATAAAAAACAACAACCAGGGTATATTGAACAATTACAAGTGTATTTTCATTTATTTGGAAGAATTTTTTTTTACTCAGGTAAATTAATCAATGAGTGATAGATTTCTCTTGGAAGAAATTTAAAGGTCCATCAAATAAACTATACAGAAAACAATACCTGTTGTATTTGTTCAATGGGGCAATAGAACTTACAAACATTTAAATGGACAGGTAACTTGCAGATGAATCTATGGAAAACTATGATAGGGTTCGCAATAAGTAAATTTGAAAATTGCTTAAATAAATCGTGGAGAATTGGGCTAGAAAGGGCTGAACACAAAATAAAGTATATGCGAAAACAATTTGGTTTACAGTACTGCTTATCTGTAATTTTTTAAAACTGACAAAAAATTTCATAAATACTGGTTATATCTAACATGTCTATGGGACAATGTAGGATAAAAAACTTAATTAACATAGATTTTTCACTGACCCCTCTACCAACCCCCCCCCCCCCCCCCCCTTTCTTAAACAATTTGGGGAAAATTGATTGACCAATATGGATATATGTAAAATCGATTTTGGGTAAAGTTAAACAAAACTTGAAACAATTTTAATTTGAATTAAATTTTTTATCCTCTACATTGATCTTCTGATGTCATCTCTAAATATTGTTCAGGTTTTGCAATAACTGTATGTATTTTACCATGTAATACCCACCAATAGATTATGCTCTATCATGTTCCAAGCTCTGGGCCTCAACATTAAGACTGGTGCCTTGTCCACAGCTGGTACACCTGAAAACCAAAATCAAATAGTGTTCAAAGAGAGTAAAAGACCTGTAAATATTTTTTGTTTTGTATTAAATTGAAAATAGAAATGGGGAATGTGCCACCTAAAGAGCGAAAAACTGCTGAAGGCCACAAATGGGTCTTCAACACAGTGAAAAAATCCTGCATCCCTTGTCAGGCTTCAGCTGGCCTCTAAATAAAAATGTGTAATAATTTAGTGAAAATGGATGTCATACTTAACTCCAAAATATATAAATGAACTAAACTTACTTCATTATTGAAGGTTTTAGGGTGATCATAGTCTTGTGGAGAGTTGTCTCATTTGCAATTATATCACATCTTTTTTTATATAAAATTTAAAAAAACATACAATACTAACAAATGATATTTATAAGCTCCTGACTTCGGACAGGCCTGAAAATATGGTGTTGTTAAATGTTTCAAGTCATTGCCAATATAAATAAATTCTTCATACTTTACTGAGAAAAAGTAAATTAAAATCATTAGGTTTTTTGTTTAAAATACAGAAAACTGGTCAATCTTAATATAGATCTTGTCTTGTTGATCATCTTTGCTACATAATATTTCTCTCTATCTATAATAGTTTTTAAGATAACGGCAAAATGACGAGAAAAACAGGGTTAAAATCGTCAATTAATTTCCTATCAGTTGCTCCTTAAATCTTCAATCTGATATTAAAAAACTGCATGAAAATTGGGTTTGCCGAATTTTGCATACAAGCCTTTAAAAGTTAATACTTTATTAAACATTTAAACCTAAACTTTTTATTACATTTACCAACAAAATCAACAAAATCTGGTATCCAACAAATTATAATAAATCCAGCAATAAGAATTTAGCGGAAAATCTATTTATTCTAAATTACCAGCAATGTTTCCATGAACAAACTGGTATATGTTATACAATCCTAGCAGTTGGTTCTTCCATGTGGGACAATGTCCATCGTCAAAATCTGTCTGAAATGTAATAATGATAATAAGGATGTTACAGTTACATTTGAAAAAGTTTCCTTCGTTTTTAAATGTTTCAAATAAGTCTAAAATTACCAAAGCTAGACTTAAAGGACACCAACTTTTTAGGTTAATAAACTCTAAATATTTTCAAAAGTTCACATTTAAAGAAGAAGAGTAAAATACCATATTTCTATTTTCCAAAGTGTTTTCATACTTTTAAAGCCTTTTAAGGGGGCTCGCGGGTCTAAATGAAATTTTTTATTTGATATAGGATTTCTCTATATTTTTCTATAAATTAACTTTATCTTATACGTTAATAGAAAAATGAAATTAAAAAATGGGGTCACCGTTAATTTACGCTCACAATCTGCCTTCGAAAGAAGCATACATTTTTGTTAATGTCCTTTTTTTCTGTCGAGCTAATAGGAGAAATAGCGGTAATATCGAAATAAAAAAAGAACTAAATTACAGAAATCGCTAAAATTTTACAACTATTTAGTTTATGTACAGCTTATTCGAAAACAACAATAAAAAAATATAGGTCACTGATGAGTTAAAAGAATATTTCAATTTTAATGCCAAAAAATGGCATTTTTGCACCAAAGGGAGATAATTTGAAGCTTTTTCAATGACATCTACATTTTAAAAGTCCGCTGGGGCCAACAGGAATTGATTTATTGGAATGATTTTTGTACCATATGATAAAGTAACAGCTACTTAAGGTAATCAATAAAATTTGTAATGAAAAATTAATGTTTAATTTTTTCTGAAAATCTTATACCCGCAAGCCTCCTTAAACATAAGCAGGTGTGGTATGATTTGCCATTGAGACAACTCTTCACCAAATACCAAATGACGTAGAATCAAACTATAGTTCACAATAAGGCTGTAGACACTTGTCTGATGGGTTGAATATATGGAAAAATTAACAAATTACAAGGACAAATAGAGATATAGTTCACTGTCTACTTTTCCATTCTCTTGTTTTTCATTTGGTATGTAAACAAATCAGCTGTTTTTTAAAGTCTTAAGTAAACAAAACTCCATCCATGACTGTTTGACAAAAACAAGGCTACAAATCCTTGAAGAATTTACCTTGTTTTTTCAACACCTTTAGGTATAAAGTCATATTTTCTCAAAAGTTCATTCACTGAAATGAGGGGACTGATTTTTTTGGGGGGTCTCATCAAGATTCATGAGTTGATTTTTTTGTCAATCACAACTCACAGAAATTTTTTTTCCATGAATACAGATCACAAAAATATAAATAAAACATAAATCTGTAGAAAAATGGATCACGATAGCAAAAATGCGCCTATCACAAAGAACGAAAAATAACCCATCAGGCCCCTCTGAAATCTCTTGTCTAAATGTCTTGAGTATTACTAAAATTTCTCCAGAAAGTCTTCAAGGCATTAAAAAAAAGTATAATAGATATTTAAATGTTCCATGAATATCAAAGGTTGGGTTAGACTAGATGTGTCAAAGCGACACGAATGGCCCGTCTCAAAAAGTTTAAAAATCTGCAATTTCAATAACACATGTGGACACAAACGTGACGATAGTCTCACATATCTAAATCAGCTCAAAATCTGGAGGCGTATAGATAAAAAATTCTGCATAACTGTGATTTTCAACAATTTAAAAGGTTGTAAACCCTTAATTTTGTCAACAAGAGTGCACACACTGAAATGTCTCGCCTTCTTTACTAATCATTGATATTATGTTGATAGTCCTAAGTATAAAGCGTTATTACAACTGTCACATAAACTTAACATTAAACAAGATAGTTAAACAAAGACCAATGAACCATGAAAATGAGGTCAAGGTCAGATGAACCATGCCAGGCAGACATGTACAGCTAACAATGCTTCCATACAACAAATATAGTTGACCTATTACTTATAGTTTAAGAAAAATAGACCAAAACACAAAAACTTAACACTGTCCAATGAACCCTGCAATTGAGGTCATGGTCAAATAAAACCTGCGGGACTGACATAAAGATCATAATATATTTCCATACACCAAATATAGTTGACTTTTGGCTTATAATATTAGATAAAAAGATCAAAACTTAAAAACTTAACTTTGACCACTGAACCATGAAAATGAGGTCAAGGTCAGATGACATCTGCCCGCTAGACATGTACACCTTACAATCATTCCATACAACAAATATAGTAGACCTATTGCATAAATTATGAGAAAAACAGACCAAAACATAAAAACTTAACTATAACCACTGAACCATGAAAATGAGGTCAAGGTCAGATGACACCTGCCAGTTGGACATGTACACCTTCCAGTTCTTCCATACACCAAATATACTAGCCCTATTGCTTATAGTATCTGAGATATGGACTTGACCACCAAAACTTAACCTTGTTCACTGATCCATGAAATGAGGTCGAGGTCAAGTGAAAACTGTCTGACGGGCATGAGGACCTTGCAAGGTACGCACATACCAAATATAGTTATCCTATTACTTAAAATAAGAGAGAATTCAACGTTACAAAAATTCTGAACTTTTTTTTCAAGTGGTCACTGAACCATGAAAATGAGGTCAAGGACATTGGACATGTGACTGACGGAAACTTCGTAACATGAGGCATCTATATACAAAATATGAAGCATCCAGGTCTTCCACCTTCTAAAATATATAGCTTTTAAGAAGTGAGATAACACCGCCGCCGCCGGATCACTATCCCTATGTCGAGCTTTCTGCAACAAAAGTTGCAGGCTCGACAAAAATTAGCGGAGTGGAACAAAATTTAAATTTGATCTGTAACTCATCATGGTTAGCTCACATACCAAAAATCAGCCCAATATCTGAAAGAATTTAAAAGAAAAGTCTGTATAACTGTGATTTTCAACAGTTTATTAACACATGATTAAAGTCCATAGCCTGTAATTTCGGCAAAATTTAGCAGAGCGGAACAAAACTTAAACTTGATCTGTAACTCATCTTGGTTAGCCCACATGCCAAAAATGATGACAATATCTGAAAGAGTTTAGAAAATAGTTCATATAACTGTGATTTTCAACAATTTATCAAAGTCCATAGCCTGTAATTTCGGCAAAAACTAGTGGAGCGGAACAAAACTTAAACTTGATCTGTAACTAATTATAGTTAACTCACATACCAAAAATCAGCCCAATATCTGAAGGCGTTTAGAAAAAAACTCTGCATAATGGTTTGTTGCAGAATGACGGAATGACGGAATTACAGACAAGGGTAAAACTTCGTTGCTGGGCCATAAAATCGGCCCAAAATCTGAAAGCGTTTAGAAAAAAACTTGGTATAACGGTATGTTGCGGAATGACAGATGACGGACAAGGGTAAACTATATGGCACCGACAAGTTCGTTGTGGGGCCATAATAAAAACTGTTATATAAACCTTATTCATTATTTTGCCCAATGGAAGTAAGCTATTTAGAATATAAATAATAACTTTAATGTGGGTATCTATGATGAATAATTTACTATTTAATAAAAGTTTTAGTATAATATTTACATGATTTTTCTTCTTCTATACTATATATATTCATTAAAAAAATATTTCCAATATTTAATCAAATAAAAATGGAAAAATAAAGTTAAAATAGACATAATAAGACGTAAGAAAATGTTAAGTTATAAATCTGTATGCATTTTTCAATTTCTAAAATATTTTGTATCGTTGAAAAGTTTTTTAGAATTTTCTATCACTCTTTTAAGAAATTGCAAGATAACAAAATTTTAGTTTAAACATTTCAATTATCATTTTGAAGAGAAAGATTAACAACAATAAAAGGTGTAACAAATTTAAGTAAATGTTTGCAAAGTCATCAAAAAGCTGACAATTTTTTTGAACTGCAAATTTTTGACAGGCTTGATAAAAAACAGAACAAAGAAAAATGACAACCTTCTAATTGCAATTTTCCATATCTACTTTACACCTCTTTTCACCTGCTTTAGCGTGGACAGAAAACGAGTCACACCTGTAATTAGCACCTGAAACAGTCCACTGCCAGTCATAAGTATAAATACAGATCAGACATTGTCATCTTCACCAAAGCACAGTCTCCACTGCATCATGTAAGTACTTAGTTCAATCGTATGGCAATAATATTTTATTTTTTATTTAAAATTTGAAAATATTTATTTTATTCTTTTGTTATTTTATTTTAGTTGAATTTTTATAAAACTGTCATTTTATTTTTTTGGGAAATCCCAGTCTCTTCTGAATTATGCAAGTACTGAATACTATTAAATACTAGTTAATTAAAGAGAAAACATTTTATTTCTTATTTAAATTTAAAAAAAAAAAAATCAGTTAAATTTTTAGACAAACATCTTTTCCCCATCAAATTTGAAGACATACATGTATATTTTATTTCAGTAAAATTTTTAGAAAAATATTTAGTTAACATTTTTAAAGCAAACATTTTATTATGAGTTCATAAAACATAATCTGTCTCAATAAATTGTCAATAAATATGCAAGACAATTTCTTATTTTCAGTCAAATCTATAAACATGATAAACTATCACAGGTGTTTATCCCTCATTTGTTTTCAATGGCTGTTAAGAAAAAAAATCAAAAGCTAGCATATCATTGTTTTACATCTAAACAATCTATATTTTCATTTCATCAATGCTCTTTTTTTCTTTTTTAAATATTTAGAAAATGTTAAAGACAGGCATTAAGGTTGATAATTGATAAACAAATGTTAAAGAGAAGTACTGTCACCACTTTATGATGTTTTCGTAAATTTCCAATTTATCACATAGGTTTTTTTTTAAGCTTTTGTTGATTAAAAATAATTTACTGTAGAATTCCAAATTTCTGAAACATATTATTGGTATTTTTGGGACAAATGATTTATATAAAAATAACCAAATATCTTTCTTATGTTATAATCAAAGATTTCATTAATGCGGATTACTGAATTTTCCATTCACAAAATTATTTTTGAAATAAAATTGCTGCTTAATGAAAGCTTTTTCCTCAGTTTTTATATTTGATATATGGAGAAATTTCTGCAATTTTTTATAACAGAAATATACATATGTAAAAAAAATATGTTTTCATATGAAAATAATATATTGAAGTTATAGATTTTCGTTCTTAAAGATTTTTTATAAGGAATATCACATTTTAAGATATAAGATTATCTCCCTTGTTTAACAAAATTTTGTTTTTCTACTGACAGTGTTTTTTTTTTTTTAACAAGATCCCAAATGCCCTGATAAAAAAGTATCAACATTTTTATAGTATAAAAGTATTGACTTGAAGTTATAGAATTTTGTTCTTCAATACAATTATAGCTAAACATTTTAAAAATTGAGGATTATCTCCCATGTTTAACCACTTTTGTTTTTTTTTTTACTTACAGATATTGCCTACCTCGTCGACCCAATCTACATGATGCTGAGGTTTTGTAAGATGGTCATTGTTGTCAGAATTTCAATGACCATCTAACAGTACCCACTATCATGCTTTTAAGTCATCAGTGACCAGTGTCCTGTCTACAAGTCTCAGTGACCAATGTCCAGAACTGTGAAACGGACTGAAAGAAACTGTGAATACCAACAACTGTCTCTTTTGTCTTTCACTCTAAATAAAAATGATTTCTAGCATTTAATTATGCATCTTTTATTTTCTTTGACTGGTGTCTTTCGATTTACTTTGGGATTTATTTGGTTATATTAAAAAATTACTTTTCAACTTTTAAGGGAATATAGGTCAAATCAAAAAGCTGTTTTATGTAGTTTTGGCATTATTTTTAGTATAAGTACTTTTAAATATTGTATTTTTTTTTATTACAATGTATTGATATTTTTTTATAAAATAAAAACAAATTAATTCAATTGATATTTAACTTTTGTTTACATTATTTGGTTATTTCTATTATTAGTGATTTTGCACAATCTAATATTATTACCATTTTCCAAATATTTATTGGTTATTACTATTTGTGTTATTCTGATAAACCACAAATATACCGCTCTTAGCTCTAACTCAAGGCTCTTAGCTCTAACTCAAGGCTCTTAGCTCTAACTCAAGGTAAGTGACAACATAATCTAAGCCTCAGTCAAAACTTTATCCAATACTGGTCATGCACTCTATTTCTTAACAAGATATGGGATATTTTTACTTTTTTTAAGGATTGTTTGAAAAAACGTTGACATTTTTCAGAATAAGGGATAGCTTAAATTTCATCTGGGAATCAAAAGAAAGGTTAAATTATCCAGAATAGGAGAAATCTAACAGGATAAAAAACATGAAAATAAAATCTAAAAAAAATTATATATATATTTGATAAAAAATTTATCTGATTTTTTTTTTAAGATAAAATACGATAAGTTAAAAAAGACTTAATTTGTCAAAAGTAGTTTAATTTAAATTTAATATCAACATAAATTAAGTGGTGCATGTGCAATGATTGGTTCTTTAAAGATTTTTCTATCTTTGGTGTGTTCTTAATGTTTGTTGTTTCAACCTACGGCTTAAAGAATTGTTTGGTTTAGGTAAAGTCATGCAAGTTTTCACAATTCATTTTATACATTTTTTTATTTTTATTTCTTAATGTTTTTATGCTCAATATATGTTATAATTATTGATCTTGAGTGTACTTGTGAAGATATTTCAAAAACTTGTGCATGAAAATTTGTAGGAAACCTTTTTGAGAAGATCGTAAAATTGTATCTGTTCCGATGCATATGTTCAATTTCAAAATTTTATCAATTAGTTCTAAAACAATTATAGTGGGCAGTTCTCCTTTAAAAAGAAAGCATCAGAGCTTTTAATATGGAGTCAATCAAAAATATAGACAATAAAAAATTTCTAAATTTTTGGCGAGAAAAAATGCTCAGTAAACCAAAAGATTGCATTTTGGCCTAACAACTAATACCTCAACCAAACAGTTACACATAAGCCTTAGATATAAGAAGATGTGGTATGAGTGTTACTGTTAGAGTTATGCATAAGCCTTGTACGTGTTATTCAACTACAATTTGGATACGACAGATTTTCATAAATAATCTGCAATGTGGAAGTGTTTGGTGTAATAATGATTTGGTGGGGAAAATGATTACCAAACTTAAATTACACCAAGCAATTTGCAGTCTATGTCATCGAAAATTAGTCATGTACCCACCCAGATCTCTGAAGCAAGATTGGAAGAAAACATTTGAGGGACAACACATGCAACACAAATATATAGGTATTTCATTAGTAGTTTGTAGCACATATTCCCAAAACACTGTGTAGAACGCCACATGTGGGTTGTCAGCTTTGCTTGACACAGAGAGGCAGTTTAAAAGTGGAAGAAAAGTTCAAGTATCAAAGTCTCTTTTTTTGAGAATTGTTAGAACCAAATAATATATTGCACAGAACGAACCAAATCATACTTTATTTCCAGCAAGCAGAAGCAGACGTTTTCAATGCTCTGTTTTCTCAAACACCTCTCCCTAGTTTTCCGTGTTGAAGATTTTGAGGCTTCGTATGCAAGTTTCATGGTAAAAAACTGTTTTGATGATTTTTTCCTGTATGATTTATATGGAAATTAATTCCTATCCGACATGGAATTTAACCAAATGCCAGCTTGTAAGTAAATAATTTATTATAATTATTGGTTTTAAAACTAAATGTGCATTAAAATACAATGTGTCGCTCTGGGTGTCAGATTTTGCGTCTCAAGGGGTAGAGGCTTTTTTTCCAAATTTAAAGAATTGCTATAAATTGTTACTTGGATGAGAGAGCTGTCTCAAAGGCTCTCATACCACATCTTCCTATATCTATTAATGCATTAAAATGTCTGTATCATATAATTCTGTTCATTTACTAATAAAGCAATATAATTTTGAAAGTAATAATTTGTTTTATAATTTTATGGCAGGGCCTTTCATAGCTTGCTATGTGGTGTGCATTTTGCTCATTTTTGAGGGTCTTATGGTGCCCTATTTATTTGTTTACTTCCAGTCCTTTTGGTATATGGTGGAGAGTTGTCTCAATTAAACTAAATCATCTTGTTTTTATATTGGATAAATACTAATAACTAATAACTAACATGTTATTTGTTTTGTTTTAAAATTAACTACAAAATAATAAAGTTGAAAAGGAGTACTACAGGCAGGTGCAAATATCAAATTCCACCTGAACAGAGGGGTAATTATCAAATGATTTAGTGAATGTGATATTACCAATGGGATCTCCTACATTAAGATTTTTATACTTATAGGTAAATTGCAATTAAAACAGTCATTTATCTTAACTGACACTACCCCTGCGAGATGAAATTCATGAACTGATGAACCATCATGAACTGTTCATGAATGTCAATGAACAATGCATGACTGTTCATAATGAATTCATTAAGTTTGTTCATGAATTTAGTTCATGAATAATGAATTTAGTTCATGAATAGTTCATAAAATGCAGTTCATGAATATTTTCTGAACTTTAATGAACTGTTAGTCATGAACATTCATGAACTATTCATAATTGTTTCGCAGGGGTACACTACACATACACAATACAGCAGACAAGGAAACAAACTGCTACAATTGGTATGGATAGTTGTCTGAGGACATTGGGTTTTAATATCATATCTCCTTATTTCATACTAACTAGTTAAATTAAGCTTTCCTCAAGACATTGTTTTATACAAGTTTTCATTGATTTCGTGGGTACAGTTGGTCACAAAATTTTTCAACAAATTACAATTTTTTTAATGGAATGGTTGCAAACTTTGCTAACACACCGTCACGAAACTAAATATCCACAAAAGGCAAGTTTTCTTCAATCCATGAAAATTAGTACCCAGGGAAATAAATGAATTCACAGTAGTAAAAAATGATCAAAAGTCTTCTCAGTAGCTGAAATGACAATAAAATACTACTTTAAATATGCAGTTCCTGACTCCCTCCGGTTGCAGGAATTTCTCGCTACATTGAAGACCTGTTGGTGACCTTCTGCTGTTGTTTTTTTCTATGGTCAGGTTGTTGTCTCTTTGACACATTCCCCATTTCCATTCTCAATTTTATTCACATAGGCATTTCGACATGTGGTAGTGTTAGACCTCTCCCTTCACCAGTTTTAATCTTTAAGTGCACTAGAAAACAAACCTGTATCCCTTGAGCTGTTGTTTTCAAACTTTCTACGAAATGACTTGTGTTGCTAGGAGACACATCACCAAGGTCAACATGTCTACATTGTAACCTTTGTGGAACAGGTCTGACTTTCCAGTTTCCATGGAGAATTGCAGATTTTTTGCTGAAATCTGGCAGACCACCAGTGGAGTCTAATAATAACTTTCTTCTTTGTCTCTCTTGGAAAATCTGAATCAAACAAATGATTAAATTAACAGAATAATTTAACAGCTTGCTGTATAAAATCAAAATAACATGATGCATGATCAATGCTCTGACAGTGATTTTGCTAGCACTCGTCACTTTCGTATTTTACGAAAGGGTTTTCTCATTGACGAAAGTATTTGAAATCAATTTCGTCACTTTAATTTTGAAAGTGTAAAAAAAAATTCACAATAAAAACTATAAATCTACCTGTCTTCATGTTTTTGACAAGTTTATGACCTCCAGGTAATTAACATTTTCAACAGGTGTTACAAGTTGTGATTACAACTAATCCGCTTATCGCCATCAGATGGGTCACTTATCCGTAATTTATTAATTAACCCCATAATTGAATGACCACCATAATTATTTCCCCAGGAAAATCAATCGGGTCATTTCAACAACCAGGAGTATAATTTGGTCATTTAATCAAAAATGTAACAACCCGGACAGTTCGCATTTGAATTTCAATATTTCCCAAACGATCACAATCTGAAGTTAGTTTGTCGTAGATTCGTCATTCGAAGGCATTTAATAATTGCTCATAATTGTAAATTTCTTTAATATATTGTTAATTTGTTATCCTTCTGGCCATATCTTTGACAATTTGTTTTACTCAACCACCTCTGTATATTCAATATAGTTAACCAAATAGCTTTTGAGCACTGATGGGTAAAGATTGCTTTCAATATGCAATGTAAAATGCATTTCTTTATAAGGCAAGTCATATGTTTAATTGGAATTATCTTAAAATGTACGTACAACTTCATCAGGAATTTATATTAATTATAGAATAACTAACCAAAGAATTCAAATAGAGAAAAATATTCAACAAGTGACCGAACAACACATTGATTCACGAATGCGCGCAGCGCATGAGTTGTAATCAGTGTTGTTCGGTCACGAGTTGAGTATTTTTCGATATTTAAATAAAATTGAGAATGGAAATGGGGAATGTGTCAAAGAGACAACAACCCGACCAAATAAAAAACAACAGCAGAGGGTCACCAACAGGTCTTCAATGTAGTGAGAAATTCCCGCACCCGGAGGCGTCCTTCAGCTGGCCCCTAAACAAATATATACTAGTCCAGTGATAATGAACGCCATACTAATTTCCAAATTGTACACAAGAAACTAAAATTAAAATAATACAAGACTAACAAAGGCCAGAGGCTCCTGACTTGGGACAGGCGCAAAAATGCGGCGGGGTTAAACATGTTTGTGAGATCTCAATTGAATTCTTTGATTAGTTATTCTTTTTATTACATTGGCAAATGGCTTTTTTATGCAATTAAATTAGAAAATGTAAGGAACTATACCTTTTTCTACACATTCACAATTTGATTTGATCCGACATTATCAAAGTCTTGACAACACCTATTGTTGTATGACATCAGAGGAGTTAAATAACCACGTTTATTGCACATGTGAAATTATCGGTTTTTATTTCACTGGGAAATCAATGTAATTCACTGCAAACAATGTAATAATTACATTTATCATGAACCAAATCATATTTTCACTAGATCAAACAAGTTTTAAATTGATTACTAAAACTAAAAGTATATCATTCTATTTTACTTGGTCATATTTCTAGCTCTATGTTTTTTTTTCATCTCTGTTCGGTTTTTTCTTTTCTAATTTTGCTAGTATTTACCCCTTCAACATCATTGTCGAATGTATTCACCAGGTCTGCTACAAACTTTACAGCCTCTGGTGTGAGTAGCGTTCTGTAATAGTGTTCATAGTTTACAGGGGGACTACTCACTTCTATATTGGTTAGACCTAGCTACAATTTAAATACAAATGGTCAGGTTACATCAATACTATATCATCACTTCTTAAAATGCCTACTTACTACTGTAAATTCAGAAATTACTGTGATGTTTTTATTATTGCGAAAAGTGCCACAGGTTTATAATTGCAATAATTTAAACTTGCATTTTGAAAATTTTATAAGAATTGAACAGGAAATTTCTCAATATTGCAAAAATTAAAATCGCATTTTAGTCTAAAATGACAAGATTGAAATACTAATTGCACACGATAATTTCTGAATTTACAGTACATGTATATGACCTTTTAAAGTGTTGTTATGATGGTACAAAATGTACCAAACGCCTTGGTTAACATTAATTTGGCTTGTTTAATTTTCATAAAGTGTTAGCAAATTATTTATTATGTCCCTTTGACAATAGTATAAAAATTTCAAAAACTTGAACCACACACTTTGTTGGAAAAATTTCATCAGACATACATGTATAGCAGTTGAACAAACACTAATTTTGGTGATTGAGAAGCTTAATAATTCCTAAACTGTAAAACATGTTACAATAGAATATGATTAAAACATTGAATTTACAGAGTTATCTCCCTGTATTGTTTAGTACCACCTTAACAAATTTAGAACATCCATAATGTTTTTCACTTCTCTTGAATATCTTAGTTGAATACCCAATAAGTCATCAAGCATGTCAAACATAATATTATCAAAAGAAAATTTCTTTGAATATGATCATACTAATGTTTTGTTAATTTTCTCTGTGCAGAATTCTAAGATGATTCTCCTGTTTCCTCGTCAGCCATTGTGATGTCTTGTGTAAATTGTATTGTTGGTTTGCTATTCCATTGCTGCATACACAAATGATATATTGAAGTATAAATTGAGAGTTATTTCTCAGTAAGTCAGTCAGTTTCTTTGTTGAATTAATGAAATGAAACATTGAACTCTAATAAAAAATTATGAGCTAACCTAGGAAAAATCATTAAAGGCATGATTTTAAATCTGAAAACTTGAGGGTTTTTTGGGGATTGTAAGAAAAATTTACTTATATAAGAGAATTTTTGAGAAAATTAAGGAGAGATTATTCAAATATTATAATTAACTTATATGTGTAAATTTTTTTTTACTTCTTCAAGTAAATAAAAAATACTTCCACAAGTAGTACCACTGACTTGGCCAACAAGGTATCTGGTGTAAGATGATAAGTGGGACATTTTCTATGGAAAAACATTACTAAAATTTAAAGGATTTCTACAAGTCATAAACATGATAAAATTCAGAAACTGTCTAACATCATTAATATCAGACAAATGACCGAATGGCAATTGTCTAAAATCTGTCTAATGACACATGAATGAGAAGTACAAATATTTTACCTTCTGAAGTCCACTCTTCAAATGCAAGCAATCCTGAGATGAATCAAAGCTACAAAGCTTTGTAGTAATACTGGGTTCTCTCCCTTTCACCAATAAATGATTCTTTATTATTTTTAGTCTGTCCATTTCTGATTTTTAAACCATGTTCTAATGAAGAAACAATAAAAACAAATAATTTTTATATAACAAGAGTGCACACACTGAAATGTCTCACCTTCTTTACTAATGAAGAAACAATAAAAACAAATAATTTTTATATAACAAGAGTGCACACGCTGAAATGTCTTGCCTTCTTTACTAATCATTGATATTATGTTGATCGTCATAAATATAAAGCTTTATTACAACTGTCACAGTAACTTAACATTAACAAAGAAAACTAAACATTGACCAATGAGCCATGAAAATGAGGTGAAGGGTCAGATGACAGGCAGGCATGTACAGCTAGCAATTCTTCGACAGCAAATATAGTTGACCATTGCTTATAGTTTTAGAAAAACAGACCAAAACACAAAAAATGAACACTGTGCAATGAACTGTAAAAATAAGGTCAAGCTCAAATAAACCTGCATGACTGACCATGCCGACATATAGATCAAAAAATATTTCCATACACCAAATATAGTTGACCTATTGCATATAGTATTAGAAAAAAAGACCAAAACTCAAAAACTTAACTTTCACCACTGAACCATGAAAATGAGGTCAAGGTCAGATGACACCTGCCAGCTAGACATGTACACCTTACAATCATTCCATACACTAAACATAGAAGACCTATTGCATACAGTATAAGAAAAACAGACCAAAAGACAAAAACTTAACTATAACCACAAGTCAAGGTAAGATGACACCTGCCAGTTGGACATGTACACCTTACAGTTCTTCCATACAATGAATATACTAGACCTATTGCTTATAGTATCTGAGATATGGACTTGACCACGAAAACTTAACCTTGTTCACCACTTTGTTCACTGATCCATGAAATGTGGTCGATGTCAAGTGAAAACTGTCTGACAGGCATGAGGACCTTGCAAGGTACACACATACCAAATACGGTTACCCTATTACTTATACATGTAATAAGAGAGAATTTAACATTACAAAAAATATTTAACTTTTTTCTCCAAGTAGTCACTGAACCATGAAAATGAGGTCAAGGACATAAGACAAAAGACTGACGGCAACTTCGTAACATGAGGCATCCATATACAAAGTATGAATCATCCAGGTCTTCCACCTTCTAAAATATAAAGCTTTTAAGAAGTTAGCTAATGCCGCCGCCGGATCACTATCCCTATGTCGAGCTTTCTGCAACTAAAGACGCAGGCTCAACAAAAAGAAGTAGATGTTGTATGATTGCCAATAGGATAACTATCATGACTATCAGAGTATCCACAAGAGTTTAAATGAAGTGGATGAAAGCAATTATAGGCCACCGTACGTACATGCTACATGCTGCCTTCAACAATGAAAAAAATCCCATACTGTATAGTCGACTGTAAAAGGACCCGATATGAAATATTGAAAACAATACAAACAAGAATAACAGTGTCCCATGATCCCTTGTGCTGTGAGCTTTCCTACCTTTTCTTAGTTAAAAAAACACCTTTTGTAAAATCATGAAAATAGTACATTCAAGTTTTTAGGTATCAAATGTTGGAAAAAAATAACTACAGGCTAGGGGTCTTAATTCAAATGACTTAAACTTCAATGCATTACAAATATACAGTTAAATCCTAAAGATGATATATTTTTCTGGACAATTTACAGACCATAAATAGACCACAAGAGTAAAAAATCAGTACATTAGAGCTAACATTGGTCATGTTGGTTTTGCAGCTATGTTACAGTAACCAATTCATTGTAAGTGATTTGCAAAGTGTCAAAACTGAAAATAATTTCATTTGAATTAATTAATGGAAAATAACTGAATTTGCGTGTAAAAGTTGATCAGTGACACTGGCAGTTCGGCAATGACCCCCATGTCATATTTTTGTCTTTTAATTGGACAACGAAAAGAAATGCTCTGCGTGAATGACTGCATGACAGTGTAATGCATGTTGTCAGAACAAGTCAATAAATCACCAGGATGCAGTTTGTATTGTCATTTCGGAGAGCATGGGATTTAAAATACACAAATTCACCCATCAAAGTGTCAAGGCCCTGTGAAAAAAAAATCTCATCAGTTCTCAACTGGTACCCTGCAGCTACGCAACTGGTACACAAAAGACAAAATATTAAGTTTAGAGTCAATCCCGGAAATTTCACAACAGAGGAGGCATGACATCTTCACTGTCTAATACTGTAATATGTATTCCTATAGCATGTTACAGCTGTTATATTAATTTAGATTTATCTAAAGGTTTTTAACCTATACATTTTCAGTTTCAATATATCTCTCAAACATGAAATAGATTATTTTTTTTGTCTGATAACATAATACATTGTAACATTTGCCTGATTTGGAAATTGTGTGCTGAAAAATGAACACCATGATCAATATGATATTGATAATCAACATGATCTGAGACTACTATAATTTTATAGTAGTCTTTGACATAATCAAACTATATAGATTACTGTAAATTCAGAAATTTATTAACGTCTTCGTTAAGTGAGGGGGTTCTCATTTGGGGGGTTCCTATCCCGGATCCCGCTTACTGTTTTGTCGGATTCCCGTATTCTGCTTACACTATATACGTAAGCAATTCTCATTTTTTGTCATTTCCCGGACCCCTCAAGACCCCATTTCCCGTTTTCACGACAGAATACTTGACTTTCACGTGTCACGCTTACAAAAAATCAGCAATCCAGCGTCACGCTTAGACCCCAATGAGACCCACAGTGAGGTTCAGAATAATGTGAATAATGCGTCTACTTTATGAGGGTAGTAATGCCCTTGAACGTGAAACAGTCAATTCAGCTACTGTTAGCGTCAAATTGGTTAAAATTTTACGGTGATTCATCAAAATAACCATATCATGATTCTTCAGAGGTCTCAAATATAAATTTATCATTACTGTCATTTTTGGAAAAAAAATAATTTTATTCGTCAAAATCAGTTGAAGTTTTATCGTCTAAACATGCTAAAAGAAAGTGTACATTTTATTGTCATACACCAAAAATTACCATTTACGTCATTTGGCAGCTCCAGTCAAGCTTCAGTGATTTCCTATTTAATCAACCAAATTTTTCCCAAAAAAAGGGCCAAACTTTACCAGACCTTATGATTGTTTTTGCACTGTCAGAGATTTTGCCATCATAAAAAAATACCTTGTGAAGTGAATTGTTCTTAGATTTAGATTACAGTACTAGTAATTGTAATAATTTACATAATGTATTGTTGTATTTATTTAGGAGTTCAGCACCAAAGTAGATCAAGCAGCAGAAGCAGGGGAACAGTTCTCAAAACTATATTATGAAACCACAGACAAGAAAAGACATGTATGTACCATGTTGTGTACTTGTAACCTAATATATATATGTAGGAAGATGTGGTATGAGCAGATGACTGCCAATGTAAAAACTCTCCATACAAGTCACATTTTGTTAAAGTAAATCATTATAAACAACATTCCAATGAAAATTTATTATCTGTGTTTAAGAAGTGTGTCACTTTACAGGAGTTGAATTTAAGCTTTTTTGTGTACTGGCCAGGCGGACTAGTGGACAAAAATAAATCTCCTAGTCCGTCTCCAACTCTACTGGTCCTGCAAAAATGACTTTCATTTGAGAAATGCAAATTTAAAATGATTTGATTTGAGTTTGAATGATTTTCCCTGCCTTTGGTTTCTTGGGTGCATTCCTCTCCTTTATTCCTGTAGATTCTTTGTGCTGTTCTGATTGTTCACGAGCGATTTAACTTAAAATTTGAAGATCCCGTTGCAAAAATACATTTCGCAATTAGGTCTGTCACTGCAAATTTGTCACATGTTATACAATTTATTACATTGCAATCGCCTATATATAATTTATCCATTCACGATCTTTTTCCCAGGATTTTTTATATTATTTGTTTCCTTTTTGTCAATTTCATAAAAAAATGCGATCTTCCTTTTGCATGTCACTTATTTTTATTTTGTGTCCGACAGTTTAACTCCTTCCAGAAATTTCCACATTTTATGTTGCTGTGAAGTACTTGCACCCAAGATATTAATTAGCTTTATCAATTGTAATAACTAGAACCCCCAGTCCGGGTAAATGATTTCGCAGGTAAATGTTTTTGTAAACAAACCGAGATTGCAATGCTATCAATGATGTTATCGGCAAATTTCTATTGGTCCCCCAGACCACCAGCTAATAAAACCTACTGGTCTGACGCAAATTCTACTGGTCTCAGTATCACCGGACCAGCATTAATTTTGAACCCTGCTTTATACAGTGCACTCAATTGGATTGAACTCAATATCAAGCAACATGGGCAAGTTGTAACAGAAGTTCTAATAAAGAAATAAAACAACACTTTCAAGTGGTTTCCTGAAGTTACCATCATTGAAAGTGGAAGTCAACACAAACATACAATTAAACCATTGTAAACTAAACCTGAATATATGACGATTCAAAATAGATTGAATTATTATAACTTACTAAAGATGCTTAATGTCCTAATTTCTTGCAAGATTGTCTCAATTAAATATCAAATATGATTATCATATGGTTACAGATTTCTGAATGTGACCTTCCTTCATTAGCCTGATTAAATGTATATATACATATCATATTCATTGATATTTCATAAATGTGATATACACTGTACATGTATGTATTAGAATATTACAAAAATCACAAATTTGGCTTCAGTGTTCCTCTGTAAATGTATGATAGACTTAATTAAAGATATCACAGAACAATGCATGTTTAAAGAATTGCATAAAGCTTACAATTTACATTCTAAATGATCACTATGATTAGATTTTTAATTGTGATACATGTTGATGTAATGCTCCTTATTCCTATTGTACAAACATGTATTTTATTTACAGTTATTACAGAAATTATACCTAGATTCAGCTACTGTTGTATGGAATGGCAATGCTGTAAAGGGTTTAGAAGAGATCATTAAATTCTATGATACAATACCTACCTCAGAACATAATCTTGATTCACTTGATTGTCAGCCATTAACAGGTTTGTTCGATGCATTAAATGAGCTGCGTTAGATATCGACCTTATGCAAATAATTATCAATACACCTGTTAACTTATTTCGGGTCGAAAAAATCCCTACGAAAAGTCTGTTACTGTTTGTAAACTTGAGTTGTCATAAGAACCTGACAACACAGACCAAAATTCATCTTTAATTTGGTATTTGAATGTTCCAAAAGCAACAAAAGTCTTATTCACATAAATGTCGATTTCTATCTTACACAGCCCAAATCATATGATTGCACATAATTGGAGGAAAAATTATTTATTTTTTCGTTAATACTGATTGTGCAAAAATAGAATTATTTTTTATCCTATTTTTGTGATTCCACAAATTTGTGCTTTTAACAAATTCTGTATACAAACAGGACAAACGTAAAAGATTTTTTTTTTGATTTTTTCGAAAAGTGAAAATTCCTGTACACCAGAAATCCATTAAAATAAGTACAGCACATTTTAGAATGAATTCCAAGGATGGGGTAAACATTGAATAAACAAGAGCCTACCCAACATAGTATCTTGAAATGAATGCTAAGATAAATAGCACGAACAGGGATATTTCTACAAGATCCAAGAGTAATCATGGTAATAGGGGCAATATTAATGAAACAGTACACTTTGTATTCACAGAATAATCATGGTAATGGGGCAATATTAATGAGACAGTACACCTTGTATTTACAGAATAATCATGGTAATGGGGCAATATTAATGAAACAGTACACCTTGTATTCACAGAATAATCATGGTAATGGGGCAATATTAATGAAACAGTACACCTTGTATTTACAGAATAATCATGGTAATGGGGCAATATTAATGAAACAGTACACCTTGTATTCACAGAATAATCATGGTAATGGGGCAATATTAATGAGACAGTACACCTTGTATTTACAGAATAATCATGGTAATGGGGCAATATTAATGAAACAGTACACTTTGTATTCACAGAATAATCATGGTAATGGGGCAATATTAATGAAACAGTACACCTTGTATTCACAGAATAATTTGTAAACGTAATGACTTTAGGAAGCAGTGTGGATAAATGGTGGATACATTCATTCAATTTTTTCTCTGAAACAATTTTTGTGGATTTATCATGGAGGAAAAATTGTATTTTTTGTGGATACTTGATCTTTTTATACGACCACAAAAATTGAAAATTTTTTGGACCTATATTGGTATGACGTGGGCGTCGTCATCGCTGTCATCGTCGTCTGAAGACATTTGGTTTTCGCGCTATAACTTTAGTATAAGTAAATACAAATCTATGAAATCTTAACACAAGGCTTATGACCATAAAAGGAAGGTTGGGATTGATTTTGAAAGTTTTGGTCCCAACAGTTTAGGAATTAGGGGCCAAAAAGGGCCCAAATAAGCATTTTTCTTGGTTTTTGCACTATAACTTTAGTATAAGTAAACAAAAATCTATGAAATTTTACATAAAGGTTTAGAACCACAAAAGAAAGGTTGGGATTATTTTGGGAGATTTGGTCCCAACAGTTTAAGAATAAGGGGCAAAAAAAAGGTCCCAAATAAGCATTTTTCCAGGCTTTTGCACAATAACTTTAGTATAAGTGAACAGAAATCTATGAAATTTTAATACAAGGTTTATGACCACAAAAGGAAGGTTGGGATTGATTTTTGGAGTTTTGGTTCCAACAGTTTAGGAATTAGGGTCCAAAAGGGTCCAAAATTAAACTTTGTTTGATTTCATCAAAAATGAATTATTGGGGTTCTTTGATGTGCCAAATCTAACCGTGTATTTAGATTCTGAATTTTTGGTCCTGTTTTCAAATTGGCCTACATTAAGGTCCAAAGGGTCCAAAATTAAACTTAGTTTGATTTTAACAAAAATTGAATTCTTGGGGTTCTTTGATATGCTGAATCTAAACATGTACTTAGATTTTTGATTATGGGCCCAGTTATCAAGTTGGTCCAAATTGGGGTCCAAAATTAAACTTTGTTTGATTTCAACAAAAATTGAATATATGGGGTTCTTCAATATATTGCTGAATCTAACCATGCATTTAGATTTTTAATATTTGGGCTGGTTATCAAATTGGTCCACATTGACAAATGATTGAGGTCTAAAGGGTCAAAATTGAACATTATTTGATTTCATCAAAAATTTAATTCTTGGGGTTCTATGATATGCTGAATCTAACCATGTATTTAGATTTTGGATATTAGACCATAAAAGGTAAATGTCCAACAATTTTTTTTTTTTAGTTTTTAAGTTTAAGTTTTTAGACCACATTCATTCGGTGTCAAAAACCTATGTTGTGTCAACTATTTAATCACAATCCAAATTCAGAGCTGTATCAAGCTTAAATGTTGTGTCCATACTTGCCCCAACTGTTCAGGGTTCGACCTATGCGGTCGTATAAAGCTGCGCCCTGCAGAGCATCTGGTTTATGTCTAAAAAAGATATTTAGTCAAATACTTATGCTCACTATGCAGCTTAATTTATTCAGTATCAGTCCTATGCCAAATTTTGGTGGTAAAATCCTGAGGACCACCACTTTTCGGGAACTCTGCAATACTATAACCATGATAACAGCTCAAAACTTGTCTACATATATACAAATTGGAAAAAAAAAATTAAAACACATACTTTTAAGATTGTCTTTAATGTACTTATTGTAAATATTAATGCCACCATTTTTTATTGATATATATTTTAGATCAAATATCAGGAGGACAGATGACTATTTGTGTTAAAACCTTAGGCACAGTGAAATATGACAAGGCAAAACCTAAAATCTTCCATCAAAACTTTATCTTGACTTCAGTAAATAATGTATGGAAGATTGTCAGTGACAGCTTTAGATTTCAGGAATGAAATTTAGTTGATAATTATGGAAGCTCATCAGTGACAACTAGCATTTCTGGAAGATTATGACAATTTGAAATTTCATGAATGAAAGGATTGACAACTGCAGCTGATATATCGAGAAGATTAATGAATGTTGATGATGCTTGCATGTCTAAAACTGGGTCAACCTTCAATGATTTTATGCTTAGAACTAGGGACCAAAAATATGAAGTTTGAAGGTGGAAACAATTTGTCAAATAGTGAAGACGAACAATGTACAAATAAATATCTGTTACATGAATATTCTTTTTTTAATAATATGCATATCCACAGTGACCACCAATAAAATCTCAAATTCATAATACATTAATGACCTATATAACTCTATTTCCATACCTGCCACTGATACAGGTAACTTTTTATATGCCCGTTTACAGGATGTATTATGGTATACTGTTGTCTGTAGGTCTGTATTTTGGGAAATTATGTACCCAATCCTTATAAAATTCAGGGATCCACACTTGAATTCTTTCAAACGACAATGGTAAATTTAAAGATATGATTCATTATTTTATGAAAATAAGATAGATGTGGTATGTTTGCAAATGAGACAATTCTCGGGTAACACAAATGACTGAATAACACTGCTATTATACAAATAACGCTTGTAATGACTGAATAACTCTTGAAATTTTAATATTAACACATGTTGTTGACTTTCAGACATTGATTATTAAATAATGATATATTTTACAACTTAAAATTGATTTACATAAAGCAGATAAGTTCATAAAGTTATTTTAAATTTAGTGTGTACATCGAACATGGTGGCCATTGTGATTTCCGTGGTCACCATATTGGATGTACACACTAAATTTAAAAAGTTTTTATGAACTTATCTGCCTTCTGTAAATCATTGATGAGGTATAAAATACACAGATGATATACTATTATTTAATAATCAATGTCTAAAAGTTACCAATATGTGCTAATATTTAAATTTCAAGTGTTATTCGGATAATAACAGTGTTATGCGGTCATTCGTGCTACCGACAATTCCCCACCTGATACTACATGAATTAGAAGTAAACAACTATAGGTCACCATATGGCCTTCAATAATGAACAAAACACAAGTCACATAGTCAGGTAAAGCCAGGGTCCTTTATGAGTTCTCTTTAAGATGTTCATAAACATTGAAAAAATCTTCTTCACTTCTGAAACAGTATGCAAAGAAATAACCCTAAAAGTTATTGAGTCATACCTGACAAGTTGCACTTCTGCTAATTCTGTTGCCAATAAACTAGTAGTGACACCACCTTTTAGGTCTTTTGCCCACTTTGAGGTCAAGAATCATGCATTTATATTTTCTTCAGACATTCAAATTCAGATATTATTCTTTCATTTTACCCAGCATGCAGCGTTTAGTCTGGTCTGTCTGAAATGTTATCTTGTAAAATGTGACCCAGCATGTCAGACTAGTACAAAACATGGTACTGTAAATTCAGAAGTTTTTGTCTGAAATATTATCTTGTAAAATGTGACCCATCATGTCAGACAAGTACAAAAAATGGTATTCTGATGTTAATCACTCCTCGTTGTTGCCGTCTCAAAGAATTGTACATATTTATTTACTAGATGTATTTGATATAAGGATTTGCTGTTAAATCTTTTACAACATGTCTTGTTATGAGACACATTATTTTCTTGTGGACCATAATATGATATCTCACCAGAAGACCTCCTCTTGTATCAATTTCAACCTAAAAGTGTCTCAGTAAAACTTAAATTTTTGTCATGAGCAACTCAACAGGTGCAACTTGTAGAGCAGAATTTGTAACCCCTTCCTGATCACTCAATTTTTGTGAGGTTTGTGTTGTTCAGTCTTCAGTTTTCTTTGTTGTGATTTGTGTTTTATGTCTTTTCATCGTTTTCATTTTTTGTCAGTTTGTTTCGACTACAGTTAAAAATCCCTTTGGTTTCTTTCATCTCTCTTGTATGGTAACAGTTCAGTTATCTCCTAATATAATAATAAGATAGACAAACGGTCTAATCATAACATAAGACACATTATATATATTCCATGTTTTTAATAACAAATTGTCATTTGTATCATACATAAAGACAAATACAAAACAAATATCACTTGTAGCACTTCTCATTAACTATCACATCAAAAGCTGACATTATATTGTTTCTTCATATTATTCTCATTTATGATTAAAACCATTAAACAAACTTTTTGTAACATCAACATCAGTGACAGAGCTAAATATCATAATGTTTTGCAGGTCAATAGCTAGGATGTCAAGGGAGATTATTTTGGATATTAATAATGGAGATGCACCCTTTATTTATTTTCAAAAGAGGATTAAAATATTTCAAAACATATTATTTTTCACACTATAGAATATTAATATAAAGATAGAAGATTTGGACTGATTGCTATGCACCAGAAAATGACATAAATGGTCATAGATCTTAAATCCTAGAATCTAAAATCACTTTCCTTCGTCTCAAATTTTAAATGAAGTATTTTGCTTCAAATTTCATCTCTTCAACTGTCAAGAATCTAGGATTACCTCCCCTTCTGTCAAAACAATATTTTATTTGTTTTCTGATTATCATGTCATTTCCATTGCTTGACTCAGTTACTAGTGTTGATATTACAACTTTGTTTTTTCAACTTTTCAATTGAGAAGCAGCTTCTACTGTAGATTCAATAATATTGAAGGGGGTAGACCTAGGTTAAGGGAAATAACTCTTAGAATCATCAGTACGTTTGTGTCAGCCATTTTCATAAGTATATTCTAAGCTTCTAGGTTACATAGATTATTTCCAATCTGTTTCAGGTAAATGTTTAAAATATATTGATGAAACTTGTCTTAAACAAACGCATTACTGATTTAAAGAGTTATCTCCCATAAATAAGGTCTACACCTTAAAGCGACATCAATTTACAATTTTCATGTATTTCAAGTGTATGGGGTCAAATGAATTTAATCTGTAATCAAAATTACTTGAATGACAGTTAATGATGAAACCATGCATGAAATTATATCCCCTAGTATAAGCATTTTTCCTACCATAAAATTAATACTGTCAACAATTATTGAATCCATAGTATATTTTAGTACAAAGTATTAATCTATTATACATAAAATCACATTGTTCTTTTCTTTGAAATTAGCTACAGTTGTATTTGAAGAACCTGTTATCAAAGCTACATGTTTTATAATAAGCAAGGAAATATTGGTAATTGTAATGCAATACAAGAATCAACGACCCTTTTAACAAAAAGTCTGATGAGAAAATCATTGTTAATCATAAACAATTCACCATAACAATCAATTTGGTTTAAAACCTGGTCTGAAGCTGTAGTGGCTCTTTTTCAAAAATATTTTATTTAATATTAAAATTGATAATTAGTTTGGCTAAACTGTTCATAGGCCTTGCAAGTACTTTATCTCATAAGATTTTTTTCTGACAAGAATGTGTCCATAGTACACGAATGCACCACTCGCACTATCATTTTCTATGTTCAGTGGACCGTGAAATTGGGGTCAAACTTTAATTTGGAATTAAAATTAGAAAGATCTTATCATAGGGAACATGTGTACTAAGTTTCAAGTTGATGTAACTTTAACTTCATCAAAAACTACCTTGACCAAAAACTTTAACCCGAACTTCACACTATTATTTTCTATGTTCAGTGGACCATGAAATTGGGGTCAAAACTATAATTTGGCATTAAAATTAGAAAGATCATATCATGGGGAACATGTGTACTAAGTTTCAAGTTGATTGGACTTCAACTTCTTCAAAAACTACCTTGACCAAAAACTTTAACCTGAAGCGAACGGACACACAGACGGACGAACGAACGGACGAACGGAGGCACAGACCAGAAACATAATGCCCCTCTACTATCGTAGGTGGGGCATAAAAATAGTCAAATTTTATTAGAAGGTCGTCACATATTTTTTAATGAAAATGGATACTAGCTTTAGGTATTTTCAATTTTACAGTGTTATAGACAAAACAATAATACTGTGCACTGCCATTGCTTGATGTTTTGTCTACAAACAATAACGAAATGAGCAATTCCACAAGACCATACTGCATAAGCTTTCAACCAAAAATTTTTAAAACAATCTTAAGCAAAAATATTTTTGTATAATAAGTCTAGATCTGATAGAGAAATTATTTTCATTATAAAATTCAACTTAACTTATTAAAAATACAAAGAATCAATTTGATTATTTGTTTACGTTTGTATGATATGCAAAATTATTCATAATTTTGGCTAAGTCCCCTGGTCTTTCGTGTCTTAGAAAAATTGAAATAAAATGGTGCAAGATTTTTGGTAGACTACCTGTTCAGAATATAGAAGATTTTTTTATGCCACACGACATTAAGCTTAGATAAGTTGTTATACTTGAAAATTCTTCACGAACTTGTTTAATTATAATAAGTTAAGTAAAAAAAAACATTTTTATAAGTTCAGCAAAATATTTCTGTATATGTGCATTAGTTTCAGATCTAGGATTTTTAAAAAGAGAGGACCCACCAAGGCAATCTTAAACATGAAACTTTTTAAAAGTCACCTAAATCTGTCATGGTTTATAAGGTCGCATAATTTTAAGGTTGAATTTTTATTCTAAGGCCTTGAAATAATTTTAAATTTTCTTGTGTGTTTACAGGGTAAATCAGATTAGTCAAATTATGCCTTGATATATATGACACACTTAAAAAATATTGATGTGCACTTAATTAAAAACAATGTAAAAAGTTTAGAAATGGTGAAATCCTTCGATTCTGTGCAATGCAGTGCCTCTGGTTATGAAATTATGATTTAATATGCAACAACTTTTTCACTAATTTTAATTTTTCAATTCATAACTTTGTATAAATAACAATACAAATATAAAATCTGCAAATGTGGAAATTTTAAAAAACACTAATAATGATTTTATGCCAATTTTGACTTAAATAGATATAAAAAAATTTCCACATTTCCAAATTTCAATGAAAATCATGGCTTTCATGGAAGATAATTTCATACTCTTTAAGGGGGTACCCAACACTTTGACTAAAATAGATTTGGCTTGTTAAATTTGTTAAATTTTAACAAAATATTTACTTTGACCTGTTGAACATGTTGACAAAAATATAAAAATTTCAAGAAATTTAATTTGAAACACACAATTTACTTGAATAATTTCATTGGATATATAGCCGGCAAACCAAAATTTTAATATCTGAAAGCTTGATTTCTCTTTACAATATTATGTGATTAAAACCCTTAGCTGATTTTTAATAAGTTATCTCCCTTAGGTGTTCTGCACCCCCTTAATTTTGCATCACAATATAGTTTTTTACAACATTCCAAATCCTTTAGAGTAACTTATAGCTTTGATTAAACGTTCTTGTAACTTCTCCTTTGTAGTATAGTCAGGTAATAACAGTACGTTGAAGCAAGTATGTGCAGTCGGTAATCTGAAGAAAAAAAAAGAAGTTAAATTATAATCTACAGAATTTCCTTCTAATAAATGACTAAGGGCTATTCCAGAAAAAAATGTATGGGGGGTTGGAAGGCAGTTGTTCTGATACCCATCACCCATGTATTATTAATACAATGTGCCTTCCAACCCCCCCCATACATTTTTTTCTGGAATAGCCCTAAGGATATGTTTCTGTTCTTATACATCCTATAATAATGTCAAAAGTAAAATAAAATTAAGTAATAGCTTGGCATTCAAAGTATTCGACTTTGAGCATTCCTGATGAAGGTAAATTCAGTAAACATTTTTTTTTCATTTGAAATATGTTTCATTGAATGTTTGTCTCTCTTTTCTATTGGCTGTAGATTGCAGATTTAACATTGTTGTGCTGAATAGTTATGTATATAATATATATAAGTCTCAAGATCTGCACTACAATACACAATACTACAACATAGGAAGAGGATGTTATAAAATCCTATTGACAAAACTTCAACTGTCAATGACCAACAAATGTAATAAAATAATTGGTGTTATACTTATATGCTGGATGGTCTTTTTTTTATAGATTTCCTTTTTTTTTGTTCATTTTTTTGTACATGAATTAGGCTGCTAGTTTCCTAGTTTAAATTATTTTTGTCATTTCTTGGCCCTTTTATAGTTGACTATGCTGAATGGGCTCTGCTAATTGTTGAAGGTCGTCTGGTGACCTATGGTTGTTAATTTCTGTGTCATTTGGTCTCTTTTGAAGAGTTGGTCATTTTTGCAATCACACCACATCTTTTTTTTCATATTCTATCCATATATATATATATATATATAGATATATCAACTGTACCTTTCAGAATCAGGTCCATTCCTTGCTATAATAAGTTTGAGTTTTGACAATCCACCCACTGGTACCTTATCTGTTCCTGTAGTAAACTGTAACAGTTTACGTTTTTGTTCCTCTGTAAACTCGTGGACAACCTCCCAAAAATGCCTGAAACATTAAACTTTCTGTTACTGGCATATATTTCACTTCATAAATAGAGTGATCTCACATTGCTATGAACTCTTAACATAGCAAATTTGTAAATTTAATTTAGTTCATTTTCATATAAAGCTGATGATGAATCCCATTTTATTATATGTTGTCATACATAAAGAAGGGTGTCAGTTTTTTCAATTGAATTGTTTTATATTTTTCTGGTTTGGGCCTTTCATAACAGACAATACAGCTAGGATTATTCTCATTGATGAAGGCTGTATGGTTGGTTACCTATAATTGCTTAAGGTGGTACCTAACACTACAGGGAGATAACTCTGTAAAATCACCTAAACGTTTTAATGACAAGTGTTGTTAAGGGAATATTAAGCTTCTCAATGATCAAAATTAGTGTTTGTCAAACTGCTATATAACCAGTGTAATTTTTCTGATAAAATGATTGGTTCAAAGTTTTTGATTTTTTTTTATATTTTTGTAAAAGGGTCAAAGTAAATACTTTGTCAAAATTTTATGAAAATTAAACGAGCCAAATTAATTTTAGTGAAAGTGTTGGGTACCACCTTAAGGTAGATGGGGTGTCTAAATTATAATCCATAGAATCTTTTAATAATTTGCCAAAATGTAGTTCATATCCTGCTTGTTTAAAAACATTAATAAAAAGAATGGGTCACCGGACTTATTTTCACGCTACAGGTTGTTCAAAATTGTCAAGATTTTGTATAGTTTATGCATGGAAAACCCATTTTTCCGCCATAAAACGCAAACCACACCATAGAATTTTGAGATAAAATATGAGAAGATAGCTTCAATATTATGCTTTCAGATAAGAAAAAGAAAAAATGGGGTCACCGGACTCGTTTTCTTGCTACATGTAAAAATGGGTAAATTCCTAACACATTCTATTGTAAAAGTAACACTATCTGAATTATCTGCCCTTGCATTTGAGTTGCCTCCCCTTATTTGACAAAGTTGGAAAAAAATGAATCAAACAAAAGAATTCTTTATTTTGTAAAATACAATCATAAATATGATCAAACATGGCATTTTCTATATTATAATGAAAATTCTTACACATGAATTACCTACTACTATAAAAATTTGCACATTTCATCAAAGATCTAGACCTTGTTTTCTACTATTTCAAAATCCAAGATGGAGGAAGACACCCTATCTACCTTAAATCCACTTTATTTTAACTTTGATGAAATAGTCGCATTACACTCATACCACATCTCCTTATCTTTATATCATATAAACAAAACAGGGAAATATTATTTAATGTTTTTCTAGTGTGATCTAATGAAGGTCAAACTGATAAAACTGATTTTGAAACATTTTGTTGCTCAGTCTTTAGTTTTCTAAATTGGTTTTGTAGATGAGGGTCTGGATGGGGGGGTGTCTGTTATTCTGTAAACATTTAATTTTCACCCCCTTTTTCTCTAATCTTCAAAAAATTAACCCCTTTTTTCTTTATTCTTCAAAAAATTAACCCCTTTTTTCACTAATCTTCATTTTTTTTACCCGTTATTCTCTAATCTTCATTTTTTAAGGGCATTATTCTTTAATCATTTAACCCCATCCAAACCCTCGTAGATTGTTGATTGCCTTTTCTTATTTTGTCGTTGCATTGTCAATTTGTTCATGACTGTATAATATGAGTTTGGATATTAGTTCCTTTGGTATCTTCTGCCACTCTTTGAATACTACATATATACAAAACATTACATGGGTTTCTTAGAAATAAACCAGAACGTAAAAACTGCCAGTCATCCAAGCATGAAATCTAAGTAAAGTTGAAATGAATAAGTTGATCTATGTGTTACAATAAAACAATAATCTGACTGATTGGTGTATTACACAATTTTCAGCACAGTACCACTATTGTGCTATTCTAGGTTGTCAGTTTATTATTGATGAAGGAAACTGGAGTTATAAAGTCCAATCGAGTTATGACTACAAACTTACTTTATTGTTCTATGATCTGCTGTGAATCCTGCATCATATTCTGTTGCCTGTTCTAGTGCGCTGAAATCAAATTCCTGAAACGGAAGACATTTTAATTATAGAATTTTATTTACTACTTTTACTGGATTGATTTATAATGTTTTGTTGCCTTTATAGGTCCATACATTTTTCTAAAATATACATGTTGCTCTAAAAGTGAAGGTCTTTTTTAATGTTCATGAATATCACTGATCACAAAAATACAGCTTTAATGAGTTTTCTATATTTTCATTTTGTGCTTAGCTTATGACATCAAGGACACTGTCAAGATAAAGGACAGCACTTGTAGCATTTCTAAGAAATTTAAGCATTTCAAAGCCTTTCTTTCAAGCAAAATATTTGATAAATTTCATAAATACTGTTTTTATTGGGAGATTGCTTCAACTTACCTTACTACCACACACTAATAGCTCAATCTCTTCTGGTTTGAACAAAGTTTTCAGTGGACTCTCATTGACTACCATCTGAAAGCCTCGTTTAAATGCTCTAAACTGTTTCTGTATAGATTTGTTGAGAATGAAATCTGCATACAAAGTTGTAAACTCCTGCAAGTAAATAAAACTTAAAATATCAGTAAACATACAGAGTGCTGAACTGTTTAATTGTACTTTAAAGTGAGAATTGTTCCCATGATGTTCTCTTTAATTTTGAATTCAAGACATTAAAATCTTGAACACAACCCTGTTGATTGATTGTTGGTTGGTGATGGCAGAGAAATGCACCTCAATGATACAGTAGGTGAAATACAATTGAAGGCACTAAAAATCACAAATAAGAAAAAGTTGAACAATTTTTGGAGCATGATTGTCTTCAACTCTCTTTATAACTTATGACCCTTCTGTTATGTTTCTTTATTTTTCAACTCATTACATGTATTAAGGAAGCTGGCTTGTCATGTTTTAGATTTTTTGTCAGATTTTCGGAATCCTCTGTTTTTTATCCATTTGAATGCCTTGAAAAAATTTGCCTGGTGACCCCCATTTTTCTTTTTGTAAATCTTTTACATGTATAATGATAAGCCATCTGTAAAAGTCTTAAAAAATTTTAATTACTTTTTAACAGTTTTTGAGAACTTCAACTTGTCAATGATAAAGCTATGAAAAGTCAAGAGAGAATATTTTCCCGCCAAAATTCCAATGGCTTAATCTTGAAAACAAGCACGGTGACCTATATATTTTTTTTGCTCTTTGGATTCCTTTATTAATTCCCTATCTATATATACTATTGTTTTGAAAAGTTAATAACTTTGAACCTGAGAAGCCAACTCCCTTAAGGAGGAAAGGGTGACTTTAGAAAGGATCTCTCCCAAGTTTTCCAATTCTTGTTTCTATTTAAAATATGTAGCAATTAGACTTTTAGCAGCAACAATGTGACTAGTCTACAATAAATTTATATACCTTCTTATTTTGTTGAGTAACATTTATTTGGTTTCCATTCTCCTTGAGATCATGAGTCAGAGAGCTTCCAAAGACGTCTTTATAACCTATCTGGAATGTCTGCATGAAGACTTCATCGATATCATCTTCTGTGTAGTCCATTAATTCCTGCAAACTTTTCGCTAAGGTCTAAAATGAAAATATATTTTCACTTTCAGTGTCATTTGCAATTCATTACAAAATTTTACCTTTAGTGTTAGAATGTCGTTTCCCGTATCTCTGAAGAATATAGATATTTGTTCACTGATTGCAAAAATAACATATTCATAGGTATATTGATTTTTATGAAATATAACTAACTTAGTGGTGTTTCCAAAAAACCATGGTTTTAATATATATATGGCAGATTTTACAGTATAGTGTTCTGTCTCCTACTTTCATGTTGCTAACGTGACAGAGACAAAAATGAGTAACGTTAGCGACATTTGGACATGTCACATGAGCAACAACATCTTTAAAAGTTAAAATGTATGCACACAGTGATGTTTAATATATGCCTGGAGTAATAAAATTGTACAGTCTGGTTTAGAATTTCTAAATATACAGAATGTCATTTGCAGGTGTACTTTATATCAAATGAATACACAAGAAACCAAAAAATGAGTAACGTTAGCGACATTTGGACATGTCACATGAGCAACAACATCTTTAAAAGTTAAAATGTATGCACACAGTGATGTTTAATATACGCCTGGAGTAATAAAATTGTACAGTCTGGTTTAGAATTTCTAAATATACAGAATGTCATTTGCAGGTGTACTTTATATCAACTGAATACACAAGAAACCAATTCGTAATAGTAACATTAGCAACATCTACTATCATGACATTACGTTTTGTTGCGAACGTCTTTTTGGTGGACGGAATACATTTAAGGTCCTCTTGTAACGATATTACATACAACTTCCCATCTTTGCTTCCCCATCATGTGAAGGAACTGACTCCGAATCTATTTCTGCAAAGGGCGATATCGTAACTCCTATACAGGAGAGTTACAGATCTAAATATATGTTGCTCACGTGACACTGATTTGGACGGAAACGTCGAGAGTAACGTTCGCAAAAAATAAAACAGCCAATGATATTGATTCCTCAAGTCCTTTGAACCCCTTACGTCATCCAAATTTAATATGATTGCTATTTTCAATTATTTATAAAACCCGGGATAAAAATAACTACAATGGGCTGTCTGAGAACCATCAAGAAAATTGCGATCGTGACATACCACAATGGACGGAAAAGACGTGACGTTAGCAACAATATTATTAAATTACCTTTTTTAGCCTTTACCAATAAAAAACTGCCTTAAAGTTATGATTAAAACACAAAAGAAGACTTTTTATTAAAATATAAGTCCATGTTATTAGGCTCCACTTATAAATAATACTTCAAAATTCCACTCCAAATAAGCTGGATGTCAGTAAAGTAGGTCATGATGTCTATTCCATGTCCAATATTTTGAAATTGAAAACCCTCTAATTCTAACAAAAAACACAAACACAGAGTAATTTTTATTTTTATTTACTCAGAAAGACACATTTTATTTAATAACATAATGCATTACTCCATTACACAGTCGATTTCACAGTTTCAGCAATTGCTTTTTTGATGGATACAAAAAAAACAATATTTCCTTCTTATTGTAAAATCTGCCATATGTGATTTTTAGGGAAATAAGGGAGATAATTTGATTTATATTTTTCTTGTAAAAATTTATGAGTATTTTGATTTAGAAATTTAAATAAATCATAAGGCAGGAATGTAGAATTTTTTAAAAAATCAAGAAGTATATAATTTTTTTTTAGGCTTCTCTGGAGAAAAAACTGAATGCTACTCTTTCCCTGGTGCCATGCGCAAGATGTTCTTCAAAAAAGAATGTCAACAATGTCAGCGTTCACTGCGAATGATCACCTAAAAGAGCCTTTCTACTAAAGCACACACCTATCAACTGTCACTATTTGCAGGGTTTTCCCCCATGGAGGCTCCCAATTGGGAAATTTTAAAAGAGCAATTTTGTCCACAATTAAAAATAAAACAAAAAAAATTACAATGGGTTGGGATTATATAAGTATGAAGAAGCAAATAAACATCATTTAAATGAATTTGAAGGCACCTTTGAAGGTTTTGTAGGATTTTGAAAGCCATCTTGCACGTAAAACCCCCATGGGCATTTTGAAAAGTTGGCAGGTAATGGTATGAAAGCACTTTTTGTGTTTATATCAATGGTTATGTACCATGTACTACAAAAGTCTCAACATTTATGGTGACTTGAGTAACCCCGGTATCACTCAGATTACATTTCTACCTTGACAGATAAGTTTGTATTTAGCCTATAAAATACTTATCTAACCTTGAGAATTGAAAGGTCAGTTTATCCCATTCATACAATAGAAGTTGATAAATTTGGCTTCATGCCATTTACCTTGTCCAAAATTTATGTCACTTTATTGTTATTGTGATATTGTTAAAGTACAAAAGAACCCTATATTCTGACCAATAATTAAAACTTTGTGTGTCTTGATTTAATTGTTGAATTTTTGGGGTTATTTTCAGCCTTTTTATTGCATATTTCTTTATATGGTAGTTTTTTTTTCAGATATAAAAAAAACTATCTGCTTGACTTTATAGAAATAGACTATGCTTGCAGATTATCTATTACACAGTCTTGTTTTTTGTTTACATCAAATCTGACAGATTATTATTTAGTTGAAAAATATTTTAAATGAGAGCTGAAATTTTTTCTATCTTTAAACGTGCATTGAAGGTTAAAATAATCATAATGTGAAGAAGAATGAAGAAAACATCTTGGTCCCAAAAAAAATCATCAACCAGGATATAAAGTACAAAATATTAATTTATTATACTAATATCAGTTGAAATCTCAAGCCACTGTTTTGCATGTTAACAATGTATGTCATGTCCCAACAGAAAATCAATAAATATGACAGTACAATGTACTCTTAGCACAAACACATAATGTCACTGTGAAATAGACATATAAGGCAAGAAACAGTTAGTTACACCAAACCAGTTTGACTAAATGTCTAGTTTAAAACCAGTTTGACTAGATTGTCCTATATTTTGACAATGTAAATGACATGAGGACCTGCATGGGTTTTTTTAATATCTGTATTCTTTAAATTTTTACGTCATTTTTCTTTTAGTAGCCTTAAAAATAACTGTCATTCTGTAAAATTCTCATGAAAATGATTTTACTATTTAGTCTTTCTGTTACAAGATTATTTATCAATTCTGTACATTGATCATTATATATTATCAGTATTGCATTACAGTTACCTAAGGTAACCTTTTATTTGGCACAGTTATTCTTTAGACTTTTGCACTGCATTAAATTATTCTCTATTCTTTATTTTGTTGTTCATTTTCTCTGTTCTCTATTTATTTGTTGCTATTACATGTATTCACTATTCTGTAAACCCCATTCAGACCCTCATAGGTAAACTTCTATTGTATGAATGGGATAAACTGACCTTTCAATTCTCAAGGCTAAATAAGTATTTTATAGGCTAAATACAAACTTACCTGTCAAGGTAGAATTGCAATCTGAGTGATACTGGTGTTCCTCAAGTCACCATAACAATTTGAAAAGTTTTATAAATAGTTATTTACTTTCATTTTAAGTTCAGTATTTGTTAGAACCAGGCAGAACGAGAAAAAAAGTGATT
Source organism: Mytilus galloprovincialis (assembly GCA_037788925.1). NCBI lineage: Eukaryota > Metazoa > Mollusca > Bivalvia > Mytilida > Mytilidae > Mytilus > Mytilus galloprovincialis. The sequence continues at coordinate 91,662,021 of CM075336.1, read as the reverse complement.
CACCCATTATACCAATTTTCAGTTTATTTGTATAAATATCTTCAATATAGACTTACAGTATCAACTTCTTTCAAATCTTCAAAGGTTCCTTTCTTTCCCATTAATTTACGATAAACAACAGCAGGGAAATGTACATCTACTATCGTACTGTTGTATATTGCTAATCCTAACATGATACCAATCAATGTGAACTGTCCGTCATTCTCAAAAGAGGTGGGGTTAAACCAGAACACATTCTGCTCTTCATTGTATACAAACATACCTGAAATATAATACAAAATTGTATAATAAACAGAAATAATTTTCTTTTTTGTACATAACCTATAAACAAGATAAAATTGTGACCAATTAAACTCTTCAAAAAACTAAACAATCAAAACTCACGTCTTGCATGTCTCATTCATGTATAATATCAAAGTGTGTAAAAAACAAACATAACTTCATTGCACATGAATAAAATGTGATGGTAATTTTATCTTGGCCTCTAGTGCAGGAGGTAGGAGGTTCCAGCCATGGTAAGACTTTAAAATCAGTATTTGCTGCATTCCCACTCACATGCAGAATTATGGAGTTAGAGCAAATACTGATCAGCTCCAAAATGTGTGTGTGTGTGTGTGTGTGCATTTATCATGTGTTTATCATCATAATTGTTGATCAATGGATTTTAGATTAATTATTGCAACATGTGCAATTTAAGGTGATGATGCATACAAATAATGCCATCAAATTTAACTCCACTTTTCATGGTTTTTATTTTTACTATTCTATTCTGTCATAATTTTGTAATAACAAGAATGTGTCCTCAGTACACGAATGCCCCACTCGCACTTTCATTTTCTATGTTCAGTGGACCGTGACATTGGAATTAAAACTCTAATTTGGCATATTTAAATTAGAAAGATCATATCATAGGGAACATGTGAACTAAGTTTGAAGTTGATTGGACTTCAACTTCATCAAAAACTACCTTGACCAAAAACTTTAACCTGAAGCGGGACAGGCGGACGGACGAACGAACGGACGAACAGACGAGTGGACGCACAGACCAGAAAACATAATGCCCCTCTACTATCGTAGATGGGGCATAATAAAAACATCGCAAAAATTTATCAGCTAACAATATTGCTTTTATCATCATTTTTCTATTTTACCATGTTTACACATTATAACAAAATATTGCATTACTTCCTGAATCTAAAATAATGCAATAAATTATAAGCATTACCAAAATCAATGTTGAAAATTTCTTCTATCACCAACTGGAAGAATTCTTTTGATACGCCACCTTCGTCAAGCCCCTGCTCACCATCAAATTCTATAAATAGCTGTTTCTTAAGATCCTGAGGATTGTCCATTGCAGTCATTTCTAACTATAAAATGTACAAATATATATACACAATGTTATCATCAAACAGTTTTTATTTTATTATTATGAGAGTATGTAGTTGATTGTTGCTTGCTAAATGTCAAGGAGTAATTATTTCATGCATATTAATGCAATATTTTAACACATAAATAGTCAGTAACTTGTGTAATATAGCTTTCCGATCCATCCACACTACCTTTCTCAAATAGGTTGTATAATTTTACATATAAAGCAATGCTTTCTTCCATATATCTCATACATGTTTTATGTTATTTTTATCTTTTCCATTGTTTTTTTTTTCTTTAAATCTTTGATCATGTTGATTGCCATCTGGAATATAAACTGATTACTTGTCTGATCTTTTTGCAAAAGTAGCATGATGTAAACAGCTGATGACAATTTTTCTGTAGAACTTTTTCTTTGTCTTTGATTGTCATGATTGTGATATAGAATGTATCTATTTTTTTATTTAATATTTGTTTTATTATAACAGGTATACTTCTATCATGTCTATTTTTCTTCATTTTGTGCATATTATGTATAATTGAATTTGGATAATTGGCTATTTTTCCATGAATAATGTATTATATCCCAGTTTAATTTTTTTTTTTATGTTCTTAAATCGTTATTATTGGAGAACAATTATAGAAATCAATGTACTTTAAATAGGATTATTTCGTAGATGATATCAATTCACAAATAAACAAAATCAAAACCAGAACAAAAATTTTAATTGTAGCATGTATCATGTACTTACAGCAACTAAGGCATCATCTATCAAATGATCTCTTCTGACCTGAAGACGCAGGTAAGGAATGGGAGGTAACCCATGTACAATTGTCTGTAAAATTGAACTCCTCCTTTCATTAAACATCCGCACTCTATTGTCAAAATACATGAGCGTAAATTTTGATGCCGTCGTTAAAATATAACTATGATTCATAAAAGATATTTTGGTATCATCAGTATCGTCTTTGTATTTGTAGTCCGTTTCTACATCTAAATACTCATTCAGAAGTTCATTGATAAATTCCTCGTACGGTACAAGAGGTTTACGGCAATCGATGGAATAAGCATTTAGCTGCTGAGCATAGGGGTCTTCCTTTTGGTGACGAAGTTCTTTTGGTTCTGAATGACCGACTGCTCCTTGAAGCTGCAGCATGTCTTGCAAATTTTCGTCATCATCATTTATTGATTTTTCTTCAGCAATCGTTTTCTCAGAGTCTCTTTCTCCACCGTAAATACTAGCATAGTAGAGAATTTTCATCACTCTAGTAGCACTAGCGATATCAGCATCATCGTTTATGTGATAGCCTCTTCCCCATCTCCCTTCGTTGTTGACAATCCTAACGGTAATCAACTGATGAAGAGATTGTACTCTCTCCCGTACCCAATCTGCCCCAAATTTGGCCCAAACTTTTGCTAACTTACATTGCCCACTTAGTGGTAGTTTACATAGTGCCTTACAAAAATCTGGGAAAGCCCTTTCTATAAATTCTGGACTTGAAAGACATGGTAGTTCCATTACTATAACAAAAACATTTAATAATTGTGGATTCTGCTTCAAGATCAGCGGGTTGAATTTTAAATCTATATGTACACCTTTGGCTAAATAAGTCAATGCATTAGTTAGAGCTGGTATAAATGGCAAGTCGGGAATATTCATCAGCGCATCAAAAGCCCTCCTCACTGAAGCGATATCTACGGACACATCATCTTCTGATAAATTCAATTGTTCTATCGCTGTTTGATTATTTTTATGCTTGGACTGAATATCAATGAAATCTTCCTTTTCATCAACATCTTTGTCTTCATCAAATTTCTTAGTATTAGTGTCTTTTGAATGTTTTGTTTGACCTGAACCTTCTGGTTGCATTAAGAAACTTATTGATAATGATTCAGGATTATTGAATGTGGCTCCAATCAGACGTATGAATTTTGACCATGACTTACTCCCTTCACATTCATCAACCAGTTCTTTAATTTTTTCTTCTGTTAAATACTGTACACTTGCCATGCTTGCACTTTTCTCTGAAATACATTGATAAAATTTCAACATCTATTACACACTCAAAAATCTCTAGTTTCATGAATTTTAATGAGACAACAACCTTTATTTTTCAAATTTTCAGTTTAGAACATTATTTTAAGTATATATTACACTGTTTTATACAGTTTTATCTTTGCAAATACATTGTATCTCATGATACTTATTACTTTGAATAACAATACGATGCATCTTTAATAGTATAAGGAACATTAGAATCACAGTCATTGCTAAAAACTAAGGAGTTATGCAGTTGTATATATATACATCCTAATTTCAACATTGTTAAAGATCAAACTTATTCATTCGTTTTATTAAAAATTTTGTATGATGCCCTTTTTCCTGTTCTTCTTTGTTTGGTTTCGTAAAGTATCAACATCAATGGCAATCAAAGCAATCACAAAAACATGCAACAAAAACATCCTTTTTCCATGAAAACTTCATGAATAAGCAGTAAATACCTGATAGGGAAGAACTTGATGAACTTGGCTTCATAAATGACACAACAGGCTTCACCGGAGTAGTACATGCTGATGTTGATGGTTCACAGGGTGAGGTCCCCTGTGAACTTGAACTAGCCTGTGCTGGTTTGGCTGCTCGTGCAACCTTACTTGGCTGCACTCCACATAAGTCTGCTTTATTTCTGAACAGTTCTACAGCTTTTAATGCAAGTGTATTGCGTTCCTGATCTCTGAGGATAAATGTTGGGCTTGATGCGCAGTGTGCATTTTCACAATTTTCTCTGCCACACCCATCTGTCAACTGGTAGTAAAACTTCTCAATCTGTTCCTTTGCAGCAGCTCGCTTCCTATTTAAAATAAATAATGCTTAAATGCTTTTAAAAAATAATTTATTTATCTTTCTTTGTATTCTGTACCATAAATCTGCTTATCATGCTTATAATTAATTGGTGACAGATAAATACATGTGTCCAATACATGCAATATATATCTCAAATATTGACTTATAAATTGTAGTACCATGGCTGAGTGGTCTAAGTTCATCTATTGTATCACTAGCATGTCAACAAGACGGGCATGAAGGGTCGTTAGTTCAAAACTACCATGGGGCAGGTGCATTCTTATTTCACTCAAATTTTGCACATTTTTTTAATTAATTTTTTTTTGTGCTCCTTTTTGATTAGCAAGACTATCATGACCATAAAAGCTCAGAACTATATTTACACATCAAATCATAAAATTTTCTAAACACTTAATTCAACTGATTGCTTGTGGATTGATATCATTGGTTGAAAAGGATTTTCAATAATCATATGATAATTCATGAAATAAATGCATCCAATTAACATGTTAAATTTTCAATTTACAGTACTAACACATGTTACCCGCTACATGTTTAACAATTATAGTTTAAACACAAACATAATAAACTTACATTCCGTCCCCAGTTTGTGGTCTTGACTCTGACAAAGAAGCTGGGACAATACTGAAAATTTAAATATAAAATTATTTATCATGTTAATGTTTATCATGTTTATACAACATTTTCTAAAAGACAAAAGTATATCATGTATATCATGTACATGTATTTCTGATCAACTTTGTGAATAAAATTTGTCACGTCTGAAAATCATTTCAAAAGATTTTTTTTTTAAATCTACAATTTTACCAGCCAACACAAGTTTCCATGTTTCCCTTAGTCATTTATCATGTTTATAATTGATAGAGCTGGGTCGATTTATAAACTGACTTGAAACACATGTCCTGGATGTGACAGTGTAATTTACTACGATTGCATTTAACATAGAACACCCATGGTGGTTAGCAAGACTTCCAAAAATATGTGAGCAAGCCAGACATATTTTTCTGATTCTGATATTATTCTCTTGAGACTTAGCAACAAAAGACAAATATAGTAGGCGTGATGGGATTGGTTGCCTAATATAGCAGATATCAGTATTACTAAGGAGTAACGAAGTACTTTATAGCTCAAGTGGTTAGAACTCATGAAACACAAAGGTCATGATTGGTCCAAGTCCTGGAGATGACAATGTGATTTATAATCAAGAATTATGCTCAAAAGAGACACAAAGAATTAAACAATAAAATATAAAAAACAAAATATATTCCCTTTTGAGATGTTTCGGCTATAAACTCGTTCTGCCATATGTCATTTCGGCTATACATCTCTTTAGCCTTGCATTGGTAATATTTCATTCCATTATGCCTTTTTTCCCTAAATATTCATACCTATAACATGATGATAATGCCTATCATTGTTGTGAATAAAACAGATTGAGGTAACAAAATCTTTCTAAACATATACATGTATACATGGTATATGATCATGAAGATAAGAATAAGAAAATGTAGGTAAATATTAAAAGAAGTAAGTTCGGCAAGGGCTGTATTTGGCCGAGATTATTAAATTGAATGGTACAAGATAAAATATGTTTTAACAATGTTTAAGTTGTCTTAACCCTTCCTGCCATAGCTGCCTTGACAGAATCTACCCGAGACGATGGCTTGCCTGCCTATTATGACACAAGTGGCACTTCATATTAAATATTGTCTGTATTTATTTTTGTCTTCATTTTATTCACTTACATGTACACTATGTTCACAGTTTGTTCATCTTTTGACACAAATGTTTAATATGGGGACAAAGTCCCCTATTACAGTAGAAAATTTAATAAAAAAAAAAAATCAGGAAAATTCCTCACGTTTTTGAATTTCCAGATCTGCGAAGAAATCTACTTTCGTATCCGGTCTTGTTTGCATGAAACTTTGAATAAAATGTATATTTATTAGTCTAACATGTCTAAGAAAGGAACTTAATACTAATTCATTTTTAAAAATTGTTTGTTATAAAAAAAAAAACGTTACCTGATGACAGCATTTCTTTGATTATATCATGTATATTGACGTCACAACTTAAAAAACGTCACATTTAAAATCCCTTACAACAGAACCAAAATCGGAAACGTTACGATATTTCCGTTTCTCTTTTTAACATGTTTGATTTTTTTTTTAAATCATAGACTTCGTCATCATTCACAGGTAATGCCTGCCTCATATTAATATTTTTCTTTGTAAACAATTAACAATGATTAAAATTTGCAAATTTTGGGCATTTTTTTATATGAAATTCTCAAAATTCCACTATTATCTCATTGTGATATTGGTCAATAAAATCATAATTTGAAATTTAAGGGGAAAAAGAGGGCCATTTTAGAGCCTTATCAAACCAACTGTAAACAACAAACATGACAAAGGTTCTTTAACCCTATACACCTTATTGCTATTTGTCCGCCATTACTGGATCTCACACAGGTTCTCGTAAAATTTTGACATCACAAAACAAAATATCTGACGCCACAATTGAAAAGTGATTGTTGTATGTGTCAACATGGTCAAAAGTTCAAGCGGCCAGGTCAGCCAGGATTAGCGATAAGGTGAATTGCTGCCGGAGGGACATATATGTCCATGTTTTAATGTATGCAAGCTTCTCATCTTTGCTGTACCTCTTTCAAAATAAAAGACCGAAAATTAAAAAGTGTTTCTACAATGATTCTCAACTGTTACGGTCATTAGGGCATGACATCATATATCGAATGACCATTGTTTGGCATGTCACGTCACAAACTTCGAGCGATTATATTTTCTGGCATATGAAGTGCAACCCTGAAAAACAACTGGCAGCAAGAGGGTTACATATAAATTTTATAAAAGTGCAACTTGTTTACATGGCCTCAGTGGAGCATGACTGAAACCAACAACACTGTCAGCTTTATATGCCAGCTTTAGCTGGCACTTATGGTAGAAGCATCGTTTTGGAATAAAGAACGATAACTCTCTCTACACGACCCATCTGAAAAGTTTCGTCACTCTCGTTAAATCTCGTACGATTATTTTTTTTAATGGCTGCCGAATTTAACGTTTCAACGCGAACTTAAAAAAAAAAGGGACAGATAGGAATAATTTCTATGTGAAATACGACATGAATTTGTATTTGTTTACAAAAACAAAAATTCAGAAATTTTGGTAACTTGTGAAGTTAATTTAAATTTTATTGTACCACGGAAATTACCGAAGTGAGGACAACAACATCTGACGCCATGTTTCGTCTGCTTCATTTTCCATTATCAGTAAGGTCAAAACAAAGTTCCTTAGTTATCACAGGTACTTCATTTAAAAGTCACAAAATCATAATTAATGATAACATATTTTAGCGTAAAAGTTCCGTCCAGCCATGGGAACACAGAAAAAACCTCTGCAAGGAATACATTTCGGGATTTTTTTATAATGGCCATGCGGCATGTGATGTGGGGTGAACTCCGGTGCACTGGTTGACATGACTACTTATGTTCACCTGCCACATAATTCCCCACATCAAAGAACAGTGATAATGACGTTGGTTATACTGTTGAATGTGATCACGCCTCACGGTAAGTCATGTAAGCCCACAGACTAATTCAACCCCCTCCCCTCCCCCCCAATAATTCACACTCTGTCTGGTTCTTAGGGAGCCACCATTTGATTTTTATGGGGGGGGGGGGGCTAGGATGAAATTTGAAAAAAATAGGCAGGACAGGAGTTTTGAGTTAAAAAAAAAGGCAGGATGACAATTTGGGTAAAAAAAGTCAGGATAAACTAACAAAAAAAAAAGGCAGGACCGAATAGAGTAAAAAATAAAAAGGCAGGACAGAGATTACAACTTAAAAAAAAGCAGGACAACATTTTTCATCCTAGCCCCCCCATAAAAATCAAATGGTAGCTCCTTTAAAAAAAGTTGGTTAAAAAACTGACAATATAGGTGCAATTTGGGTACTCTCATGTTAGCAACTTCACAGCTACACATTTATTTTCATGACTTAAATTGGCAAACTCAACAAATCTTTTCACTGATTATGTCACATAGATCACTTTATCAGATACAGTCCCAGGAGACTGTTTTTGTTTTCTCTCTCTAAGTTTAATCATAAAAGTGGCTAGTACATTTAAGTACAAACTGTATATATTGTATGCTCCAGTCCCATATTGTCCAAAAAAGGATTTTATGGGAAGATGGAGTTCATATGATAACCCATGATAATAGCATGACTTTGATAGGTGTACACATGTACAGGGCATGTTACTTGGGAATATATGTCATGTATGTGGGCTACATCCTAAAAAAATTCAAGTTGTCATCTGTATATTTTATGCATCAGTTTAAACCTGATAAAAAAACATTATAACTCTATACAGAGTACTTTATCACAATATCAAGTTCACATTTCAACCTATTTAGCAATACACACTTATGGTTATATAACATCACAGTACCAAAACTGCACTCAGTAACCAAAATTGCACCTATTCAACAAAAAAAAGCTGTGGAAATCTTACAAGTTTTCTTTCACCATGTTCAGTTATTTAATTATCATCTTTTTAAAATGAGCAAATTAAACTTGTTACCAGCATCCTTTTCTTCAAAGAATAAAAGTTGAAGCATGGAATTATGTCAAATTGTTCGAAATATTTGAAGAAATAAAACAAATCATCTGTTTATATTCCAGTTTTAAGGATTTGAAATAAGTTTATTATAACATGTAATGATGTATGGAATTTGGGTACTGACCTCATTACAGAATCATGGATTGTTTGGAGGTCAGTTCAAACCCATTTTTCTATGATTGCATGGACTCAAAATTAAATTGGTGTAACTATATGGTAAACAAAGATAGTCTAAAAAATAAGCACAGAATAAACTTTTGTCTGGTTCATAAAAAAAAGTTGGTGAAAAAAACTGACAATATAGGTCCAATTTGGGTACTCTCATGTTAGCAACTTCACAAATTTATCTTCATGACAAAAATAAAAAAATGTACAAACCTAAAGGCAATAAAATGCTTCGCCATGCACAGCCTGATATGACCACAGATGTACAATGTATATTTAGCATATAAAAAACACCAATTTTTTTATGTCAATTTGTCATATCAAGTCAATCAATCAAGTTGAAATCAAACATATTTTAATTTGGGACCCTTCAAACTTCAATATGGACTAATTTGAAAACGGGTATCAAGTGAACCCAAACATTTCTATTCAGCAGAAGTCTCTTACTACATATCTCCTTAATTTCATATGATATTGATAGTATTTTAAAAGTCCTACAAAAATATTGAAAATGTGTACATTTATTTTTTCCTAGCTTCTCTCATGTGAAAGCGGTACCTTTTTGGTCACTATTTATGTGTTGCATCTAAATAAGAATTGTAACCCTTTATAGTGATTGAACAGGTTAAACAAATACTTCAAAAGAAACAGAAAAAGAAGACAACTTGGAACAGCACCAGCCATGCCAGTATATGTATGAATAAAAACTCAGATCAGAATAGCATGGACAATATGTTAGTTATATCCTTGTGAATATATAGTGAGGAAATCTATCAATAATTCTGCAGATAATGCTGCTGCAATTTCTTCAAGTGTTTTGTACATTTTCTGTTAAAATTTTCACACAATCAGTGAAACATTTCTAAACTTAATTTTTATTACTGAAAGTTTTAAACAATGACAAGTGTTTTATTTATCAAATATCCATGTGTTACCGTGAGAAAAAAAAGTCATGTGCAATTTTGGGAATTAAAGGGAAAGAAGATCCTTTTGCCTCGCACTAGCGCATGTCAATTGTGAATATACTTACCACATATATTTTCTTTGTCATGATACTCATGTCGACATTATGAAGAAGTACACATCATAGGAAAAATGCACAAATTACAGATAAAATAATTAAAACATCATATTTTGTGTGCATCTCCTGCCTAATCAGTATTTGTTGCATCTATAAATACTAGATGAGTATAATCCAGGTAAATATGGTAAATTTTTAAAGAAAAACACAAAATTTTGATAAAAAAAAAACAACCCCAAAAATGTTGTACCATAACCCAAAAATGAAGATGGGTGAAGATCTGGATTCAAAATATTTTTTTGTCCTCTGCTTGAACAGATTTTTTTTTTATCAATTTGGGAATAACAGAGACATATAATAATTATATGTCTCTGGGAATAAGAATATATTTTTTAGGAAAAATTATAAATACCATAACCCCCTCCTGCCTTTTGAAGTTCAATGATCATTCCCTAAACATTTTCAATCTGAACTTATAATTTTATTTTAAACAAATAGTTATCAAAAGTACCAGGATTATAATTTTATACGCCAGACGCGCGTTTCGTCCACATAAGACTCATCAGTGACGCTCAGATCCAAATAGTTAAAAAGCCAAACAAATACAAAGTTGAAGAGCATTGAGGACCCAAAATTCCAAAAACTATATGTTAATATAGCCTCCAACATTCGTCCTGAAAATGCATGAAATATTTGCCACTGGACGTTATAAACAACCAACAACCAATCAATATATAGGATATAGTATAGTCTTAGTATAAAGCTGGCATTAAAGGTAGCGCCTTCCTCATATTAAATGACATGTGTGACAACTTTCAAATACATTTTGTATCTTAATTCTTTCAACACGACAACAGGTCCAAATGTGGAATTTTGCATGACAAAAAAATAAGTTTACTTGGTCAAGTTGGTGTTGTTTGGTTTTTTTTTTGGATTCATTGTCAAATGTGTCAACCACTCATTCCATGTTATTTCAAATTTTGAGGAACTTATGTATTTATTTATTAGTAAAACAAATGGCGTATTGCGTAGTCAGGATTTCCTTAACTTTCGGTTTGATTTTCTGGTTGTCAACCTGGTCTATCAAATTTTGACAGTTTGGAGCTACAAAGACCAACCTGGCGGCTTTTGTTCCGCTCTGATCTTCGGTTTTCTCGTTATTACTCATACGAATTTTTAATCTCCCCTTCTTATTTCGTCCATTCAGTCACCCAATAATGAATAAATGTGTTTTGAAAGGTCAAATATTTTTCTCAATTTCTAGAATTCGCCATTTTTGTTTTCTCGTTGAGGCGAGATTAATAATTTATTGTGAACGAATAATCATTATAATTTTCAAAATTATATATAAATACATTTTTAGAGAGTTATATATAATAAATAACATTCCAATTGTTCTATATTACATTAATGTTTAAATTATGATGGACAGGTTCCCTGTTTTAACAATTTTAAATTCGGAACCACGATTCTTTTCCGGTTTGACTTTGAATTTATACAACTTCGAAGACGAAAGTCTGTCAAATAATGAATTATATATGTATATTAACAATATGTCAGAGTAAGTGACAATGCAAACAGTGCAAAATATTCAATTCAACCCCAGTGTTATATAATTACTCATTTATAACATATAAAAAACTGCAGTAGGCACAATTCGTGAAACTTTATTTATTTTGCCACTCAGTGCCAGACGAATCCGGGTCCGTTCGCCCTGATTCATGTTCGCCCTAGTACCTGTTCGCCCTGATACCTGTTCGCCCAGGGTCCATTCGCCCTAATTTTTTTTTATTTTTCTCTAATTGTTGTCTAGTCGCATTATTTTAAGTATTTGAACAAAATATGTTTAAGTTTGTTGAAAAATTGACAGAATATTTATATTGCCGCAATCAATTTATCATTTTCCCTTTGATTTGCAGAGTAGAATACTGGAATACAATGTATTTATCTTTATTGATATTTGTTAACAAAATAATTGTATTCAGTCAATCACGAATGTATGCAGTATGACTAGTCTTAGAGTATAAATAAATGAACTTGTAAATCTGCCGTTTCATAATTTACAGTTCGTACATCATTGTTTTTATTAATTTCAAGCTGAATATTTTATCAAAACAAGACGTTTGTTTTTATTATTAATCCATCAAACATGTCAAAAGACAAGTATCTTCTTCTTCTATACATATTAAATTCCAATTATGGAACACCTTCTCATTGGAATTATTTCCAGATGAGGAGTTATAAAAGTTTCACAATAATCAGTGATCCGAATTATTTGTCATTGAACAATTAATGATCGTAAACAAGCCATAAACTTTTAAATATTTCAATGCTTCCATAAATTTCAAGAATATACATGAGATATATACCTTAGAAATATCTGAATAGGTTTATTCAATGTCCTGAATATTGATATTTTTATAGCTGTATAGTAGGGCGAACAGACTCTATGGGGGAACAAACTCAGAGCGAACGGACCTTGGGCGAACATGTTATTAGGGCGAACGGTCCCGATACCGTGCCAGACTGTGTGGCAGACACAGTCAGAGCACAGTACTGACATAGACCAAATATTGATAACGTCTCACAAGGCTATTAAATGTGTGGTTTTTTTTTACACCTTTCAGTGACATAAGACACCAAAGCAAAATAAAATGAAATGGCAATCAGACAAATAACATGAATAACAGTATACCAGACACAACATAGAAAACAATAAATTGAGCAACACAAACCATACCAAATACCGAGAGTTATCTCAGCACAATGCAGCAGGCCTCGACAATAACGCTTGTCCGATTGTCTGGTACCAGAGGTAAAAAAGGTCGGACAAGTAAAAGCTATACCAAGCTTGTCCGATGGGACAAGTAGAATCATTCTGCAGAAAATAAATTTTAATCAAACTTTGATGAACAAAGTATAATTATTAACAAAAAAACAAGAAAAGAAGATTTGTTTGACATATTTCCTTTTTAAACTGAAACTAATTGAAACTTTTTATTTCTCAAGACCCCTCAGACTTGCAATCGATAATTTAAAACTGGTTCTTTGTCAAGTACTTTTAACAGGTAAAAAGCACACTTTTCTCAGAAACCAGTCTTACCGATCCCATTCAACCATGTGCTTTTTAAATAAGGTAACTTTAAAAGACAGTTTGTCACCAGCTCGGAAATGATTCGGCTCCAAGTTTAATTGACAGTTGGGCACTGTAGGAGACATATTTCATAGACATGATTAATATACAGTTTGGCAAGGCAGTAGACATTTCTGGACCAAGACAAATCAGAACTTCTTTTCCTAACTTATTTTGTTGCTTTATAATAATTAATACCAATGTCCATAACGTATTTTTTAAATAAGAATGAGGAAATTATTTACCATAAAAATCATCAAATCATGTTTGATCTTTATGTAGAAAAAACAATACTTGCAATGCAGTGACCTATAGTTGTTAATTTCTGTGTCATTTGGTCTTTTGTCTCATTGACAATCATACCTCATATTCTTTTTATTGATTGCATTTGAATAAACTTTTTTCAACTTTTAAAAAAATAGGATAAATATCCAAAGAGTGTACATTTAGAGGCCAATCAGGATCAGATGGTGCCTCATTTGCAAAGTATGATGAGACTTTAGCATTGATAAAAACTAGAACCTAAGTCCTGTGCCACAACTAAATTCAGTTGTTCATGGCTCATATCTTTTAAAAGTATTTCAAAGGATATAAATCAAATTCTGTTCAATTTTTTTAAATTCATTTTGTTCCTTGAATCAACTTGATGCAAAAAAGGTTAATATTAAGATTTTTTTTGGACAAGTTACAATTTCATTTGGACAAGTAAGTTTTGGTATGTACTTGTCCTACTGGACAAGTTGAAAAAAAAGGTTATTGTAGAGGCCTGCTCAGGTGCTCTGGAAGGGTAAGCAGATCCTGCTCCACAGTGTTGTTCATGTTATTAGAAATCCAGTAAATAGTCTAAATCGGTTAGTCACATTCGTAAAAAGGGAACAGGTTTATATTTATGACATAAGGAACATATCTGACATTTTTTCAGATATCATCTGTGAAACTGATATTCCATAATGGTGAACCAACTTGTGAGGGCACCAGTAAAATTTACTTCACCATTTGGAACTCTTGGTTAAAGATGTCATAATCATTTGGACTAAGGACTGACACAGTCATGACTGTGACAAAAAGCAAATTTAATTTTTTGCATACAATTATTTATTGGTACATGTATTGCTGTGCTATATTTTAAACATGTTAAATGACATTATGTTATCTGGTTATGTTTGTTATACATGTTATAAATATATATATATATATTTCCCAATAGATTTTTTTGTGTGTATGTACTAATATTTTTCTGCAAAAACACATTTAGGGTGCTTCACTCTAGCTTCTAAACTGTATCTCTGAGGTCTTTATAATATTCTTTTGACAATTTACAGGGTGCCATCTATTGTATACAATTTGTCATAAATAATCATACATGTCATAAGGACATATGAGATATGGTTTAAAAGCTAGCTCTAGCCCAAATAATAATGACGTCTTGAAAAGGTATTAATTTTTTGCTTTGACATCTAGACCAAACACAATTTTTGAGAGAATTTTGCTGTCAGCTTTGAGACCCAATATTGCATCAAAATATTCACTAGCGTGACAGGACCAGAGTCATTTATGTATACCATATATCAATGTATATACAATTTAAGTACATTTTTCAAATAGAATTATGTCATTAAACCATATAAATATTACACTACATGCACATTTTTTCTTTTAAAAAACATGTTTATATTTAAAATATGAAAAATTAAACACAAGTGAAATAATGCCTGGTAAATCTTCTGCCAGTAGTTTCCTGAAAGTTTTAAAGTGGATATCTGGCCTATAAAATTGAGAATGGAAATGGGGAATGTGTCAAAGAATCAACAACCTGACCATAGCAATGCATAGAGCAGACAACAGCAGAAGGTCACCAACAGGTCTTCAATTCAGTGAGAAATTCCTGCACCTGGAGGCTTCCTTCAGCTAGCCCCTGCAGGGTTGTTACGATTAAAACAATAAATGTAGAAGGTCCTATAATAACACACATTTTTTTTATTGCGAAAATGCAACAGGGTTATAATCGCAATGATCATGATGATTAAAACTTGCATTTTAAAATTTTTTAAATGAATTAAACAGGATTTTTCTCAATATCGCAAAGATAAAAATCGCATTTAAGTCTTAAATGACAATGAATGACAAGATTGCAATTATAAGTGCACCCAATAATTTCTAAATTTACAGTATTTGTTGATATTTGATTTTGTGTGTTTACCAAACTGCATGGAAACCTTAGGTTGGTAAGGCTGGGACATATTGTCTTTACACTTTTCATGCTGTTCACATGGTTCAAAGGTTCAGGTACTGAATTTATAGCCTTTTGCAGTAAATATAAATCCTAAAACTTACAAATTTAGACCTCTATGACAATGTATGAGTCAAAAGCAGATTCAGACTTATTTATGTCTTGAGCTCTGACTGTTGTGTGTGAAATCTACTCACACTGTTAGGTTGTTCCTTTATTCATGTTATTATTTGATTT
This sequence comes from Mytilus galloprovincialis, assembly GCA_037788925.1. Taxonomy (NCBI): domain Eukaryota; kingdom Metazoa; phylum Mollusca; class Bivalvia; order Mytilida; family Mytilidae; genus Mytilus; species Mytilus galloprovincialis. Next base: position 91,646,363 of record CM075336.1, on the reverse strand, counting down.
GAAATTGAGTTTAATGGCTATATATATGTAAAAAAAAAAATTCTACGTTTGACTTACATTGACTTTATTTCAGTGTTACTAAAGTAAAATAGAAAATGTCTGGAGTTCCTGTTTATCTGAAAGGACGTGGCAGGGGCAGAGGTCGTGGAAATGTAGAACAAAACAAAGCTAAATGGACAAATGGCGGTAGCTCTGAAAACAATGTCAAGGACAATGGATGGAAAAATGGTGTTGCCAGCAAACAACCAAAAAAAGAAATATCACAGACCAGTATCAATGGTATGTTTCCCTTTACCATGTTTACATGTAACAATGTTTAGGATAAACATAAAAATAAGAAAATGTGATATGAGTGCCAATGAGACAATTTTTTATCCAATTCACAATGTGTTAAAAGGAAACAACTATAAGTCAAATTTGGCCTTGACTTACACTGAACAGCAAGCTAAAAATACATGTATGATAAAGAGCCCCAAATAGATTTGAGTTATGTAAAATAATTCAAACAGGTAAACCAATGGTCTAATTTATATAAAAATTCGTAAGGGTTCCACGGAACCCAGTGTCTCGCCTACTTTTGCTGTTAATCGCAGACTCAACAAAAATGAGGAAAAACATCAATAAAAATTTCCCTCTCCATACTGTCTTTTGATTGAAAGAAGCTTCCAAGTTTGGTAAAAGAATCCAGGATAGTTTATGAATCTAATAAATGTTTTATAAACTTTAACTGCAGACTGTATGTAACAGTCAGGGGACTTACTGAAATAGGTGATTTTTAAATCACTTATTTGAGTAGCAAAATCGTGGTTTTGTCACAAATTGGAATTTTGTATTTTTTTTTCAAAATTTTAAACACATAGTTTTAAATAATATCTTTTAATAAGTAAAATTAAAAATTAGAGGTTTCTGCCTTTGATGCTATCATTTAGCTGAAAATTCTATTTTAGTTGAAAAAATGCTATAATAATGGCTTTAAATAATGAACTGATACTTTCTTAATAGATTTTTCCCAGCAGTGGGAGTATTTTTCCTGTGAAGTTCAAGGTTTCATCTTTCAGATTATGTAATAAAATTCTACTGTTCGCAAAATTGTCAAAACATTAAACCAGTCTTCACACTGGACCACAGGCCTGGCAGCCCAGGCTTGTAAAAATGCATATCTATAGGCCTAAAAAAATAATAAAAATTGAGCTTCGAGTGTTTAGACTTTTTATAGATTATGTTACTGCGAAAGCGAGAAAAGCAATCGAGTTGAGATGACCAATGATAAACTGTTTATCGCTTTTTAACCGGATTTTTGTGTCAAAAATGTCGGTTATTGATTTGGGGATGTACAGTGGGCGGGCGGGCGGCAACCAAATGTTGTCCGTGCATTTACTCATGAAGCATTCAACCAAACCTTTTAAAATTTTAATATGTTGTTACTGACAACAAAATGGAGGTCAAGTTCAATAATGACGATTTTGACTTTTACCGTTCAGGAGTTACGGTTCTTGAAAGTTTAAAAAATGTTGTGTCCGTGCATTTACTCATGAACCGTTCAACCAAACCTTTTAAAATTTTATTTTAGATATTTTCAAAATCCTAGGTAGGTGGACTTAGTAATTTTTTCTTACTTTATGCATTAAAGGGAAACTTCGCAAAAAAATCAAAAATTGATATTATGTCCATTCTATATAGAAATGGTCAAATTTATAGATATTAAAGTTTTATTCCACTAGATAAGAGATCACCATCGATTTTAAATTTAAAGTATCAATTCTCTGCGTTCCGCCATTTTGTCGTCTTCCCCGATTAAAAATCACAATATGTCTATAAACCACAAAGGACCAAAATTACAGTAACCGATGTAGTCGTAATTGCGTGTCGATATCTTGTCAATCGTACGGTTGTTTTATCTGACAAACTAACTTGATACGGAAAATGTTCTTATTCTTTTTAAATAACTATAGTCTGTTATTTTTAAACTGTTAATATTGGAATTAGTTAAAAAGTCAAAGTTTAAATCATAAATAAGTGTTCCGTGAAAACTGTTTTCGTAAAATCTAATTCGTTTATAATTCTTTAAAGTAATAAATTTTATTCAAATAAATTCGGATCTTCCCTCATCTGATCACCAGCATGACTAAAGGTATTACTTTCAAAGGTATTGTGAGGGGTGTGAGGTGACACGTCCAGGTATTCAAGCGATTTCCTGTCGGGCTTGCAAGTTCATGCATCGTTTCACTTCTGTAGGTATTGATCAGTGTACACGGCCGATAACTTATAACTCTCCATTTTGAACTATCAGGTGTATAATACATCTCTGTCTTGCGTGTCCGAAAGTGATATAATATACTAGTCATTACTAAACTCATACGCTTGTTTATAAATAACATTACTGGTGTAAAGAATATTATTTATAAAAATATAAATAATACCAAAAAAAAAAAGATTTGATAAAATAAAAATCTATTTACATTTTTTTTCCAAGGTTTAATTTGGGAAAATGTAATATATACTCGTTGTCAATAGTAAAGGACAGATTGGAACATACCAGAAATATTGATTTAAAAAAAATGTACGCACTTGTCGACGATTCATTTCTACGCCTGGATAGAAAGTTACGGAGCTATATCGCAATTTAAAATATATACATGTATACATTGAACATAAGAAAGAAACATACATTTTTTGTAAATTGGGGTAGCAGTTTTGTAAATAGACTAGTCCACGTATGCCAACAGTATGTAATCATCGAATTCGATAGACTATTGTATACCAAAAGAAGAAGAAGAAGACCAATTTGATTTAAATACAGGTCGATATAATAACTTGCTTCTGTTCATCGAAGTTATGAACATAGTAAAATCACAAATTTATATATCAATTAGATCGTTCTCCAAAAAAAGGAAGAAATTCGACATCATCACAATTGTTCCGACATTCATGTAAAACATATGCAACTGGACGTACACTTATAAACCCCAAGGGATGTGAATATTTTCTAGGAAAACTTTTGAGTATTAAAGTTTCAAATTGATTTCGGGATTTATTTTCTTTCTTGATATTCAATGACAGCAATTTAAAGAATAAACTGCTTGTCCGCTTTAGGGATAATTCTTGCCAGTTGAACAGACTTATAATTACATTCAAAAATAGGGAAATTAAGATGACATTAAATTCGTTGTCTTTTTTTTTAAACATCGTTGGTCATGCAATAGCTAAAGTATTATTCGTTGTGAGAAGAAGACTATTTTAATATAAGGACGCTCCCGATTATGAATAAATTTGGTTGACGTTTTTCACACTTGAAAAGAATTTCTATTCGTAATTTTTCGATTCAATTCCAAGAGGATCCTTAAATTTCCTGTCAATTTTTTAAAACATCTTTTTTTTTTCAAATAGCTGAAGTATTCATGCATGCGTTGTGAGATTTAAAATATTTTGATGAGAACATTAATTCCTAAATAGGTAAATAAAGATCGCTTTGGATGGACTAAATTATATAATTGCAATCTGTTTGAAATATTAAAGGTTGGCGATTTTAATTTAAAAAAGTACAATTTTTAGTTCATACACTCGTGTTTAGAAGGCTATTTTTATTTATAAATTTATTCAATTAAAATAATTCAGTTTTTTATCGTTACAAAACTAATCAGAAGTCATAATTCATTTAAAAGTGAGCTTATGCAAAATATACAACAGCTATCCAGTTATTGTGCGACCTTATTTCTCCCTTAAATTCATTTTAATTCTTTTTCTTACATTTCTGTGTCTATAACTATAACTGACTCCCGTATTTTCTTCATACGAAATGTTGTTCACACCTGCAATGCTGAACCGTGACGCCTAGGTGTCACTGAATGAAGATCAAAAGATTAGAATTACATAATGCTAATCTTTTAATTACCTTGAGTTTAACTACGCATTCAACATTCACTAAGTGTCACAAATTAATACACATTTAATTTCCACAGTACAAGCAAGTAAAAATGTTTTCTGGAATGAAGCAAAAAGTTCAGAATACAAACATGTATTTTTTAATACACTATCGATCGTGTCAGTTTCATATGTTTGTTTAAAGTATTTGAAGAAAAAAAATCATAAAAATGTTCTATTGTATTATTTACTTTAATTACTAGAATTCGTATAAAAAATCCACACATGAATCCTACAATCTAATTTAAAAAGTTGCATGGCTATCACTTACTTTTCGTTGGTTAATAGCTACACCAAAAGTCGTCGATGCGCTTTAAATAGCGTTATTAGATGGTTAACGAACAAGATTTAAATGAGATTAATTTCACTCCCGGCATGCTCAAAGACTTAAACTACGTCACATAAGTCAGGAAGTTTGATAAAATAAAATTAATAATTCCCAATTTTCTCCTTTATTACTTTTCATATCGATTTAAAACTTGGTGAATATGTTTTTTATGGTATTATGAACATATATATATAATAAGATGAATAGTGAAAAATCGCGAATTATCCCTTTAAGGGCACACAGTTTGTCCTGCTAGAGTATCATTTTCTATCTAGTTTATATGTTGTTATTGTTGACAACATGGAAGTCAAGTTTGATATTGATAATCATAAATTTTACCTATTAGGAGTTTTGGTCCTTGTAATATTGATAAATGCCAGAACACAAATAAATGTTAAAGAATCTGGTTTACTGTCATTTTGACAGCTCTTGTTTATTTAATTATTGTTAAGGATTTGAGGTTATATATTTATGTACATGATAAAAAAAAGTGTACAATCACATGGTAAAAATTGTGCAACAGCATGACTGCTAATCTGCTTCTGGTTTCAACATGTAGAAATTTGTACTCAGAAATAGGATAATGGGATAGTGATCCATTGACAGTGGCAGGTGTTAACTTACTTCTTAAAAGCTTAATGTTTCAGACAGTAGAAGACCTGGATCCTTCTTACTTTATTTATAGATTTATAGATGCCTTATTTTATGAAGTATTCGTCTGTCATAAGAACATTGTCCTTGACCTCATTTTCATGGTTTAGTGACTACTGGGAAAAAAGTTCAGATTTTTATTATTCTTGGTATGTGGGTATCTTGATCATGTTGAAAGGCCCTCATACCTGTCAGATAGTTTTCGCTTGACCTTGACCTCATTACATAGATCATTGAAAAAATCATTTCATGGATCATTGAACATGTTGAACACAGTTATATTATGTGATAGTCGTAATAAAGCTTTATATAAAACTTTAGGACTATCAACAACATGGTTAGTAAAGAAGGAGAGACATTTCATTGTGTGCACTCTCACTCTTGTTTGCATCTGTTATAGAATTGAATATTTTTATGCCACACCTAAGAAAGTAGAGGGGCATTATGTTTTCTGGTCTGTGAGTCCATTCATTCGTTTGTCCATCTGTTCGTTTTTCCGTTCATTCGTCCTGCTTCAGGTTAAAGTTTTTGGTCAAGGTTGTTTTTGATGAAGTTGAAGTCCAATCAACTTGAAACTTAGTACACATTTTCCCTATAATATGATCTTTCTAGTTTTAATGCCAAATTAGAGTTTTTACCCCAATTTCACGGTCCACTAAACATAGAAAATGATAGTGCGATTGGGGCATCCGTGTACTTGGGACTCATTCTTGTTTTTTAAAGTGATATTATTTTTTTTTAGATAATCTCAGTGTAGATGTAGCTCAGAAGAAATTTGAAGCTGTTAGCAGCAAGCATCAGCAGGCCATACAGAATGTTTTGGAAGAATCTCAGTTCTCTGACGACGAAGAAGAAGGAGATATTGGTGACAATGTATTATCAACTGTCTTCAAGTCATATTCAGATACTATAGGCAAGTATTGGCAGATCCTTCCCCCTTTTTTTTTAATTATGAAATCGTTTCATGGAACCCACTTTCCAAAATGGTTGGATCTGCGCTTGGTATAAGGGAAAGATTTGATCATCTGTCATATCAGTTTATGGACTCATGAAATAAATATAACAAACTGTGGATTGGGGTACTACTAATTGTTGTGGACTTGGTGAACACAGGTCAATCAGGAATTAAAATGTTTAACAACATAATTTTCTTTAGACTTGAATGCATGCAGATGTTGGTATACACATGAAATTAAGTATCAACAAATACATGACTTTTCCTTCATCCATCAAAATTAATTCCTTCTATATCAGTGTATATGGACAAATCCTCAGTCATGACAGTAGGAAGCAATAAAAATTTCTGCTTAAATCCCTCAAAGCCACTACAAAAACCAGAACAATGAGAAAAGTCATACTCGTTTCATCAGGTTGTAGTGTGGCCACCATCAGAATAAAATAACCATTAAAGTATAATACAGACAGATAAACAAAATTACCGCTTTCTGATCCCAATTTGAACAAGATATATTTTTTATTTAATATTAATAATTATTTATTAGATAAATAAAAAATTTAGTAAAAGTACTTTGAGCTTTTTCATAAAAAATGAGCTTTCTTTTTTATGGGATATTTGTATTCTCGACTTCTAATTATGAATAGAAGTCGATACATACTATTGAATTTTAAAAGTAGATTATAATTATGATGATAATTACTTTATTTATCAGACCATGGTGAGGATGAAGAGAAGGCCAGAGAAGATATGATGTACTCCTTTAGATCAGGGACATCTGCTTGTCTTGTGTGTATAGAGAATATCAAGAGAGAAGAAGCAGTAAGTTCAGTGATGCATGAACAGTCTATTAATAGATTGTCAGGTTTTCTATATATGTACATATATAGAAAAGGCTTTTCCATTTAAAGCGACATTTTGAATTCTGTATGTAGTTAAATTTATAACAGCAGAAAGTTCTTAAGTAGTTAATATATATTTTAAATTTCTTGTAAATTAAGACAAACTTCTGTATATAAGCAGGGGAACAATTCTTATAAAGTTATTAATTTTAAAATCATATTCAGTAATTTGAAAATGATAAAAAAAAAGAATATGGAGTATCCATCTATAACACAAAATCTGAACAAACACAGAAAAAACTCAAAGAAAACAGCTCTATAATTGCAGAGTCACAGTGAAGCCTTCAATATGGAGCAAAAACTCACTTCACTGGTCTATTTGTATCTTGCATTTTCCATATTCATGATGTTAAAGACAAAAGTGTTTTTATAAAAAAGAAGATGTGGTATGATTGCCAATGAGACAGCTCTTGACAAGAGACCAAAATGACTCAGAAATGATCAATTATAGGTTACCATATGGCCTTCAACAATGAGCAAAGCCCATACCCCAAAGTCAGCTATAAAAGGCCCCAAAATGATAACTGTAAAACAATTCAACTGATAAATCGTTTATTATAATTAATTCACCATAACCTCTCGGTCTTTTAACAATAGATATGGAGTTGTAAAGTGTGCTATGCCATGTTTCATATACCCTGTATACAGAAATGGGTCAAAGAAGGAGTTTACCAGCAAGTGTACAAATCAGATGAGAATATTGATGCAAAATCTGTTCCTTGGCACTGGTAAGTAGTTTGTTAAAATATGTAGAAAAACATATTTTTATGCCTTGCCCACAATAGGAGAGGGGCATTATATTTTCTGGCCAGTTCATTTGTCTTTTTTGTTTCAGTCCACTCGTTTGTCCATTCCATTTCAGGTTAAAGCTTTTGGTTAAGATAGTTTGTAAAAAAGCAGTTATATTGATATTTGTTTATACTGCAGTGGTAATATGAAATGAAGACAATTAGTACGGTGACCAGACACAATATTTTTAATCGTCAAACATACTATATGGCTATATTATATATCATTGGATTCGGAAAAAATGAGTACTTTTGAAATATCAATGTCAAAAAGAAATGTGGTAACAGTTTTGCATAAAACTAGGTCAAAGATCAAATTCTGTTATTATGTTGTTTCTTCCATATTTTCAAAATTTATATGTGTCAAAAATATATATTAACAATCCAAATTCAGACCTGTATCAAGTACGAATATTGTGTCCATTTTTGTCCCAACTGTTCAGTGTTGGTCCTCTGCAGTCGTATCCAGCTACTCTCAGCGAAGCAATTTATTCAATCACTAACAAAAATGAAGTGGTGAAATATTAATTTGCTTTTAACAGCCAGTTAGGTTCAGTTTTGTCCAATTAAACAAAGTACATTGCTAATGAATTATTCAATTGCAAGTGAAAACCCATATGTTTGGGCTGATGTGGGAGTTAAGGAATAACATTAAACCCTACATCCATGGTTCCGAAAGCATTTATATATATAATATGCAAAGTTCTAGGTCTATGTTTTTAAATGTTATGTAGAGTTATATATCCCTTTAAAAATGGTGAATTCTTAAATTCCTATTTGTTTTTATATGTCTGTCTCAAATAAAAATTACATAAGTTTAGAATTAAGTAAGTCTTTTAAAAATAGTTTATAGTATCAAACTATGAAATAAAATCACATACAGTAAAAATTTTGCTTATTTTATATCAAGTTGAATAAAAATGTACCTATTAGTAAATATTTCTCAATTTTATCTATTAGTAAAAGAATTGTATATTTTGTGAGATACATATAAATCTGATATTAATTGCATTACACAGATCAACAAGTCATTGTGCTACCACTGTGTTGACAGCGATGTTAATGGATTCCACTTTTTATGTGTTCTGATTCGTAAGATGGTTGAATTGTCTGTGTTTTTGTCAATTTTACAAAATGAATGAATCACAATGAATGAAGACAGTGTCTATGTTAATAATATAATCTGAAAGTCTATGTATGGTAAATTAATAACTTTCTTACCCTATCCTTGATTTCTACCTAACTTGAACAAAAGCTTGTTTATGATCATAAGTTAGTATCTTATAAGGAAATTTTGTTAAAATTTTGTTCCTGTTCTTCTGTATTTTACATATAAATGGACTTTGTTTTTGTCGAGCCCTCAACTTCTTTCAAAAAAGCGAGTCATAGAGATCCTACATACTTTCAGTTGCGGCGGTGTCTTCAAATTATATTCACTCTGTGGTTGAAGTTTTAAAACTTTAAAAAAACTATAAAAAACTTAAACTATCCTGGATTTCTACCAAACTTAGACAGTCACAGAAGCATGATAAGATACATGTAGTATCCAGAAGTAAATTTAAAAAAAAATAATCCTGCTTTTTCATATTTTACTTATAAAATGGACTTCATTTTTTTCTGCCAGGAAACATAATATTCCCTCTGTGGTTAAAGTTTTTAAAACTTTAATAGCTTTATTATACTATCCTGGATTTGTACCGAAGTTTGAAAGAACACATGAAGAAGCTTGTTTATGATCATAACATAGTATCTAGAGGTAAATTTTTAAAAAAATATCGTTTTTTTCTGTATTTTTTACTTATGAATGGACTAACTTTTTCTGCCAGGAAACATTACATCCACTCTGTGGTTAAAAATTTAAAAATTTAATAACTTTCATAAACTTTCCTTTTTTGTACCAAACTTGGACTGAAGCAGGGCTTTCCCTTGAAATTGAAGAAGGAGGCTAAATTACAATTATAGGTGGCTGTAACATGAGTTCAGCGAAAGCCGGACACCCAAGAAACTGTAAGCTTGGTGCTTTACGGCAGAGGCCCCCAGAAGCTCTGGCATAAAATGAGCAAAATCCTGCATTCTCGCAATCTCCTGGCACCTAATTTCATCTTACAAATGACAATTTTTTATGTATGAAATTAAAGAAAAAAAATCTGAAAGATTTATTTTTTTTTGTAATGCATTGTTTTGTTTTTTTGTTTTCTTATCATGCTTATGCTTAAAATTCATTTGCTTTTAAAGGAGTTTTATTTATATAATAATCCGATTTGTTAGAAATCTTGATCGATTTATTTTGCATAACTACGTGCATTTCACATTTGTAAACGACACACACCCCCCCCCTCCCTTTTTTTCTTCAAAGACTGTTACACATATTTTAATCATATAACTATTTCTCAAGCATTGACAAAAATTCGATATATATATCCTCTGATTTTCTTTTTTTTTTTTGGTAAACTGTTCAATAAGTCGGATACATAAATCATTTGGAAATGTTATTTATTTGTGGTCGAGTTGACAATATTCTACTTTCGTTTTTGACCTTGATTCTCTGAACACCACATGCTCTTTGAAAAATGAACTTCAAAAGATACTGTTTTCCAGATTCTGAACAACATGATCTACTACACTTTCTTTTATTTGACTAATATTATTCCATAACATAAAATGGTCATCCTATCTCATATATCTATATGATCTGATTGTCTGCACAGGGGGGGTCTCTCATTAGGGGGGTTCTGATCCCGGATCCCGCTTACTGTTTTGTCAGATTCCCTTATCCCGCTTACACTATGTACATAAGTAATTCTCATTTTTTTGGTAAATTCCCATGTCCCGCCTGACTTCATTTCCAGTTTTCACGGCACAACAATTTGACTTTCACGTGTCACGCTTACAAAAAATCAGCAATCCAGCGTCACGCTTAGACCCCAATGAGACCCACTTCACATTCTAAAAGTTAATGACCGTTGGAACGTTTCTATTGTTATCTTTTAATGACCACTGAAACGTCTCTCTTGTTATTTTTGAAAAGAAACGATTGATTCTGACTTTGAGACAATTCGTCCATCGCCTGCCTGTTAACATTTGAAAAAGATATTTTTTCTTTTTGAATTTATATTTTTGTCAGTGAAGTAGCCGGCACTTGAAGCCACCGCCCGAAATCCTCCGTCTACCAGCTACTTTGGAAAGCCCTGCAGAAGCTTGTTTATGATCAAAAGCTAGTATCTAGAAGGTAATTTTGTTAAAAAATTTTGTACCTGTTTTTCTGTATTTTTCTTATAAAAGGACTTAGTTTTTCTTCCAGTTAACATTACATATAGTCTGCAGTTTTTAAAACATTTATTAGATTCATAAACTATCCTTGATTTTTACCAAACTTTAGACAGAAGCTTCTTACAATCAAGAGATAGTATCGATAAAACTATTTTTATAAAAAAAAATCTTATTTTTGTTGAGCCTGCAATTAGCAGTAAAAGTAGGATATGAATTTTTAGCACACATTACCTCCAGGGACTACACATTTATGCTTATTATGGTTTCATGCCAAAACTCCAAACAAAAAAGTGTGGTGAAGTTATCACATAGTTCCTATCAAGTCTATCCAGTCAATATCATGCAATTATTGATAATTGTTATTCTTTTGATAAAAAATTCCATAAGTATTGCATGGTGTATGAATCTATTATTAAACTAGGTTCAGTATCAAATGTACAATCATGAACGAAGAAAGATAACTCCAACTCAAATTGCAGCAAATTACAATTCCAATGAGTTTTTAATGGCCCCGCAACAAAGTTGTCAGTGCCATATATAGTTTTACCCTTGTCGGAAATTCCAAAATTCCGAAATTCCGAAATTCCGTAATTCCAAAATTCCAAAATTCCGTCATTCTGCAACTTTTTTTCTAAACACCTTCAGATATTGGGCTGATTTTGATATGTGAGTTAACCATGATGACTTACAGATCAAGTTTAAGTTTCGTACTGCTCTGCTAATTTTTTGTCGAAATTATGGACTTTGGACTTTAATAAATTGTTGAAAATCACAGTTATACGAACTTTTTTTTTAAATGCCTTCAGATATTGGACTGATTTTTGGTATGAGAGTTAACCATGATTAGTTACAGATCAAGTTAAAGTTTTGTCCTGCTCAGCTAATTCTTTTGCTGAAATTATGGGCTTTGGACTTTGATAAATTGTTGAAAATCACAGTTATACAGACTTGAAAGCAATGTTTACCCATACAAGCACTTTGACTTCTATCTGTTATCAAGTATCCCAGATTCCCTCAACTTTTCAAAGATCTCTGATCTCCCAAATTTAATGAAACTTTATGATTTCTAGATTATTGTTTGCTTATTCTGTTCCTGCACATGACTAGAAATATAATATAAAGATAAAACAGTAGTTTATTGTCTTATATCTTTAAATACAATTGATACAATAAACACAAAATGGCCAACATGAATGACACCAGTAATTGAAGTCTTTAAATGGGCATTAGCGACAAGATATACAAAAAATATGATTTTGGTTATTTTTTTTTTATGAACGCAAAAAAAATTCTGTGTCATATAATGCTGTCATGTCAGAAGACACATTTTATGTCCAGACAATTACTTTAGTTTTGGTGAATGGATCTCTATAAATTTTTACCAGAAGGTTCAATACCACTAAAGGAAGGTTGGGATTGATTTTGGGGGTTATGGTCCCATTTGTTTAGGAATTAGGGGCCAAATAGAGGGCCAAAATAAGCATTTTTTGTAGTTTCCAAACAATAACTTTTGTTTAAGTGTATGATTAATCTCTCTGAAATTATACCATAAGTGTCCATACCATGAAGAGATGATTAGTATTGACTATGGGGGATTATGGCTCAAACTGTTAAGGAATGAGGGGCAAAAAAGGGGGAAAACTAGGTTTTTCTGGTCAATGGACAATTTCTTGTAAATTATGTATAAAGAAATATCAGGTTTTGGACTATTTGCCAAAAGGGGGAGGGAGGGGGTATTGCTCAAAAGCTAAAAATATCTAAATTCACATCATATTACAAATTCTAAGTTATTCTGTGTCTGAAACCTTATATGTGTCAAATATATATTAACAATCCAAATTCAGACCTCTATCAAGCACGAATATTGTGTCCATTTTTGCCCCAACTGTTCAGTGTTGGTCCTCTGCGGTCGTATCCAGCTGCAATCAGTGAAGCAATTTATTCAATCATTAAAGGGAAAATTCGCGATTTTTTACTTATGGTTTAAATATGTTCATTATGACATAATATATATATTCACAAAGTTTTATCGCTATATGTGCGCCCATCCCTAGATTTTCCATGCAGTTCAACTTTTTCCATGAAAAAATGATGGAAAATGATGGAAATTTCGTTTTTTTTCATGGATTTCCATGGAATTTCATGGAAAAATATTCCATCATAGATGGAAAACTTATATGTGTTACTTATTCCATCATTTTCCATGATAAGATGGAAAACTTTCCATGGAATTCCATGGAAAAAATACTTTTTGGATGGAAAATGGGATGAAAAGTAGACTAATAAAACTTTGTAGATGGAAAAGAGGATGGAAATAGGACTTAGAATATTTTTGAGATGGAAAAGAAGATGGAATCTTGACTTAGAATATTTTTAACATGGAAAAATTATAGAATCTTAACTTAGAATATTTTTGAGATGGAAAGTCATGGAAAAAATGTACACACAAATTACATACATTAACTCTTTATCATCAATTAGACATGTGAGCCAGTGAAAGAAATGCCATCTGTTTTTCATAAGTCTTTGTGTAGAAAACAGGAAGTGGTATGACCATACAGTGTGAGGCCAAATGTAGGGTAGCACATGGATTTATACATTTTTGTGCAATTATTATTACTTAAAACATAAAAATGGTAAATACACAATAAATGGAGAATCTTTTATTAAAAAATATATAAAATATTCAAGATATAGGTAAATAACAGTATTCAATTGGGACTCTTGGGAGTCTATCCAGTCAATATCATTTAGAATCAAATATTCCATGGAATTCCATGAAGTTTTCCATGATAGATGATGGAAAATCTAGGGATGGGCAGTAATAAAGGAGAAATTCAATAATTAATGAAAAAATATTAACTACTTCCTGTAGGTCGTGACGTTTTCTCCTGGTTTTTGCATGCCGGGATTGAAAATACAACCATTAAAAGTCTTGGTTTTAAATCATATTTTACCGTTATCCTAAGCGTGCCGATGACTAATGCTATATCTAATAACCATCCGATAATAAGAAAATAAAACGCATAGACGTGCAGTTGTACACATTCATGAGAGAAAAATCTATATTAACCGTATATATTTCGATTTTTTTTTTGTAGACAGCACAAGAAATTATTATAATTTTTTTTTTTTGCTTAAATATATACTTTTTGAGATTGATAAAGTGAATAAATTAAAGTATTAAAACTTAAACTGGTAAGACAATATATAGGTTTACGCTTATTGACCTTTTACTATCTACACTATGACTTGATTTATGTGATGTGTGTATTATTCTCCGACAATACTCGTTAAAGACCTGAATAAAGGTGAAATGTTATTTGCAGATCGATAATTAGCTTGGCCTCTAGGGCACACCGTGCCAGGTGTGACTGTCTATTCGGATCAGCATGATCAGTGGGTTATACGACAGGAGGTCACGTTTAATACACAAATTGAAATACATTTTCAAGGTGTTGACAAATGCAAGTGAATTGCTGTGGAATTATTTAATTATATTTGGTGCTATTATTTTATTTGAATTCAAAGAAGTTACTAAACTAAAAAATGAACCGGTTAAAGTCTGGAAATTAAATTTAGTTGTCGGAATGAAATGATAAACACTCTTATCATTTATTTTAATTTTTTTTAAAAGGGACAATAAAACTAATTTTACACAAGCATTTTAATTGTCCTAAATAGGCAAAAAATGTACGGAAACACTTAAATTTAGACATTTGAAAGCCATGACCAAATGAAAGGTATACCTGTATTACATTTTTACTTCTAGCGTTTTGGCATTAGATTTTAGCTGATACCATTATAACAGTTTCTAGTGAGCTTGGAAGGGTTAATCTTATGAAATAATATAGATAATCTGATATCATTTGGAGAATGGAAGAAGCTATACTATAAAAACAAATAAATTTGTAGGACTCTAAATTGCGATAGGGACGCTAAAGTACGATGGTCACGCTAAAGTGCGATGGTCTACGCTAAAGTATGATGCCTACACACGCTAAAGTGCGATGGTCCGCGAAAGTATAGACGTCTTTTATACAAACAAAAAATGAACATGCCGAAAGATAAATGCAGTGGGATTTCCAGTGACACTAGAACAATAGAAAAATCACTCTTATGAAAGAGATAGAAAAGGTAGAAAAAAAGGAGAGACAATTTACGCATAAAAACCGATATGCATAGGGATGAATATCTCTTAAAACACAAAACCATAATATAACATTTATACAACCACTATAAATAAAGTATATGCTAAAGCTAAATTTGTTAATATATGAATTTTTAATTGCCAAACATGCTGTTAATTGAACAATCTATTGTTCAACATAGGGGTGTGTAAAAAACTGCCAGATTTGACTGCATATTTTTCTTTTTCTTTGAAAAAAATATATATCAAACCTTAATAATGCAGCTTTCTGAGTATCCAATTTTTAACGTGTTCCGAAATCTAGTTTCGTCACAAGAATTTTTCAAAGTTGGTTCATTTTGTCTATATGAATGTCGGTAAATTCGCATGATCGAGCACACCGACAAGTGTATCGTTGGGACAACTCGATATAATGCAATCAATATACGTGACAAATAACCTAATGTGAAGTTTATTAAAATCATCATAACATAATTGATCAACACATTATATTTGAAAAACATGAGTCCTATAATATAAGACTTTAAAGGTTCATATCATTTACATTCAACGTTTTTATTGGATTTTTTTTACTACAATGTGACCTCGAGGTTAAACGTTGGTAGTAAAAAAAAAATCCCAGAAAAATGTTGATTGAAATTGTAAATAATATGAACCTTCGAATTCTTATAATATCGGAATAGAAAATATGTGATCCGAATTAACCATGCACGTGTATTGAAGAAGAATTTGCACTTTTATGAAGTACAGGGGGTAAGGTGTTTTTCTTAAACAATATTATGATCCCCAATTTTGTTGGCAATACTTTTAAAGAAACACTACATATATGAAAGTATATGTTAAATCTCAATGTATTATTATTATGAAAAAACCTTCCCCCTCCCCCGGTTTGGCATGTAATGGTTGAAACCTAAGGTGATTCGCTCTAACTGCCTAAAAGGGGGGCCGCTTCAGTCTTGCGTCAGTGATTTAGTATATACTAGTAATAAACAAAATATTGTCTCATACTGAAAGGGGCGGCCGAGCAACCTGCACAGCCAAGCTTGTCTTGCAAAACAACCAAGATTTACAAAACATTTCAAATAAAAACCTTCAGTTGGGCAATCTGACTGGAATCTAATTATCTCTACTGATAAATAATGCAACACTAATGACACATTTAAGTTTTAGAAGGATTTTATTCACAAAGAATGTTTCTCATTGATGTACGTTTATATGCTCTTGTCTTTTCGGAGTTTATATTGGAAATTAAATTGTTGCATGAAAGAGTCTAGCTCCACATGCCTATGCATATGATTGTCATATGTACGTGAGAATCATTTCGTAAAACATCCGTTTGATATCCTTTCAATGCCAGACACTGTCTAGTGTGGAAAATCTGGCTAAACTTGTGCTGGATCAGACACTTGAATCTTACATCGTTATTGATGTTAAGCAATTAGTTTAACGGGCCATCCGGAACTGTTAGATTTTATGACAGTCTTCCTTCCATACAGAACATCACTGTAAAATAATTTGAACATTCAATTAGGTGATTATAATATTATTTGGCAATCCAAACAGAACCTGAAAATATTAGACCAACGTACGTTTGAACAGAGATGCTAAAAAAAAATCCCCCCCAAAAAACCCAGCCATTTTACTTAACAATCAAATTAAAAAAAGTAGTTGGGACAATACCCCTAATGCGCCTTGAAATGAGGAACACAAAAGTCACGTGTAAACAAAAAATCTCTGTGTAGTGATATTTGACACATTTCTATGATAAACAAATGACTGAGCTGAACCATTAGTGTTAATTTAGAAAGTAAGGGAACACAGAATAAATGTGTAAAAACCATGGAGCTATGAAATGTGTTCAAAGTATTAAAATTTCAAAGAACTTATTGTGTTAAAATTGGGATTTTTTACCATGAGGAGCCACATCGCAAAAGGATACTCGGGGTTTGCTAAATTACGGAAAAATGAATCACACTTCGTACCCCGAAAATTTAACCACATATGTAAAAATGTCTCAGCTTCGAAACAAGCCATCATACATATACAAGTTTACGATATGGGCTGAGCAACAGAAGAAAACGTTACCATTATGGCCTATGGAGAAACAATTGCGCATATTGCCCCATCTTGTAAGAAAGGATCCAGAGATATCTTAAGCTAATTTCACCTTGTACACCACAGAAAATTGTGAAAATGATGGTTAGTAGTTTTTTTATTTATACCTAGTTATCATAAATGATTTCAGATAAATATTATTGATAAAGAACAGCAAAAATTCAATGAATTTTTCACTTTTAAATGCAATACTGGCACGGGGCTGAACACTTCTTTTAGGCACAATCATAACTTTGTTTACCCCCGAGAGATCCGAAATGAATTGTTTATTCAATTGAAAAAGGCAAGAAAAAACCTAACATGTAATATAAATAAAGTGTAAGTAAACATAACACAATATAGTCTTTGTTATGCAATTATCACTCTGGTCTACAGGAATAGCTGATAATCAAGGGAGATAACACACTTCACACGAGTAAAGTGAGATACATCATACATGTGCTTTTATCCAATGATTTGACCCTGGTCAGTAGATATCATATGCAAATAAACAGAAAAAAACCATGTACATGTATTAAGAAAATCACGAATTACTATTGTTAATGCACACGAGCAAAACACAAGATATTGTCATTTCTCAGTGAAAAAGGGGGAGGGTCAAACCTTCTTGAAAACAATATTGCTATTCAACTACATGTATTAAGCTTGTTAGCTACTACTAATTGCTTCTAATATAAACAGTTTAAATGAAGGTGGCTAAGCCACTAGGGAGAAGCATTTTTCTTTCTTTGTGATAAAACTTTCAAGAATTAGATTTTTCTCTCTCAATAATACTTATGTATTTAAATTAAATGATAACACAGTTTGAGTTAATTTTTTTGTCTTATTTCAGTTCCAGACATATCATTACTTTTAAATATGAGATGACAAACTAAAGGTTTTAAAAAGTCCTGAATAACTGGTAAGCATTTTGATTTATTAGGTAAGCTCTAAATTTTTTATTTATGGTATTTGTGCAAATGAAATTACAGTCGGTATGTTAGAAATATGCTTATATGAAAACTGTTGCTATGGTCTTGATATTGAATGAAAAGGCTTGGTTAGCAATGGTTACTGATCTTTTTGACTCAACATTTCGAGTTAAATCTTGCGGCAACTGATTCTCATGTAACACTGCAAACTCTATTTAGCACTATTTTGATCTGTCATTATTTAATGACGCCATAATATGTGTGATGTCACAATGTTTCCTTTAATACCTCATGTGGATTTCTCACTGATAAAGGGTTTGCACTGAAATACATATAAAAAGCCTTTTTTTCTCAAATAGAATTATGTGAATGGACAAGTTTTGAAAATTTGCACTTCATTGCACTCTAATTACATGATAAGAATGACTTTCCCAGTAGTTTTGAGGGGTTTCCACAGTATTTTATACCAGATGTCCACTAGTAAGAATAGTTATTTTGGTGTTGGTTTTTTTATGAAATCTACATTTTTGCATAATTTCTCTGTCAAAATGCACTTTAAGACACAAGAAAATGTTATAGAATGCTTTAATAGGGTCTGTGTATTGTAATTTAAGGTTATCATCAGAAGTTTTGTCCTTGTTTTGACTAGTAAAGGTATACTGGAAGAAATTAATTATACATACACGTTGTATTAAAAATAAATGAATATAGCGATAAAAGTGTCATTGCCATATAGTGCTGAAACGACTTTATTTTTTTTCAGAAATGGACAAAAATACACAGATTTATTCAGAATGTCATACCGATGAAGATCACCTAAAAATATTTGGAAAAATCAGAACTATGGATTTCAATATGGGACAATACCCCTAATGCGCCTTGAAATGAGGAACACAAAAGTCACGTGTAAACAAAAAATCTCTGTGTAGTGATATTTGACACATTTCTATGATAAACAAATGACTGAGCTGAACCATTAGTGTTAATTTAGAAAGTAAGGGAACACAGAATAAATGTGTAAAAACCATGGAGCTATGAAATGTGTTCAAAGTATTAAAATTTCAAAGAACTTATTGTGTTAAAATTGGGATTTTTTACCATGAGGAGCCACATCGCAAAAGGATACTCGGGGTTTGCTAAATTACGGAAAAATGAATCACACTTCGTACCCCGAAAATTTAACCACATATGTAAAAATGTCTCAGCTTCGAAACAAGCCATCATACATATACAAGTTTACGATATGGGCTGAGCAACAGAAGAAAACGTTACCATTATGGCCTATGGAGAAATAATTGCGCATATTGCCCCAGTTAGTTGCATGTCCCATCATCCTTTGGTTGTAGACCCCAGATAAATAGAATTTAAATTTCGTAGCATTTTCACCACCCCCCCCCCCCCCCTTTTTTTAACTGAATTTGTTCAAGGTATAGTGGTTTTACCCCTTTTCAGATTTCAGTATGTCATGTTGTATATATTTTATAAATTAGATGAATTTCTAGTAAGTTTCTAAGATATTCTTTATCATTTGACAAAATACTATGCATCTGAATTAAATTGTTTACTTTTTGAAAAAGCGCGCCTTCTTATACTTTAATTTACCTCCCATTATTTCACATAGCAACACAAATTAAAAACTGCCAGCCTTTGCTGCATATCAATTTTTTCCCCCGATAAAAATATATATCATGCAACATAATCAACTTTACAAATTGGGAGAAAATCAAGGTGTTCCGACCATTGGATAGTATTTAAAAAAAATAATGAAAGGATGGCATGATTACAAGTTTGATCCCTGACGACACTGAAAATCGAAAATTTTACCTATCATATGATGATACGATGAGGTGATAAACTTAACAAGAAATAATTTACCTGATTCGTTATCATATTCACATTATGTTGACACGTCTTAGTTCGTTTATGCTAGCTCATTTTAAACAAGCTAAACAATTCCAGCATCATCCGTTTTTTTTACCGATTACCTCTAGTCAGAAGAGCGCACTGTTTACAGGGGAGGTAATATTTTGTCACCAGTTTGCCCACTGAAATGTAGAATATTTGATTAACAACTTTAAAGCAAATGTCCATGACTTACTCAATTTAAACATGATAACCGTGTTTTGTCGGCTAAAGCAAATGTGGGTTTTGTTCAGTGCTAGAAGAAGGACTTTTGTCCTGCAGTTGACCATCTCACTATACAGAAACAAAAGTATACGCATAAGTATCCTTTATCCTGTTTCTATTTGAAGCTAACAGACACATTGAAATCATTGTTTACCGGTATGTTGCAGTTTACTTTGCCGTCCCCGTTCAAATATTGTCGATTTTAATGAAAAGTAAAGTCGGTAGAATAAAGGTACGTCATCTTTCCATGCGTAAATCATAAATTGTCTGCTAAAAAATTAGAACGAATTTTGTATTTGTAATTTTCAATGACGACTTTGAGAGGAGATATTCACATTAGTGATAGACTGTGTGAACGGCAAGCTACACCAATTATCCAAATATGTGATACCGGCCTGAATTTTTGTCACACCTAAATTACCATTTTAGCAATTATTACGTTGTCGTTCTTCTTAATTTAAAACAATGATCACTTAAGCCTACCGGTAATTATAAAGCCTATCAAATATGTCATAAAACCTTCTACTAGCTTTCGCAAGAAGACTATTTCTTAAATCCGTGTTCTTTAATACTTTAAGCCCTTTAACATTACCCTTTTAGTCCATCGCACTTTAGCGTGATAAACCATCTTACTTTAGCGAACAAACAGCCATCGCACTTTAGCGTGATACACCATCGTACTTTAGCGTTGACCATCGCGCTTTAGCTTGACCAACGCACTTTAGAGTACCATCACACTTTAGAGTCCTACAAATTTATTGCCAATACACTCGAGATCAAAGGTTGTTAATTTTGCTGATCCAGTTAATTTTTACTCACATATTTTTTTCTATTTTGATTTGAGCGTGCTTGTATTTACATGACAGGTTTTTTTTTCATTTCTCGTATCTCGTTAAACGAAAGCAAACCGGCATTGTATATTCTGCATTTGTATAGTCCGAAGTTTCCTAATTGATATTCTTCTTTCACATGTAAAATGTATAAAACGGAAGAATAGGTGCTGAACTATAAATAAAAGTAAAATTTAATTTAGATAATATGGAGATTTAGTTTATACCTATTCTTATAACCACTCTTAAATTTTGTTAGATTTTGTACACAGGCTGTATATAACGGGCAGTTTTATATTGGTATGGTATATTTTATAAGTTTTACCTGATCACACCTGGTTCACTCGCAATCATGCACGTGATTCATTGACCTTGTTCATTGTGTATTAAATTATATAAACAAGCTGCCAGGAAGTCGACCGTTAGAATATCCAAATATGTCATTTTTTCAATACCCCGGTAATTACTGGTATTAAGCCATGCTGATTACAACAAGACAAGTTTTTGTTCGTTGGTCAAGTTAGATCAAAACCCAAAATAATCTAAAAATATACGTTAGAAAAAAGCATTTAAAAATACTTTTACAACAAAATCTCAGTTTATAATTCAAAGTATCTCCGGATTTTTTTTCTCTTTATTGTGACTACTTTTACATTTTTATAGCATAAGTCCTACATAATAATTGGAACTGTATATCGGTGCCAAAAATGTAAATTTAGTGACGAGCTAAAACCAATAAAATTGAGAATGGAAATGGGGAATGTACGATCTTTTGTCATTTACAGCTTTTCAACCTGACTTCACCACTGTAAGCTGAATATTTAACCCTCTAAAAAATTAAGATTACTTGTAAAAAAAATTTGAAATATTCTTATCAATCTTAGTTAAGCATTACTTGATTTGATGATTTTGGAAACTATGTAGACTTCTTCCATTACTTGGTCTGGTAGAACATCCATCAGCTTGACAAGTCATTTTAACACTGATTAACGGACATGTCATGCTGGATATTAGGATTCTGTGGTAGTTAGATATCCGTGATCATTAGTTTTCAAGATGGCGTCTTCCCGAGAATTGAGAGTCGATTTTAAAAATCTAATAACTCACTTATCTACATGATCTAGACGAATAAACCTTTAACATTTTGGGAATATGCTTTTTTGTTTAGGATAAACATAATATCAAATTTTATTTTTTTTGCGAATTTTCCCTTTAACAAAAATGAAGTGGTGAAATAATAATTTGCTTTTAACAGCCAGTTAGGTTTAGTTTTGTCCAATTAAGCAAAGTACATTGCTAATAAATTATTCAATTGCAAGTGAAAACCCATATGTTTGGGCTGATGTGGGAGTTAATGTATGATACCAGGGCTGATATGGAAAAGGCCATATAATATTTTGTTTTTGATGACTATTCATACACATTAGATATAGAGTGTTTTTTGGTATATTCGGCCACTTAACCTACTTTCTCGTCTACTGGTTACACACTAAAACGTAAAATGTATTTTTAGTCAAACATGGTGAATTTGGTTGTTAACCTATGGAATGTTAATGCAATATTAAATATTTGACTAAGGACAAGATATGGAAAAGTTCATGATTACATCAAACATCGTAGGGTGTTTTCGGCATAGATCGTCAAACTTCGGCCGGACTTCGACTATTTCCGGCCATTAATTTTTCGATAGGATTCCAGTCAAATTATTCATATTTGTTATGAATGCATCGGTTAACAAAGTCTGCTCATGTGGATTATCGTTTTATTTCATTTATAACCTACATACAGTATTTAATATCATGTAAACAATGGGGGAGGTCGTCAATTTTCCGCCACTTTTCAGATTTTTAAAAAAACAGTATCGACCTTCAGAGAAGATTGCCTATTGTTGAAAACTGTCAATATGTACCAAATTTCACATCTGCTGCACACAACATGTTCTTAACAATTTCTAAATCTCTTTCTTGTATCTGCATTTTGAGAGAGCATTTTTGAACTATCTTCCCACCATAAAATGCTGGATCTTTGGTAATTGTCAAAAAATATTTCCCCATAAAACCATGTTCTGCCTCAATAAGTGGATACATCGCTTGTGCAGATTGTCTGGTAAGATATCCCACAATATTGTGTGAGTCAAGTGTTTTTACAGCAATTGCTTTTGTGTCATAATTATTATTTCGGTCTATCTGGGCATGAAAAATAGTTCCAATAACAGGATTCTTTGCCAAGTAGAACTTGACCCCAGTGATGTAAATGTGTGGAATGACAATAGTGTTAAAAGACATAGCTAATCCTGAAATGAAGAAAATGGTAGCAATTTAAAAGTCGAGAAGCAAAAAACTGTGTGTACGATTGTTCGTATGATAATATTACGAGATTAACAATCGAAATAAATTAAATAGACTTGTTACGTTATTATCTTCCTCAGTTTGCGTGACCTATGAGTTAAGACTGAATATCAATCAGATGGACGAACAAAACAAGTATAATTTCTCGACAGTTTAATAATTTGTAATTTTATTGATTTGAAAGTGTGAGTGTAACACCAATTAAGCTATTCTTAAGACTTAGTGATGACTGAGACAGGGACAGTTCTCATACTATATATATCATCCACAGCCCAAATGACCTACAGTGAGCAAAAATGTGCAAAAAATGTGTAACCGTATTCCATATCTTTGTTTGCATTGAATTACTCTCTAATTGACATTTACCGGCCAACATTTCATATTAATATTATGAACAAACAATATTATAAATGTGAGTGTTTTGACTATTGTGTGTTGTATGTTTTACTTTTATTGTTTATGTTTTGTATATTTATGTTTTATTGATGTTTTGTTTTTCTATGTTTTCATGTACATTTTGTATTTCAGCTCTGATCCTTTTGTACCAGATTTTATACTGAATAACAGTAGTTAGTTAGTTAGTTAGTTATTATAGAAGAGATTTATTAAAACATTTTAAAAATTATTTATTTATTTAAATAGATAATTGAACAATAATCAGTCAGATCAGTCAGTTAACAGAATTCACACTCAAAGTAATCTGGGTCAGATTCTCCTTCTAAAACTCCACACTGCGACAAATTTGCGCACGCTCTGTGGAAGAGACGTTCACAGTTATCACATTTGATTGATAACACCATTACTTCTATTTCAGTCTCACATTTATAGCAAGATTTATTTTCCCCATTGTTCGTAGCCTTATTTTTTCGTTTCTTTTTTCCCTGTTTTGGCTTCAAACTTTTCATTTCCTTCTGTCGCTTCCTTTCCTCTCTTTCTTCTTTTCTTCTTTTCTTTTCCCGTTCTTTATGCTCTTTTTTTTTCTTTCCTTTCTGTCAGGATTTTGTTCATCTGCAGACCAGACAACGCTTTAGGCAATGGAACATACGTTTTTTTTCTTGCAGACGTCTCTTTTGCTTTTGGCAATTGTAGGAATTTAGCAAAGGAGTCTCTAGAAACAGAAGTTTCAGAAATTGATTGAGTATGTGAAATCAAAGTTGGGATTTCTGCTTCTACTGCTTCTACCTCGGCAGTGGACACATTTGCAATTTCAATTGTTGGTCGTGCAGTCGGGATGTTCTCAATATGACATGTAGGAAGCACAGTACTTACTGTAACAATGGAAGCGTTGTCATCAACGGCAGCAGTAACTGTGGATGGAAGCACAGTACTTACTATTGAAGCATTGTCATCAACGGTAGCACTGGAAGCGTTGTCATCAACGGTAACTGTAACTGTGGATGTAAGCACAGTACTAACAATGGAAGCGTTGTCATCATCGGTAGCAGTAACTGTGAATGGAAGCACAGAACTTACAATTGAAGCATTGTCATCAACGGTAGCATTAACTGTGGATGTGACTGGTAATGGATCGTGCTTGAACTCTGGAAATAAACAGCTTGGTCCTAGTTTTGGATTTTCTATTACAGCTGAAGGTTTGTAAGGGAAAAGCCCTGCCTCTTTAAATCCTTTCACAGCATTTTTTACATTAGCTGATATGTCCCATGCTGATTTAAATACTTTTGCAAAAACTGCTTTTGTAACCGTTTCTCCTGGATTTTCCATCTGGTAAGTTCTGACAGATTTCCTCCAATTATATTTTAGGGAAGAAAACAAACATAAATCTAAAGGCTGCATGATATGACTTGCGTGTTGCTGCAAGCAATACATCACAAAGTTTTCTCTTCGACTAAATTCATTGGCTTCCAAACTTATGTGTGTAGAGTGGCCATCTACAAATAACACGACTGGAAGGGAAACCTTTCTTGCTTTAATGTGTGGTAGGAAAGTCTCATGAAGCCAAGTAAGGAAAAGGTCAGAATCCATCCAACCATTAATGCTTCTGCCAAGTATGGCATCTTCAAAACCCTCAAGTGGGTTGTATTTGAATCTTACTCCTGGATATACAATCATTGGTGGTATATAATGGGCTGTTGCACTAGTGCATGCAAGCACAGTGATTTGGGTTTTGTCTGAGCTGGAAAAATTATAAACCTGTTTCGATCCTCTCATCGTTAAAACTTTGCTGGTCTTTGGACATAACGGAAAACCACTTTCATCAGCATTATACAATCTGGATGGATCTTTTAGTATGTCCATTCCACCCTCTACCTCTTCCGCCATATACTTTGAAAAATCTTCAAACCATTTTTTTATCTTAAAAGGTGAAACCATGGCCCTTTCCTTTCCAAGATCATTGGGTGTTCTCTCTGAGATAAATTTCTGGATGACGCGATTTAAAACTGTAGTACCAGTCTTTGTCAGGAAGATTGTCTCTGAACTTTGTTTGTCTGCCATCGTCGTCCAAAATTTTCTTTACTATGTGTAACAATTCAAATCTGGTTCTTGGGTATCCAATTTTTGCCATTTCTATGCACCATTCAACAATTCTTGACTCTTCTGTGGTTGATAGTACAGGCTTAGGTCCAGATCGTGCTGCAATTTCAGTCCTCCCATTTACCTTGTCTTGTATTGTGGATCTAGGGATTACCATATGCCAAAGCAGCCTTTCTCATAGATATTCCACCATCTTTAACTAACTGGACAACCATTTCTAAAGAGGTGTCATTATAATTTTGTTTGTATTTCTTTTTTTCTTTTGACATACTGAAAGAAAGAAAAAGGACACTTACTGATACTGATTGATTTATGATTGATTGATTGTTGGGTTAAACTCCAATTCAGCAATGTTTTGCTTGCCATTTTTTATTGGTGGGGTAGTGGTAGTA
Organism: Mytilus galloprovincialis; assembly: GCA_037788925.1. NCBI lineage: Eukaryota > Metazoa > Mollusca > Bivalvia > Mytilida > Mytilidae > Mytilus > Mytilus galloprovincialis. Next base: position 91,620,182 of record CM075336.1, on the reverse strand, counting down.
ATGAAAATAAATTTTGGGTTTCAACCAAATGAAACTTGAATTTGATTTATAAAACTATTGATTGTTTGAAGTTCAGTGGCAATTTGTTCATGCTTATTCAGAGCAAATTTGAACTTTATCTGTACTTTGAAGTCTGACAATGTTATTATATACATATCACGTACTTACTAACAAGTTTTGTAAGAATTAATAGATGAGTTTGTATATTGTATACAGTGGCAAGTATTTCATGCATACATTGTATCATGACAAATTCGATATGATACCATTTCATGCTTTGTTCGGTGTGAGCCAAGGCTCCGTGTTGAGGGAGAGTTGTCTCGTTGACACTAATATCACATCTTCCTTTATCCATTTATACTAGAGTGGCATACTGAGATGAAGTTTTATGTACAAGTTAAGATCAGTTAAGTGACAAGATTTCAGTCCACCAGAAGACATGCAACCCTATTATTTATTCTGACTACTGAGAAAACTAGAACTGTTCTAACATGTCTAACTCATAAACTCTATGTACTTAGTTCAAATAACAATTCTCAAGTATATGGTAATATGGTTGGGCCTTAATATTGTTATATATATGAGTGTAATGTTCATAATTGACAGAATATGAAAAGTTAAACTTGATACTTACATATACAAATGTACATGATGAAGCTGTTACATATACAAGAAAAATATCCGAACAACAACGAAGCAGACCTATAGATATTGAACACAATAGTTCCTGGCAAAATCCGAACGTGTTTATTTTACTATAAATGGTAGTTGATGTCGATCAGCACCTGGAGATATATTTATTCTGCATGTTGATTTTTTTTTTTTTTTTTTTTTTTTTTGGGGGGGGGGGGGGGTCCTTTATAAATGCGATATAAAATCATGATCAATCATACTCATGATAAAAAATGTCTAAACCCCATTTTAGTTCAACGTGTGAACCCGGGGGTTGGCACCCCCACCCCTTTTCTCTCGTGATCAATCTTGCCTTTTTACACAAGACAAACTTGATGAAAATAGCTTTAATCATCAATGATATATATATATATATATTTGCACTAGATTTGTTTTAAATATACTTTCATTTTTATCATCCATGTCTATAAATATAGAATTATTTGACACGTGACCTGTATTTCACATTGCATCTAAATATAGGGCAAATCGACTTTTTACTACCATCCAACTAAATATATATCAAAAGGCAGAATAATGCAAATAATTAACTTTATTGTTAATAATTCACTAATTTATGATTTTGTGGCCGATAATAACCTAAGACAACACAATCAGAAGGACAACTACGGCCACCCATTTATTTTTTGTTTTCTATGCTGTCGACGATTTTCGGCCACAAAAACATATGAGTCATGACCTCTGAGTATGTATAGACCGGGGAATTCCAAAAAATTGACATGTTAAAACGACGTCAAAACTTGCATGTGACCTGGAGATTCTTATAAATATTTTTAAAAATGGCCATGTGTGATACGGGAGGGATAAATATTATTTTTTACCTAAAATTCTAGCTGCAACACAGATTTATTGGTTCAGGAATGCGGAATAGGGTATTTCCCTTTTGGGCGGTATTTGTGTTAACTGATTTCCTATTGGTTGTCTTATTATAAAAATAGGCCGAAGATTTCCGACAGCACTCTACAGTAACTCACAGTAGACCTGAAAAACAACTATTAATATATTATTTACTGTATACTGACAACTCAACCTGTTACATTTACACCAGTCATATAAAACTTCTCTGACATGCCTGAGATAAAGACAACTATATTTTGTTAACTCCACATGAACCCCTGTTATTTGATTCAGTTTTTTATCGAATTATGAAACGTATGTCATTATCTCCCTTTAAAAGCATGATTTTTTAAATTTATTAATTACTTTGTTTATTATGACAATCTTAACTCATTTATCAAATGTAATTTGATATTTACATGTTTAAAAAGTTATACTTTAATTTTTTTCTCCATGAAGTTTTAATTATTTATGGAATTTAGCTAACATTAGGTCAGTAGATGACCTGTGATTGTATTGTGTATTTTTTTTGCTAAGTATATATATGACTAACAAGACCTCCACTACTTGTTCCTGACCCATGGCTCCAGAATATTTAAAGCTCACCAAACGCCTTCGGGCACCGAGCCGACCGTGCGAGGGCTGAAAGGCCAGTCAAGGTCGTTAAACACCACCACATATATAGAGGCATACTGTACAGATGCAGCGCCATTGTGTTACAATTGTTATAATATAAATGCATTTGACAGGTTCTAAATCTGGGTTACAACCCATCCATGTACAGTGTTGATATGCACAATGGTATGTTTATCTGTGTTTTGCTGTGTAATAATTTATATAAAAAAATTGCATTTTGAGTACACATGTAAAGTAAGTATTTTTACAACCCAGTTGCAGTCTTGTAATTGACTGTTCCTTCTTCTTCTTCTTCTTCTTCTTCTTCTTCTTCTTCAAATACAAATACAAATACAAATATTTTATTGGCACAAACTCAATTACAATAATTGGCAAAAAATTCTTCTTCTTCTTCTTCTTCTTCTTCTTCTTCTTCTTACAAATATTTTATTGGCACAAACTCAATTACAATAATTGGCAACGGCCCATACAACTAGTATACTAATAGTAATGATGCAGCAATTAAACAATAAATACTACATAGCATATCATTGGGCACATTTCGAACAATGAAATGTGCAGTTATAAATATCAATATATATCGAAGCAAGACATCTCGGCACATTACAAACTCGGAACACGTCAACTCGGCATAGTGCAAACTCGGCACATTACAAACTCGGCATATTACAAACTCGGTACATTTGTAATAAAAATGTATCAGATTTATTATTGTGCCAATAAAGACTTATTTTCATTTAATTTGAGATTAATACTTAGTAAAATATATGAAAAATTTATAAATGGCTTAGCAAAAATGGTATATTTTATTGTTTTCTCATATACTGTTATATACTACTTTATATATAATGTTTAATTTGTTATGATTTCTGCATATATATTGTTTGTGTATATATCTGTATTGTATAGTTTATATATGCCTCCAACCCCTAGGGGTATAAATGTGTATAATGAATAAATAAATAGTTGTGTTTGTATTTAATATTTTTACGGTGAAATTCAGTTTTTTTTTCTTTTTCTATAAAAATTTTGATAAACATTAAAAATTGCATCCCCGTTTTTCATCGTATCTAATAAACTGTAAATATGTAACATTGTCAAGTGACTTTTTTTATCATTATTTCCTCTATTAAGATTATGCATTTTATTGATGGTGTTATGACAATTTTATGATTATCTCCAATTAACTGCAATAAAAAAAATAGGATGGCTACCTTTATCCTTTTAATTATAGAAGTTTCAGGAAACAGGTGTTGATTATATATTGCAGTATAATAATCACATGAAAATTAATAACAGCGGTATTTAATGACAGCCTGATAACATTTTTATGATATCCCGTTAGTAAAGCAGCTTGAATTAATGCTGCTGAACTCCTTGTGACAAATGCCTACCAAATAAAATGTCAAGTACCGCCTCTTTTTAAATTTATTGCGTAAAAAGTACATATATATCTGGTAAGAAACTAAAAATATTATCATAGTCTTTTAATATTTTTAAATTGTTTCACGAATTGCTCTGTATATCCGCTTTGATATTTTTATACTTTCGTCCAAAAATGGGCACGGACCATTGTGTCGAGTGTTCCCGTGTTGTCACTACCAGACAACAAGCACTGACCTGTGATAACTGTGAAAGATGGGTACACAGAGTTTGTAATACAGGTATGTATATATATTAATTAAATTTTAATATATGAATTTAAAAAAAAAATCAATTTTTCAACGAATTTTTATCTAATAACTTTGTTTATAGGGTGTATTTATGAAACCAACATTCCTATCATTTATATGATTTAGTCATTTAGTTAGATGAATCTTCATCTTAAAATGCTTATGAAAAAAATGCTACATACAATGCACAGTTATCTTTTTTATAATAAAAAAAATATTTTAAGAACTTGTTACTATGTATGCTATATTGATAATTACTTGGTAATAAATTGTTACTTTTTCTATCAATTTTGGTACTTTTTGTCTGTATAAATCTGAAATAGTGTTAAAATGTATCTTATATGTATATACTAGTATATATATAGTTAACACATCTACTTTCATTCCGATGTTCTTCCTTTTATTGATATTAATACTAAGAAGAGCGTAGTGTTCCGTAGTTCAAGAATCCGGGTCCGTCCGCCCTGATTTCGGTTCGCCCTAGTTACTGTTCGCCCTAGTTCCGTTTCGCCCTGAGACCGTTCGCCCTGATACCTGTTCGCCCTGGGTATGTTCGCCCTGATTTTTATTTTTTATTACAGTGTTTTGTTGTGTGTATTTAATTGAATATGTTGAAGTCAGTCTACAATTTCGCCGAATATTTACGATGTATTGTGTTGTATACAGCTAGCTGCTACTAGGTTATAAGTTCTTGTAATTTCAGGACTACAAGATATTTTGACTTCAAGGTATTGAGAACTAAGTTAGTATATAATCTGTATGTAAATACGTTACTAGGAAATTAGTTTTTGTGAATTTCAGCACTACATTGTATTTTTAAATGTTAAACAACTGAAGACTAAACTATTTGTATGTAATTGCATATTTTGAAGTCTGTTTAAATTCACCGAATATTTACTTATGATGTATTACGTGTTGCAATATTTTTTATTCAACGATCTTCCTTACGTTAATCTAAACAATGCCAATATTAAATAAATAACCTTCAGATATAAATTTCTATATGATGTACATATTTCTTGAATTATACTAGTTTAAATCACAGGGGGTTAATAGATACACATACACAAATACGCAGCCACAGTGTATAAATGATTAACCCTTGGTCTAAAGTAAAATTTAAAAAATATGCCTGGTATATGCCTGGTATCTTTACAGTAGTAACTTATTTGCTAACTATATTATACCCCATATACAAACCTTAAAAAATATTAATGTATGTATTTATGTTGTTTATAGGTTGGCATACACGCATAAATTCAGGAAAGTCAAATGTTAAGCTTTTATGTGCTTATACCAGAGTTAATGAGAGAAGCTGAGATCGTGGATCTTACTTTAAGATAAGTATCCGAGGAACAAGTTCTCAGACATCAGCGACGCCGTTTTAAGGATTTGGAAGGCCGGCTCCACCAGTTCTGGGAAGAGTACGATAGTGGCGAAAAAACTGTGACACAATTGTTAAGGGATTGCAGTAAAGTGTACGGCCCCTCAGATGACTGATCACTGCTGCCAATACAAAGAATGCAGGAAGTGACATTTTTATTTGTCGTTAACATTTCATTTAGTGTCTGTATGGTATTTATAGGAATTGTGTGTTGGTTTTTGTGAATGGTTCATTAGTTGATGTATGATTTATTTATTGAATTATTTATGGTATTTTCCTATTGAGAAGAGAGAGAGAAAGAGTGGAAGAGAGAAAGAGAGAGAGAGAGAGAGTGAAAGAGAGAGAAAGAGAAAGAGAGAGAAAGAGACAGAGAGAGAAATATCGTGTACATAATCTGTTTATATGTAATTACTTAATTGAAAATACTTCATTGATAATAAACGTTCTGGTCAGTTGATTATGCTGCTTTTTATCAAGGCGTTTTATCAATCATTGAAAAAAGGAATACAGAGAAATTTTACTCCATGCTACTCCAATTAAAATACACTGAAACCTAACCAAAAAAAAAAGTCTGATTAATAAATATAAGAAGATATGGTTTGATTGCCAATGAGACAACTCTCCTTTGAAAAGATAGGTTCTTATTGAAAACTATCATATTTGATGAAACTACTATTGCGATGGTGATAATATAAATAAATTAGAAGTGTTGTTTCTGGTTATTTTATCAAACTAACAACTATATCACCCGAGAGACATGTAGAAATGGCCACCTTTTTTCCATCCTTAACATAATGATTTTTCGTCATTTTTTATAACTATCTATATATCAGTTATAGAAGAGGGGAGAAATATACCAGAGGGACAGTCAAACTCATAAATCGAAAATAAACTGACATGGCTGAAAATGAAAAAAAAAAAAAAACAACATACAAACAATAGTACACATGACATAACATAGAAAACTAAAGAATAAGCAACACGAACCCTACCAAAAACTAGGGGTGATCTCAGGTGCTCCGGAAGTTATCATCCTTCTGGTAACTGAATGTTTTCATTAATATGTGCATTAGTTTTAAGACATTCGATCTAGATACGCAAAAAACGAGGACAACACCGTAAATACACATAGCATATATCAATGACCAAGAAAAAATGAATTTTCCCGATTTTTTTTTTCTACCATAATTAGCCTTGCTAAATGAACATTTATAAGATTTTAGGCATAAACAACTTTTTTATTCTTATTGATTTAAGTAAAATTTAATTAAATATTTGCTTTATTTATAAAAGTAAAACAATTTTTTTTTTATATCAAGTGTTTTCTTATTTAACTTGTGACTTTTTGTCATATGAGTTTCTGTCCTATAATTTGTTCCATTTCTCACCTATTTTTAAAATAAAATTTGTTTATTTTTTTCTCATCGTAATTATTATATAAAATTTCTTTTTATGAACCATTTCCATAAATATATTCATTGGTGTGCCGAGTATGTATAGATAATGTGCCGAGTTTGTATAGGCCGAGTTTGTACTATGCCGAGTTATACATGTCCCGAGTTTGTAGTGTGCCGAGATGTCCTGTATTCTATCAAACTATTACTTAATAACAAGTGTAGACAAATTAAATGAAAATAAGTCTTTATTGGCACAATAATAAATCTGATACATTTTTATTACAAATGTACCGAGTTTGTAATATGCCGAGTTTGTAATGTGCCGAGTTTGCACTATGCCGAGTTGACGTGTTCCGAGTTTGTAATGTGCCGAGATGTCTTGCTTCGGTTTGATATATTCATCCTCAGTTTTAGATTGTTTGTCATTATTTCTAAAATAGGACAATTTTGATAAAGAACATTTCTTTGTGATTCATATTTTGTGCAGTGCAAGATAAAATGTTTTTCATCTTCTATATTTTTATTATGACATAATTTGCACAACCTTTCTTCTCTGTTAACTTGCATGTATCTACCTCTTTCAATTTCAAGATTGTGTGCACTTAGCCTTAGTTTTGCCAAAGGTGCCCTATCTTTCAACATATTCAATTGGTCAACATAGTGTGCACGTTTATTTGAAAAACAAAAATGTCGAAAAAATGATAGTTTTGATGATTCTGTAATATGTGAATTCTGTTCTTGTAAAATTTGCTCATGAATTCGTTGTTTTATTTGAGCAAGCATAGGTGTAATAGTTACATTAAAAGATGTTAAATATGAGAAACCCAGATTATGGATACATTTCTTCATATTACTTGTCCATAGGTTGTTTTCTCTTGTTTGAATAAATATGTCATGAGCTAAGATTTTGTTAGATGAGATTAAATGATCTAAAAATTTCATGGAAGACAACAAAATTTTAGCTTTTAAGGGGAGTCTACCAAGCAGAATTTCTTTTATAAATTTTATATGAAACTTTTCATATGGTTCATTCTCAGTATTTTTTTGAATTGATTCAATACCCCAAACTTCACTTCCATATAATAAAATTGGAAGTACCATTGTATCAAAAAGTTTTTCTAAAAGTCTACATGGATTGTTAAGACTAAGAGATTTCTTTATTTTGAATAGAGCTTTTCTAGCCTTTTCCATCAACAAATTGGAGGCCAGGTTAAATTTGCCATTGTATTTTAAAGTTATCCCAAGGTAACAATATTTATCAACTGTCTCAATATAATATTTGTTGATAGTAAAAAAGTTTTGAAATGATCTGCCGTTAGAATTGAATATTAGGACTTTTGATTTTGTAGAATTTACTTCCAGCTTCCAATCTGTACAGAACTGAGCTAGAGTGTCTAGACTACATTGTAGTCCTTCTGGACTACTTGACAATAGTACCAAGTCATCGGCATATAACAAACAATGAATCTTATCATCACCAATTAGCACAGGGTCTGTGCTATTGCATGTTTTTTTAATTTTCAACAATATTATTAATAAAAATATTAAATAGTAAAGGGCTTAGAACATCGCCTTGTTTGACACCTCTTTCAGATATGAAAGATGTACTTAAACCATCATTAAATTTTATTCTATTCTTTGTTTTGGAATACATTGAAAAAACTATGTTAAAAATTTTCTTTGGAATTCCATGTGTTAATAGTATATGGAATAATCCAATTCTCCATACCGTATCAAAGGCTTTTTTTAAATCAATAAATGCAGCATAAACTTTCTTATGTTTTACAACAAAACCCTGAAGTCAAAACTAATATTTTCTACTTTCCGTTTACTGTTTTTACTAGGCTGCACCACTTCAAGTAAACATGACATCCTTCCACATTCCTCACAGGTTTGATATCCCCAAAAAGATGCAAGATTTTTTTAAACAAAATATATGTTCAAAAAGATGCAAGATGTTTTTAATTTAATCTATAAACATGTTTCAATTCATTCAGCATAAACTTTTAATCAAACAGAAAAAATAGAGTCAAGAAAAAAATTCAGAAAAAAATGGACTATTTTATTTCCCTCCATGTTTTGTTATGCACCGTAAACTAGAGTTGTAATACAAGATTGGTACCTTAAGATATGCAGTTGAGTGTGTAGGTAAACTCATCATAGATACCAGAATCAATAATTTGAATTTGCGCCAGACACGTTTTGTCTACAAATTCAAAGACTCATCAGTGAAGCTTGAATAAAAAAAAAAAAAAATTTAAAAGTCATCTAGGGCCAAAACAAATTGATTTTTTTGGTTGATTTTTGTACCATAATATAAAGTAACAATTAAAAGTGCAATAAATAAAAGAATTAATGAAAAAAAAATGTTTTAAAGACGAAATTGCGACAATACCTAATTACAAATAATTCCAGACTCATTTCCTGGATTCAATTTGTTAATCAATATGACTGGAAATCACCAGCTTTTTATTTTTTTTCCCTTTGAAAGTGTTTGAATATTACAGATAATAGCTGCACTTGTTTTATTTATTATGAAATCATTTTGCATTTTACGATTCTATTCAGTGTCTATTCTGTTGAAGAGAATTTCAGGCATGCTTATTACATAGTAATTAAGTAAAGCATGTGTAATATTTGTGAAAATTTAACTTTTTATGCACCCGCAATTGCGGAGGGGGCATTAAGTTTCACCCTTGTAAATTATTGTCTTTTTCCCAAACTAAATGAGTAAAGGTACAAGTCTATAATTGCACTCATTGATTTAATATAGAAAAAAACAAGAATGTGTCCTCAGTACACGAATGCCCCACTCGCACTATCATTTTCTATGTTCAGTGGACCGTGAAATTCGGGTAAAATCTCTAATTTGGCATTAAAATTAAAAAGATCATATCATAGGGAACATGTGTACCAAGTTTGAAGTCAATTGGACTTCAACTTCATCAAAAACTACCTTGACCAAAAACTTTAACCTGAAGCGGGACAGACGGACGAACAGACAGACAGACGGACGGACGAACGGACGGACGGACGAACGGACGCACAGACCAGAAAACATAATGCCCCTCTACTATCGTAGGTGGGGCATAAAAACATAATGCCCCTCTACTATCGTAGGTGGGGCATAAAAACATAATGCCCCTCTACTATCGTAGGTGGGGCATAAAAAAAAATGTTTTCATTCCCAGTATGTCATTATTCAAAGGAGTAGGTTTGAATTAAATTCTCATTTTGATTCAAAGTAATTAGTGTATATCAATTAATCAAACCATATCATATCAGACCAAAATTTAAGATACAATTTTTTTGGGTTAAATACAGGAATGAACACGAAATAATGAAACGCTGTTTCTCTATTCATATGAGAAATCTACCAAATATGCGAAAAAATGTCACTTTTCAGATGGTTTTTGTCAAAAACGAAAGTGGCCGCATCCGTGTTCATCCTCAATCTTTATATATGTTATGTATTATCATCAAATACAACTTCCATTTCAATATTTTGGATGAACACGAATGCGGCCACTTTCGTTTTACACGGAAACCGTCTAAAATTTAACTAAAATGCTGGAATTGTGAAGATTTCAGTAATTTAGCATGAATAATGGTGCTAGTTCTCAATATATGTGCATTGTATTGTCAAAAAGAGCCCATATTTATGTAACAGAACCTTTCTACTATCCAATAAATGACTAAAAGTTTACATTTTAACAATTTTGTAAAACTGCTATATTTTGGGGCCAAAAAGCGGTCTTACTGGACCTACTCCTTTAGTTAAGTGACTGCATGATCTAAAAAAAAAAAACCTCTTTCGAATATCAATTATCCTTTATATGAAAAAGTTATCTGTAAATATGTCGTAATACAGAGAGTATTGAAATAACTTTAATAAGGGTATACTAAAAAAATAAAGAACACATAGCAGTGGTCACACATTTTCATTCTGTGAAAAATTATTATTTTGAAGAGCTGAAACATTGAAATATATAAGCAAGGCTTCATTTCCTTAATAAAAAATAGCATTTTTAATCTTATTATTCAAATTTAACCCACACATATGTAATGAGTTAATTTGCCTTTATTTGAAAAGATGCAATAAAGGAAAACATTTCTCTGTAAACAAATACTTTTTGAAATTTTATGTAGAGTTATTTCCCCTTACAATGAGGATTTTAAAATTTTGTGACAGACTTTATATCTCTATCTAAAATCTTTAATGAAATTCAAATTCAAATTAAATATTCTTTTAGGTATATTTTTTATTATAAGGATCCAGAAGAAATCAAGGTTTCAGGAAAGTTTGCTACATCTTTTTCAGTTAATGACCTATATAATAAGATCTTCAAGTTTAAGAACTGTTTATATAAGTCTTGCATTATAAAGTAAGTGCAGACACACTAGCCATTCTGTTATCCGAAACCATTGAAGTTTGATGTCACTATAATAAATATTTCCATGGTTTCACTCAGTGACAGCAATTGTAAACTACAAATCCAATATGAATATGATAATGACCGCCTCTCCTAGGACTCTCAGCAAATGCACATTGGTTAGATTGTCTGTGTTTTGTAATTTAAAGTGTGAGTGAAATAGCACAATATTATACAAATGTTATTTTTTATTATCCATTAGAACTTAAAAAGAGAGGCAAAAGATACAAAAGAACCAATCATGTTTAACTTGTAAAATTGTGAATCTGACAAATCTTTATAACGGAAATTATTAAAAATCTGATCAAACAATTTTTCTATTTTTTTTCTTAACCATATATTCATGATATTTATGTTATTTTTAAAATTACCAGATTTTTGTTGCTGTCTATCAAAACATAGGCTGCTCAGTCAGTCTCTTCAGTAAATATTTAATTATTTTTCAATTCATTCTGTACAGAGTGGAGTACTATTTACTTATCAAAGCAAGAATTTTCTGGTCACTGACAATATTATTCTTGGAAATACAAATGAGAAACATTGAACCTAGATGAACCCCTTTGAAACAAAATGTTCAGACCCAGTTCATTCACACCATCATGGCCGTTACCTGCTATGTCCCTTGTTACTGACAATAGTTTTCTAATATTTTGAATTAAATGGACAACTTTTTATTATTTGAGCAATAATTCTGAAGTTGATTGTCAGAGTTTGTACACTTTAACAGTATATAGACAAAAATAAATTTAGAATTGAATGCATTATTATTATTAGTGCCTTTACTTCTGTATAAGTATTTGTGATATTTATACTACTAAAATAATGAGGTCCAATTTGTTAGCCTGCATTACGTAAAAGGAAAAGAATCTAACTTTATATATAACTAATATATAAAGGCAACAGTAGTATACCGCTGTTCAAAACTCATAAATTCATGGACAAAAAACAAAATCGGGGTAACAAACTAAAACCGAGGGAAACGCATTAAATATAAGAGGAGAACAACGACATAACACTAAAATGTAACACACATAGACAAAATCCCACGAGAATAACAAATATAACATATATATATAACATCAAAACCAAAGACATGAATTTGGGATTATATAAAGGCTTATATAGCCTTTATATAGGATAATGGTGTTGATTATTAATCGGACCATTTCAGGTCCCTTTTGTTTCCCACATAATCAATATGGTCAATAATTAACAAGTTTCAATACCGATACCAATAGTATCAATTTAATATGATAGTATTTTCTGTATACCCCTATACAATAAAAGTACTTAAAATTTAGGCTAAAAATAAAAGGTAGAAACTTTAATGAGGTCAGGAAATTGATAAGTAAAATGTGGAACAGTCAATTTCAAGACCTTTTACTTACTTGCATCCAAATTTAAAGTAAGGAATTATTTGAATCTGGAATAATTCTGAATTGTGGGAAATTGAATAGAAATGTATGATGAAACTTAACACAACTAAATAGGGTTAATTTCACTTTCACTGATATTTCAGTATGAACTGACCTGCTCAGCCTGATCTTTGAAAATTTTTTCATGAACATATCATTTATTTAGAAGTGTGAAATTGTTATTTTTATGGGGAAAAAGTGATTCATGCCAGGGAGAATAAAAAAAGTTATGAAACCCTGAAGTCAAAACTATATTATTTTACTTTCTTTTTGCTGTTTTTACTAGTCTGTACCACTTCGAATATAAAACATGATAACCTAAGTCCTAAGTTCCACTTTCCTGATTTGATTTTTAGCTCACCTGGCCTAAAAGGACATGTGAGCTTTTCTCATCACTTGGCGTCCGTCGTCGTCGTCGTTAACAATTTTTCAAACATCTTCTCCTCTGAAACTACTGAATGGATTTGAATGAAACTTAGCATGATTGTTCCTTAGATTATCCTGCACAAAGTGTGTGCTTCGATTTTTGATCCGTCAAAAAACATGGCCGCCGTTACTTAAAATAGAACATAGGGGTCAAATGCAGTTTTTGGCTTATATCTCAAAAACGAAAGCATTTAGAGCAATCTGACATGGGGTAAAAATGTTCATTAGGTCAAGATCTATCAGCCCTGAAATTTTCAGATGAATCAAACAAACCATTGTTGGGTTGCTGCCACTTAATTGGTAATTTTAAGGAAATTTTGCAGTTTTTGGTCATTATCTTGATTATTATTATAGATAAAGATAAACTGTAAACAGCAAAAATGATCAGCAAAGTAAGATCTACAAATAAGTTAATATGACCAAAATTGTCAATTGACCCCTTAAGGGGTTATTGTCCTTTAATGACAATTTTTCACAATTTGTTCATCATATTTGCTAACTTTAAAAAATCTTCTCCTCTAAAACTACTAAACCAAATTCAACCAAACTTCAACTGAATGATCAGTAGGGTGTATAAAATAAAGTTTTTGCTTTATTTTTTATTTCGTCAAAAAACATGGACGTCATGGCTAAAAATAGAACACAGGGTAAAATGCAGTTTTTGGCTTACATCTCAAAAACTCCAGCATTTAGAGCAAATAAGACAAGAAGTTAAAGTATTTATTAGGTCAAGGTCTACCTGTCCTGAAATTTTCAGCCGAATTGGGTAACTGGTTTTTCAGGTATAATGCCCCTGAATTGATGATTTTAAAGAAATTTTGCAGTTTTTGGTTATTATCTTGAATATTATTATAGATACAGATAAACTGTTATTAGCAAAAATGTTAAGCAAAGTAAGATCTACAAATAAGTCAATATGACCAAAATTGTCAATTGACCCCTTAAGGAGTTATTGCCCTTTAAAGACTTTTTTCACAATTTGTTCATCATGTTGACTTACTTTAAAAAATCTTCTCCTTTGAAACTGCTGTATCAATTTCAGCCAAACTTAGGCTAAATGAGTTTCAGAGTATCTAGTATAAATTTTATATTTCATTTCCTTGTATGTCAGAAACATAGCTCCTATGGCTAAAATAGAACATACATTGACATAGGAGAAAATGATTTTTTTTTTTGCTTTTGAAGAAAATACATTTTGTAGGACGATTCAAAGAACATTTAAATAAATTGAAAAGCCAAAATAATCATTGATGAGAGATTTAACCAAAAAAATTAAGGTGAGCGATTCAGGCTCTTGAGAGCCTCTTGTTTATTATCTAAAAAAAATGCAACATGTTTTTTAAACGGCACTAGATGATTTAGCATAAACTATTAATCAAACAGAAAAAAATAAGTCCAGAAAAAATTTCAGAAAAAAATTCAATCCATGTTTTGACTTAAACATTGTCATATAATGATTATACATGCAGAGTTATTTCCCCTTATAATTTTGCCAATTTTTTTTTTTTATTGTTCTTATATCTCTATCTCAAACGATTAATGGAAGTATACATTGAAATTAATTATGTTTTTAAAAGATATGGGAAAAAATTAATATAGAAGTTATCAATTTTTCATGAAATTTTGCTATATTTATATCTGTTAAGGACCTATATTTCTTGATGGACAATTTTAAGTAATATTTATATAAGACTTAAAGTTATACAATGTTGCAGACTCATTAGCCATAGTGTTACAGGTTCCTATTCCTGTGCTATAATCAACAAATGAAGAAAAGCCAAGGAGAACGTCTTCTCACTCATGTATGAATGTTAAATCATCCTTGTGTGTACAAGTTTCATCAAAAATGGTTTAATTTGTCTGTGTTTTGCAATTTTATAATGTGATTAAATAGACACTATATATAACAGTTATTTTTTTTTCATTCAATTTCCTCAACCAAGCATACAATATTTAATTCTAAAAAAACTAAAACACTGAGGCTAGTACATAAAAGGAAGACACCATGTTATTATGAGATCAGCTACTGGTTGTACCTGTAGCTTAATTGATTAAATTTATAAAACAAAATAGTATAAACAAAAAGTCTGCCAAATATGACATCTGCACTGGCTGCTGCCATTGAAATAGATAAACAAATACATATACATGAATGTACATGTGGATAAGGTAATATAGGCACATGTATTAGATGGTCCGAGACCACAATTAATAAATAGGATAGAAAAAGTTGACCAATCTTAATAAAACTTGGTATGACTAAAGCTTAATAAATTATAACACTGCTTACAAAGTTTCATAACAATAAGACATATATTATAGACAGTATGTTAAATTCTATACTCAACTTTGCTTGTTAAATTTTGACATTAAAATTGAAAAATTTCAATTATCAACATTTGGGGCTTTAAAAATTTAAATATTGCCAAAAAATATCTTTTAATTGCCTTAATATATCAATTATTATGTACTTAATGCAATAGAGTACTCATTTGATTTGTCAGACTTGGCATAATTATTCAAAAGTCAAATTTATATGAGCCTGCACCTAAAAATTGAGGTTTTTCAATGAGGGGAGGCCTTACATGAAGATGTAATATTTTCCAGCAATTTTAAATTTGTGAAGCTTTTTGGTTGTAAATAATCCTTACATATGTATTGAATGTACTGTAAATAGAAAGAAAAGTTACAAATAACATATCATATTAGTTTAAAAGGGTCTCATGCCAAGTAAGACTGGAAATAATTTAGGGTTAATTAAGGTCGTGCCACATATTTACATAAAAAAATGCATATTGAGGCTATAAGAAATAAAACATTGTTTCTTTTTTATCATTTCTATACTCATGTGACATGATAAACAAATCTGAGCACAAAAAGACTCTTGCATTTAACTTTTCTTGCAGACAGTATGGTCTGATACAAAGATTTTTGCCTTTTAAGTGAAAAACTTGCATGCAATTTTAGTCTCAACAGGCCTATATTTGAACCACATGATATCCTACAGAAGGAAAGAAAGATATTATGTGGCATGAAACAGGTACAAAAGACATTGTAAAGTGCTTTTTATACAAATTTAGTCAGGTTTATATAATGGACTTCAACTTTTATGTACCAAGCTCCCCACTTTTGACTTCATCCAAACAGGGCGTTAGCCAAGGGTCATTTATACAACACATTTTGCACATATTGTCTGAGATAACCTTCTTTTCTGTAGATTCAGAGTTCATAAATAAGTAATAGAACTGGATAAAGGCATAGAAACACAAATATTGACACATGAAAACCTGTCAGATAGAAAGTCAGAATGCCATTTATGCATCAACATTGAAAAAGCTATAAAATGCCTATTTTGACCATAAAATACCAAAATTGGTCATTTTTGCAGAAATTCTATAAAATAAAAGTTTAAATCCTTTAGTTTCATGCTATTTGACAAATTGACACCATCAAATCATTTGGGGAAGTTGCCAAAGTGCAGATTCTATATTTACAGATTTCACCTCTTACTCTTAGGTCCGAGACCACAATTAATTCGTAGTGCATTTCTTTTAAAACATAAATGAAAATTAAAAGGATCCCACCTGCGCTTTCTCAATGAAATTTTTACAGTGTGTTGTACTACTTTTGGGACAAATTATATCAAAATTATAGAAAACTTCATCTGCTCTAACTCAAAATATGGACAATTTTATGTTTAGGGTGTCTTGAAATCCTTTGACAGCTTCCCAAGTGCTTATTTTTAACCTTTTTCAGCTGGACCAAATCACTACTTTCCTTTAAAATTCTGAACCGAACTTTTTTTACAGTGTAATTTCACCCCCCTACTTACAATTTGAGGCATAAAACATAGAGAAATAAATTTGGAAGGAGTATAAAAAATATTGGAAGGTAACCCACTGTCAACACTAGGGACTCTATTTGTGGACAAAGAAAATCAAGGGACGACAATTGTGGTCTCGGACCAGATGACAGGTTTTGTTTTATTGTCCGTTACAGCTGTATAAATCTTTCAAAGGTGAATTCTCAATGCAACATCATCCTCCAGCTTAATTCCTATTGAACATCCAAACATAACATGCATTACTGCCATATACTAATTTATTAATGACAGGAAAGTAAACAGTCTTTGTCTGCCATGAACTTTATGCCCCCAAAAATGGCAAGACAGATTTCACATGCTTAAATACAACATGATCCTTTTTCTTAGTACATTGTAATATCTTTTAAATTCAGATACATTGTAATCCATTTAATGATGTTTTTCATTTTTCCACATATTTTGGATGCTTCATTAGTAATGTTGTGAAAGCCAATTGTTTAATTTGGATGCATTATTATCTGCCCTTGCTACTCTATAAGTATGGATTAAAAATAGACTTATAATAATAAAATAATAAAAATAAAAAAAGAATACTACATAATGGTTTAAAAATTATAAGGGTTAGTAGTTAAATTATTATTGATATTCATAATAATTTATATAATAACTGCATTATTTAACTACAATTAATCAGACATATTTTTAAATTTTGATGCAGGAAAATTAATGTTGTTTTCTCCATAGGCTTTCATACAAAACAGCTGATCTTTGTAATTCAAGTACATATCATGTATGAAGTAGTGTGAAATTGTAATTTGATAAGGAAAAAGATTAATAAGTTATGAAACCCTGAAGTCAAAACTATTTTTTTTCTACTTTCTGTTTGCTGTTTTTTTGTTGTTGTTTTTTGGGGTTTTTTTATACTAGTTTGCACCACTTCCAGTAAACATGATAATCTTCAACTTTCCTGATCTGATTTTTTATTATACGCAAAACGATTCAACATTTTATAAATCTAAAAAGATTTTCAATTCAACATAAACTTTAAATCAAACAGAAGAAATTGAGTCAAGAATTTTTGGTTTTTTTTTAACTAAAACATTGTCATATCTATACAGAGTTATTTCCCCTTATATTTTGCCAAATTTCTTGATTGTTCTATATCATGATCTCTATCTCAACTCATTAATAAAGCATAAATTGAAATTGAATATTCTTTTAAAAGATATGGCAAAAAAATAATTTAGAAATAATCAAGTTTTCATGAAAGTTTACTATATGTATGTCAGTTGAGGACCTCTATAATCTTGTAGGCAATTTTAGCTAACTTTATATAAGACTTCTTATATGAGAATGGTGCAGACTCACTATAGCCATAGTGTTACATATTAATTGAGATATTACAAAATGTTTTAATTTGTTTATATAGTGTCACTCAGACAGATATGGGTTAAATTTACAATAAAAATTAAAACACTATATAAACAAATTAAAACATTTTGTAATATCTCAATTAATATGATAAAAGTTTCTATCTTAGTTGTCCATTACAGCTATAGATATGAATTTTAAATAAAGTAAATTAATTAAAATTTAAGCAAGCATTTTATTTTATATTTTTTTTAGAATTATATTAACTATACATTACAGTTTTGGCTGATTTTTTTTCTCAATCAACATATTAGTTGCCCAATCAGTCTCTATACTAAATATTAATTTATAAATTATATTAATATAGTGGATTGATTGATTAAAACACCACTTTTAAGCACTGCTTTTGGGCTATTTTGTGGTGGACAGTTTTTTTTTTGGGTGGAGGAAGCCGGAGTGCCTGGAGAAAACCACTGACCTTAATACAGTGGAGAACTATTGAACATCTATTTACCACCAAAGCAACAATGGATCATCACATTTAAATTCTAGACAGGGGGATGGTTATATTATCAAAGACCTCCTTGAGAGAATTTTCAGGCAAATTTCAATCCCTCAGATGCTTGGCTAAGAAAAAACCCTCAGATGACATATTGTGCCATCAACCCCTGATATTTACATATTTGGACAAGAAAATAACCCACAGAAACATAAAAATGGGTACCTCTCTGATATAGGAAGAGCCAATCGATTCCATGTATTAGAAGAAATGTCTTTTGATACCCCTCAGAAAAAAAAACATCCACCCCCTTTTTCAGATATAAAATGAAATGATCAAATTAAGTGGTCACTAACAGTGACAATTTCTTTAACATATAATAATAAACACCTAATTTAGATGAAAAAAACATGAGACAATCTTGCAGAATTGTGAATAACACTTTTAAAATACACACCATTACATGTTATATGTTTTGTTTGCTGTAGTACATTTTAAATATTCATGATATTTGATGAGATGGACAACCTTAAAAATATTGCATTTTTGGATACAAAATTAGAAGTTGATTGTGGGAGCTTTTGTATACACTATATATTACAAAAAACTTCTGTTAACTTATTATGTAGATAAACTTGTATGTATTGCTCTGAATTTATCAAGTTGACCATAGTTCTTCAAACTGAATTTCATCATTTAAGTTGTATTTTACCAGAACAGACTATGATATGCACCCCCCCCTCCCAAACTCCATCTTTAGAAACTATGAGTTGAATAACTAATGTGACTAACATGCAAACAAATGAGTTTCTATAAAAATACTGTAAATTCAGAAATTATTGTGTGCATTTATTATTGTGATTTCCTCATTTACAACTAAAATGTGATTTTTATTTTGCAATATTGAGAAAAAACATAAAATATTTCAAAATGCGAGTTTAAATTATTGCGATTATGACCCTGTCGCATTCTTCCCAACAATTAAAACATGGCAACAATTTCTGAATTTACAGTAGTGTAAGACTTTTTCTCTTCTAGAATGTCAAAAATCATGCTCAACATGTTCTCATCCCAAATATGCTTATAATGTGTCATTGCACGTAACTCTGCCATTGAAAATCATCATGTTAGAAAGAATTTTTCTTTAATCAAAAGAACAGATGAATGATGATGGAAACATAGTTATATGAATTGTTGGGTATTTTGAAAGTTAAAAAAAATCTAACCATTGTAGGATTCTGCGGATACCATAAATTAATATTTATTGTTTTTATTTCAGTCCAAAGTGCAGAACAGAATTCTCACAGATTGAGTGTCCAACCAGATACACATGTTTCTGTGAGAAGGTTATAGAACCAAAGTTTGATCCATGGTTAGTGCCACATTCTTGTGGCCAGACCTGTGGCAAAAAGTTAAAACCAGAGTGTGGCCACACATGCTTACTTCTTTGTCATCCAGGTAATGAAAATGTTTAGAGACTTTAAAATTATTTAGAGATTATAAAATATGTTTAACCAGTCTTCCTTGTGTTTGTCTCACTTTTCTCAGTTCTAAGTAAAATCCTATACCACATCTTTGTGAATATCACAAAAATATGTGAGCTTAAGCCTCAATACCTTAAACCAATTCTTATATTTTCTCTTCATAATGATGTTGCGACTTTTAAGTTTTGTTTTTGTAAAACTTCAATTATGAACATAAGATGTCTATTTCCATAATTAAACAAACAAAAACTCATCTAAAAACTTCTCTAATAAATGTTGGTATTTGTTCAAATTCAACAGTTTTCTGTCAAAATATTCTTTCACCAAAAAAAATGAATGCTTCTTGATTATAACATTGAACAAACTTATTGTCTGAAAATTAAAAAGAAAATACAAAATAATCCATTTTGTCATATGTTTAGGTCCGTGTCCACCCTGTCCAAAGACAGTTCGTGTCACATGTTATTGTCAGAAACAGTCTCCTCAGATCAAACGATGTAGTGCCAGGACTTGGTCATGTGGTCAGCCATGTGGACACCAGCTAACCTGTGGTCAACATAGATGTCAGGACTCTTGTCATTCGGGTAAGATTGATAGCAAAGAAGATGTGGTATGGTCAGGCTAGGTCACTCACTGACAGTGAAAGTGCTTAACAGTCATTCATTTTTTGTAATATACACCTTATCACTATTTATCGGTCATTACTGGACATCAGGCATCGCATCCTGTAAAATTTTGACGTCATTAATACAAAATATTTGGCGCACAATCAAAAATTAATTGTTGTTTGACATCAAGAGTTAAGCGGTGCAGAATTCCAAAAAGTGATAAAGTTGATCCCTCATAGTAAAATGTCACCTGCAGTATTGTTAGTACTCAGATCATGTGACTTTTGGAACCTCCTCTAACAGGTATGAGCTGTCTTCATGTTTTTTGCAATTGCATTTTATATTTTGTATGCTTATGCATAAACACAGAAATTATACAACTATAGAATGCTGTGGTTTCATTAGTATTTGTAGAATATTAATTATCATTGACATTGTGGGGTTAGTTTCAGTGAATTACAATGTACATATTTAGAACTGCAATGCAGTACAAATTTTCTACAGGCTTTTACACAGACTTTGTCAAAACCATAAAAATCAAATATACAAAAAATACAACTTCTTCTCAAGCGAGGAAAATTGTACACATGAAAATAAATGAATCTGGAATTCTAGAATGTGTGATATCATGAAAAAAACACTAGATATGAGTGTATCTCTCCACTATGAGTCTACAAATTGATTAGGTGTGTATTTCATGGTTTTAAAGAAAACATTAAGAGAACATTTTTAAAAAGAAGCATATGAAAGAGAGAAATATAAGTAAGAATAGACTTAGGATAAATTTCAATGAGACATCTACCTAACAAAGTTTACATCAATAGGTTAGTGGCAGTGATGGACAGGTAGTATTAATTAGATTTTTGTAGGTGTGATTTACTTTGACACTTGAATAACAGGCACCAAATTAATCAAAACATGTCTTAAATATATTCCAATACTGTACCTTTACATTCAATGGCCATGATTATAATTAGTATGTGATACTGCAATTAACCAGTCAGGGGCATTACTTAAACAAGTAACAATTAAAATTACCTATACAAGTAATGTTGAAAACGAGGCTAATTTAAATATAACTTATATAAGTTATTTTTCTGAATATTATTTTTATAGGTGTCCAAAAATACAGATTTTACTAGCTTTAAAAATTTTTCACAGTTATCTGGTTATTTTTCCTTTGATATATAAAAACTAATTGTTCAGAAATACTGATTAACTTTCCGACGCACTTATCTTTCATACCGACGCTTCTGGGTCAAAGATTGGTCTCTTGGGACTATTAAATTATCATTTTCCTCTAAAATCTTGAAGGTAGACTGATTTAAATAGATAGATACTGGTGAATTAATTTAGACCTGAAGTTATTTATAATTTGTAACCTAAATCAATTACATATGTGCCTTAGATAAGTGTAATTGCTATTTTTTTCAAAAATGTTTAAAATAACTTATTCAAGTAATATTTTTGTCATTATTTTCAAAGTAACCCTTAATCTCTATACTCCTTTCAAATCTGATAAATTCTTTATTTTATGATATAAAATGTTGTTTAAAATCATGAAAACTACATTTAGTTTATGTTTCTATTGAAAATTAAAATAACTCTATTAAGTAATTTTATTATTTTTAAAATAAAAAATTACTTATATAAGTAATTAAAAAAAATAACTTGTTTAAGTAACGCCCCTGACTGTTAACCGATATTTGTATCATTTTTTCAGGGGACTGTCAACCCTGTACAAAGACAAGTAAACAGAAATGTATGTGTTCAAAATCAGTGGCTGTGAGAGAATGTGCCACTCCTCAGTGGCAATGTGATGAGGTAATAATATATATTTGTGATTTGTATTGCGATCGGCACAAGGCAATGAGATTATGGCAATTTCATTAGTTACAGGGCAAGCATACTAAAGCTAGTTTTTTTAAGAGAGCTGAGCAGTATATAGATCTATGGAATAATAATAAAGTGTCTGAATTATGAAATTCATTATAACTACATCTAGTGCAAGCATTGAGGCTAATTCTTATAAAATGATACCAGTGGGTCAATATTTTTTAGATTTATATATTTTTTTTTTAAACTTGCAATAAAAGGTTTAGGTTTGACAAAAATATTTTGTCAATTGTTTTATGACCAAAATTCAGAAAATTATTATACTTTTTGGAATTTTGGATCCTCAATGCGTGTCTGGCGTACTAAATTATAATCATGGTACTTTTGATAACTATTTACACCACTGGGTCGATGCCACTGCTGGTGGACGTTTCGTCCCCGAGGGTATCACCAGCCCAGTAGTCAACACTTCAGTGTTGACATGAATATCAATAATGTGGTCATTTTTATAAATTTCCTGTTTACAAAACTTGGAATTTTTCGAAAAACTAAGAATTTTCTTATCCCAGGCATAGATTACCTTAGATGCATTTGGCACAACTTTTTGGAATTTTGGATCCTCAATGCTCTTCAACTTTGTATTTTATAAATATTTTGATATGAGCGTCACTGATGAGTCTTATGTAGACGAAACTCGTGTTTGGCGTACTAAATTATAATCCTGGTACCTTTGATAACTATTATACATTTAGCGCACATAATTTTCATTCTATAAGTTACTTTTATATATTTGTGCAAACAATACTTAATATTTTACAGCCCTGTGGAAAGAGACTTGCATGTGGTAACCATGTATGTGAAAAGGTTTGTCATGGTGGAAATTGTGGACCTTGTCCAAGATCTGGACGAAGAAAATGTCCTTGTGGGAAAACAGGTAAGTCTGACCAAAGGTGTGCTGTAAAATATGGACCTTGTCTAACATTTACATGAGAAAACAATGTGAAATGGTGCAGGAAAAAGTTGACCTTGTCCAATAGTTGGGCTCACTAAATTCCCATGTTGAAGAACTAAAAAAAAGGAGAGAAATATTATTACTTATCTGCAACACTAGCAAATTATATACATACATACAATATATATATTCAAAAATAAACAGGTGAAAGTATATTAACATTCAGCAAATATTTCTTTCATTTAAATGCACAACATGAGAAATATTTGGATTGATTGTAAAAAAGGATTAAACAATCATGATAACAGTTTTTATTTAAGATTTTCTGTAGAAATATTGAATTTTCTTTTTTGAGATTACATTTTTGGTCCCAAGTTTGAGAATGTTTTCTTACTCTCTTTGTTTGGGTTATAAATTGTTGGAAAATATCTACACTGTAGATATATCTAAACAATCCTATTTCTTTGGCAGTATTTTTAGTTTTGGTCTAACTATATTTACAGAGGATTCATTGCCATGCACTGAGGACATTCCAACATGTGGTGATACCTGTGGTAAAATGTTGGATTGTGGGATACATACTTGTCCAGAAAGATGTCATACTGGATCTTGTGGCAAGGTAAGGATTGTGGGATACATACGTCCTGTCCAGAGAGATGTCAAACTGGACCTTGTTGCAAGGTAAGACCTGGAAAAATCATGTTCATATTTTTATTCATTGTCATGTAACATGTGTAATCAATGAACACTCTAACTGACAGTACAACATGTAGCTTATTTACATTAAATTTCTACAGCAAATAGTTGGCAAATGTCAAATTTGTATTCCCTACTTTCAAATGCAGTTGTATTATACACAAAATAAATCTATGAACCACATGTACTGGTATGTACTGTAAATTCAGATATTATTGCGAGGATTTTATTAATGCGAATAATGCAACAAGGTGAGTATTGCAATAATTAGAAATCGCATGCAGATATGTGATACCTACTTGAATAAGTGTGCAGATTTTCCTGAACTCGCAATAAATAGTCTTGCATTTTTGTCCATTCTTAAAAAATCGCAATAATAAATACATGCAATAATTTCTGAATCAATTGACAATTTTTTATACCCACATTTCTTGTTTTGTTTTTTTTTGTCATTGTTGTATAGTAAGCAGGTTATCAATTTTCTGACATCTTTTCTTTTTTCCTAGTGCTTAAATATTGCGACAAAGACCTGTTTATGTGGACAAAGAAAGAAAGAATTGCCATGTTATAAAGATTATCATTGTGAGACAAGATGTACCAGAATGAGGGATTGTGGGAAGCATCAGTGTCGGAGAAAGGTAAAAATACATGTTTAACAAACTTTTACAAACTGCCAGCCAAAAAATCTGATGGTATGAAATTGCAGGGCATTTGAAATTCTAGTTCCGTAAAGGAGGAAATCTTTTAACTTATTTAGCCATGTAAAAAATGGTGGTAAGGACAAGTTTAGGGAGGGTCAATATTGGCCCGCTAATTCCATGAAATTCAAATTTGAATGCAGCAATAAAATTAAACATCGGATGACAAAATAATTAAAAATATCGGACAGATACAAAAGTTTTGACTCATAAAACACTTATTTCATAATGAGGTCAAAATTAAGCATTCACATTTGATTAGATTATTGCTTCAAACAAAAGATACCACATCCATAAGTTTTTAACCGGATTTTTCTGTCAAAAATGTCGGTTATTGATTTGGGGATGTACGGCTGGCGGGCGGGCGGCAACCAAATGTTGTCCGTGCATTTACTCATGAAGCATTCAACCAAACCTTTTAAAATTTTAATATGTTGTTACTGACAACAAAATGGAGGTCAAGTTCAATAATGAGGATTTTCACTTTTACCGTTCAGGAGTTACGGTTTCTTGAAAGTTTAAAAAATGTTGTGTCCGTGCATTCACTCATGAACCAGTCAACCAAACCTTTTAAAATTTTAATATGTTGTTACTGACAACAAAATGGAGGTCAAGTTCAATAATGACGATTTTGACTTTTACCGTTCAGGAGTTACGGTTCTTGAAAGTTTAAAAAATGTTGTGTCCATGCATTTACTCATGAACCGTTCAACCAAACCTTTTAAAATTTTATTTTAGATATTTTCAAAATCCTAGGTAGGTGGACTTAGTAATTTTTTCTTACTTTATGCATTAAGGGCACACAGTTTGTCCTTCTAGAGGGTCATTTTCTATCTAGTTTATATGTTGTTATTGTTGACAACATGGAAGTCCAGTTTGATATTGATAATCATAAATTTTATCTATTAGGAGTTTTGGTCCTTGTAATATTGATAAATGCCAGAACACAAATAAATGTTAAAGAATCCGGTTTACTGTCATTTTGACAGCTCTTGTTGTAAGTATATATCAAATCTATTAGCAGTAATGCCTTAATGACCACCTAGTTTACAACTTCATTATTATTTTCATGTTTCAAAAGAAAATTAGAAAAAGAGAGTGTGTTTTAACCTTGTTTCCACCAATATAAATTTTATTATATATTTTCAGTGTTGTGATGGGAATTGTTCTCCTTGTGAACAGACTTGTAACAAACCACTTGGCTGTAAAACTCATAAATGTGCAAGTCGTTGTCACCCTGGTAAGTCGTAAGACAATTTAAAGTGCCAGGTTCTCTCATAAAACTGTACTCGGAATCACCAAGGACTAAAAGAAGCACCAAATCCAGTATTTTGATTGGTTGAATTCTGATTCTGATTCCTTAAATTGTGCTCATAATTTGTATGCCCTGTAGGCCTTGTAAGGCATATGACAATTCAAAAGTAAAGATATTCATTTTGGGTTTCTTGAAATTAAAAATTTGTAGCCATTCGTCTTTCTTGAGATGATCCATATATATTCTTAAATACATAAAAAAAATTGACTGAAATCACCAAACAACTAGAAAGTATTCGAGTCATGTTGATAGTTTAATTGTTGTTTTTTAATGTCCAGCGGCAAATATTTCATTGATAGTTTTATTATTCTTAGAAGGTATTCTGGCTAAATATCACACACTAATATTAATCAGTGTCATTTATTTCAACTTTAATATTGATAGTAGAAAAATAACCAGTTTTTATTTTCTGTCATCATTTTGTACATTAATATTTCATATATTACCTAATAAAGTTATATATATACATATCTCTTTTCCATTTCCAGGTCGTTGCTACCCATGTTCCAATACAGTAGAGTTAACCTGCAATTGTAAAATGGCAAGGATAACAGTTCCGTGTGGAAGAGAAAAGATCACCAAACCTCCAAGATGTCACCAAAAGTGTAGGTCAGTAGTCTAAATAAAAAAGGGGGGAGTACTGTAAACCAACATATTTTCGTGGATATTTTTTTCATGTTTAGCCCTTTCAAGTCCACTTTACGATGAACTAGTTTCATGGTTATCTAATTTTCTTGATGTAGTTACATACGAAAAGATCCAAGTTATACACATTCATGACTTTTTAAATTCCCGTTAATTATTTTTATTCGCCAAAGATAATAAATAGTTAGTTTACAGTATTTAGCACTCAAATTCTAAAAAATATTCCATAAAAGTATTATTATCTATTGATGACTCAATTTTGTGTGCTTATTTCCTGATTCAAAAAGAATTTTGATGAACTGCTGTGAATTCATTTTAAAAGGGCTAATTGAAAGAAAAGGTATCTCAAAATTAGTAGGTCAAATACATCAAAACTCTTTGTAGGTTATGTATGTTAGTTGTTATTTTGTCTTTCCTCATTTTAGGAGACCACCATTATGCCACCATCCTGCCACAATACCACATGCTTGCCATTTTGGGGAATGTCCACCTTGTAGACTTCCATGTTTAAAGAAGTTGTCTCCGTGTTCTCACCCTTGTCCTATGATGTGTCACTCAGCAGTCAAGGTCAAGATTAAAGAAAATGTAAGTCTGGGATTTAAAAAACACAAAATGTAAAAAAGCCATGGTCAGAGACATTGTGGAAGGTTCTCATTTAGGAGATAACTGTATTGTATTTTAAGCTATGATGGCATCAATTGGGGATTTGATGGTCGCAAATTAAGCTTACTGGCGACACGTTTGCGGAGACAGTAAACAGGTATTTGCAACCATCAAATCCCAAATTGATGCCGTCGGAGCTTAAAATACAATATTGTTATCTCCATTCAAATGAAACTGACAGAAAACAACGTTAAAAGATGTATTTAAAATCAGTCATATGCCGTTGGCGCTTGCGTGTATGTCCCATAGCATCAATTGTCAATTGTAAGAAAGTGACGTTATCCAATCAAAATGAACGTTACTAATGTTGTTTCATTAGAATAAGAAATTTCAAGGTCAAAATGATTTAAAATTTCAAGATGATGTTTCATTATTTGAAATTTGTATTGAAATAAATTTGATTTTGACAATTTGTGGATGCCTGTTTTCACAAGGTTACTGACGAGGTGCATCTTATTGATTATAATAAAAAGATTTAGTATGCCCTCTCTATGATAGGGCCTTATTGGCTGAGTGATCATAGTAGTTCATGTGCTAGAATGTCAACTCTGGAGTTGTGAGTTTGATCTTCAAATAAGCAACAATACACCCAGATAGGCCATTAAACACTAACAATCAATCATCCTTAGTTTGATATTAGACTATGATTTCAAATTTGTTATGAAAAATATGCAGATGAAATTTTTTACAAATTTTATATTTGCTCATATGTGAATGAATTCTTGTGTCAAACATTTTACATGCACTTATAGAATATTTTTAGTGTATTTCATGATGTTTAATAATCATTTTATCATTGTTATCGATGAACATGCATATAATCTTATTTATGATCTTAATATTACAGTTAAATGTTGCTGGACCTTGGGAAGGAAGACCAACAATCAGAGAGGAAATTCAAGACAAACCTTGTCCACCCTGTAAAGTACCTATAGCTATACAATGTTTGGGATTACATGAGGTATGTGTTTCTGTCCACCCTGTAAAGTACCTATAGCTATACAATGTTTGGGATTACATGAGGTATGTGTTTCTGTCCACCCTGTAAAGTACCTATAGCTATACAATGTTTGGGATTACATGAGGTATGTGTTTCTGTCCACCCTGTAAAGTACCTATAGCTATACAATGTTTGGGATTACATGAGGTATGTGTTTCTGTCCACCCTGTAAAGTACCTATAGCTATACAATGTTTGGGATTACATGAGGTATGTGTTTCTGTCCACCCTGTAAAGTACCTATAGCTATACAATGTTTGGGATTACATGAGGTATGTGTTTCTGTCCACCCTGTAAAGTACCTATAGCTATACAATGTTTGGGATTACATGAGGTATGTGTTTCTGTCCACCCTGTAAAGTACCTATAGCTATACAATGTTTGGGATTACATGAGGTATGTGTTTCTGTCCACCCTGTTAAGTACCTATAGCTATACAATGTTTGGGATTACATGAGGTATGTGTTTCTGTCCACCCTGTAAAGTACCTATAGCTATACAATGTTTGGGATTACATGAGGTATGTGTTTCTGTCCACCTTGTAAAGTACCTATAGCTATACAATGTTTGGGATTACATGAGGTATGTGTTTCTGACTGATTTGTTGTGTGACATATAGGAATAAAGAGATATGATATGATTGCCTATATAAGAAAACTATCCATCAAAGTTTAAATGAAATGTGTGTAAGCAATTAAAGGCAACCATATGGCCTTCAACAATGATAAAAACCCATACGGTATGGCTTATAGAATGCAGAGTATCATATGGACTACAATAGGGGAATCTGTTTTTTTGTAATGAACTACTATATTTTCAAGCAACAGAGCATACAAAAAATGTAACAAAGTTTATTAATGAATTTGGCTATCAATTTTAAGTATTTTTGACAGATAGCTCTTCAAAGGTTTCGGTACTTATACATCCTCTGATTTCAAATGTTTGACGTTGAACGTTCCTGATGAACTTATACATCCTCTCATTTCAAATGTTTGGCGTTGAGCGTTCCTGATGAACTTATACATCCTCTCATTTCAAATGTTTGGCGTTGAGCGTTCCTGATGAACTTATACATCCTCTCATTTCAAATGTTTGGCGTTGAGCGTTCCTGATGAACTTATACATCCTCTGATTTCAAATGTTTAGCGTTGAGCGTTCCTGATGAAAGTAAATCAGAAGAGCCCTTCGGAAGCATTGAAATTATTAAACGTGTTGTTTTCAATTTATTAACAGCTTATTCTTATATATATATCTTAGTCAAGCAACTAAGGCTGTTCCATAAAAACACAAATGGACACGGAAAGAAACTTTAAAAATTCCATCTATGGTTGGCTGTTTTTGAACAGTGAAAGTGTAAAGAAATTAAAAAATATCTTACTGGGAACAATGTTTTTTATGTGCAATAGTCCTTATCAAAAGGTTTCTGAATTGTAACTGGAACTTGAAGCTTAAATGTTGAAAATACATTCAATTTAAATCAAGAAATTCAAACTAATCATTTACATGCTAATGTTTTTCAGAATTTTGCATTTGATTTTTTTTTTCAGACTGGTACCTTTGCATGTTCTGAGGTTAGACCGTACAGTTGTGGTAGGTCATGTGACCGTCTGCTGTCGTGTGGTAATCATACATGTCAATTACCCTGCCACCAAGTTACTGGAGCAAAGGAGAATGGAAAGGTTTGTTTAATTATTGAATTACTTCACTTGCGAAACCATTTTTTATGGTTTTTAAATGATAAAAAAATCTGTGTACTTTTGTAACATATTACACAATTCTTGTTATAAAATCTGTGAACTTTTGTTACATAGTACACAATTCTTGATAAAAAATCTGTGAACTTTTGTTACATAGTACACAATTCTTGATGAAAAATCTGTGAACTTTTGTTTAATAGTACACAATTCTTGAAATAAAATCTGTGTAAGTTTGTTTGCTCATTTCTTTCTTATCTTTATTTTGAGAGTTTGTCCAATTCATTTTAATATATTTTTATAAAATTGTCCTTCTTTAACAAAAGCACTGATAACAGACCGTTTAGATGCTGCTAAAGTTCATGTAATTTTATGCAGGCTTTTTATCCCAAAAAATCTGTATAAGTACTCTTTCAACAATTCTTTTAGTTATTTATTTTCTATAAAAACAAAATTTTAGAAATAAGTTCTACCCCTCAACTGGAAAAAAAGTAAAAAGAATACAAATAGTTCTTATAAATGCAGTTCTAGTTTGATAATAAAAGTGTTTTTTATCTTTGATAAAAGGCTGGTGACAATTGCAGTCCGTGTGAAGAGGGATGTGACAAGCCCCGCCCAGATGGGTGTACCCACAAGTGTCCACTACTCAAGTGTCATCCTGATGATTGTCCCCCTTGCACACAGATGATCCGCATGAGGTGTCATTGTCAGATAATGGTTCAACACTTAGATTGCAATAAATTGACTAATTCTGACAAGAATACTAAAAATACCCTGAGGTCATGTGGAGGACAATGTCCGAAAAAGGTAAGGTATTGAAAGCCAATTTTTCAGACCTTTAACTTGTAAATTAAACTGAACATTCAGTCAGGGAAAAAAATGTCTTTGTTGTTTTGTGCTACCATGTGAATGAAAGAATGTGTATATCAAGGAGACAACACAAGACAGAAACTATTATATTTTATACCAACTCAACAGAAATAAAGTTCTTCTCAAAAATGTGATATATTGAAAGTGGTCTTCAGACAAAAGATTTATAATTTTTTAGGGAAAACCAGAGAGGCTTTCATTTGTATCTGGAAAGTTAGCATTTGACATTTTTCTTTACTTGCAAGTAATTAAGTTGAAATAGACAGTTATGCATTAGAAATAAAAGAAAAAGGGCCATAACTCTTTACAACTTTGTTATATATATTTCAGCTGTCGTGTGGCCATGTATGTAGTTCTAATTGTCATGCTGGTCCTTGTCCCATGGAAAAGAAATGTACCAAAAAGACCACACGGAAATGTGCATGTAAACGTATTAAAAAGGAAGTAGTTTGTAAAGACGTGACAAGCAAAGTGCTAGACTGTGATGAGAAATGCAAAGAAGAACAGGAGAAAAAGAAAGAGGTAAGGTCAACAAAAGTTTAAAGAGTAAAATAACAAAAATAGCAAACAACAAGGAAATATTCAAAATGGGAAATCCCTTATCAAATGGCAAAAATAAAAGTGCAAGCACATCAAACCAATGAAAAAGCAACTTGTAATATATATATTCTCAATTTGGTATGCAAGTATGTCATTCTGGCTGATATGGCTTACTTTTGTTTTTAGAATAAAGTGAAATACCATCTTGTTTCTTAAAATTATAGCATCACATCCATAACATAATTCATAAGACAGAAAATTCAGATAGCATCACATTTAAGATTATAGCATCACATTACCATGATGCTAAAAGGCCATGGGGAGAACACTGAATCACTAGCCAGCCAAGACTGAGGTTGTGAGTTTGAACCCCACTCATGTGGATGCACTTGACTCAAGTCTTAATTAACTAGGATGTCAGTTTACCTAAAAATTCTTACATGAATTGTTTGAATTGTTTACAGGAAGAAGAAGAAAAGAAGAGATTACTCAACGAGGAAGAAATTAAACAGCAACAAGCCAAAGTGGAAGAATTTGAGAAGAAGATGGGAAAAGGGAGAAAACGAAGAAAGAAGTTCGATGAAGAGGAGGAAGAGAAAATAAGTTTTATTCAGCAACACAAAAAACTTATGATAATGTCACTAACTGTGGCTGTTTTAGCAATATTTGCTTATAGTTTATTGTTACAATAAATTTTTGTTATTTATTTGTTATGGGAACTTCAAAGCTATTACAATTTGGTAAGGTTTTTACAGTCTATGGTTTATTAAGTTTTGAATATTAATTTGTCTTCGCTGTTTGTCTCATTGGGTTGCTGTCTGATTAATGTACTTTGGATTCACTACTAACCGTTGAATACCAAATTTTCATGGATATTGTGGAATATCAAATGTTAAAAGAATTACTATGATTACAAGTTTTTCTATAGGCTTGTTAGAGGGTGTTGGTGGGCCTTTACAGAATAGAGAAGAATGAGGTGTTGAAATATAAAGAAGAGAGAAAAATTCCCTAGCAAATTCAAGAATACAGAAATGATGGACCCCTATCCCGACTTTTGCAAAACTATGGAATCAATTATCCACAGATTTTCCTGAATCCAAAAAAATTTGTACCCCCCAAAAACATAATGAATCTGCAGTCAACCCCTCATCTCCTTTATTCCTAGTGATATTAGAAATAATCCGAGGTTAACAAATTCCCATCTTATTTAACTGAATATTTATCCAGATCAAAAGAATTGTGGATGCATGCTTGCAAGGGAGATGATGAAATCAGTATTACCATTGTTTACTGTCTACTGAAAGCAAAGCAATTGTTACCATTTGTTTTTCAAATGATGGTATAAATATTGAAAGAATGACTGATAAACCTGTTTGATCCAGTATCTGTCCATACAGCTAATGATAATCTCTAAAACCAGCAAAAGTCAATTTTGTAAACAAATATACACTGGAATGGTTAAGCTATAAATTGTTAACTTAAAAAAGACAATTACTGATAAAGGATATGTTCAGTTTCTATGTTAAATATGAATAAAAACTAGATGAATTAGGAAAACTCTTATTAAGTTACTATAAACTTGTCAGACATTTGCAATGTTTTTTGTTAGTGGAACAATTTGAAGTAATAGTACTTGGAAAAAATATAACCTCACATTTTCAAAATAATTATTCTTGCAATTATGTTCATTGTATTTCAATCTAAATAATGAATATGTAATAAATTTTTTAATGAATGAAAAGCAATTGTCAGTATTTATATATCTACACAAGATTGAGATTTTCCGGTGCTTTTATGTGATGTCTTTCAATATTCAATGTATGTGTATTTATTACTAATTTTAATATTACCTCAAACAAAATGATGATGTTATTTGTAATGATGTATAACTCACCTTGACGATGTTGTAATATAGTATGTACCAATAGATTACGTATCATGCCTTAGTGTATCATGTGTCACTGACTTCAGTCTATGTCTAAATAATATTTAATTTACTCTGTTAAGTGGTATGTTTTTGTCAGTTGATTTTTTTTTCAAGATTTCAACACCTTTTTTTCCACACACAAAATTGATCTTTTTAAGGAAAATCAGTATTAATAACCAAAAAAAATCAGGACAAAATAAAACCTCATGAACATAAACTTAATTCTGCAAACATAAACTAGTTTTATGTACATGTACATACATATTTCAATTGTTCCCCCACACAAATTCTTATCGCCCCCTGGTTTCAGTGATTCTGGTATTTTGAAAATAAATTGTACTGTGCATTGTTGAATTTTCTACCAAATAAAAATCATAATTATGGGACGATATAAACTGTTTTTGAATTTATGTAATAATCATAACAAGTTTGTAAACTTGGTGAAAGCAAAACCTCTCTAGTAATGTTCTTTCTTTGCATCTAGAAAACCCAAAGAATATTAAAAAAAAAATCAGCTTGCCTTGACAATAGGATTAATCCAAGCTCTTTTTAATTATGGAAATTTATTTAATGATATCTTGTTATAGTTTGTAAATTATGATTTGGTTAATTATTTATTATATAGTACATATTTTTGACAGAATAAAGGTTTATGTTTATGTGTATTGGAATTTTTCTTGTTATTATACTTCACCCCCACCCTCCAACCATTTTTATGCCCCACCTACGATAGTAGAGGGGCATTATGTTTTCTGGTCTGTGGCTCCGTTCGTCTGTGCGCTCGTCTGTGCGTCCGTCCGTTCAAGTTTTTGGTCAAGGTAGTTTTGGATGAAGCTGAAGTCCAATCAACTAGAAACTTAGTAGACTTGTTGATTATGATATGATCTTTCTAATTTTTAATGCCAAATTAGACTTTTGACCCCAATTTCACGGTCCACTGAACATAGAAAATGAAAGTGGGAGTTTCAGGTTAAAGATTTTGGTCAAGGTAGTTTTTGATGAAGCTGAAGTCCAATCAACTTGAAACTTAGTAAACTTGTTGCTTATGATATAATCTTTTTAATTTTGAAGCCAAATTAGACTTTTGAACCCAATTTCACGGTCCACTAAACATAGAAAATGAAAGTGGGAGTTTCAGGTTAAAGTTTTTGGTCAAGGTAGTTTTTGATAAAATTGAAGTCCAATCAACTTGAAACTTAGTACATATGTTCCCTATAGTATAATCTTTCTAATTTTAATACCAAATTAGATTATTACCCAATTTCACGGTTCACGGAACATGGAAAAGGATAGTGCGAATGGGGCATCCGTGTACTTTGGACACATTCTTGTTTGGTACTATATTCATCAAGGATTCTTGCTGTATCTATATCCTCAAGTATTTAGTCCTCAACATGTATTATAACAGTCAAACCTGATTAAACCGGACCCTGAATAAACCGGTTTCCTGTCCATTCCGGTCGAAAATGAAAGTCCCATATTTTTCTATCTTTGTTAAAATACCCTTTGTAAACTGGACCCTGTGTATTCCGATTTCCGGTCTAATTATGAAGTCCCAATACTCTTAATTACATTAATTATTACCTGTCAAAACCAGTTTGTCTAATTAATTTCAATGATCGATATGCAATCAAAACATATTTGTTTATACAATATGGCTTTTCGAGATAATCAATAAGTCAGGTGTCAAACTGTGAACCTACAATCGTACAGTAGTGAGCTGTATTATTTATTAAAACATTATAAACGTGTCAATTAAACGAAAAGACACACCGAATATATCTCGGATTGAACTAACGTTTTAACTTGGATAAACAAATTTAAATCGCGGAGTAAGAAATTCACATCGTGATTTCGAAATCCTGGGTTCCCTGTTGTGAACCCCTAAACAAATGACCTTGATTATGAAAAACACCCGGATGACATCAATCAATGGATATTGTACACTGTACAACGTTTCGAAAGTGATGAAATTACGTTTGATAATATTCTGGCTTTTTAATTGGCCATTCCAACATTTCAAATTATTGATCACAGTAAATCGAAACTCTCGTCTTACAATCCAAACAACGCGAGCATTATGATGCAAATGCAAACAATAAAAAACGAAGTGAAAGTATTTAAATTTATCAGATATGATTTACAATCAGAGAGAACTTTTACATGCAAAATGTCGGACGTCACAAGTCATAAACTTCCGGTCAAAACGTAAACCTGAATAAACCGGCTCACTGTCCAAACCGGCCCTTTTCATAGTCCCGTAGCCGGCCGGTTTATACAGGTTTTACTGTATATATGATTTCCCATGAAACAGGAAATGATTTGCAGTAAATCAAACCTTCATTGAAGTTTATAAATCTTGGGACAGAAGTTTGGTATCATCAATTATAGAGAAAAAAGTAAAGTCACAAAAATAGGGAACTCTGAGGAAAATTCAGAACGGATAGTCCCTAATAAATCAAATGGAAAAATCAACAGCTCAAACACATCAAATGAATGGATAACATCTGTCATATTCCAGACTTGGTACAGGCATTTTCTTATGTAGAAAATAGTGGATTAAACCTGGTTTTATAGCTAGCTAAACCTCTTGCTTGCATGACCTTAGCCATGAATTTATCCTTTTTCTGTATTTTACTGATATATGGACTTGAGAACCCCTACATGAATTCAGGCAAATAGTTAATTAAGTTACTTTTGATGTGTTGATCAATTAGGC
This sequence comes from Mytilus galloprovincialis, assembly GCA_037788925.1. Classification (NCBI taxonomy): domain Eukaryota; kingdom Metazoa; phylum Mollusca; class Bivalvia; order Mytilida; family Mytilidae; genus Mytilus; species Mytilus galloprovincialis. The sequence continues at coordinate 91,583,949 of CM075336.1, read as the reverse complement.
AATATGGCATCTGTTTTCTTTATTCAATTAATGTATCTTCAGGGATGAATGCTCGAAGAACAGAACAATTGAAAGTCCTAAAAAATAAAGAAAAATACAAATGTTGAAAACCTCATCAAGTAAAATAAATGGCTACTTGGTTTGGTGAGACCCTCTGGGATAAACGTCCACCAGGAGAGGAATCGATCTAGTAGTAGAAAATCATATAATTTAACAATACATTCACCTACTTTTACTGCACCAGATGTGCATCTCAGCAATAAATGTTTTCATTTTAGTATTGATCGAAGCCAAAACAATTGAACGTCTAAAACCTAATACAAATATGTTCAAGATGTGATAATTGTTTTACAGGCCTGCTTTTTTTTACATAAATTTGTGTAATCATCAATTCGTACATGTGTTTAAAAACAACTTTTTTTGTACAATTTTAGATATATGTGACAAAAATATTCAATAATCAAGATAGACTGGAATTTCGACAGTTTTAGTAAATAATGTGAATACTAATAATTATGATTATAGTAAAAACAATGTATGAAAATAAAATTCTCAATCAAAACTAAATTTGATTAAAAGTCTTTATTGAATCTTTAAGATACACCTTTTGGTTGTCATCATTTTCATCAAAATTTTCCCCAAGAAGTAAAGTATGCAGCATTAATCAACACTAGGCATTTTAAACATTTAAGAACTAATGACAACGTTAATCTTCTCTCTTACAGTTTATCAGTTTATACCTCATATAAACTTTGGAAGGAATTAATTGTAATGGAAGATTTTTCATTTTTCACATAATGACACACGATATAAGCTATTGATTATTGTCTGCCTTGTCATTTTAAAATTTTGTATAAAATTTAATAAATCTTATAATTTGTTTGCCAAAGAAGTAATTGAAATTAAGTCTCTTACATAAACTACTTTTGAGAGATAAACTGCAATAACCTCATACTAGTACTTTATTTTGTCTTTTGTCAAAAAGGAATGCATTGAGATAGATTTTACTGTTGTATGTCTAATTTAGAATATTTAAGTATTGATATTTATCAAAATCGAGTAGCAGATGTCATTACATTGATTTGTTAAGTAATGGATGCAACATAAACTCCGTAGTGGTAAGCTTTGACGAATTTATCTCAAAAGTTTTCATTTATTTTTTATGCCCCACCTACGATAGTAGAGGGGCATTATGTTTTCTGGTCTGTGCCTCCGTTCGTCCGTCTGTGCGTCCGTTCGCTTCAGGGTAAAGTTGTTGGTCAAGGTAGTTTTTGTAGAAGTTGAAGTCCAATCAATTTGAAACTTAGTACACATGTTCCCCATGATATGATCTTTCTAATTTTAATGCCAAATTATAGTTTTGACCCCAATTTCATGGTCCACTGAACATAGAAAATGATAGTGCGAAGTTCAGGTTAAAGTTTTTGGTCAAGGTAGTTTTTGATGAAGTTGAAGTCCAATCAACTTGAAACTTAGTACACATGTTCCCAATGATATGATCTTTCTAATTTTAATGCCAAATTATAGTTTTGACCCCAATTTCATGGTCCACTGAACATAGAAAATGATAGTGCGAAGTTTGGGTTAAAGTTTTTGGTCAAGATAGTTTTTGATGAAGTTAAAGTTACATCAACTTGAAACTTAGTACACATGTTCCCTATGATATGATCTTTCTAATTATAATTCCAAATTAAAGTTTTGACCCCAATTTCACGGTCCACTGAACATAGAAAATGATAGTGCGAGTGGGGCATCTGTGTACTATAGACACATTCTTGTTTCTGGTTGTGAAGTGGTGTGGATGCAAATTCCTGGCGATGGTATTTGTATATGAATTCCTAAACCAGGAAATAGACTTATATCAGAACTTTAAAGAAACCTTATAAGGTTATGCACCTCGTCTTTTATTTCTTTGATCTAGCTTATAAACAAAATCATGGAGAAATATACGTTAATCAAATTTAAATAAAACAATTGATACAAATGAAGGTTTACAAGATACAAATGAAGGTTAACAAGATACAAATTAAGATTAACAAGATACAAATGAAGATTAACAAGATACAAATGAAGATTAACAAGATACAAATGAAGATTAACAAGATACAAATGAAAGTTAACAAAGAAAATCACAAGAAGAGGTGACTAGGAGCGCTGACAGAGTTGGCGTTAATATATTGAGATATTTAAATGCCATGCGATGGGACAGATGGTATTATAGCTGTTTTCTGTTGGAAAGTTATAAAATCATCATATTTATTCCATTGTTTAGTTAAAAATCGTCCAAGTAGTCCGTATCAAGCTATGACTCTGACCTTCAAGTTTGGAAAGTATTCTTCATGTGAAATCTACGGGGATAAATGAGACCCAAGCACTGTCTGAAATATGGGTAATTGAATGACGGGGCATCCTCAAGTTATCTGAAAGTGAAATTAAAGAACTTTACAGAACGTTTTTTTATTTGTCATTTAGAAGGTTCTGTATGAATAATATTCTATTTCATAAGATAGAGATTGAAAAGTGCTTCCTCTTAATATGTGATGTACATACCCCAAAAAAGGACGTGTCTTTGATTTCCTTCTGATTGCACTTGACCAATATGTTAAGGCTGCCATTTTTTTTATCACGTTGATCTTAAATGCATTCATTCTATTCCTGTTGATAGGCTCGGGAATTGATATTTTGGCCACAAAACTCTAACGTAACGATAAAAACAAGTTATAGAAAAGTTTGTATTTTAAACCTGGATACAGTCTCAAATATCCTATTGTGGTTGAAAATCTTGGATGCTTTCGGCTTTACGTTTAAAAAAGTAATCAGGTTTTGTTATTTGTTTAGATATACGCTAAAAAAAAGAAGATCTTATATTGATGACCAAGGAAACATGTCAGAATATCGAAGGGTAGTGATCATCACCCCTTGAATTGTTAATTCTACCCTTATATTTCCAGCACTACAAGGGATTTTTTGCATGAGCTTAACATTTCGAAATCATATGAAATCAATTTGAAGATAAATCTAGATCTGTTATAAAGCATAATTTTCAAAGAGTTTAAAAGTTTCATATTTACCATAAACGAAATCCTGGGTTCCCTGTTGTGAACCCCTAAACAAATGACCTTGATTATGAAAAACACCCGGATGACATCAATCAATGGATATTGTACACTGTACAACGTTTCGAAAGTGATGAAATTACGTTTGATAATATTCTGGCTTTTTAATTGGCCATTCCAACATTTCAAATTATTGATCACAGTAAATCGAAACTCTCGTCTTACAATCCAAACAACGCGAGCATTATGATGCAAATGCAAACAATAAAAAACGAAGTGAAAGTATTTAAATTTATCAGATATGATTTACAATCAGAGAGAACTTTTACATGCAAAATGTCGGACGTCACAAGTCATAAACTTCCGGTCAAAACGTAAACCTGAATAAACCGGCTCACTGTCCAAACCGGCCCTTTTCATAGTCCCGTAGCCGGCCGGTTTATACAGGTTTTACTGTATATATGATTTCCCATGAAACAGGAAATGATTTGCAGTAAATCAAACCTTCATTGAAGTTTATAAATCTTGGGACAGAAGTTTGGTATCATCAATTATAGAGAAAAAAGTAAAGTCACAAAAATAGGGAACTCTGAGGAAAATTCAGAACGGATAGTCCCTAATAAATCAAATGGAAAAATCAACAGCTCAAACACATCAAATGAATGGATAACATCTGTCATATTCCAGACTTGGTACAGGCATTTTCTTATGTAGAAAATAGTGGATTAAACCTGGTTTTATAGCTAGCTAAACCTCTTGCTTGCATGACCTTAGCCATGAATTTATCCTTTTTCTGTATTTTACTGATATATGGACTTGAGAACCCCTACATGAATTCAGGCAAATAGTTAATTAAGTTACTTTTGATGTGTTGATCAATTAGGCAATATGGCATCTGTTTTCTTTATTCAATTAATGTATCTTCAGGGATGAATGCTCGAAGAACAGAACAATTGAAAGTCCTAAAAAATAAAGAAAAATACAAATGTTGAAAACCTCATCAAGTAAAATAAATGGCTACTTGGTTTGGTGAGACCCTCTGGGATAAACGTCCACCAGGAGAGGAATCGATCTAGTAGTAGAAAATCATATTAACAATACATTCACCTACTTTTACTGCACCAGATGTGCATCTCAGCAATAAATGTTTTCATTTTAGTATTGATCGAAGCCAAAACAATTGAACGTCTAAAACCTAATACAAATATGTTCAAGATGTGATAATTGTTTTACAGGCCTGCTTTTTTTTACATAAATTTGTGTAATCATCAATTCGTACATGTGTTTAAAAACAACTTTTTTTGTACAATTTTAGATATATGTGACAAAAATATTCAATAATCAAGATAGACTGGAATTTCGACAGTTTTAGTAAATAATGTGAATACTAATAATTATGATTATAGTAAAAACAATGTATGAAAATAAAATTCTCAATCAAAACTAAATTTGATTAAAAGTCTTTATTGAATCTTTAAGATACACCTTTTGGTTGTCATCATTTTCATCAAAATTTTCCCCAAGAAGTAAAGTATGCAGCATTAATCAACACTAGGCATTTTAAACATTTAAGAACTAATGACAACGTTAATCTTCTCTCTTACAGTTTATCAGTTTATACCTCATATAAACTTTGGAAGGAATTAATTGTAATGGAAGATTTTTCATTTTTCACATAATGACACACGATATAAGCTATTGATTATTGTCTGCCTTGTCATTTTAAAATTTTGTATAAAATTTAATAAATCTTATAATTTGTTTGCCAAAGAAGTAATTGAAATTAAGTCTCTTACATAAACTACTTTTGAGAGATAAACTGCAATAACCTCATACTAGTACTTTATTTTGTCTTTTGTCAAAAAGGAATGCATTGAGATAGATTTTACTGTTGTATGTCTAATTTAGAATATTTAAGTATTGATATTTATCAAAATCGAGTAGCAGATGTCATTACATTGATTTGTTAAGTAATGGATGCAACATAAACTCCGTAGTGGTAAGCTTTGACGAATTTATCTCAAAAGTTTTCATTTATTTTTTATGCCCCACCTACGATAGTAGAGGGGCATTATGTTTTCTGGTCTGTGCCTCCGTTCGTCCGTCTGTGCGTCCGTTCGCTTCAGGGTAAAGTTGTTGGTCAAGGTAGTTTTTGTAGAAGTTGAAGTCCAATCAATTTGAAACTTAGTACACATGTTCCCCATGATATGATCTTTCTAATTTTAATGCCAAATTATAGTTTTGACCCCAATTTCATGGTCCACTGAACATAGAAAATGATAGTGCGAAGTTCAGGTTAAAGTTTTTGGTCAAGGTAGTTTTTGATGAAGTTGAAGTCCAATCAACTTGAAACTTAGTACACATGTTCCCAATGATATGATCTTTCTAATTTTAATGCCAAATTATAGTTTTGACCCCAATTTCATGGTCCACTGAACATAGAAAATGATAGTGCGAAGTTTGGGTTAAAGTTTTTGGTCAAGATAGTTTTTGATGAAGTTAAAGTTACATCAACTTGAAACTTAGTACACATGTTCCCTATGATATGATCTTTCTAATTATAATTCCAAATTAAAGTTTTGACCCCAATTTCACGGTCCACTGAACATAGAAAATGATAGTGCGAGTGGGGCATCTGTGTACTATAGACACATTCTTGTTTCTGGTTGTGAAGTGGTGTGGATGCAAATTCCTGGCGATGGTATTTGTATATGAATTCCTAAACCAGGAAATAGACTTATATCAGAACTTTAAAGAAACCTTATAAGGTTATGCACCTCGTCTTTTATTTCTTTGATCTAGCTTATAAACAAAATCATGGAGAAATATACGTTAATCAAATTTAAATAAAACAATTGATACAAATGAAGGTTTACAAGATACAAATGAAGGTTAACAAGATACAAATTAAGATTAACAAGATACAAATGAAGATTAACAAGATACAAATGAAGATTAACAAGATACAAATGAAGATTAACAAGATACAAATGAAAGTTAACAAAGAAAATCACAAGAAGAGGTGACTAGGAGCGCTGACAGAGTTGGCGTTAATATATTGAGATATTTAAATGCCATGCGATGGGACAGATGGTATTATAGCTGTTTTCTGTTGGAAAGTTATAAAATCATCATATTTATTCCATTGTTTAGTTAAAAATCGTCCAAGTAGTCCGTATCAAGCTATGACTCTGACCTTCAAGTTTGGAAAGTATTCTTCATGTGAAATCTACGGGGATAAATGAGACCCAAGCACTGTCTGAAATATGGGTAATTGAATGACGGGGCATCCTCAAGTTATCTGAAAGTGAAATTAAAGAACTTTACAGAACGTTTTTTTATTTGTCATTTAGAAGGTTCTGTATGAATAATATTCTATTTCATAAGATAGAGATTGAAAAGTGCTTCCTCTTAATATGTGATGTACATACCCCAAAAAAGGACGTGTCTTTGATTTCCTTCTGATTGCACTTGACCAATATGTTAAGGCTGCCATTTTTTTTATCACGTTGATCTTAAATGCATTCATTCTATTCCTGTTGATAGGCTCGGGAATTGATATTTTGGCCACAAAACTCTAACGTAACGATAAAAACAAGTTATAGAAAAGTTTGTATTTTAAACCTGGATACAGTCTCAAATATCCTATTGTGGTTGAAAATCTTGGATGCTTTCGGCTTTACGTTTAAAAAAGTAATCAGGTTTTGTTATTTGTTTAGATATACGCTAAAAAAAAGAAGATCTTATATTGATGACCAAGGAAACATGTCAGAATATCGAAGGGTAGTGATCATCACCCCTTGAATTGTTAATTCTACCCTTATATTTCCAGCACTACAAGGGATTTTTTGCATGAGCTTAACATTTCGAAATCATATGAAATCAATTTGAAGATAACTCTAGATCTGTTATAAAGCATAATTTTCAAAGAGTTTAAAAGTTTCATATTTACCATAAACGAAATCCTGGGTTCCCTGTTGTGAACCCCTAAACAAATGACCTTGATTATGAAAAACACCCGGATGACATCAATCAATGGATATTGTACACTGTACAACGTTTCGAAAGTGATGAAATTACGTTTGATAATATTCTGGCTTTTTAATTGGCCATTCCAACATTTCAAATTATTGATCACAGTAAATCGAAACTCTCGTCTTACAATCCAAACAACGCGAGCATTATGATGCAAATGCAAACAATAAAAAACGAAGTGAAAGTATTTAAATTTATCAGATATGATTTACAATCAGAGAGAACTTTTACATGCAAAATGTCGGACGTCACAAGTCATAAACTTCCGGTCAAAACGTAAACCTGAATAAACCCGGCTCACTGTCCAAACCGGCCCTTTTCATAGTCCCGTAGCCGGCCGGTTTATACAGGTTTTACTGTATATATGATTTCCCATGAAACAGGAAATGATTTGCAGTAAATCAAACCTTCATTGAAGTTTATAAATCTTGGGACAGAAGTTTGGTATCATCAATTATAGAGAAAAAAGTAAAGTCACAAAAATAGGGAACTCTGAGGAAAATTCAGAACGGATAGTCCCTAATAAATCAAATGGAAAAATCAACAGCTCAAACACATCAAATGAATGGATAACATCTGTCATATTCCAGACTTGGTACAGGCATTTTCTTATGTAGAAAATAGTGGATTAAACCTGGTTTTATAGCTAGCTAAACCTCTTGCTTGCATGACCTTAGCCATGAATTTATCCTTTTTCTGTATTTTACTGATATATGGACTTGAGAACCCCTACATGAATTCAGGCAAATAGTTAATTAAGTTACTTTTGATGTGTTGATCAATTAGGCAATATGGCATCTGTTTTCTTTATTCAATTAATGTATCTTCAGGGATGAATGCTCGAAGAACAGAACAATTGAAAGTCCTAAAAAATAAAGAAAAATACAAATGTTGAAAACCTCATCAAGTAAAATAAATGGCTACTTGGTTTGGTGAGACCCTCTGGGATAAACGTCCACCAGGAGAGGAATCGATCTAGTAGTAGAAAATCATAATAACAATACATTCACCTACTTTTACTGCACCAGATGTGCATCTCAGCAATAAATGTTTTCATTTTAGTATTGATCGAAGCCAAAACAATTGAACGTCTAAAACCTAATACAAATATGTTCAAGATGTGATAATTGTTTTACAGGCCTGCTTTTTTTTTACATAAATTTGTGTAATCATCAATTCGTACATGTGTTTAAAAACAACTTTTTTTGTACAATTTTAGATATATGTGACAAAAATATTCAATAATCAAGATAGACTGGAATTTCGACAGTTTTAGTAAATAATGTGAATACTAATAATTATGATTATAGTAAAAACAATGTATGAAAATAAAATTCTCAATCAAAACTAAATTTGATTAAAAGTCTTTATTGAATCTTTAAGATACACCTTTTGGTTGTCATCATTTTCATCAAAATTTTCCCCAAGAAGTAAAGTATGCAGCATTAATCAACACTAGGCATTTTAAACATTTAAGAACTAATGACAACGTTAATCTTCTCTCTTACAGTTTATCAGTTTATACCTCATATAAACTTTGGAAGGAATTAATTGTAATGGAAGATTTTTCATTTTTCACATAATGACACACGATATAAGCTATTGATTATTGTCTGCCTTGTCATTTTAAAATTTTGTATAAAATTTAATAAATCTTATAATTTGTTTGCCAAAGAAGTAAGTGAAATTAAGTCTCTTACATAAACTACTTTTGAGAGATAAACTGCAATAACCTCATACTAGTACTTTATTTTGTCTTTTGTCAAAAAGGAATGCATTGAGATAGATTTTACTGTTGTATGTCTAATTTAGAATATTTAAGTATTGATATTTATCAAAATCGAGTAGCAGATGTCATTACATTGATTTGTTAAGTAATGGATGCAACATATACTCCGTAGTGGTAAGCTTTGACGAATTTATCTCAAAAGTTTTCATTTATTTTTTATGCCCCACCTACGATAGTAGAGGGGCATTATGTTTTCTGGTCTGTGCCTCCGTTCGTCCGTCTGTGCGTCCGTTCGCTTCAGGGTAAAGTTGTTGGTCAAGGTAGTTTTTGTAGAAGTTGAAGTCCAATCAATTTGAAACTTAGTACACATGTTCCCCATGATATGATCTTTCTAATTTTAATGCCAAATTATAGTTTTGACCCCAATTTCATGGTCCACTGAACATAGAAAATGATAGTGCGAAGTTCAGGTTAAAGTTTTTGGTCAAGGTAGTTTTTGATGAAGTTGAAGTCCAATCAACTTGAAACTTAGTACACATGTTCCCAATGATATGATCTTTCTAATTTTAATGCCAAATTATAGTTTTGACCCCAATTTCATGGTCCACTGAACATAGAAAATGATAGTGCGAAGTTTGGGTTAAAGTTTTTGGTCAAGATAGTTTTTGATGAAGTTAAAGTTACATCAACTTGAAACTTAGTACACATGTTCCCTATGATATGATCTTTCTAATTATAATTCCAAATTAAAGTTTTGACCCCAATTTCACGGTCCACTGAACATAGAAAATGATAGTGCGAGTGGGGCATCTGTGTACTATAGACACATTCTTGTTTCTGGTTGTGAAGTGGTGTGGATGCAAATTCCTGGCGATGGTATTTGTATATGAATTCCTAAACCAGGAAATAGACTTATATCAGAACTTTAAAGAAACCTTATAAGGTTATGCACCTCGTCTTTTATTTCTTTGATCTAGCTTATAAACAAAATCATGGAGAAATATACGTTAATCAAATTTAAATAAAACAATTGATACAAATGAAGGTTTACAAGATACAAATGAAGGTTAACAAGATACAAATTAAGATTAACAAGATACAAATGAAGATTAACAAGATACAAATGAAGATTAACAAGATACAAATGAAGATTAACAAGATACAAATGAAAGTTAAAAAAGAAAATCACAAGAAGAGGTGACTAGGAGCGCTGACAGAGTTGGTGTTAATATATTGAGATATTTAAATGCCATGCGATGGGACAGATGGTATTATAGCTGTTTTCTGTTGGAAAGTTATAAAATCATCATATTTATTCCATTGTTTAGTTAAAAATCGTCCAAGTAGTCCGTATCAAGCTATGACTCTGACCTTCAAGTTTGGAAAGTATTCTTCATGTGAAATCTACGGGGATAAATGAGACCCAAGCACTGTCTGAAATATGGGTAATTGAATGACGGGGCATCCTCAAGTTATCTGAAAGTGAAATTAAAGAACTTTACAGAACGTTTTTTTATTTGTCATTTAGAAGGTTCTGTATGAATAATATTCTATTTCATAAGATAGAGATTGAAAAGTGCTTCCTCTTAATATGTGATGTACATACCCCAAAAAAGGACGTGTCTTTGATTTCCTTCTGATTGCACTTGACCAATATGTTAAGGCTGCCATTTTTTTTATCACGTTGATCTTAAATGCATTCATTCTATTCCTGTTGATAGGCTCGGGAATTGATATTTTGGCCACAAAACTCTAACGTAACGATAAAAACAAGTTATAGAAAAGTTTGTATTTTAAACCTGGATACAGTCTCAAATATCCTATTGTGGTTGAAAATCTTGGATGCTTTCGGCTTTACGTTTAAAAAAGTAATCAGGTTTTGTTATTTGTTTAGATATACGCTAAAAAAAGAAGATCTTATATTGATGACCAAGGAAACATGTCAGAATATCGAAGGGTAGTGATCATCACCCCTTGAATTGTTAATTCTACCCTTATATTTCCAGCACTACAAGGGATTTTTTGCATGAGCTTAACATTTCGAAATCATATGAAATCAATTTGAAGATAAATCTAGATCTGTTATAAAGCATAATTTTCAAAGAGTTTAAAAGTTTCATATTTACCATAAACGTATGATACAGACAGTTTTGTACATAAATATGTGCTATTGGTGGCCTTCTATTGTTGTTTGCTCTTTGGTATGAATACACCCTGCATAGACTATTATTTGGTATATCACCCAGCAGTCTTTGCGTATATTTTCTAATTTTTCAACTTCATCAGCGACTCAATAATAATGATGAAAAATTAAAAGCACTAAGTCATCTTGAGAAAATTACGGAAAAAAAAGAAAGACGGAAACGATGGACATCGTGCGCTCAATATTCTTGGCAATTGATTAAACGAAGTCGGAGATGAAGAACAGGCGTTTTTAACTGGTATCATCAATTATAGAGAAAAAAGTAAAGTCACAAAAATACGGAACTCTGAGGAAAATTCAGAACGGATAGTCCCTAATAAATCAAATGGAAAAATCAACAGCTCAAACACATCAAATGAATGGATAACATCTGTCATATTCCAGACTTGGTACAGGCATTTTCTTATGTAGAAAATAGTGGATTAAACCTGGTTTTATAGCTAGCTTAACCTCTTGCTTGCATGACCTTAGCCATGAATTTATCCTTTTTCTGTATTTTACTGATATATGGACTTGAGAACCCCTACATGAATTCAGGCAAATAGTTAATTAAGTTACTTTTGATGTGCTGATCAAATAGGCAATATGGCATCTGTTTTCTTTATCCAATTAATGTATCTTCAGGGATGAATGCTCGAAGGACAGAACAATTGAAAGTCCTAAAAAATAAAGAAAAATACAAATGTTGAAAAGCTCATCAAGTAAAATAAATGGCTACTTGGTTTGGTGATACCCTCTGGGATAAACGTCCATCAGGAGAGAAATCGATCTAGTAGTAGAAAATCATATTACCAATACATGCACCTACTTTTACTGCACCAGATGTGCATCTCAGCAATAAATGTTTTCATTTTAGTATTGATCGAAGCCAAAACAATTGAACGTCTAAAACCTAATACAAATATGTTCAAGATGTGATAATTGTTTTACAGGCCTGCTTTTTTTTACATAAATTTGTGTAATCATCAATTCATACATGTGTTTAAAAACAACTTTTTTTGTATAATTTTAGATATATGTGACAAAAATATTCAATAATCAAGATAGACTGGAATTTCGACAGTTTTAGTAAATAATGTGAATACTAATAATTATGATTATAGTAAAAACAATGTATGAAAATAAAATTCTCAATCAAAACTAAATTTGATTGAAAGTCTTTATTGTGTCTTTAAGATACACCTTTTGGTTGTCATCATTTTCATCAAAATTTTCCCCAAGAAGTAAAGTATGCAGCATTAATCAACACTAGGCATTTTAAACATTTAAGAACTAATGACAACGTTAATCTTCTCTCTTACAGTTAATCAGTTTATACCTCATATAAACTTTGGAAGGAATTAATTGTAATGGAAGATTTTTCATTTTTCACATAATGACACACGATATAAGCTATTGATTATTGTCTGCCTTGTCATTTTAAAATTTTGTATAAAATTTAATAAATCTTATAATTTGTTTGCCAAAGAAGTAATTGAAATTAAGTCTCTTACATAAACTACTTTTGAGAGATAAACTGCAATAACCTCATACTAGTACTTTATTTTGTCTTTTGTCAAAAAGGAATGCATTGAGATAGATTTTACTGTTGTATGTCTAATTTAGAATATTTAAGTATTGATATTTATCAAAATCGAGTAGCAGATGTCATTACATTGATTTGTTAAGTAATGGATGCAACATATACTCCGTAGTGGTAAGCTTTGACGAATTTATCTCAAAAGTTTTCATTTATTTTTTATGCCCCACCTACGATAGTAGAGGGGCATTATGTTTTCTGGTCTGTGCCTCCGTTCGTCCGTCCGTTCGTCCGTCTGTGCGTCCGTTCGCTTCAGGGTAAAGTTTTTGGTCAAGGTAGTTTTTGAAGAAGTTGAAGTCCAATCAATTTGAAACTTAGTACACATGTTCCCCATGATATGATCTTTCTAATTTTAATGCCAAATTATAGTTTTGACCCCAATTTCATGGTCCACTGAACATAGAAAATGATAGTGCGAAGTTCAGGTTAAAGTTTTTGGTCAAGGTAGTTTTTGATGAAGTTGACGTCCAATCAACTTGAAACTTAGTACACATGTTCCCAATGATATGATCTTTCTAATTTTAATGCCAAATTATAGTTTTGACCCCAATTTCATGGTCCACTGAACATAGAAAATGATAGTGCGAAGTTTGGGTTAAAGTTTTTGGTCAAGATAGTTTTTGATGAAGTTAAAGTTACATCAACTTGAAACTTAGTACACATGTTCCCTATGATATGATCTTTCTAATTATAATTCCAAATTAAAGTTTTGACCCCAATTTCACGGTCCACTGAACATAGAAAATGATAGTGCGAGTGGGGCATCTGTGTACTATAGACACATTCTTGTTTCTGGTTGTGAAGTGGTGTGGATGCAAATTCCTGACGATGGTATTTGTATATGAATTCCTAAACCAGGAAATAGACTTATATCAGAACTTTAAAGGAACCTTATAAGGTTATGCACCTCGTCTTTTATTTCTTTGATCTAGCTTGTAAACATAATCATGGAGAAATATACGTTAATCAAATTTAAATAAAACAATTGATACAAATGAAGGTTTACAAGATACAAATGAAGGTTAACAAGATACAAATTAAGATTAACAAGATACAAATGAAGATTAACAAGATACAAATGAAGATTAACAAGATACAAATGAAGATTAACAAGATACAAATGAAAGTTAACAAAGAAAATCACAAGAAGAGGTGACTAGGAGCGCTGACAGAGTTGGCGTTAATATATTGAGATATTTAAATGCCATGCGATGGGACAGATGGTATTATAGCTGTTTTCTGTTGGAAAGTTATAAAATCATCATATTTATTCCATTGTTTAGTTAAAAATCGTCCAAGTAGTCCGTATCAAGCTATGACTCTGACCTTCAAGTTTGGAAAGTATTCTTCATGTGAAATCTACGGGGATAAATGAGACCCAAGCACTGTCTGAAATATGGGTAATTGAATGAAGGGGCATCCTCAAGTTATCTGAAAGTGAAATTAAAGAACTTTACAGAACGTTTTTTTATTTGTCATTTAGAAGGTTCTGTATGAATAATATTCTATTTCATAAGATAGAGATTGAAAAAGTGCTTCCTCTTAATATGTGATGTACATACCCCAAAAAAGGACGTGTCTTTGATTTCCTTCTGATTGCACTTGACCAATATGTTAAGGCTGCCATTTTTTTATCACGTTGTTCTTAAATGCATTCATTCTATTCCTGTTGATAGGCTCGGGAATTGATATGTTGGCCTCAAAACTCTAACGTAACGATAAAAACAAGTTATAGAAAAGTTTGTATTTTAAACCTGGATACAGTCTCAAATATCCTATTGTGGTTGAAAATCTTGGATGCTTTCGGCTTTACGTTTAAAAAAGTAATCAGGTTTTGTTATTTGTTTAGATATACGCTAAAAAAAGAAGATCTTATATTGATGACCAAGGAAACATGTCAGAATATCGAAGGGTAGTGATCATCACCCCTTGAATTGTTAATTCTACCCTTATATTTCCAGCACTACAAGGGATTTTTTGCATGAGCTTAACATTTCGAAATCATATGAAATCAATTTGAAGATAAATCTAAATCTGTTATAAAGCATAATTTTCAAAGAGTTTAAAAGTTTCATATTTACCATAAACGTATGATACAGACAGTTTTGTACATAAATATGTGCTATTGTTAGTTGATGTGGTTCATAAGTGTTTCTCGTTTCTTGTTTTTAATATAGATTAGACTGATTGTTGGTTTTCCTGCTTGAATGGTTTTACACTAGTAATTTCAGGGCCTTCTATAGCTTGCTGTTGGCGTAAGCCAAAGCTCCGTGTTGAAGGCCGAACTTTAACCTATATGGTTTATTTTTACAAATTTGATTCGAATGAAGAGTTGTCTCATTGGCACTCATACCACATTTTCTTACATCTATTTATTGTTTCGCTTTAACTTTTTGTAATATGGATTTACGTTTTACCTAGGAAGATTTTTATGTCCTTCAAATCACTGACTTAAATAAGTGCTTTCTATTACACAGTTAAGTAAGATTTAATTTCTCAAACATGCTAAACTTAAAGAATGTTATGAATTTTCAGAATGAAGAATCATGGCATCTAAAAATATGGTCAATTTGATTACTGAATTAGAGCGTCGGTATTTAGAGTGCAGCATATGTACAGAGGTGTTTGATGAAGATGAACGTATACCTAGGCTTCTCCCTTGTCATCATACATTTTGTTCAGAATGTATAAAAAGACTTTGTCGCAGAAAGGATACAATAAAGTGTCCGACCTGTAACGCTGTACATAAAGTGAAAAAAAATGACCCAATAGATTTTCCGAAGGATAACACAAGGCGGGATTTGACTTCATTTTTGCAAGCTCACTCGGATCACAATGCTTTTAAGAAATGTTCTCAGTGTGGCTATACCGTGGATGTTACATTTAAATGCCAGCAGTGCAATATAAACCTGTGTAAAACTTGTCGCTGTCAACATGAAACAGAAAATAAAACGCACGATCTTACTATCAACAAATCTGCTGAGACATACCCGGAGGAAAAGGACAATCTTGATGTTTGTCCAAATCCTCATCATGAAAGAGCAAAGGTCAAATATTTCTGCAATTCTTTAAACTGTCAAAGTGTTCTGTGTCCTTTATGTGTAATAGAGGAGCATAGAGACATCAGTAAGCATGACCTTGAAGACATTGAAGATGCTTTCAAAAAGAGGAAAACTGAATTAGAAAATGACGCACAATCTCTTCGAACGAGAATATCTCATGTCGAGTCCACCGTTCAAAAAGTTCTTGAAAAAACAAATACTCTACAAGATGAAAAAAATGAATTCATACAAAACATGGATGCAATATATAACAGAGGTATTGCAGATTTAAAAAACAAGAGGCAAAGACTTTTAGATAGATATAATGCGTCATTCAAACGGAAAGAATCAAAACTTGTCACAAGAAAAAATAATTTAGACAGTTTTCTTCAAAATGCAAGTGAATGTTGTAGCCTTACGGAACAACTTATCAACCGCAATAGTATGAGCTCCTTCTTGAATGTCCACCAGACAATAGATTCTCATGTTCAGCGGTACTTACATACACCTGTTGAAGATTCAACTTGCGATAGAAACGATACCGAGAAAAATATAGATTTTAATGAACATCTTCAAATGTTTAATGGGAATGTTGAAATTCTAAAAAACGTCAGAATAGAGGAAAACTTAAAGACTTTGACCGAGCCGGCAAAAGGTATATTATTTTCTATTTATTATTGATATTATTGAAGAGATGCCATTTTCTTTAGTTTCAAAATAATATTTCATTACGTCTGATTATTACAGATAAACTAAACTATATACTTATTGATTGGTTGAGATTGTGACACGATGATGATGGCTGTATCCCTATTAGACAATTCTACCTATTATGTCTCTTTTGTTCAAGCATCGTTAAAAATATAATGGAATTTAGTGCGACTGTCATACAAGTGTTAGGTTTAGTGATTTTACATTGGTTGTAATAAGCAAAAAATTATCAAGATCTGCTTCATACACTTATTTCTACTTTTCTGTTTTTGTCTATCTTTTTCTTTTCTAATGTTCATCTTTGCCATTTGTTTTGTTTTGTTTAATTTTATACTACAGCTATATGGTTTTTCGTATTATGTGTTGTTTGCGACTAAACGGGGGCACATCAGTTCATTATTAACTTCTTTTATTTGATACCAAGGATTCACCTAGCATTCTTTATTCTTCTATAATAATTTTTATCGTTCTTTAACAGCAAAAAAACGGACCAGAAAACTGGTTGTTAGCAAACTTATAATGACCAGTGTGGCGATGTTTCTCTGTATGGAGAGCTGTCCCTTTAACAAAACAATTTCCTGACTTAATTTTGTATTGAAGTGAATGAATTGTTTACCATATGTTTTTGTAAATTATAAAATAATAGAAAACTTTACTTTGTTTTCATATTCTGAAGAATTGCACTTGAATAATGGGTAGTGAATAAACTCATTTTAGATAATTTAATATAGTTATTACTATGAACGATTTGAATTGAGGAGATCTTCTAAAAATATGGTTCCTTAATTAAATTAACAAAATAGTTATCGAAGAACTGGTCATTATCGTGATTTATTGACGGCTCAGTCATTATCAATGTAATAGTTAATTTCACTGTCCTACAGGCAGTCCATAAATTACGATAATGACCAGTTTTTTCAAAACATGTTATGTAAATAAGTACACTTCGTCACATGCTATTTTAGTAGTTCGGTTAAGATATTTTTTTCACATTGATGAGTTCAACAAACTAATATGTAGTTCATTTAAAGCTTTTGAAGATTATTTAAAGGGATCTTATCCTATTTTGCACTATTAAATACAGTTTAAATTAAGTATTTTAATCAATTGATTATATTATTAATAACAAACAAGTTTGAAATTAAACACCTGAGTACTGATTTCCTTAACAACGTAATGGTTGTTTCGAAATAAGAAGGACTGATAAGTCTTCCAACGGTAACACAGAGGTGACCAGCATTAAATATTTTTGATGTAGCATATAAGTATAACTTCATGTAAGGAACAACAGTATTTTGTATATTTTTGTATTTTGCAGGGCACCAGCAAAAACGTCAGGTGGCGAACTCGATTAACGTATTTGGAAAACAAATCTACAACACGTTCGAAGTTGTCTTTGGTTATTTCACACAAAAAGTAAAACTTGGTGTCTTATATGTAATCTCTTTCATTAGCGTGATTCTAAAAACTCCATTAACATCGAGACAATTATCTTACCTTGAAAATCAATACGATATGCAAAGGCCAAACGAATGGTTCGTTGGGCATATACACCATAATGTCATACATTTCCATAGGCTTCACTTCACGCCCATAAGGATCGGAAATGTCCAAACTCTTCTTGAAATGGAACATTATATCAAAGAACAAATTCCGAAATTCCTGATTTACATTTTTGCCGTATGTTGGAGAATTGTATTTGTTTTTTGTATTTTCGCACTTGTAGGCGAAATATCCTTGCTTCCGCTTGTCCTTGAACAAAACGGCGAACGTAAGTATGAAAACATAGATTGCTTGCGCATTTCCTAGTTTCTGCATAGATAAAAATTATAAAAACGCCACCATATATACGTTCAAAATCATGCATGGGAGAACAAATTCTTTTAAGAAAAAAAAGTAAAAAAATCATGCTATACATCGAATATATAGGTCATTCACATGTGGTGGAACAGGATCTGGTTACCTACAAGACTACCTGAGATCATTGCTCATTCTGGTGAGGCTTGTGTTGTTTGGTGTTTATATTTTGTTTATGCCATGGTATTGTCAGTTTGTCTTCGATTCATGGAGTTTTATGTGGTATCTTCCGCTTCCCCTTTTCCAATTATAGTATGTCCTTCCATAGTCACCTTATTATTCATAAGTATTCTTATGCCAGTTGCAAGACATAAATTTCCATAAGATTTCTCAGCTTAATAAGAAAACTACTTACAAACAGATTTGATAGAAAACATCTCTGGTTATATATTATTCATTTATGATCTAATTTGCCTAGGAGTTCATGTAAATCCAGAAACTTCTTCGAACGCATGACATTTATCAAGTGATATTTTGATTTTCTATTAAGGTTGATAACACTTGTGATAGACTATTTACTTTTAATGGTATCATCAGCTTAGTAATCAGTGCTTCGGCACTCATGGCACTGACATAATTTAAAACATATTTTTCTAAAAAGTCCACGTTTATAAATTCAAACAAGTACTCAAAACTCAGATTCCAACAATTTGGCATTGGATTAATTTGGATATTTCTAATGCAGCTAATGTTTAACGTAAGCGAGCAACCAGCTGGTAAAAGTATGTCACTTTTATTTTATCTGTAAATGCCATATCTTTATTTATATTCAATCCTTCAAATATTTTCTACGAAATGAGATAAATGATTAAGTAGTTATATTGTTACAATCTACCCAATTGATATCCTTTTGTATCGCACTTTTTACTTAAACTTATTTTCATAGCTTGAACATATTTTACAGAGATACCTAAACTTAGCTTTTCTGCTTAATTTTGTAAATATCAAAATAAACCAATGAAATTTGTTTTTTTGAACAATCATCTACAATTAGAACAAAATATAACAACAAAGTTGTCTGTATATTCATGCATGCCTGAGAAAAACAATATTTGTAAACAAAAAATGAATACAAGGGGAACAACCAAAGTTTTTCTTTGACATTTTTTGTATACTAAGAGGAATAACTCAATGTCCTCACTCACTACTTTCATTCAGTATAGTATATTTCATCCATTATCTGCCAAAGAACGAAATAATGTTCTCTGTAATGTTTTTATACGACTGCAAAATTTTCTCTCATGTCAAAATATCTAAGTAATTGAAAATAAAAAGAAGGAAGATTTGCATTCATCACAGCTTTCATTGGTTGAACTGTGTACTTCAGTCCTCAGACAATTCAAAACATTTATTGCAAACCATCATATAAAATGTACAGGCCTAAGTCTTTCAAAGAAGGTTATAAATGATTTAGTCCAGTCAATTTGCATAAATTTGACCCTAACCCTGAAGTAATTTCAACAGAACATTTTTAAGTTAAGCATTATTTTACAAATATACACAGAAAAAGGTCCCATAAAATCTAACTTGAGGAAAACTAAAAAATCATGATTTAAAATTCCTATGGAGATTTGCATTGATTTGGGAGATAACTGTGCAAAAAGGCAGACATATCAATAAAAATTGCTACAAAATTATTAATTTACCGCTTCTATTGAACAGAATGTATTGATTCTTGATATTTTATTCGTCTTTAGAGTATAACAAACAACTCTAAAGGTGTGTTCATATCTTTTATCAAGCTACAACCTATTCATTAGTTGACCATTTATCAAATTTTCCAGCATGAAAGAATCTCAAATTGAATAACACTAATTAAGCATATATTCTTCTTTTTGTGGTTTAAAGTTTCTTCAAACAAGGTAGATGCTAAACAGTTTAGTATTGGCATTGGTGCAAATTAGTCCATATTTACTACAATTGTTAAATTTGGCTTGAAAAATATTGCCTTTTTTAAAGAGGGGGGTTCAGGCAATATTTTTCAAGCCAAATTTATCAATTGTAGTAAATATTTAATGTTTATTATTGTGTAATACCTGGATTCATTTATTAAATACCAGATATGAACATTCCAAAACTGATTATACTAGTAAGGGAGACAACT
This sequence comes from Mytilus galloprovincialis, assembly GCA_037788925.1. Lineage (NCBI taxonomy): Eukaryota > Metazoa > Mollusca > Bivalvia > Mytilida > Mytilidae > Mytilus > Mytilus galloprovincialis. The sequence continues at coordinate 91,563,634 of CM075336.1, read as the reverse complement.
ACATATGCACTTTCATATTCAGTCAACGTGCATCACTATGCATTATATATAAATTAAGCGGCGAAGAGGAATTATTTTGTTCAATACAATGACTGTATATATAAACTCATCATAGATACCAGGAATCAAATTTAATATTTACGCCAGACGCGCGGTGCGTCTACATAAGACTCAGCAATGACGCTCGAATCAAAAAATGTTAAAAATGCCCAAAAAAGTACGAAGTTGAATAGCATTGAGGACCAAAAATTCCTAAAAGTATTGCCAAATACAGCTAATGTAATCTATTCCTGAGGTAGAAAAGCCTATAAGTATTTCAAAAAATCTTATATTATAAGAAATATATGCAAACAACTGAATCAAAGGTGGAAATAAGCAAAGAATTACGGTCCATTAAAGATAATTATCTGTCTCTCGTGAAAATATGTTGTGATTGCATTGCGCATTTCAACTTTCTGTAAAATATAGATCTATAAAACCTAATGGCAGGTAGAAAGGCTTCTTGAAAACAATATTACATCATGGTTTTATAACATTTTGTTTCAAACGACAAATGAAGAATGTAAAGAAACTAGCACTCTATTTTTACATAGCTCCGCTATAGAGATGATGTCCTCGCTCTAAATGATCAAACGTTGAAGTACATGATGCACACAGCTATCATCAAATCAAAGGATAAAGGATACCACATATACAGTTAAATCGGCTGCATGTGTTGACTTACATCTAGAAACTGACAATAATGGTCTGTAGAAAAAAAAACTTTACGACAAAAGAGATGATTTCAGCTTCCAAATTGGGAACTTTCCATTTCTATGTAGCAACATTTCAGTAGCACCTGCATAAGTAGTATAAATCTCGAGGTTGATAACATATGCCAGGGCCTGTATTTTCCATCATGATTTTCCAAATTGTGAATTTCAATTTTTACTTGGCAATTTTTACTTGGCAACAGCGCCTGCATATGGAAAATATCTCCCATATGATAAGTTATTCCATTCGTTGCCTTTATAGTATGTTGCTGGTTGCAAGAAAGTTAAAATTACAAGGGTTTCTAGTGGTTATCCCATGGCCTTGGAAAGTTTCTTTTACCATGGACAATCATTTGTTCAGAATGACGCCTTGGTATCTTCCGTCTTTCTTTTTGTATCCGAACCAAATGCATGACTTTAATCTGATACGCTGTAGGAATGAACTTCGTATCAGTTTTTGCGTATACTTTGCTACAAATTGTCATATTTAGAAATTTTTAATCTAGTTACATATCTATAAATAAAATTAAGAATGGAAATGGGGAATATTTCATAGAGACAAAAACCCGACCAAATAGCAGATAACAGCCGAAGTCCACGAATGGGTCTTCAAAGCAGTGAGCAAATCCTGAACCCGTACGTGGGCATCAGCTTGCACCGAAATAAAAACAAGTGTACTATTTCAGTAAAAATTGACGTCGTACTAAATTCCAAAAAATACAAATCAACTGAAATTGAACAACATACAAGACTAACAAAGGTCAGATAGTTATCAAAGGCACCAGGATTATTATTGCATAGGCCAGACGCGCATTTCGTCTACTTAAGACTCATCAGTGACGCTCAGATCAAAAGGCTTCTGACTTGTAATAGACGCAAAAATACGGCGGGATTAAACATATTTTGTGCAATCTCAATCCCCCCGAAAACCTCTAGACAATATAGAATAAGGAAACTAGTAAGGAGTTAGAGTCATTCATAAAGATTTTTTTTTAATGTAACTGTAAGAATTCCTCGTAAATGTTCTATATTCTTTTACTTGTTTACTTAATTAATTGTTTTTAAAACCTTTTTTTGCAGTTACTGGACTGAAGTTTAACACTCAAGTGACAAGTCAATTTGCATGTCGATCAGCTGATAATCAGACTGTAGCTACAAAACCATCTGGACATATGTCATGTGGTTCGTCACGGAGGCAATTTAAGTATGAAGGTGTTTTTTCAAACACATCTTTTCTTCCGGAACAAGCAAGTTCCATTGAATTTTCAATCAAATTTCAGCAATTATCTTTGCAAGAGAAAGAGGTTGATGAATTACTTCTTTTTGAATTTGGATTGACAAATGACAGCATAAGCACCAAATTTTTATTCCCATCACTGTTTTCTGTGAGTGGTTTTTCTTGCCAGAACAGGTTCGGTGTTTGTCTTTCGATTGGAAATAAAGTTTTGAATGAAAGAAAAGACATATTCAAAAGTGAAACTAATTCACATTTTGCTGAAGGGCGATTTAAACTCAATTATCATCCTTCTACTTTAACACTTATCTTTCGAGCTATATTTCCCAAAAGTAAGAATACAATAGAGTTGCATAGAATCCAACCCTTTGAATTAACAGGTACATTATGGCCGGTTTTTGCAGCATATACAAAAACTTCTGTTTCGATAACCATAAAAACAAATCAAGTAGGATTTGATCGTTTCACACTGTATCCAAACTTATATATTTCTGGCGACAACAAAACCATTTCTACTAGACAGTTAAGTGGAACGTATCCAAGCGACTGTTTGGGAACTCCTTTAATATTTACACGTCCTAAAAATTTTGGAACCTCGAGTACTATCCAAGCAATGCTAAAAATTGATTTCATCGATTTAAACGGTGGTGACTTATTATTCAAATTTGGTATTGGGAAATATGAAGATGGCGAGTTTAAAAGAATTGTCCTTTTAGATTGTGTCAAGTGTGTATTGAGAAAAGGTTACTGTCTGTCAGTTGGTAATGATACACAATGGAGGATAGTAGGAAACCAACTCAGCTTGTTTTTACATTACCATAGAAATGGTAGTATTGAAATGTACATGGTTAACTATTTCTTTGGATACAACTATCGCATATTTCAATTTGAACCGTTTTATAATCAGCCTCCAAAATTTTATATTGAAAAAATGGAAGCAACAGATATGGTTATATCTTCAACTGAAGAATCAGATACGTTGGATATGGCAAAAACGATCATAGCACTGTTAGTTATAATTATACATAAACGTTGGTCATCTTGAGCCGGTAAGGTGTAAGTGAGAAAAGCAATGGAGTTAAAATGACCGATGATAATCTGTTTATCGCTATTTTATCTATGACGACGTTGTTAATTTCATTGACAACAGCAAATGTGCCCTTAGCTTCTAGCGATAATTTTTCATATCATTATACTGTGCTAAGATAGCAGTTTATCAGTCAGAAAGATCAAAGGAGAGAATTTACAGTTGACAAATAGCATAGTACTACATACTTTTCAATTAACATTTTAGAAATGAGCGAACCAAAATATAAATCGCGTCCTTCCTCTGATATAGACGCATTGCAATGGAAAAACATTTTGACTGTACTTTAAAAGATCTCGTCATTATGTTATTGTTCTGTTATTGTTCTGTTATATGTCATTATGTTATAGTTATATTATAAATTAGAAAATAATTTGAACAACAAACGACAAAATTATTTTAATCGCGTTGAGGTATTAACCATATGTGTATTCTTAAAAATTCGTAAGTATTTCTGGACAATTTTTAATCTCGGTCTATTTCTGAAATTAATTCTAAAATACTTTTGATTTTTTAATCCTGTATACCAACATTCCCCATGTCAAATTATAAAATTGTTTTTGTGAATAAATATTGAACGTAAACAATTTCTTCCTATATGACCTTTAAATTTTCTGACGTCAGACACGCGAAGCAATGCATTTGTTTTTAATTTGATAGATGCTTTTGTGCTTTTTGTAAGATTGTTTGTTTTCAATTGTAACACAGTGATGACTGATGTACCCATATTTTTTACTATTTTAATTAGTATGTCTGTTTTGTTCACATCGTTGTAAATATAACGGAATTTGATGAGACTCTCGTACAAGTGAGAGGTTCAGCGCTATAAATCCAGGTTCAATCTACCATTTTCTACATTTGAAAATGCCTGTTCCAAGTCAGAAATATGATAGTTGTTGTCAATTCGTTTGATGTTATTTGTCATATGATTTTGCCATGTGATTAGGGACTTTCCGATTGAATTTTCCTCTGAGTTCAGTATTTTTGTGATTTTACTTTTTTCATGTTTTAAAGTTTGACTTTTGTCTATTTCTCTCCCCCCTCCCCTATAGCGTTGTCAGTTTATTCTCGACTTGTAAGTTTGTATGTTCCTGTGGTCTCATTTGCCTGTCTTTAATATTTAAAGCATCCATTGATAGACTTAAAGGGATAAGGAACTTATCATATAATTTGCAAGTATATTTAGAATAGCAAAATAAAAGAATTACAGGAGTAAAATTTGGTGGACAAAGAAGCTGAAAAGTAATTAGTAGTTTACTGATGAGTCTTATAAAGACGAAACGCGCATCTGGCGTACTAAATTATAATACTGGTACCTTTGATAACTATTTACACGTATATGATAAACTTTTACGCAGATGGCAAATTTCACTTATTTTTTTAAAAGTTTAAAACAATCTTTTAAAATGTCCGTTTACAAGTCTTAAAATTATCATGAAACTAAGGTTCCAACTTCCCCATGCAGAGTTGTCTTAAGTAACTTGTGTCTGGTGTCTTAAGTTGTATTTAGATGTTACTTTTGTTCATATTGTGCTTCTCCAATGTCAGAACTATCGCTTTCAAATATTTCGCCTTGAGATTTGCTGATTAAATTATATATGCAATGCGCTCTTGACCCATAAAATTTACCGTAGTGTTATTTTCAATCCTTTTATTTACAAGTAAAGGTTGCGTATATTCACAGTTTTGAGTATGTTGACATTTAAAATTAATGTCAAATAATCAAAAGATATTATTTTTTGTAGATTGTATTTGGATAATAGTGGGAAATGTAGATGAAGATTATGATTTTTTTTACTGTTTACAAGAATTATTTTTGACATTTTTACCTTTATTTCGTTCACACATCGTTGTCAGTATAATGGAATTTATGCGACTGTCATACAAGTGAAGATTTAGTTGATTATTAAATAATTAGAAAAATGTCTGTACCAAGACAGGAACATGAGTTGTTATTCATTTGTTTGATGTGTTTGAGCCTTTGATTATGCCATTTGAGAACAGTCTTTTCGTTTTGAATTTTCCTCGGAGTTCGGTGTTTTTGTTATTTTACTAGGTTTTTTTTTTTTTTATCGAAACATCATTTGAAGCAATTTTTGTATTCTATTTTGTACTCTGTATAACAGAAATTATACTAAAAACTTAATAAATCGTTTAAAGAGGCATTAACTATGATATAGAGAATCATTAATTAAACTAAAAATAGCGATCAGTAGCCAGTTTGGTTTGGTTTTGTCAAAATAAATTAAAGCAGAAAACATCGTTAATGAAATATTCACTTGCCCATCAAGTCCATGCATCCTAAATTGTTTATTTTAGACTTTATTTGCTTGTAAGTGAAAAATTCGACCTCAGTTAAACAATTTTAATGTGAACTTCAATTACACCCCTTAGCTAGAAATAAGTTACGCATGAACTAGGCGTGTTAGCTTATTAAAAAGAAAAGATTGTAAACATTGGAAGTGAAACTAGGGCTTACTCTTAGGTTGACTAATGAGGTCTCTAACACAGGTAAAACGAGATTTTTTTGTAACTTAGATACACGTTTAAGTGTTATATACTTAGATATATATGTATTATATATGTGTCATTCAGTTTTATATGTTTTACGGAATTGTACAAGTGATGTCCGAAAACGCCTTTTTATTTACACTCTCTCTTTTATTAAATGTCGTCAACGTATTAAGACGTTTTTTATTGCTTGAGCTAGTCCCAACCCAAAACTTATAATTAAGACGAGGCGATATCGTGACATGGTGAAGTGACCCCCAACAGATTATTAGGAGACTTTTAACAATGTTATGAGAATATTTGCTGTTTTTAAAAGACAATTATATATTTTTGAAAATGTGTCTCCCGTTGATAATTGGACCAAAGGCTAAGACCAATTTGGATTCTCAATCTCTGTCGCAAATTTAAACATTTTTATTTCTTTATTCAGTGGATTTTTTTTTAAATTATTAAAACATCATCTTCATTTTTTAATTAGCATTAAAGATTTACACTATTCAGATTTATACAGCTGAAACCAAACTCTTCAAAATATTTAATGGACCCTGTTCTTACGAAACTCCTCGACATTGAATTGCAAGACCATAAATCTCTGGATGTGGATTATCCCGATAGTATGCCTGTAAAAAATAACTCAAACATCATTTATTACAATTTATTGGATCACGTTTCTGTCGCCGAAAACACAGCAACTCTAACAATGTTTTACTTCTTCAAAATAACAAAGCTCTGTCTCGCCCGAAGCGCACTGAGACATTACCTGCTAGCGTCCACAATAATTACTCGTTAGATTTATCTCATGAGTACGTATGCAATACAACTGTATATAAATATATTGACAAGTTATCATTTGTCTGTGAGATTTATCTCATGACTATTCAATAAGGCAGCTATGTACAACATAAAATTGTGTCTCAAATTTTTCCTATTGTATTTCATTCTCTCATAAATCTTCAATGAAGTTTGTAACATCAATTCATAAGAGATCACTAAATTCAATTGGGTATAAAATAAGTTCTATTGATGTTTTTTTGGAAATCTGAGATACAGTTTTGGAGGTCAAGCTGTGTTGTACAAGAATCTATAAAATATTTTGGGATGCTATGAAAACATGAACAATTCAATTAATCAGGGATTTAGTCAATACACACCCATTCAATCAAGTACACCAAATTTCCAGTACCATGGCCAGCCCTATCAGTTTCAACAATACCCTAGTCCACCACCGCCACCCCCACCCCTGCCGCCTCATCTAGCAACAAACGGAATTGAGATGATACTAAATGAACTATGTAAAAAAGTTGATTCGATGGAAACAAAACTCAACAAGCTAGACTCTATTGAAGAGCGATTAAACAAATACGAATCGAAATTTAGTGCAGTTGATGTTGATATGAAATCATGCAAAGACAGAATAAGCACGCTTGAACATAGTGCCCAATTTATGTCCGATATAAAGGATGAACACCAAGCTATTAAAAAGAAACTTGAAAAAGTGTCTGAAAGCATAGAAACCTCAAAAACAGTAAACTTAAATGTGAAAAATAGACTTGTCGACGTTGAAAAACAAAACTTTAGCAATAATCTTTTGTTCTTTGCTATCGATGAACAAATTGAAGATACTGAAATGGCTACCGGAATAAACGGGGCACAGGGTGATCCCGAGGAGGCGAATGCGGCGGAAAAAAAAGTACCGGAAAATTGCATAAACATTATTACAGATTTTCTCGAGCAAAGGTTGAACATTAAAGACGCTAAAACGCGCATAAAACTCGAAAAAGCCTATAGACTTGGTAGGAAAAAGACGAATGCCGAAAAACCGAGACCAATAGTGGTAAAATTCGCTGAATTCGATGATCGGGAAATGGTACGAAAAGCTTCGGGTCGCTTAAGACAAACAAGTTTTAGAATTAGTCCTCAGTACCCGACAGAGGTGTTACTAAAACGAAAAAAATTAATACCGGTTATGAAGGAAAAACGTAAAGAAAGTAAAGAGGCATATTTAGTAGGAGATAAATTGTTCGTTGAAGGAAAGTTGTGGCAGGAATAGGAGTTTGCGGAGAATGGCTGTACTACTGTTGAGAGTGATAAGTGTAATAAATGTTCATTAAATGTGTGCTCATGGAATATCTCTAAAGGTCTGTTGCGGAAACTAAAAGACAAAGAATTTTTAATGGAAATAACAAGTTGTGATATCGTATGCTTAAATGAGTGCTGGGTCAAATGCCCGACGGAATTCGAATTAAATGGTTATGATAAAAAGTTTGTTTATAGGGAAAAGTGCAACGGAGGAGGAGTAATTGTGTTCTATAGAAAGTGGTTAAATCCGTATATTGAAGTTTTGAATTGTTGTGCTAATAGTATGATATGGTTAAAAATAAGCAATGTTATTATGTTTGATAGTAAAGATTTGTATCTTTGTGCTATATATATGCCCCCTGATAATAATGTGTTTTACCGAAAGTATGACTTAGATGTCTTTGAAGTTTTGCAGGAACAAATAGAACATTACAGTATATTAGGTAACATTGCAGTGATTGGTGATCTCAACGGAAGAATAGGTTTAGAAAATGACTTCATAACGCAAGACAATTTAAATGTATTTAATTGCAATGAAACTGATTTACTTAATTATGAACCTGATCTACCAAGTAAAAGAACAACAGAGGACAGAAAGCCGGCTAATTCGTTTGGTCGTAAAATTTTGAACTTATGTAAATCTTCTGGTATAAGAATGTGTAATGGTCGTTTTGGGAAAAAAAGTGAAACTTTTACATTTCAAAATAAGAATGGATGTAGCATAATTGATTATTTGCTTTTGTCTTGTGATTCATTTTCTATTGTTAATGATTTTGTCATTGGTGATTTTACTACTTTTTCATGTCATGCACCGTTAAAAGTTGTATTTAAACTTAAAGGATTAACTTTAAATGAAATATGTACTTGTAAAACTGTAAAATATGATTGTTATAAATGGAATGAAGGGTTTAAAGATGACGTTAAAAGGGACCTTGCGGCGAATTCCGATAAAGTTAATGAACTGATGAATAGTTTATCCGACGAGCCAAGGAATATCGACGAAATTGTGAACAATATTAATTCGTGTCTCTCCGATATTGTCAATAAATTGTAACAGCCCAAAGCGAACTTATAATCCTATACATAAAAGGCAAGATAAACCGTGGATAAACGATGATTGCAAACAATTGTATATAGAATATAGACGCTCGTTGACACAATTTAACCAAAATAAGTGTGAAGAAAATAGACTAATTTTAAATCTTGCTAAACAAAGATTTAAACGAACTGAGAATAGTTTAAAAAGACGATACAAAAAACAGAGAGGAAACATGTTGAGTTCTATGAGAAAAACAAATCCTAAGTACTTTTATCGAAAATTCAGGAAACGAAAAAAGGCCATACAAAGCAACTTAAAATTAAACGATTTTGTTACGCATTTTAAAAACTTTTTCTAAAGAAGAATTCGACGGCGGACCGGAAGTAGAAGTCAACAATGAAGTTATTTATGAAGAATTGGACCGACCTTTTACGGAGCAAGAAATTGATGTTTGTGTGAAAAAATTGAAAACTGAAAAAGCAACAGGCTACGACAATCTATTAAATGAATTTTTGAAGGAGTGTAAATTAGCCCTACTGCCACTGTTATGTAAACTTTTTAACGTAATACTTATTACCGGTTGGTTTCCTGAAATATGGATCAAGAGTGTTTTAGTTCCGCTATTTAAAAAAGGTCAAGTTGATGATACAGGAAATTACAGAGGAATTTCGCTTGTGTCTCATGTTGGGAAATTGTTTACTTCTGTCATTAATACAAGACTATTAAAGTGGTGCAAAGAATACAGCATATTGACTGATGCGCAGTTTGGATTTGTCCCCGGATATGGTACACACGACGCGATTTTTGCCCTTCATTCTATTGTATCAAAAAGTTTACGTAAAGGAAAACGTCTCTATTGTTGTTTTATTGATTTTGTCAAAGCTTTTGACAGTGTGTCACATTATGTTTTATGGCAAAAAATGTTAAAGTGCGGTATTAGTGGAAATTTACTGAATCTTATTAAATCAATGTATTCTAAGTTAAAAACTTGTGTTAAATTAGATGGGGAATTTTCAGATTTCTTTCATTGTAATGTTGGCCTAATGCAAGGCGAATCATTATCACCATTTTTATATGCAGTTTATGTAAATGACATAGAAATTGAGTTAATTAAACAAGGAATAGAACCATATGAAGTAAAATTGTTAAATCTCTATCTTTTTATGTATGCTGATGATACAGTTCTCTTCAGCGAAAGTATTTCTGAATTACAAAAAATGATTGTCACTGTATATGATAGTTCATACAAGAATGGTCTTGACATTAATTTAAGAAAAACCAAAATAGTTGTTTTTCGTAACAAAGGTGTACTGAAAGAGAACGAAAAATGGTATTTGAATGGTAAAATGATAGAAATGTGCGATCAGTTTGTATATCTTTGTTTGTTATTAAACTATAACGGTACTTTTACTGTAACACAGAAAACACTATCTGAACAGGGTAGAAAGGCTACATTTGTTTATTGAGTAAGATTTATGATGATTGTTATAACACTGAGACTTTGATATCCTTATTTGATACATATGTAACAAGTATTGTGAATTATGGTTGTGAAATATGGGGTTTCCATAAGGGAGCTGATATAGAAACGCTTCACTTGTACTATTTAAAAAGAATTTTGAAAGTTAGAAAAACGACTGTAAACCATATGGTGTATTTTGAACTTGGGCGTTTACCATTGTATGTAAATAGATATGTAAGAATGGTATGTTACTGGTTGAAGTTATTAGAATCTAATAATTGTATATTGAATAGTATTTATGAAGACATGTACGAATCTAGTTTTGTTAAACCGAATGATAAACTCAATTGGAGTTGTAAAATAAGAGACATACTAAACAGATATGGATTTAATGATATATGGTTAGCACAAAGTGTTGGAAATAGTCAATTATTTTTGCATGAATTTAAAAAAAGAATTGTTGATAATTATATAGCTGAAGGCTTGTCATTTTTTGAAAATACTTCAAAATGTAATTTATATCAATATATACATGATGGACATACTTTGCAATTTTATTTGAATCGACCATTGAACAGTTTATACCAGTCATATGTAACTAAATATAGAATCAATTCACATTCACTTAATGTAGAAACTGGAAGATACTTTAATATTTCCAGAAATGAGCGTGTTTGTAATATGTGCAATAAGAAAGTAATCGAAGACGAATATCATTTTATATTAGAGTGTGATAAATATGTAAATGTCAGAAGTAAATATATTAAGATATATTATTATAGAAACCCATCTACTTTCAAATTAGTTCAATTACTATCTGTAAGAAATATTAAAGAATTAAATAATCTGGGTAAATACCTGTATGAAGCAGAGAAAATTCGTAACACTTGATTTTTGTTATGTACCTTTATTACAAATGTAAATTGTATGCCAAACTCCGCTATATATTAATGCTGTATATGTTTATGTAAACTGTATTAAATTTGTGTATGTATTTAATCCTATGAGCTGTATATTTGCTTACGGAATAAAGAATTATTATTATGAAGAACAAAAAAGCTAAATTCATTCAAGTATGGATATCACAATATAGCACCTAATTACATAACAATTAATTATGTAATAATTATGTCATAATGAAATTATCACAATTTGAAAGATTAATCTTTCTTCTTCTTTTGGTACCTCATTTATAAAATATAAAGAAGGATGAAATGAATTACATCAGTTTAAAGTTGTCTGATTGGGAGTAAAAAAAAATGTGTATTGTGCTATCTTAAGTATAGGATAAAGTGTATTTATAAAAAGAAAATTGCAAAATCCTATATTTAAAACAAAAATTGATTTATAGCTGTGAGCCTCCTTAAATCGCAAAAATTAATCATGCATTTTAGTCCATTATTCATAAATCGCAATAATAAATGCACGCAATAATTTCTGAATTTACAGTATATATAAACTCTGTTTTATTTGTTCAAGATAATTAAGTAATCATTAAATAATTTCGGGTACAGGACGTTTGCGCTTTTTTACATGTAAAACGATAAGACATTTGCGCTTTAAATTTTGAATCACCTGTATTAAATTAACCGGACATTTGCGCTTTTTACCTATAGTCGTCAACCTGTAATTTTAATGAGAAGTAATATTACGTAGATAAATTTAACTTATATTTGTCATTATCATTATTATTGCAGAATCTTCCCATGCCCACTTTAATAAACAGTTCTTCTCATTCATTCTGCTAAACAAAATTCTTTTTGAAGATTATCAGTCGGTGAGTTAAATAACGATTTGTTATATTGATAAACAGGCACCCCTGAATTGAGAAACATGATTATGTATTTGAAATATGGGCGAAATACCAGTCAGAACAGATAACAAGAGCTTTTTTTCAGTCCTTTGGCCTTCAGATATCAAGCAAAAACTGACCTGTGATGACTGTACGTGTTTTCATGTCTTTAGAATGTTTTCTTTTACTAGTTTTAGCTGTATATAAACTTTTTAACATATATCAATGTGCTGAGAAATGTTCTATTCAATGCTTTTTAAACTTTTAACTCTGTCAGGTCAAACCTGTCGGCCCCAAGCCCGGATAAAAGAGGAGGATAGTCATAAAACCCAAATATTGCAAAAGCGCAAATGTCCTATAATTTGAAGCGCAAGTGTCCAACAAAAAGCCCAAATGTCCTATGAAAAAGTACGAACGTCCCGGACCGATAAATTCATACATGTATCAATAAGCAATAAAAAGATCGTTTAATAAAAATGTCATATAAATAAAAGAAATTACAATTTGTTTTGTTTACATTATTTTAAACTCTTTGATGCACCAGATGCTCTTTCGGCTGAAATATCATTTGAAGACTACTTAAAGATTGCACTGTTTTTAATCAAGCCTACTAAATGTAAGATTGTTTTGTCTCCCTTCCATAATAAAATGTTGAAATCTTCACAAACTAATTCCTAAACTAAACGAAACTAACCTTGGTAAAAGTTGAAGTTCAGTTGGAATTTAACGTAGTCATCTTTAGTTGTAGGGATCAGATGAGATGTTCGTGCGCATGTATAGCTTCAGTCTTCAAAGTCGAAGGGTTTGTGCATACACAAGTACTAAGTACAACATCACAAAAAGGAGGAGGGATATCGGGAGGGCATCTGATCCCTACAACTAAAGATGACAACGTTAAATTCCAACTGAACTTCAACTTTTACCAAGGTAAGTCTCGTTTAGTTTAGGAATTTAACTACGTCATCCCGTTTCCGGGACCAGATAAGACTTCAAAGAGCACAAGCCCTGAGATAAGTCAAAAAGTTATATTTATAAAACCTCCAAAAATATATATATATCCCTCCTATATATATACAAAGTTCATTTTTCAAATTTTTTAAAAATTGGAGAGATACATTGATCTGTATCAAAATTAACTTCCACTATTACACCCATTTTTTTCAAATTTTCTATCTCATCATTTATATTTTTTTCTTGGCCTTTATCATAAATTGATTGATATGGTGCGAGACTTTGAGTGGGTATTGAATTATCAATAAATTCAAGATGACAGTGTTCAACTGTATCTAAAATAAATTTATCCGAAGTAATTTTTTGCCAGTTTTCACCATATTTTTTCAATCTACCTGCTGTAAAAGTTTTGATTACTGAGACACCTACTAAACTTACCTGTTTAGCATAATTTATTTGGAAACATGGAACTCCTTTCAGGTTTTTTGAACCATCTTGATCATTTTGATACTGGCCTCTACTACCGTAAACACGGCTACGACCACCTAAGTATTCACCGCGACGAAGGCCTGCACGGCCTCGACCCAAAACCTCGTCCTCTACAAAAACTACCTCCTTGAGAAAAAACATTTCCTCTACCTCTTGCATTATTGTCATTATTTAAATTACGACCAAGTCTGTTCATATCTTGAATTTCTTTTGATGGACATTATCACCATAAAGCATGTATGTGAAAGGAATTGAGGGTGAACTCAAGTGATGATATTCAGGACTTATATCAAATCTTTGATATTCCTTTCTCTTTACATTCGTCATCTGGTTATATTGTGACAGTAACGCTAATGAATCAATCCCCAAATCTATGCAAGACTGCATTGCTTGTTGACAATCGTCACCAAGTCATGTTTTAGCTTACACAACGTGTTCAACAATTTTGTAATGTTACAAGATGCTTTTACAACAGTTGTTTTGTGCTGTTGTATAACTGAGTCAAAGGACCTAGTTTGAGGAGAGAGTAAATCCCAAATAAGCTGATCAACTCTAGTTCTTGTAAGAGAAACACAATTCTCTGGTCTAGCCACTGTATTCGTCAGTTCATTGTATTTTTCATCAGAAATTCCATCACGGAAAAATTCATTAACAGTCTCAGCTAATGTGTCATCTACACCCATACATGTCAACCTCTGACAATGGAAAATCATGTCATGACATGACATGACATGTCAAAAAGCGTGTGAAAACGCGTGACATAGATGCGGACTTTTTTATAAGAATGTGGTAATGTTCATAATTTCACATACAAATTTGTTAATATACAAAAAAACAATATATATACTACTGTGAACTTTTATTGTATTAAACAGTGGTCTGTTATGTTGTTTTTAAAGCACCACCACTAGGCACATATTCAAAACAACTGCCAGTTTCAAGTTTAGTTACATTTATTAGATAACAGCATACAACAATGTACAATATAAATGTAACATAGTCAAGTTCTGATCAGAATTCAGTGTCAATATTTCTTTATAATTGAAAATGCTCTCCCACAGTAGGAATTGATATTTGACAGAATGTCATTATGTTGTTTTTTTGGCATTGTAAAATGTCATCCATTATCTCTGCCATTGCTCCCATTGCTATTGCCTGGTCAAAACTGGGTAGTTCATCAGAAGATAGCTGGTACTATGAGAGCTGATCCAACAGTTCTGTGATATTTTCATCTGTAGAATCTGTTGGCTATATTTGAAACTGAAATTAAAAAGAAAAAATGTTTTATAAATTTGATTTCGATTAAATAAACATGTTAAATGATTATTCAAATAGCTACATTGTATTTCTCCTCTCACATGTATTGTTTTTGATCATTGCAACAAAGAATGCACAATACGTTACTTGTCACTCGATCATTAAAACTGAACTCCAAAAATATAATTTATAAACATTGAATCTTGGTATGTACACATCGTTTTGAATTAACAATCGGCGCTTTAGACGACGGTACAGGCCTGAAAGCGACATCTTTCTGTGCACATTTTCCCTATAAAGTGAATTTGAAAGAAAGTAACAAAATATTTAAAACTAATCACAAACTACTTACCTTTTACTGTTGGTTCATATAGAAAAATAAACAATATGTCAGCCAAATACTTCGAAATTTTCGGTATTTATCGCCGAATAAGGAAAAAACCCGAGAATAGCGATATCACTAACGACCACAAAGTGAAAAGAACGAAAATGCGTGTAATTGCGTGTAAAGTGTCGAGAAGCGTGTACACGCCATGTGACAAAATCCTCGCGTGTAAACCGTTGAAAAAGCGTGTATCACACGCGAATATCATGTCACTTGACATGTATGTCTACACCTATATCTACATTATCTGTAGACCTATAAACTTGTGCAGCAGCTTTAAAAACAGTCACCCTCTTTGTCAACAGTTTTTTTTTTTTTTAGCTGGAGGTTCTGCAACCTCCACATGATCATTAGTGTCATGATTATTATTTTCATCATAAACTTATGGGTCTGCACCCTGGCTTTCATCATAAACCTCAGGCTCAGCAAAATACAACTAGTCTACATAGACTTGGGACACGAAATCAGTTTTTTGTGAACTCTGTTCTTCTTGTATATTTTTCAAAACTAAAAAACATCAGCTAAAGTGGGCTCTTTGATAGCTTCGCTAGTGTTTGGACTAAGATCCTTTGGTAGTGAAGTAGCAGTTCTGGCCTCGTCAAAGCTGACAATCTTTGCCCCACTATTACTACTATCATCATTCTTTGAACGAGAATCATCATAAGATGCTTTTCTTTTTCTAGGGTTAGGGTTTTTACCTTTAGCCTCATTTTAAGCACTTAAACCCTTCTTCTGTGTCAGTTTTAGAAAGCATGGCATCCGCCATTGTTACAAAAATATCAACTGCCATAAATCGGTCTAATTATCGTAAATTTTACAACATAGAAAAATAAATAAAACTTAATTAAACAATAAACCCCTCCAGTTTATTTACTTGATTAAACAAAATATAATGATAACTACCTCGTAGTTATAGTTATAAAAAATTTCATTTATAGAAGCTACAATATTACAGACAATCGTCTGTCTTCTATGAAATAAAGCTACGAACTGAAGCTACACATGCGCACGAACATCTCATCTGGTCCCGGAAACAGGATGACGTAGTTTAATTGTGTATTAAATATAGTTATAACCAAACCTCTCAATACTGATACACAAAGTCATCCTTTTTTTCAAACTGTTGATGTCGTCTTCACACTTAATCTGTTGGACGAGTCCTGAATGAAATTTTAATTTGGGAAAAAACAAAGTTGACTAATTAGCTGTAATTGTATTTGACTAGGTTTCAGCAACTGACGTCTCTTGAAATTTAATTCTTTTTGTCATGTTGCGCCTTATATGGTACTATATTGTATAAGTCTTGCTAACTACTGATTGCTGCACATGCACCATATGCATATTATTTTATTTGCATCTCCTTATTCTAAATTGACATGTAATAAAACAAGATACCCTAAAATTATGATTTGATTTGATTTCCTGTGATATAACACCACTTTTGGGTTATTTTGTGGCAGCCAGTTTTTATTGGTGGAGGGAGCCTAAGAAAACCACCTATAACATGTATAAGAAATCAAACAATCTTTATCAATTAAGATTGGAGTTCAGTGAATCTCAAAAACAGGGTTCAACCTTAAGACATCAGTGTTGACTGCTCCCCCTCTGCCAATAATAAGAAGCAAAGGTTACAGGTTACAATTAAAGAAAACACTAAAAAATACAGAGAGACAGTGATAAGATTTAATGATGATTATTTACATATGATATACATGTAATGATAAATAATGTTAAGTACAAAATGAAGGACAAACTCTGCCATGAAGAACTATAGTATGACAAAATGATGACTAAATATATTTAATGAATACAGTTCACATTTGTCAATATGATAAGAACAAAATCTATGGTTTAAACATCTTTCAGGGTTTCATCCTTATTGAAATTGAAATTATTCAACTTCTCAAGTATTTCTTAGTTGCAAATAGTCACCCTTAAACAAATCTTCATATTACACATAAAATGTTCTTCTCATCTTGAAACACTCATGTCCAACAAAAAAGCCTTAACTTAATTAAAGAGTTCATTTTCATATTCTTATCTTATATTCATATAAAATATAAATCATACAGTAATACAGGTATTTAAAATACACAATCAAGTTCACATTGTACATTAAAAAAAAAATCACTAAGTCTGTTCGTAAAATACTGTAAAGTCTTTACATTTTAAATAAACATGTTCTTTTTGCCAAAGACGCTATTTTTGTTCATACTACAATCTTTAAAACAATTAGTACTTTTGGCTTGTTGACAGATGTCAAATAAAAAAACATTCAATAAAATGCCGACGAGAATCACAACAGTTAGAATTAAATCAACATCACAGATTGATGATAAAGTCTATTTATGTTCATTTCTTCTTCTTTTGTTTACTTCTGTCTATGGATGTGTCAGCTTTCCTTTTGCCACTCTGTAATTAATTCAATAAATGTCAAAATCATTATAAGAATAAAATGTACAGAACATTTTGAATTTCAGAGATCAATGCTAAAAAAAATTCTGTAAACCAACTTATTTTCACGGATATCTGATTTCTTCTTTAGCCTTTTCAAGTGCACTTCCCAGTGATTTAATTGCGGTATTTTCACATTTACTTGAGGTAATTAAATAAGAAAGGTCCAAGGTTCAAATATTCACATTATTTTTCTACTTGCAAAAATTGTGAAAAATTAAATTGCATGAGAAAATAAGTTCATTTACAGTACATGAGTGAGTAACATGTTTTTATTTATATTTTGATTCCAGCTTGTATAACAAATACACCAATCAATTAAATCTGTTCTTTTGTGTCGATTTTATCAAATTCAGGGATTTCCTATAATGAATCAATATGCCATCTCTTTAAAATATGAAGAGGAAACAAATTTAAAAATAAACCATTCATTTATGGATGATTTTACTGTAACATTTGTTAAATAAGAAAATGCCTGTACCAAGTCAGGAATATGACAGTTAGTTTAATGTGTTTGAGCTTTTGATTTTGCCATTTGTTTTGGGACTTTCCATATGAATTTCCTGGGAGTTCAGCATTTTTGTTATTTTATTTTTTCATGGGCAGAGTGATTGCTGATTCCCTTCAATAGTTTTGTCACTAATGAAAATGAGTCTTAAACTTCGCTCATCAAAAACTGCTATTGCTAGAAAATATTGAGAACTTGCACTAATGACTTGACCAAGAACACATCCATATTTTTTTTTACAATTTACCAACCTTTGGTGTTCCAGATCTTGGTGTCTTCTTCTTCCTCTCTGCTTTTTCTTTTTCCTCAAGTTCCATGTTTTCTCTCTCTATCAATGTGATCAGAGTGTTGCATCTTCTTTGTAATTCCTACAACATTTCAGGTAATGATAAGTCTCGAAATGAAATATTTAATAGCTCAAAATTATAACTTTACTTCTAAGTAAAATATTATCCTCACTTTTGCAAGACTGAAAATATTTTTGACACAACACCTACTGTTTATCTTTATGAATTCAAAGACTTTTCATTGGTAACTGGGATCCACACAAATGTTGATGGCACCATGTAAAAAAGATTGTTGGTTTATACTTTTCCCGCCAGATCTATTTTTTTATGGTTGGTGTGCTTAAACAAGGTTAACAAAAATGCTAAACCTTCTCCCTCTGTATACAGTTTACATAAAATATGAGTTAACCATACAAAATGAAAACTACTGACAAATTTTCTGGACTTCAGACAGACACACATGCACTTGTAGCATGCTCCAACTAGATTTTTGAGCTGTTACTCAGACCTCTTCCCTTTTAAACAGCAAACTTGAAATCAGTGCATTCTATATAAACTCACCATAGCCGTTCTAGACTTGATAAACCAATCAAATCTGAACTGTGGAGCTTGTCTGACAGCTGTCCGTAACTCATCGTACACATTTTCTTTATCAAATCCTAACTTGTGTAACATACATATAAGGAATCGGTCTTCCTCTTCTGTGTAATTTTTGCCTTTGTTTGTACCATACTGTATTCTGAGTTGATGGAATGGTGCTCTGTATCTGGCTAACTGTAATTAGAAGTGTTCATTGTGAGATGCATTTACTTTGTTACTTTTAAAAGAGTTAGAAATATTGGTAAATGGGGTTTAGATGTTGATTTAATCATCAATGTATTGTACACTGCTACTTTAGCATAGGTACTATTTCTGTACTAAAATTCTGTAGTACTGGAAATTTACTTAAAATATTTAGTACACTTTCTTTACTTTAAAATTATTGCAATATTTAGGTTTCTGTATTAACAGAAATAATACCATCAGTGATCACAATATTCCATGTTATAAAATTACAGAAATAGTACCTATGCAAAAGTAGCAGTGTAGTAAGTATGGATCTAACATTTTTAAATGCAAATGTTCGGTTAAAGTTCAAGTTAGACTATCACAATGTGGTATGTGTTTTTTTCTTTGTCGTTTCTACAAATTTCCATACTTTGGAAAACAGCTTTTGTACAAAACTCAGCTTTCATTTCCCACCCCCCTCAAAATAATTGTAAGTACCGGTATTTGACTACAATTTTGATAATGTTTTTTTTGCACTCTTTGTATAACCTGTAACATTGCTTTTTCCATCAGAATTTTTTTCAAAATTAAATTCATTTTTATATCTGACCGCCATTTTGTTTATAGTCTCAAAACACCGTACAGACACAGCCTCATCCTGGTTAACATTCACATAATTACCTTACAATCCAATGCTCGTTTTATACTGATACGTCTCTGTATTTTAGATTCCCCTCTTTCTATCTGTGCCATAATTTTCTCAATATCTTGTAACTCGTTACATCTTTCCCAGAACACTCGGGCATACTCCATTACCTAAAAGTGAGAATAGAATGTGTTAGTCTTACAAAGGCAGCCTACAATCTTGTATCATTATACCTACAAATAAGCTGGGTCAGAAAGAATACAACAGTATGCAAATGAAATCTCTACGGAAATATTATAACGGTTTGAAAATTGAGCTATTTTTAGAAACCTACAAAACTGACCATAATCAATTTCTCATTTCTTATATGAATGTTCTGTAATCAAACAATGTCTTATACATGTACATGTAGACATACACTTGGGTAAGACTGATTTCCATCCAAAGAAGTTCAAATGTTGAAGTTCATGTATTGGTATGTAGGTGCATATCTTCCAGTTGGAAAAAGCCATATAATAAGGTAAGTGTGACCTGGATAGCAAACAAAAGTGATCCTCATATGTGGCTTCAACAATTTATGGCTATACAATGTTGCAACAAGTAGAATTAGAACAGCTGCTCACTAATTATAAACCCCATATAAGGTATCAGCTAGCAGAATGCAATTTTTTATTGTTGGGATATTCATGCAGTCACATTTTCTTATTAATCATGTTAATAAAAACCTTGGAATAATTTGTGAATTTCAGGTATTTATTTGATCATACATCTTAAAATTCAGGAACAAAGAAGGTTAATAATCAAGCCCTGTAAATTCTTGGTTGAAAAATTAAAGATCCTACCTCTTCAGCAGTCTTTCCTTCCACATCTCTTGATATACTGTCTAAGTCATCTCTTCCATACTTTTCATTGGCCTTGATAAATTGGTTAAAGTCTCTCTTACTCCAATTAGTAAAACCCTACAGAAACATTGCACTTTGTATTCAGATTAATGTCTTAAAAAACTTCATCCATACAAATTTTATAAATGTATGCTAAAGAATGTTGTTTTCATTTCAATTGTAAAATTTGACTTCAGTATATCTTTCTGAGGAAAATATCTCTCATTTTCTCCTGAAGTGTCCACTATTATCAAATACTAGAATTACATACTTTGAACCAATCAAGGCCTATGTTACTCAATATACAACAGCTGAAGTCTGGCAGTGTCTTTCAATCCAAATCAAACATTATCAGGTTAATTATAAACTGCAGGCATTTTTCACAAACACAAAAAAGACGGCAAGATAATGAACACGATAGAAGCCAAAACTAGGGAGATGTATATTCTGTATAAGTTGTGTTTTAATGTTTATAAATGACACTCGGATTTTATGTGTAGATAGAAGAGTTTTACTGTGTATTTTAACAGTTGGACTTTTAAAATATATCCAGCATATATTTTAATATGTAAATAGTTCTTTTACTTGGAGATAATCCTGGGTGTTCCTTACAAAGGAAGCTTATACAGAGAGAAGAGGCAGTTCCATTAAAATGCATGTGAAAAGGTAGGAAGGCAGTTTAAATTATGGAATGTGGATCATGGGTCTATTTTTTTTTTAGTATGAGTCTTTTACCATTATGCAAAATTATCAAAAAAGGTTCTTGGTTGTAGTGATATTTCTTTTCCTACCCTCCCACATACATATTAATGGAATAGCCCTTACTGTTTTCTATCACTTCATTTGAATATATTACATATGATTATTTCTCATTCATATTGTACACTTTACTAATGTTAGTAAGAATATATTTAGAATGCTGCATATAGTTTAAAACACAATGATTAGAAAGTCAATGAGCTTCCCATAAAAGAATTTACAGTTTTGCATACAAAAGATTTTTTTACATATTTGGCCTAAAATAAAATATTGTTTGTTTCCCCAATCCCGACCGACCCTGCAAAAAACTGTGCTACACATAAAATTTTATTGTCAAAACTAAGTAGAAAATGATTTTCAGGCTTGCTGCATCGTTCCATATTGTTCAAGCTTTTTGGAAAAAAATAAAATTATTTCCCTACCTACCTACCCACACCTTGCTTGGCAGGGTCGGGATTAGGGAAACAAACAAAATATTAATTTAGGCATATTTCATCTTTCATCATATAAAATGATCAAACCTGTTGTAATAAATCTTCTTTTTCAGCAGTCTCTTCCTCCGTCAGGACATCAGAATTGTCTATCTTACCCTGTTCTTCTTTCCTTACTCTCTCTGCATCAGAGCCCAAATCTGGATTCTTTGGGACCTGTTCAAAAATATTTATAATGAATAAGCTTTCTGTGAACTCTTTTGTTAAAGGTATAAGGAAACATATATGCTGAATGAAGGACTAAATTATTTGAAATCCATCCTTAAAGTGAGGACTACAAAATCGTGTTTCAATGTTAAGACTATTTTGAAAATTTGCTAAAAAATTCAAAGAAAAACATGGAAATATTGTTTTTTCATCCCTCAAAAATTAGGTTGACTATTGCATTTATACTTAATTTAATAGTCTCAAAGATATGTCACATTCATATTCAGGGCAGTAGCAATTTACTGTCATATAGATAAACCCTATTGTGAAATGGACATTTATGCAGGGTAACTTTTTTTTATATAAAACTTTGCTCAAACATCTGCAGTTGAGACAAGTAACTCAACCAAGACCCATTATTCTGAGGCCAAAAACTGCATATAATTGTTTCCTTTCTAAGTATATATTTATTCTTGTCATCAAGGTATTTACCCTATAACTGATTGATTTTCTGAAAAAGTATATTTCTTGATCCAACAGTTCAAACAATCTAGGAGGGAAGAACTGGAAGTCCTGCACATTTGGTTGTTTTGGTGGTCTAGGAGCCTGAAAAATAAACATATTATATAAAACTTAAGTCGGCTCATTAATCATCAATCCTGTTGTAATTAAAAGCTCTAGCATATTCAAAATAACTATCTCCACAACAAGTGCTGGTAACTTATACACAAATGATAATATCACTAAAAAACATTTGTTTAGTAGAAACTGTTATTTAAAATATTTTTGATGTGTATTTTCAATGTTGTAATAGTATATACTCCAAATCTCCTTTTATTTAATACATAGTTCAACCTTGGCTTTATTGTTTTTTTTTGTTTTTAAGATATAAGTGGTAGGAAGTTGTGAAGATAATGCCATTCATATCAATGTGGGAGGGGAAGAGAAGTATTTTAATTTTTAAAAGGGATAATTGGCCTCATATGGCTACAAGTTCAACAAAGTCAGTTGTTAAGAAACCGGAACCACACATATATTTTCATTTTGCCTAATAAACATGTGTAATATTTCATCAGTTAATAAGGCAAATTGAGAATGGAAATGGAATCTAGTACTGTAAATTAAAAAAAATTTGCGTGCATTTATTATTGCGATTTTGTCATTTTAGACTTATATGAGATTTTTTAGTTTGCGATATTAAGAAAAATCCTGTTTAATTCATGTGATAAATTTCGAATTGCGAGTTTACATTATTGCAATTATAACCCTGTCGCATTTTTAGCAATAATAAAAACATCGCAATAACTTCTGAATTTACAGTACCAAAAACCTTTAAATTGATACCAGATAGAAAGGATGAACCAACTTAACAACAGACACACAGACCAGAAAACATAAAAGCCCTACCACTTTAGTAATGATATCAATCTAACATCTCTAAATTCAACTAACCTTTGGTGCTTTAGGTTCACTGACACGTAGAGCCTCCCTAAAATAGGCATCCACAGCATAGTTGGCTTTCCTCTCACGTTTGGGTGGCTCGATCCACATCCCCATGCCACCTTTACCGTGTTTGTCTCGATAATCTTCACCTTCGAACTGGTACACACTGTTATCTCCTGTGTCTAGAGTAAACCCACGTAAACTGCTCTCACCAAGCTTGTCTAATTTCTGTTTGATTTCTTCTGTCTAAAAATGCAATATGTTCAAAGTAGTTTTTTTTTCATAGATGACAGATTCTAATTTGAAGAGGCCAAGTGAGGTTTGGTTATAAATATATTTTTTTAGAAAGATGAAAAAGACTGCATTCAGAACCTAAATTAAGTGCTTATAATGAAATTGTTCTGTTGTTTAATTTTACAAAACTTATTTGTTTCAGATGTATCAAAGTGTGAAATCTAAATACATTAAAATTATAAATTTTCAGGGACAAACTTGAAAATCTCCTTGAAAATTGATTGTAGTGAATTTCTAAAGCAAACTTTGGAAGAGTGACATTAAGTACATTAAAGCTTTAATATTACAAATATTCCAGTTTTTGTTTAAACTGACCTTAATTTCATATACTGTATACTTTTTGCAGCCTGAAAATTTGGTATATTTAGCAGAAAACCTATAACAGAGGACTTTGAAAGGATAGAATTTAAAACACAAAAAGTCCTAATTTTAAAAATACCTTTTTCTCAGATTCTTCCATAATTCTATCAATGTCATCATCTGTAATTTCTGATTCTTTCGATGCAAAGACATGACTGGCTCCATGTCTGATCATGTTCAGCACTTCATCCTTCCCAAGTTTAGCAGACGCACTATCCTGCAATCTCCCTGATTACCAATAAAAAAAAAGGATCAAGTCATATCTCAAATGACCAGGTTGGGCTGAATGTTTCTTAAAGAAAGGCCAATAATGGTCTATCCTTTAAATTGAAATATATGAAAATAGAATTTTTTAAAAGTGTTAAAATTATTTTTATTAACAACTCCATAATGGAAAATGCAATTTAACATCAATTTTTTTTTAAAACTTAATGTGAAGTTCTAAAGACCTTGGTTGAAAGTCAGAAAAATGGTACAATGTGATTTGTTGGAAATTACTTACTGTCGATTCATTTAAATTCATTGGGTATCAATTTTTGTAGATTTCGTTGGTAAAGAAGAACAAAGAATTTAAATGTTCAATGAATTATTAAAGGAATGTATGCAAACCTGGCCTAAACCGCAAAAAATATTTTTCTACGAATATGCAAGTTATCCTAAAACCACCAAAAATTGGTACCCAAGAAAGTAAATGAATCAAAAGTAATTCACCCGACTTGCAATGTAGTTTTAAAGTACAGATAATGCCGTCAGAACTGACCATCTGGAAATATGGCCATGGGCTGTTTTCTGTTCTTTTGTCAGGTTGTTGTCCCTTTGACACATTCCCAATTTCTATTCTCATTTTCATATCCCAATATTTCACACATTTTACTGAAAATATCTATTTACCTTGCTGAATAACAACATTATCAAGCCTCAATTTCATCTCAGCTCTCTCTACAATTCTTTCTTCCACAGAGTTTTCTACAATAAATCTGAAAACTCTAACTTGTTTCTGCTGTCCAATACGATGGGCTCTGTCCTAAAAAGTAAAGTGAATCTTTAAACTAAAATGCCTCCTTGAAAAACAATGTTCTCCTGGGGGTAGAACACCATTGCAATTTGACACATATTACTGAAGTAAAATATGTATATGCCTGCCTTAAAACATATACCTCTGATCTTGAAATATTGAAATGCAAGTAGTATTTGATGATAATACACAACATAAAAGGTGGAGGATGAACACTGATGCGTCAACTTTCATTTGTGACCAAAACCATCTGAAAAGTGGCATATTTGATAGATTTTTCATATTTAAGCTAGAATTGTAGCGTTTTTAATCAGTCAATCAGTTAAAATCTTTCACATAAATTAATTGAATCAACTGAAATAGACACTTAAGTGTTGAAAAAGTGTCCATTCATCAGATGAACCTAAAATTTGAGGCCAAAATTGGCCCTTACAGGACCTACTCCTTCGGTTGCTAGCCTCCACTTTTCTTGTCATAATTTTAATAAATATAGTTTACAAAGCCATTTTTGAAATTCTTCTAAAATCCTTTTCATCTTTTAGTTCTTTTTGAAATAAAAAATGTTTTATTTGTAAGAAAAATCTAAAGAGAATCATTTCCCCCCAAATTTTCAATGGCTTATACTTAGAAAACAAGCACATTGACCCTTCATTTTTTCCTTCTGTTTTGGTTCCTTTATTCATATACTATCAATCTATTACATTCTTTGAAAAAAGTTGTTATTTTGAAACAGAATAGCGGACATCCTTCAAGGAACAACCTTTTGTAAATACCAGAAAAACTCCATGACATCCTTCAAGGAATAACCTTTTGTAAATACCAGAAAAACTCCATGACATCCTTCAACGAACAACCTTTTGTAAATACCAGAAAAACTCCATGACATCCTTCAAGGAACAACCTTTTGTAAATACCAGAAAAACTCCATGACATCCTTCAAGGAACAACCTTTTGTAAATACCAGAAAAACTCCATGACATCCTTCAAGGAACAACCTTTTGTAAATACCAGAAAAACTCCATGACATCCTCCAAAGAACAACCTTTTGTAAATACCAGATAAACTCCATGACATCCTTCAAGGAACAACTTTCTGTAAATACCAGAAAAACTCCAGGACATCCTTCAAGGAACAACCTTTTTTGTAAATACCAGAAAAACTCCATGACATCCTTCAAGGAACAACCTTTTATAAAAACCAGAAATTCTCCATGACATCCTCCAAGGAATAACCTTTTGTAAATACCAGATAAACTCCATGACATCCTTCAAGGAACAACTTTCTGTAAATACCAGAAAAACTCCATGACATCCTTCAAGGAACAACCTTTTGTAAAAACCAGAAATTCTCCATGACATCCTTCAAGGAACAATCTTTTGTAAATACCAGAAAAACTCCATATAAATAAATTGTACCTACCATAGCCTGTAGATCGACTTGTGGATTCCAATCAGAGTCATATATAACTACTATATCAGCTGTGGCCAGATTAATACCCAATCCTCCAGCTCTTGTACTCAACATGAACACAAACTTTGAACTTCCGGGTGCATTAAATTCGTTGATAGAATTCTACAAATATATGTATGGAAATTTTATTTTTATTATACTGAATAATTGATCTAATTTAAGAAATGAGAGTGCATGCATGTAATATTTTTGTACTTCAAAAAAGAAATCCAGCAGCAAACAAAACGCAAATTCAGGATGACAACATGTCAATATGGTACAAAGGAAGTTATGAGTATAAATACATAATAATATGCATGATATGGTTAACATGATATTGTTACATGAATAATGCAAAAATAACATTACACAGAAAAGCAGGTTTACGTAGTTGGTGTCTCATTGATATAAATCCAACATCTATTCAGTTTCACCTATTGATTATTCTTTCCTCTTCTTAAATTCAGAAGGCTCATCTGAGTGTGTGTGAAATACACAACTAACAACAGTATTGTTCTTAAATCAAGGCATAAAAAGTGCAACAATTTTTCTTGTTCTCTCATTCATAAGGTTCAGGAAAAATATTTTTTCGTAAAGTAATATTTTTTTTTTACCGTTCTGTCATCATGAGGAGTACTTCCATCCAGTCTGCAGTAGTCGTATCCCTGCCAGAAACAATAATCTTCTAATATGTCTAACTGTCGGGTCATCTGACTGAAGATCAAGACACGAGATCCTGAATAACAAGAGATAAAAGTTTAGTATTTTCCAGGCCAAAACAAAATATACATCTTTTATATAACATGGGGCCAGCAGAAGCTCACCTCACTGTGTTGATAGACCCTTTGTGACCTTATGCTGTTTACTGCTTTTGTTCAGTTTGTTGTCTCCTTGCACATTCCCCTTTTCCATTCTCAATCTTACGTCTATAATTTCCTTACCAAAATTAATAAATCTGTAGGTCAGAAGTTTTTATTTGTAATGGCATCCAAATCTGGAAGTATCGCTTTTTTACTAAGTTTTGTTTAAGTCATATGTATTCTAGTGTTCTCCCCAGGGCACTATGGTACTCTTTAAAGTATATAAAGGGGTCAAGGTGCAATATTTTTGGAAAACCAGTGATGCTTTTAGAAAATTCTGTTAAGAAATAACTTTTAACCATTTATGTTGGGTATCTCTGATAAAATAAGTAAGAAGTTGCAATAACTAATATGCGGAAGAAAAGATTTTTAAATAAGGGGTGGTGTTAAAAAAAGTGGTATTGTGCACTAAAAATAATCTGTATTTTCTATATCCTACCATTTTCCTTCAGCCTGGGTAACAGTTTGTGTAAGATCACCATTTTACCGCTGTTTTCTACCAAGTGCATATCAGTTGTGTAGGGTGGACCTGCAAAAAATAAATATGTTTTATCATACTGAAAGACAATGTAAATATCTAAAAACTATTATAAAACTGACAAAAATGAAATTGATTATTAAGGTTATAAAACAATGTTGACTGCTGTATTCCTATTTTTGAAATATTTACCTATGATTTCTGTTTGTTGTGTTCAAAATATAATAGAATTGTCAATACAAAGGAATTATATGAGATCGTCATACAAGTGAGAAGTTAAGCTTGCTTTAAGACCAGGTTTAATCCATAAGTTTTTACATAATTGATCTTAGTATTTTCTAACAGTCAGCTCACTCATATAAAGGAACTCTAAAAGTAGTTAAATGAGAATATTGCGAACTTGAACACATTTTCTTCGAAACAGCTATGTAATCTTGCCTATCTATGGACTTTTCTGAGAATTAATTGTATAATGGAGGAGGGGCAGGGGGGTCTTTTTTAAAATTTAATGATCAGTAGTTATATTGCTTGAAAATTTAAATGAAATGTTCAATTAAAAATTTATGCATGCGGTTGGGTCAAATAAATATGCCTTCCAACCTCCTTTCAATCAGGTCTATCCAATCAAATCATACAGGGTACCCAGAGAAGGCACTTTAAAAATGAGGTAACAATCTATAGAGGCAAGCTTATAATATTGCCTACATTTATGTATACAATATTCAAAAATTCTTAATAGTCTGTTTGCCATAATTGATCCTGTAATTAGAGATCTTTTCTAGTTGCCTCCCTTAGGAGAGACATAATTTTTTATTAACAATGGAAAGCTGGCAGAAAGAGCTAATTTATCTGTGTTTAATGTGTGTAACCTTTAAGTGTTTCAAATCTATTAATAACATTATATTTATTGTTTTAACAAAGCTGCATACTTTTTTGATAACTAATGTTATTTTCACTAAAATTTGTAAAAACGCCCATATATCACTTTCAACTTTATATCATTATTTGTGTGTGCAAGACTTCGTCAATTATGTCAATTTTTGCAATTTGAAAATGGGCTATTACCTTGTATATTTTTATGGATTAGCCCTCAGACCAAAATTTTTATAGCAAGTAGTATATAATAAAATCAAACCTGGTTCTGCTCCATCGAACAGATATGGATGATTACAGCACTTTCTCAGCTGCATGAGTATGTTAAGTAATCTCATCTTGTCAGATTTTCCTGCTCCGTTCACAACATCAATGTCCTTCATTAAAATTTTGGTGTACCTGAAAATTAAAATTGGATGCTTAAATGTTTACAATCATATATATGTAGATCCAGATGTTTCTAATGATGAGTTTATGTAGTATGAAAATTAATGATCAAGGAAACAGAATTTACGACTTGAAAATATAGGCCTGCTAGGAAAATACCTTTTTGGTGAACTTTTTCTGGCATAATAACAACACTATTTACATTGGTATTCAACTGAATTTGATAGCTGAAAGGATGAAGGACTTTGAATTAGTGCCTCCTTATATGCCACCCAAAACATACTACATGAGGATCCATTGGAGGGGAGGGGCCTCGGTGGCCGAGTGGTCTAAGTAGTTACTACTGTAATAAATAGCCAGTCAACACTGAGGTTGTAAGTTCAAACCCTGCTCATGTGGGTGCACTCGACTCCAATCTCAATTGACTAGGATTGTCAGTTTACCTTTAAACGTCAGTGCTTTTCCCCAGGCACTTCGTCTTCTTCCTCCAATAAAAACTGACCAAAATAATCCAAAAGCACTGCTTAAAAGTGGTGTTAAAACACAAAAATCAAACTCAAATCAATTAAAGGGGGTTACCAAATCATAAACACTATATCTTATGCAAAAGAGCTTAACTTGTCTTAAAATAAATGCTTAAACTAACAAATGACAGACAACAGATGCTTAATGTTGATAACCAAAAATTCTGGCCAGTAAGTATGTAATTACCATTCTCTCTGCATTTTACTAAGTCCGATAAATACTTTTGTTTCTTTCTTGGGAAGTAATTTTTTCTCTACATCAGACTTTATTCTTCTCAACAAAAATGGTCTCAAAACCTGCAAACAATAAATAGATATTGACTTGTTATGACAGGCAACTTTAAAACAAACGAAACTTCTACAGCCCCCCTCGAAAATATTGTTTTTATTATCATTCATGAAAATTTCAAAAGATTTTTTGAAAAAAGTACCAGAGATAAATTATAGGGTGGTATTTATGAAAGTTTTAAAAGATTTTTTTAAGTTTAAAATCTAAATCATACAAAGAAATTTTTCAGGTATTTAAAATATTTCTTTGTTTGAAAAAATAAAGTATGCATTAGTTCATTTCACCTTTATTCTTGTTATTGCATGACAGTATTAAACTTAGTACACATATTTCAAGTGATTGTGATTATGATATAGAACATACAATTTGTTGAAAGTTCCCCAATTTTACAAGAAAATATCTGAGGCCAAATAAAAATATATTGTCTGGTTCCAGTTACATTCTAAATAAAATTGTAAGTAGGTCTGCATTAAAATTTTTTTTTTTAATTTTACAGAGTCAGATTCAGCTTTTATACACTTCCCAACCAGAAGTTCGACATTTTCAATGTAATTGGTTGTAAAATAAAAAGATATGTTACGTTTTTAGTTAATTTGTTGCATCTAAGCCCAAGTGAATACTTCTGATTGAACTTCAGATGACAGAAGTCTGTGAATTTAATTATTCAAATTCTGATTTCTCAAAATTTGATAGTTTGAAATTTCATTTTTTGAAATGAAAAAAAGAGTTAGGGTTGGTCGAGTAACTGGAACCACACATTTACTTTTATTTGACGCAATTTCCGAAAAAAAAGTTTTCATATCTCTGATCTTACTTCATGTAAACGTGATACTAATTCATTGTCTCCACCCAGACAGTCTTTAGCACAGAACCAAGAATCAAAATCATCTGCTGAATTGAAAACATCAGGCAACAGGAAGTTCAACAAGGCCCATAACTCATGTAAATTATTCTGTAGAGGTGTTCCTGTCAATAGCAGTCTGTTTGCTGATTTAAATTCTCTCACAATCTCTGACAGCTGAAAAAGAAAGTCATAGAATGATGCATTGTGGGACACTACTATTTTAAACATTAAATTAGTCCAAATGTAATTTATGAGGAGGTTGAAGCAGAAATTCAAATTGAGTAATGAGAACAAAAGTTCAATTTCTGTATGGGTGATGTGTTTTTAATTTGAATGCAAAGTTTATTATAAAATCATGATGCATCTTGGGATACTAGATGAAAACATTTTGATTGGTCCAGATGTAATTTATATGTCTGCTCACTATGGTGATGTGTTTTTGGTTTGTATACAAAATGCATTGTAAAATTGAAATGCATTGTGGGCAGGGGTCGAAATTAGAGCTGGTCTGGTGTCTGAGACCTGTAGAAATTTGCGTTGGACCAGTAGAAATTTGTAAATAAAAATCACTGATTGCATCGCAATCTGGGTTTGTTAACAAACACAGTTACCTGCGAAATCAATTACACAGTACTGGGGGGTAATAAGTATTAAAATTGATCAAGTTAATTAATATCTCAAGTGAGCTTCTTTCACAAAATGTGAACATTTTTGATATGAGTTGAACCGAATGAATAAAAAAAGTAAAATAAAAGTAAACATCTATCATTTATATTAGTGTTTGTCAAATGATATGTAATTATTGCAGGACCAGTAAATTTGGAGCCTGACCAGTAGATTTTTCAGTCCACTGGTCCAGCTGGCCAGTACACAAAAAAGTTTAAATTTGACCCCTGAATGAGGAATACTTCTGTTATAAACATTGTAATTGGTCTAAAATTGTAATGCATTGTGGGATATTACTGTTTTGATAATTCTGATATAATTTACAAGGAGGCTAAAACTGCATAACTAACATAAATAAAAGAGAAAGTTGGTCCACTTTGCTTGTGTGTTTTTAACTTGTATATATACAAAGCGCTTTTTAAACTGTCGCATAAATACAAATGTATTGAAATTAGATTAAATGAATAAATATCATTAGATGATAAGCTAAGCCACAGATCAGTTTTTTAATGATCAAACGAGTTAATACTGTTTGTAACATAATAAATAAAATGATCATTCTTTATCTGCATACTTTCTGTAAGTTTTTTGGGGTTTTTGACCAATTATTCCAAAAATAATAAATAAAATACATCATATTTATCAGAAGATAATTTCATCACGAAACTCTAAGGAGGTTACTCATATGTTTTACTGCCTCTGGAATCAACTTTATCAGAAGCAAAAAATAAAGTTCAATATTTGTCATTTCTTTGTTCTTTCCATCCCTTTGTGGAATATTGGATGAAATAGGCGATTACCCAGTGATATTGTTGTCTTTTTCAAAACGACCTCTACCATTATATTTGTTGGAAAATGCATATTTTTTATTGAAATTGGGAAGTTTGTTAAAAAATTTTAAACACATCTTCAATTTTTTGCTGAGCTCTGCTGTCTTTTTGGACAGTTTTTTTCATGTGTATTTTGATTGTCAGACATTTTCAACATGGTGGATTCTTTTTGGGGATGTGAAGAAATAGAAACAATGATGATACTAAATACATTGAAAACCATGTGTGATACAAACACCTTGATGATTCTAATCAGAAACCATAATCTCAAAAGCACTTTCATAATATCAAAATAATAACATGACTACGAAATTTACATACATTACTACTGATGCCCTCACTGTTCAGGAAAAAATTAAAACTTATTGGGAGGAATTTTATGCTATTTTTTTTAATTATTGGGAAATTTCTCCAGAGAGAAAAGCCGAATTTCAGATGTAATTTGAGGAAATTTGGATAACCATACCTTTGATTTTTCATTTTTAATCCTGTGAGCTTCATCAATCACTAAGTATCGCCAGTTGAATTTTTTAAACACTGATTTTTCTCTGATACACATTTCATATGACGTAATACACACGTCCCACTCTCCTGGCATCATAACATCTCTGATAAATACACTCTAAAAATAGAAATTATGTCAACATACACATATACTGTGAATTTGTTTTCAATAGTTTTAATTTTTCTTTAGAAGCTGATCAAACAACAAATCAACTTTCCAATTCTTTGATTTATAATTAAAAACACTTTACCACAAAGAAAATAAATTGGTAATGTGTGTCCATAGACACAGATGATGCCACTGCTTGCATATACATTTATCATTATATAGACATAACTCAAGAACAGTTTAAAGTGACACTACCTAAATTTTCCTAGATGGAGATAAAAATATGAATTTCAAAATAAATTTGTTAAATGTTTCGACAAATTTACAATTTTCTACAGGAATATATATGCCTTGAAATAAACCATGAAATGTAATATCCACGAAAATACAAGTTTTCCTCAATCCTAAAAAATTGGTACCCAAGAAAAATAAATAAATAATCCATACCCTTTCATCTTGGTTTCCGGTCAGACAGACAGCTGTCATTGATGGACACCATCGTTTGAATTCGGCCATCCAATTGGACAGTGTAGATTTTGGAACTATAACTAAATGTGGAGATGGTGTGTGTCTATAATGCTTCATGTATCCTAGTAAGGATATAGTCTGTAGAGTTTTTCCTAGACCCTGAAAAAAATGGAGAAAAAATATACATTTTTAGCAACAATGAGTCCAAGTAGAGTTTTCCTAGACCCTAAAAAAAGTGGAGAAAAAATAAATGAACATTTGCATAATTTGTCCTAGTAATGATATAGTCTGTAGTGTTTTTCCTAGACCCTGAAAAAATTAAAACAAATCATAAAAAATTTTGACGCAAATATAAAAAAGTTCAGTACACAACAGAAGATTATTTCAAATAGAGCAAAGTGGAATTCTGTTTCTCGCCTGCAATTAATTTTTGTACATCTAAAGCCATTTTTATATCATGATAATTACTTTATCCCCAGATTGTATGCAAAGTTAATTCCTGTAGGAGTTCAAGTCAATAGAGTTCATAGGTCCTGGACCTTTTTATTCAATGCTGAAATTATTTTTTGAAATCCAAGCAGTTCTACTCCTGCAAGTTTTTTAACATCAGTTTTATCACTTTTCGAGGTAGACTTTTGATTTGATAAACCTAAAAGTCTTTGGACGTCTACAATATAATTTTTTAACCCATGCTGGTATTCAAGTGATCATTGTAAAAAAAAGTAATGGAATGAACTTAGAGTAGGCAACATTTGATCTATTAATCTGCAGCTCTTTTCACCAACAATTATACAACTAGAATAACCGTAAAGCAATTTATTTTCGTAGGTGTAAAATTTCACTCAATTTTCATTTAATAAGGTATTCCAAATATTTTGGCAGATTTAAAACACTTATCAATTACTTAGCATGAACACTTTTACACTGGCAGAATTTATTTTAACAATTTTGTTCTATCTGAGAAAATTAACACCCTGCAAAAATAACCCGCTATATCTGTAAATAATAATAAATTTTCTACTAGATTTTATAAGGTATAGAAATAGAGTCTTGCTTAAGTTTTACTTCTATGAAAAAATCTGCCTAGCAAAAACAACTCCAACCTACCATTTCATCAGCTAATATACCATTTATACCATGTTCATACAATGATATCATCCAGTTCAGACCTCTTATCTGGTAGTCTCTCATCTCACCTGATTTAATGTCTGAAAAAATAAACTCGCTATGATAAATATTCTATAAATTGTTGATTGTACCTATTGAGGAGGTACTTGCATTTATTCCTTATACATGTACAGTACGGGTAAGGACTTATTTTTATGGATGTCTTAATCCGTCTAGATGTCAGACTGGTCGGACAGTTGTCCCAGTGTAATAAACACCTGCTGTGCAATATCCAAGTGGAAGGTCGTAAATCAATCTGTACCAGCTTGATAAGAATTAAATTTTACCTGTACAGATATATTAGTATTTATGGAGGATAGATAAATGTAAAATATTGTTTTGTATTCAAAGAGAAAGAATTAAAATTAAAATTAAATATAAGAAATAAAATTAAAATTAAATATAAGAATAAAAATAAAAATTAAATATAATTTTATTTTTTTTATAATTTGAAAATGAAATAAAGACGATTTTTAACAATATATTGTGTTGCCAATTATTTCAATAGTTTTGTGCCAATAAACTATTTTGTATTTGTATTTGTAAACCGTAAATATTTCATCTAATTCAAAATAATAAGCCTAATAACGACCAAGACTGTTTTCAATAGAAGTTTAAATCAAATTGTTGAGACTTCAATCCCGTAAATTATACGAGTTTTCGTTGATGGTTATATTATTTCCCGCTTTTAACGTCCTGTTCCTTTATATGTTATTATAAGAAACTCAATTTTAAGTATAAGGCCAACATATCGTATTTATGAAATATGTATATATAGGCATTGTGAATTAAGTTATTTTCCTTTTGATACAACTTTCCCCGTCGGAGCCTCTACATCTATTCACACCTGTCAATCATTTCTCGCAAGTGAAACATTTGGTCAGACGGATCACTCGTGCTTTCTATTTTGACATATTTCCCGGTAATATCTTTGAAAGTCAAACAATTGGTTTTCTTTAATACAATATTACGCCGAGATCATATTTCGATTCCTATTTTTTTTATTTTATTTAAAATTGTTGACACTCGAGATAATATGCCTTTCTATTTTCATGTCTGAAATTTTTTATGAAAATCGCCGGTGTTATAAATATATTTTACAAATTGTATCAAATCGATACACGAAAATCAAAGTTTAACCTTATATATAGTTTATTGACTAAATGCACATTTATACCCCAATGGGGTTGAAGGCTAGTCGTACTAGTCATGATCAGCTGTCTTTACTTTTTCGTCGCCGTACTTCTAGTCATTCTAAAGCTCGCGCAGTCAGTATGATTTTTTAAATCGATGTTGTATTATTTCCGAAGTTTAAAGGAGGTCTCCAAATAGATTATTTAAATGGGAATTCGGGAAATGACTGATAAAAATAAAACAAAAAATAGTTAAAGAAGACTAAATCGTGTTTTGATTTTACATACATGTAAATCGATTAAATTTCTATTCTGGTAAATCGATCAAGAGCCTCAAACTAAAGTACAATACTGTCAATCATTCCACATCAAATTTAATCATGAATGAATTTTCCCACGGTCGGTCAGTAAGGTCACCTGTGTTTACTGTTACGACATTTCCCGCCATATAAAAATCTCGTGCAGTGGACAAATCGATCTTTAATATCTTTTATTAGCATTCAATGTTATTGTGAGTGGAGTCAAGTTAAAGTTCAACTACGTGCACACGCTGTTGATCACTGATATGTGTATCACGGAATTGTCTTTTCACGGCAATTTTTTCTTTTAGATTGCTATAAAAAATATAACATACAAGTTTTCTTTTTCACATGGATTGTGCGTAAATTAATATTATGCAATTAAGTTCGGGATTAACCCATTCGGGATCTGGGAATTCTTTTTTCGCGATGTTGGGATTTAAATTTATTTAAATTCGGAACCTTGGGACTTCGTGTTTTTAAGCCAGGGATTTCGAGATCCGGACCCCTTTTACCCCCTACCCCCAAAAGCAGATCAATTTTATTAATTTAGCATAATGAACAAACACGGAAATCTTAAAATAAACTTATGCCCGGGAAGAATCAATATTTTCTTCTAGTGTTATTATTTGCGTTCTATTTTAGTTATACATCTCCAACTTTCGGACAATATTTGTTTACAGTAAAAAGTAAAAAATACAAAGAATCATCAAGCTACTAATAATATATATACAAGTATTGCTCACTGTAATTATTTTTATCTCGGAACTGACACAACACAGACTGAATATTAAATACAAATTATAGAAATATTTTGCGTGTGACCGCGTCAAACTAAAACGTATGCAGCAGCACTTGAGACAGCATTCTGCTAATCAATGGATTTACGTGGAAAAAAATCAGTAAAATAAAAATAACCGTAAGCTTCAAGAAATAGAATACATGTAAAAATATATATGTTTAAAAAATTTATGCAAACAAATAAGAAAAAGATACAAAAAAAAAAAAAAAAACGAAAAGGAACATAAAATAAAAATAATTTTTAGGAACAAAGAAGATAAATAACAGTTGAAATATCAAAACCATAGTTAACAAAAATAGGCTATTTTTATTAAACAAAGTTTTCTCCAATACTTCACCTGTAAAAATATTTATGTCAAATACGATGTAGAACTAATATAATCAATAAAGTGACTGAGAGGTTAAAATTACAGGTAATCTGATTCTGAAATCAGTGAACCGTAATTCTAGCAAGACGGATTAAGATGAAAGGACCATTCACACCTGGATCTGTTGATTAATGACCATACTACCTACCATAAAAATGTCGGATTATTCATATCCGACTAGACGGATTAAGACATCCATAAAAATAAGTCCCTACCCGTACTGTACCTATCAATTAAATTACAAACAATACCTTCTTCAAATTGCTTACATGATGTAGGTTCCCTATTGGCATATATATTCATAATTATACCTTGAAAACAGATTATCCATAATTTCATATTCAAACTGCTCACATGCTGGTGATTCCCTATTTGCATTTTATTCAAGGTTGAGATCTCACAAACCATGTTTTACCTCACTGCCTTTTTGCTCATGTCCCAAGTCGGGAGCCTCTAGCCTAAGGAAGTCTTGACTGATTTTTTAATTTCATTTCATTTATATGTTTCATAGTTTAGTGTGAGGTCCATTTTTGGCTGAACTAGTACACATTTTTGTATAGGATCAACTGAAACCCTGCTTCCAATGAGAGTTTTCTCAGGTCAGGTTGTTATACAAATTCCTTGTTTCCATTCTCAATTTTTATCATCATACCTATCAATTAGATTACCCACAATTCCCTATTCAAACTACTTACAAGATGGAGATTCCTCAAATCTGACCAGAACATTATTGGACTTTTTACTTTCTGTCAGTAATTCTGCTTAGATTACCCATAATTCCTTGTTCCAACTACTTACATGATGGAGATTCCTCAAATCTGACCAGAACATTATTGGACTTTTTACTTTCTGTCAATAATTCTGCTTAGATTACCCATAATTCCTTGTTCCAACTACTTACATGATGGAGATTCCTCAAATCTGACCAGAACATTATTGGACTTTTTACTTTCTGTCAATAATTCTGCATCCTCTTCTTCTTCTGTTCTTCTATGTCTATGACTGAAAATTCGAAAGCAAAGAGAAATGGAAAAGTTAGATGGTTTTTATTAAGTCTTTATGTCTGTATCTGATCTGTAGGTAGAAACCCAGACAAAAATATTGCAAGTAAAATCAGAATCATGATTTAACAAATATTTACTAAAAATGGATGCTTAAAAATGTATGTATAATTATTATCAAGTATGGTCATAAAAATGTTTTGTGCAGTTTAAGAGCTTAAGAACCTCTAGTCAACTGAAAATCCTTACTCTCCTATTGCAGATGACTTGGATTTTTCTGTAGGTTTCGCCAAAGGTCGACCTGGTTTCATTTTCAAAGGACTTGTTGGTGTTTTACTCTTCCCGACTCCGACACCAGTCTGCATAAAGTGAGCAAACAACTCAGTTTGTTTGAGTAAAAACTCAAATCTGTTGCCTTGGTCAGTAGCCTGTTTTAAAAGAAAATTATGTTAATATTTACATGTAGTGTTGTCATAAGTGTTTCTTGTTTTTTAAATAGATTAGACTGTGATTTTGCAAGTGCTCGTCATTGTTGTATTTTACGAAAAGGTTTTCAAAATGACGGAGAATTCCAAATCAATTTAGTCACTTAAATTTGGAAAGTGCAAAAATATTTTGGCATTAAATAACTAAAAATATACTTGTCTTCATCATGTTCATGTCTCTGACAAGTTTATGACCTTCAACTTATTAAAATTAACAAACAAGAATGTGTCCCCGGTACATAAATGCCTCATTGGCACTATCATTATCTATGTTCTGTGGACCGTGAAAATGGGGGGCAAATCTCTAATTTGGCATTAAAATTAGAAAGATCATATCATAGGGAACATGTGTACTAAGTTTCAAAATGATTGGACTTTAACTTCATCAAAAACTACCTCGATTAAAAACTTTAACCTGAAGCGAGACAGATGGACAAATGGATGAACATACCAGAAAACATAATGCCCGTCAGATGGATCAATAATCCTCATAAACTTCATAGCTGACCATCATAATAATCTATTGCAGTTAAATCAGTTGTTGCCCTTCAGTTTATTTTCCATACACTCTAGGTGCCCTTTATAGATTTTTGCGTGCTCTAGATCATAAGATGCCCTTTTTTCAATTATGTTAACATATCCTTTTTAATAGGGAGAAACTAAATGTTGACCTGTCATGCCTGCAGTAATGTTATAATAACTGTAACACAGTATGATATAGTATTTATAGAGTAATGTGTTTTAAATTTTACTCGTTATATATTGTAGGGTTTAAAATCATATGATTACATCATTGTTGAATAAAGGACCCTAGACTATGATGAAATGGACTTATTATTTGATTGTCCAATATCACCTTTTACATGTATCATTGTAATACCTCATGTTTATTCAAACTGCTTTGGTGCGTCCCTCAATTCATACCTGTCTTCATGATCAGTTGTCTTATTTTGAAGTTATCAGAATTTATTTGGTTTCGGATGAGCAAAGCCAAGGAGAACATATCAAGAGCCTGTAATTCAGTAGTTATCGTTTGTTAATGTGTTACATAATTGTTTTTCATTATTTTTTTTATATAAATAAGGCTGTTAGTTTTCTCGTTTGAATTGTTTAACAGTGTCATTTCAGGGCCTTTTAGTTTTATAGCTGACTATCCGGTATGGGCTTTTTTCATTGTTGAAGGACGTACGGTGACCTTTAGTTGTTAATTTCTGTGTGATGGTCTCTTGTGTCATTGGCAATCATACCACATCTTTTTTTTTTATATAATAATGTTTGCTCCTCTAGATTTGCATCAGGAGCTAAACATTTTAGGCAATACTTACAATTTTAGCTTCAAATTGTGCATTTTCCTGAGGATTCCTCACTTTAGGTGGAGACTTAAGTAGAACTGTTGGTTCAATGGTTGGCTGAAATAGAAAATTAAATAGATTGTGTTTAATTGTACAGGCTTCAAAACATCTGACCACACAAAAGACAGTAACACAATTGTACTGAGAGTGGAATCAATCAATCATTTCTATGATATTAATAGTAATACTTTTAAAATTACATATGCCTATATGTAATTTTAAAAGTAGGGTCAATAGGTAAGGATTTCTATTCTTTTTAACAAGGTATATGTTGTACATTATTGCTTGAAAAATATCTTAGTCAATAATTCTTATTGATACTTGCTTCACTTTTATCATTTTTATCCCAAATAGTTATTATTCATCATGTTGATCATATAGATTTTAATAAAACTAAAGGTGTTTGTCAGAATCCCCTATTTTCCAGTCAAAAAAGCACATGGCTGTCAACAATCAACATATGACATGTTATAGCCAAGCTTTTATGTAGCTTTATAGAAAGTATGGGATTTAATCATGTTTATTAGCCAATCAAAATTTGATTAATCATTGTCTCTTGTGATTATTAGGCATTGCAACCATGCATAATTTAAACTTGTAATATTCGAGTCATATTCCTTTGCCTGCAAGTCAGAATTGTAGAAATACAGTTCTATTTACATTTGCAAAAAGTAACCCTTTTTTTTTAATTGTTACATGTATTTAATTACTTTGTTTTATATTTTAAACTAAACTTATTGTTTTGAAGATGACAGAAATCAATCATCCATTTGAATATTCATTCTTCAATGTTCTTATTTGTTTTATTTTTTCAGTTTGTTTACACAAGATATTAAACATCCATTTAATGTACATATATATATTATGTAATTGATTTAATAAAATGTATTTAAAAAAAAAGTACATGGACGATGCATTTTCACAAGAATGCCATTACATCTTTTCAAGGTACATGTTTCATCCCATGGAAGTTGCGTCCTGCATTCTATGTTTAAATTTACTCAGGCCAAAAAAAAAAATATGTTTCTTGTTTATGGTTACCGGACCGACCTTATTTTGAGCACCCACCCTAAGCCATTCTATTTCAGTTGTGAAGTGAAAAATAAACTGAACTTGTGTTAAAAGTGAAGATAGTGTTGCCTGATGCATCCCAATGTTCATAATCATGAATATGATAGCTGTTTTAAAGAAATTTGCGACACGTGTGAGTAATAAACATTTTGCCGTCATTTTTTCCCAATCAATAACAAAGGGAAATAATCCAATCATTAAAAATACGGGTAACTTCGGCCCATGGCAAGGCAGACTGCAGGAAAAAAAATAAAATGGACATACCGACCTACCTACCCTATTTATTTTGATGATGTAACCTTAAATGGATATATATTTTTTTTGGCATCACAGGGGTACAATGCTTTTCTGAGTTCTTAGAAATGCAATATGGTACTGAGAACAAGATTATACATATCAGTTTGTGATAAATCCTGGTACTGTACACTCAGTAGTTTGAGATTTGTAAAGTTTTGTTAACACACAGACAGTGACACAGCCATTTTTTGTACATTTGTTTTCATGAACCCTAAACCACAAAGTATGTCATGATGTACGAGTAAAACAGTTAGGGCTTATGAAAATTAATTGTTTGGTAATATTTCAATAACAGTTTTACGACAATTTCCCGCAAAAATGCAAATTTTTATATATCAGTTTGTTGTAAAACGTTTTCCACAATTTCTATAAGGCTAATTACAGCTAGTTCCATTGGTTCATCGTTGGTACTTTCAGCCTCTGAGTCAGACATGGTTTGTTTGATCTATACTCAAGACTAATTGCTAAAATATATGCTGTTTTCTTTGTCGTTTCGAATCACCGGCAAAATTTGCGCTTTGCCGGAAGTTAAAATGACGCTTGCGCAATTGTTATGGAAAATGCTAAAATATATCCCTTTACTCTGACCTTAGAATTAGACCAAGAATTGAACATTTGTTTTTTGTTTATTTTTTGCTTTGCATACCTTAAAATTTAGTTATTCACAACTATAATAGACTCGGTTGGATAAATAACTTTACAATTGCAACAGACATTAGTCTAATTTATGTCTGTACGTAGATCCCTCCTTTATTTGGAGTACCCATCGAGGGATACGTGACCTGGTCAATTCGGTACCTATACTATATTCCTAATGCACCTTGTCAAATAGGCACCTATTTAAAGTTATTTCGCCATTTAATATTAAAACTGCCATCTAATATTATTTTTCCCGGTTTTTTTTTCTTTATATCCGAGAATAGTTTTCTGACGTTTTTTTGTATATTTTTTTGCCAAAATTACAATTTCAAAGAATTATTTTGTGTGACCATGGTGACATTGTTAGTTAAAACTCAGCACATGTACACTGTGTCTAAACTATCCCGGTAAAAAGTGTGAACTCAATGATATCTGATGTTCGGAACTGTGATGGAACATCAACAGACAGACGAAAAAAGTAGGTATTTGTGCACTATTTGTTTATGATATCCAAGAGTATAAATACATCCAATTTTCGAATTTGAGGTGCTATATTTCCTGTAATCTTTATAGATTAATGTAGAAATTGCAAATTAAGATGATGAATTTATAGTGAACCTTGCCTTTAATCTCCTGTTAATTTATACTCATTGTAAAGAAAGGTACGGGACGGAATATATTTACATGGAGATTGCAAGACTATAGCCACTTTGAAAACCTCACTACTTGTATTTCTGTGCATGGAAATAAATGACAAATAGAAAGACCCGGTGTTATCAGAGTAACATTGGTCCAACATAATTTTAAAACTAGACGACGTTGGTAGACTGTTGGCAAATAGTTGACATTGTTGGCAGATTGTTGGCAAATAGTTAACCTTGTTGGCATACTGATGTTGGGCCAACTGAGGGCCGATGAGCAAAATGACGTTGGCCCAACATAGTTTTCCAACATTGGCCCAACAATGTTGCCAACAGAATGCCAATATTGGCCCAACACATGTTTGCTATCTGGGAAGGCCGTACATGCCGTACACATGGTACATTGATCGACTATATTAATGGTTTAACCTTTTTTTTAAATTGTTATTTGGATGGAGAGTTGTCACATTGGCCCAACATCAGTATGCCAACAAGGTTAACTATTTGCCAACAATGTCAACTATTTGCCAACAGTCTACGAACGTTGTTTAGTTTTAAAATTATGTTGGACCAATGTTGGTCGAACAGCAGAATGCCAACGATGGCTTCAGTCTGTCAAACATGTTTTTCATGCATTTCATGTTATGTATTAAGAAATATTTATCTCTAGTATATAATGTATATTATTTAAGAATTGAATGCTTCTTTTTGTAAATTTATTGGGTGGTAAAAGCGTTGACCGAAGTACATTTTGTATGAAGCGCGGAAGCGCTTCATTCTAAAAATGTACGCACGGTCAACGCTTTTACAACCCTATAAAGTTTCAAAAAGAAGTATTCAATACCTATAATTACATTTTTTTTAGCTAAAATCATGAAAACACGATTTTTATCCAGTTTTATTTAATTCACCTGTTCACTTTTTTGTGGGACCTCGTGTTATCATGCATGATAAATGTTATTGTCTGATGCAATTGTTTACGGAATAACATGTTAGCCAATCAGAATAACGTATTATAATGAAACTTACATCTAATGTAATTATATTGGCAGGTCAATCTCGGCAGTCATGTGGAGAATGTGCTATTACACTTGTGTCGAAGGAGCAGCTCTGTTTAGTTGATTAATTTTTAACAACTTGCAGAAACTATATTCAAATTTTATTTGTTTTTTTGGGCTGGTTTTAAGTATTTTTTGTTTGTGCATAAAATTATTCAATCATTAAGATAAATACATTTAAATGACTACACAGATTTGAAAATATTAGATAAAGAGAATGAAGAGCACATTTTTTGGTTTGCACTTTGAAATAATATCTAAAAAAAAATTTAAAAAATCTGTGGTATAATACGGGGAGATAAGAACTTAATACGTTGGCATATTGTTGGCACAATGTTGGCTCATATTTCAATATTGTAATGAAATATCAATGATATGTTGTTTTTTTTTTTTATAAATATACTGTTTTAAAAACTTTTGAATTATTCAAAATACTAAAAATTTTCTAGCTCTTGGCACAGACGGTTTAAAATAGTCCTATTTGGGAAGACTTTATTATTTGATATTTTACTAAGTCCTCAATGCCCTTCAAACACAATCTATAGTCTCTATGATAACATAGAATCATTCAAATAAAGTTCGAATAAAATTGGTTCAGTAGTTTCAGTCAGAAGATCTTACACCGAACCAATGGATAACGAAAGTCAAATATCGATGGGCAAGCTACTTTAAAAATAACAGTTGGTAAGAAAATGTTGGGCCAACATTGGGCCAATAACACCAAAATGACAGTTGGTGGAAAGTAGTTGGGCCAACAAAGGGCCAATAGTGTCAAAATAACTGTTGGCTGAGTTTTGTTGGGCCAACAAGGGGCCAATAGTGTCAAAATAACTGTTGGCTGAGTTTTGTTGGGCCAACGTCGGTTTCTTGTTGTGCTGCCAACGCCAACTATTTACCAACTGTGCCAACCAATCACCAATGTTGGCCCAACAAAGTATTGCTATCTGGGTAGGGGCCACCACGAGACGGCGTTAAACAAATCACAACG
This sequence comes from Mytilus galloprovincialis, assembly GCA_037788925.1. Classification (NCBI taxonomy): domain Eukaryota; kingdom Metazoa; phylum Mollusca; class Bivalvia; order Mytilida; family Mytilidae; genus Mytilus; species Mytilus galloprovincialis. The sequence goes on along the minus strand of CM075336.1, from coordinate 91,518,962 downwards.
TGATAATTTACCTGCGGTGCTATAAAAACTTAACTTTGTTAAATAATAAACCATAAAAAAAAGTAAAGGTCAGATGAAACCTGCCTGACGGACTTTGACAATTTTCAATCATTAATGCAAAAAAAACAAAACACCCTCAACTTTCACCAATTAACCAAGAAAATAAATTAATGAAAATAGTCATGTGCACAAATGCAATTCGAGCAAATAAAGTTGACCGGTATTGCTTATGATATTAGAGATAAGGACTAGAACTCGAAATGTTCACATTGATCATAGTTAACAACCATTAACAGTGTGAAATTCAATTGATAAAAGGAGTAGGTTCAGTAAGACCCCTGTTTGGCCCCAAAATATAGCAGTTTTATAAAATTGTTAAAATGTAAACTTTTAGTTATTTATTGGATAGAAGAATGCTTCTGCTACACAAATATGAGCTGTTTTTGACAATACAATGCATATATATTGGGTACTAGCACCATAAAGTCATGATAAATTACTGAAATCTTCACAATTCCGGCATTTTAGTTAAATTTTAGACGGTTTCCGTGTAAAACGAAAGTGGCCGCATTCGTGTTCATCCAAAATATTGAAATGGAAGTTGTATTGGATGATAATACATAACATATATAAAGATTGAGGATGAACACGGATGCGGCCACTTTCGTTTTTTACAAAAACCATCGGAAAAGTGACATTTTTTCGCATATTTGGTAGATTTTTCATATTTGAGCTTGAATCGGATCGTTTTTAATGACTAAATAAGTTAAAATCTTTCACATAAATTCATTGAATCATATGAAATAGATACTTAAGTAATTAAAAAGTGGTCAAAATCTTTCGTCAGATGAAACTGAGATTTGGGGCCAAAATCGGTCTTTACCGGACCTACTCCTTTACAGCTATTCAATTTTTGTTAGCAAATCGCGGAACTACTAAAATGTGGACAAGGGCAATGGAAATATGATATATATATATATATAAATACAATACTTCTGAAATATATGAAGCTTCGCTGATGTGCCTTTTTTATTATTATTTATATATATATATATATATATATATATATATATATATATATATATATATATATATATAGAATAATAAGACGGAATACGATTTAATTATAAAACACCAGTGCCTGATCAAGACGGCGTATAGGTTGAACCCCACCCCTCCAACATTTGATGACCCAAAAGATATTTTATCATGTTTTCGCGCCTTTTTAGCGTACAATTATCAAACAAATGTTCACCACGCTACACTCGGCGGTATATAATCTGTTGAAATTACGGCCACTTTGAAAAATCCTGAATCCGCCGTTATATACATTATCAATAATAAACTTACCAACGTCAATATATGATAATCATAACACAATGACCAGATAAAAGAATGGTTTATTTATAAAACTATTAATAAAATATCCAGTTTTGCATTTTCTGGATGGCTTGAGTCTATTATACTAATTTACACTTAGACAAATACGTAATAGTTACGAGATATAAAAAGATTTTAAACACATGATTATTGTTATCCTTTGCTCCGCATGAACATTTCCTTTTCTATGGCGGACCTGCATTCATGTACATTTGTCTTAGTATCATGCCCTTTATAGCTTGTGGTTCGAAGGCTCCGTGTTAAAGGCCGTACCTAGACCTTTAATGGTTTCCTTTTATAAATTGTAACTTGGATGGCGAGTTGTCTCATTGTCACTCATACCACATCTTTCTATATCTAATTACAGTGACTATTTAGTTTTAAGAAAGATATTTAAAACAATCATAGGAAAGATTATACCCCTAGGTACAGTAGGATACTTATTAAGAAAAACTATCCTGTTGTGCAAGTAAGGTTACCACGCAAAATACACGTTGCTCACACCTAACAGCAAGCTAGAAAGGGCCACAAAATTACAAGTGTTAAACCATTCAAACGTGAAAAACAACAGTCTAATCTATATAAAAACAAAAAACGAGAAACACTTATGAACCATATCAACAAACGACAACTACTGAACATCATATTCCTGACTTTGGACAGCTGGTGCAAAAATTGCAGCGGGTTTAAACCTTTTTAGTGGTACATAATCTATATAGAAATCAAGAAACGATAAACACTTATAAACCACACCAACAAACGACAACTACTGAACATCAGATTATATACATTCATAAAATACATGAAATAGTACTGTTGCTACGTAAAATATATTGATGTTAACTGTTTCAAAGCATAATGCATATGTTGAAGGAAACAGAAAACCTCAAAGATCACCCCAGGTTTTTTGTTGCTTAGTCTTTAATTTTCTATGTTATGATTTTGTACTATTATTTGTCTGTTTGTCTTTTTCTTTAAAGGCCATGGAAAATATCTAAGGAAAAACACACCGAATGAGGAAATAGTGACCGAATAAGAAAATAGTGACCGAATAAGGAAATAGTGACCGAATAAGGAAATAGAAACCAAATAAAATGAAAATAGTATGAGGAAAAAGAAACCGAATTAGGAAATAGAAACCGAATAAGGAAATGGAAAGCAAAATGTGAGGGGAAAAAAAATTGAGGAAAAAAATTCGAAGCAAAAATTCGAAGCAAAAAATTTATAGAAAAAATTGAGTTTGAACTTTTTTTCAAAATTTGAATATCGAAAAAGGAAAAAGGAAACAACTTGTATTTGGTACATATATAACACAATAAACTTGATCTATGATACAATGTAAAATACAAAATCAATACAATAAGGGATGAATAATTCGCTTTGAAATATGACCACTGAACCAGAAACAACAGTGTGGCCATTCAACAGGAGAAACGACAAATAAAAAGAGACAAATAACAATATCAAAATTTTACACAGAAAACATCATCATCATCATCATCATCATCATCATCATCATCATCATCATCATCATCATCAAAGTCTTTTTGCCGTGATTGATTTTAATAAGGATTAAAAAAGATTTATTAACATTAAGTAAAATTGAGAATGGAAATGGGGAATGTTACAATAAGAAATATTTTTTAACATATTTATACATCTGTTTAAGGCATTTATTGAAAAAAATATGCTATACAGAAAAACAAAAGAGTAATAGGCTTTTTCAAACATTAATAAAAATATCAAATCACATTCACCTTAACCATGCATCATTTTTGAATGCTATGTTAAATTCTGCACATGGATGTAATTTTCTAGATTGCATTAAAGCTTTTTTCGCTGAATCTAAGTCTCCTAACATTTGAAAAATTATACCTAGGATGTTGTAACTTTCTGCTTTGAACGTGTGTTTTCCTATAGCATAGTTTTCCTCTATAGTTAACTGGAGATCTCGGATGGAATTCCGACATTGCCTACCATTATTTAGATGATAATGACATAGAAAACACAGGAAATGAGCATATACAACTGGAGGTATAATCCATTCTTCTTTTATTTGTAATTCATTCGGTATTAATCTAGAGTCAGAAAATCTCACGAAATCTAATAGGAAAAATCTCCACAACTTGACAATATCAATATTCTTAGAAAAATGTAAATTCAATAGGTCATAATGAATATCTGAGAATTTCAAATGTTTCATCCATGCATACATTTTTTCCGGTGAACATTTTAACAGAGAACACTGAACGATGTATAGTGCTGTATTGTATTGTTTTCTTTTGTAGAAAAACGAAGCTAGCAACAGCCATCCAGATACAGTGTCATGATGTGTGTTCAATAGCAGAGTACTTATGTAGGTATTGTACAGCTTATAAGTTGATTTATTACCTTGAAAATCCTCAAACGGTAGTAATATCTCACTTTTATGGAAAGAATATTTTGACATATAGTATGTGTACAGGTTTTTGATTTTTGAACTGTTACTGGACAATACTTTGTATATTACTTTTTCTAAACAATGATCAACAGTTGGCTGTGATTGGTCTGCAACATGTATAACTGAGGTTAATAGTTTTTTAACATTAATGGCATTTAGATAACATAACCCCCTGCTAATATCAAATGTGAATGCATGAAAATTGGAGATTTGGTGTGACAATAAGATACATTTCCATCCGTAATTGTTTAGAATATACAACTTATTTAAAAGAGTTTCTTGTGCTTGTCCTTGTATCTTATTCTCAAATAAATTATTCTCAGGAATGAAATAATGCGGACAAACTTTGTATTCAACACAATATATAAGCCTCCTTAAACATCTCATGTAACAAGATATCAAGTTTTCAGGTTTCCATATTGATGAAGGTAATTCTTCACATATCCAAAACAAAACTGTTTTCATGAAATATGAACAAAGCAATTCTCTACAATTTATGTCTTTTGCGATAACGTCTTTTAAAAGAATTTTCATAAGTGCATAACAAAGTAACTGGGTATGATTAAATGTAAATATCAGAAATTTCTCGCCAACAGAAAATGATATGCGCCATTCTAAGTCTTCTTGTGAAGAGCCTTTCATTCCTACTGGAACAAATAGAACCCCGTGTTTAACAATAGCCTGTTTAACATCATGTCCCGGCCATGAATTTATGGATCGAGTTAACCATTTTTTTGCTGGAGTTATCCATAATTTACTATGCAAACAGAATGCTAGGTCAATAAATCCTTCTTTATCGGTTAAGCATGGCCCATGTATAGTTGACAAATAGCCGTATTCTAATGATTTTTTGGCAGAAAAACTTGAAAGGTAAACATCACTACCTATGTTATCAAAGAATGCTAGTATACTATCGTCATCATTACCACTAAAGTTCAATAGACGCAACTTAGTGAAACCTGGATGTGTATCTTCTATATCCATTGTGAAGTGTATTTTATTAGTGTTTTTATCTATCTGTGTCTCTCCATGAACCTCCATACAATTCGCAACTGACATAACATCTAAATCACTCCCTCGCATCTCAAGTCCCTCTCCAAAGCTTCCACTTGTGATTATTGTATTTTCATTCGTGGTACTGTATAAATAATCTCTGATAGTGTTCATCAATCTGAGTGTTTTTACATGCTCCTCTGTTCCAACAATTTTCTGACATAGATAATGATACAGAGCTATTGATTCATTTTGTGTGGCTAATTCTGTAAAAAAAAATAATTAAAAGAGCAGATAAAGAAAGGGTTCAGAATTGACTAATTATTTTTTTTTATAAAGAAATAGTGTTCAAATAGATATCATGGTAATAAAAACGTACTTCATTTTGGTACCGGTAATGTAGTTTTAAATTCTAAGCCAAAAGTTTTTTAGGTTGTAACCCGATGTTTTGTAATTCCTTTGCAATCTTATAAAATTTTAAGCATAGATAAATTAAGCCGCAATTGTTTAGTCTACGGAATAGTTGCTTCGTTACACGCCATTTCAATTCGTATGTCAAAAGTGTTAGTTAAAGAACAATTCGATTCGTATGCTACAAGTATGGTTACAGAAAATTTCAAATTGTACAAGTGAAACAATTAATAGATGTGAAGTGTTGGTTACAGAAATTTTGCATTGCATATTAATAGTGTTGATAACAGAAAATTTCAATTGGTGTGTTTAAAAAAGAATAAGATCATTTAAATGGCCCATGATAAAGGTCTTTGGGAATGTCTTAGGCTGCGATAATAGTCAATTTCCCCAGTCACTGTTGTGTGATGCCGACATGCCTGCATATTTGAATAGAGTTAAACGACAGGTGTCACATGTCGATCGGGATATGCTTACCCTTCCGGTACAACCCCGGTTTATGTTTTGTGAAACCGATTTCTATCTCTTGATCGTTTTTCATTTTTTTTAATGTACGTTAACTCGGGTCGTGTATAGCGGTTAGGGATTGAATGATACTTTTTGGGTCGAACAAATGAAAACAGTGTTGATTTTATGACAATACCATTATCTGCAAAATGTGGTTATGTTGCAGCCTATACTGTACCGTAAGATTAGATTTGTATTACTTTCTATTAGACATGTTCACCATAAGTCGATACCGAAACCGAAACCGATACCGAAACCGAAATCGAAACCAAAAATTGAAGTGAGGTAAGTGATTAATGTTTATATTGATAAATTAACTCAATCCTTTTTCTCTATAATATTGTTTGATATTTGAATACACTAGACGGAGTATTACTAGTACTTCAATTCAACAATGTACACGAAACTATCAAAATAGCGAAGTTAAATTCAACGAATACTACATACACTAACACTACAAACCATTACAAGTCTGAAATGGCCTATATCTCTACTCGACTGTACTGATTTTTACTCGACCAGTCTGTATTCGTCTGAGATTTACTTGATAATACTCGATTGTAGTCTGAACCATACTTAACAGTCTGAATGTGTACTTGACCAGTACTTAACCATTTTATACGAGTCTGAACCGTACTCGACCCAGTCTGAACCGTACTCAACCTAGTCTGAACCATACTCGACCTAGTCTGAACCATACTCGACCAAGTCTTAACCAACCTAGACCTATTCTTTGTATCTATCAACTGAATTTTATCAAATTAGGATTTTTTTAAAATAAAAATGAAATTTGAACAACAACTTGAAATTAAAAATGTATTCAATACAGTATTGAAATTAAAATTTCACAATAATCAATCATAATATAACTTCAACTCAATATTAATCAACACTTACATAATAATATATATCAACTTTTAAAATATGAATAAAACAAGCTGATCAAAAATCTTGAAAAAATGAATTGTAACTAATATTTTCAATATTATTCAAAATTTCATGAATATTTCGGAAGTATTTTATGGTAACTGGACTATTTACACCATTAACTTAAGTCTAGTATAGATTTATGGTGTCAGTTGAGTTCAGGTAATAATGCAGTGAATGTTTTTTTATTAAGATATATATAAATTAGTTTATTTCATATCGGTTGAAAATAAGATTCTCTTATTGGATAAAAAGGGGTCACATGACATTCATTAATCTTCAGTAATAAATTCCATCGGTCATAAACAGAACAAAACGGACCGGAAAACCGGTCGTTAACGAACTTTTACATGATATTGACCGGTGGGGCGTGGTTTCCGTTTGATATTGACCGTTGGGGAGCGGTTTCCGTCTGATATTGACCGTTTGGGAGCGGTTCCCGTCTGATAATGACCGTTGGGGCGTGGTTTCTCTGTTAATGACCGATGGGGCGTGGTTTCTCTGTTTAGAAAGATGTACCTTTTATAAAACATGTTCCTGTTTTTTTAATATTATATTTAAGTTGTTGAATTGTTTATTATATTTTTTTAGTTAATTATAAAATTAAAGAGAACTTGATTAAATATTTATATACTTAAAAATTGCTCTAAAATGAATGGAAGTATTACTACGACTGGTCGTCACTCTTTGCCATAGAAATCGTAAAACATAGTTTCTCAATGAAATAAACATAATAGTTCTCGAAAAACTGGTCATTATCGTGATACATGAACTACCCGTAGGACAGTGGTATTGACTGCGACAGCGATAATGACCTCGCCTTCGGCTCAGTCATTATCACTATCTTAGTCAATACCACTGTCCTGTGGGCAGTCCATATATCACGATAATGACCAGTTTTTCAAGAAGTATTATATAAATATAAAACAACTTAATTAAATTTAAAAAAAAAGAGAGCTTAATTGTTTTGTTTTATTTAACCAAGAATTTAATACAATCATGATAATAGAATTTCCATAGCAATCCTTGGTAACCTTTTTGAAAATGGAAATGTATTCCAAAATTTAGTAACAGTAAAAAAAAAATCAATTAATTTAAGTATTTTTTTTGGGTCAAATTAACATGGCATACATAAAGCACTTTAATATGTTCTAATTACCTCAGTACATGTGTGTTTTACAGGTAGAAAGAAAGCCCTATTTTCTTTAATTAGTGTATTACTTATCTAGTACATACATGTATATTCGAAAGGCCTTGTTATTTAATTTAAACAGGATGTTGCAATTTTGAATCAATGTTATTTAGAATTTAATACCTCTGACCAGGTGTGATCTTATTTATGAGTTTGCCCCCAAACAGAGGTGATACTTTATATTTCACCACTAATCAGAAAAACAATTTTATTTATTTATTTAATTTTATCCCTTTTTGATATAAGTTATATATAATATATATTTTGTTTTATCCTAAATATAATCAGAGATATATTTCTTTATAAGGTTAATTTTGTTTATAAATTTTGTTGGTTGTTGTTATATATGTCAGTTAAAAAGAATTTTTTTTTAACAGTTAAAAAGGTAGAGGTTTGTTGGTCTAGTATGGTTCAGACTGGTCGAGTATTGTTCAGACCTTTGGTTAAGTATGGTTTAGACTGGAAAAATAGGTCGAGTACATGAGGAGAATGGGTTAAGACTGTTTCAGACTGGTCGAGTAATAGCTCAGACTGTTTTCAACGGCAAAGATAAGGGTCAAGTACGATTCAGGGCAGTCAAGTATGGTTCAGACTGGGGTCGAGTAATGTCAAGTAAAAGTCAGACCAATTCAGACTGGTCGAGTAAAAATCAGTACAGTCGAGTACAGATATGGGCCATTTCAGACTTTAATGGTTTGTAGTGTAATGCAAGTAATATACAATGCTTTAAACAGAGTGCAAAAAAGGACAGGACTGTTTCATTCCGTATCAAGAGTCGAATATATTCCACTGCAAATTATTAAATCTATAAAGATAATATGTAATGTGCAGTTATGTTTATATTTAATTTTTTTTATAATATATTCCATTTTCAAAAATGATCGAGACAAAGAAAACAATATATATTTGTTTTATAGTGGATATCATCATATATAATCAATTCGTATATTTTAACAAATTTGATTTGTTTAGGGATAGTCACATGTTAAACTATATTTTCGAAGGTAGAGAGAAAACGGCGGATAGCAAAAAGCATATTGACCGGCAAAAAGTATATTGCACGGTTATTTTTAGAATATCTAAAAACCGATATACTTTGTGACGTCATGTAATGAATTTCAGGATATTGTTAACGTTCTGAAACAAATGATATCTGTGATCGATTATTTGACGAAAAAAAATCTTCAAATACATAAGATGTCCAAAAAAAACTAAATGAAATAACAACTATTATGTTGTTATTGTCAAGGAGACAATGTAATATCTATAAAGTTCCAACAAACCTAAATGACGATTTTGATACATACATGGTCGGAAATTAATAATATAACAAATATAGCCTTTGTATGAGGTCAATACAGGATATATCGACCCAAAGAAGTATATCGACCTCGGACTTCGTCTTCAGTCAATATACTTCTTTCGGGTCAATATATCCTTGTATCGACCTCATACAAAGGCTATATTTGTATAATACACTGTATGGATACGCAAGTCATAACAGACATAGGAAAGACAATAAGATACATCAAATCTGGTTTCCTAGGCCATAACAATAACGCGAGAAATAATACCGTTTCTTCGTAATTGTTTCTTACTTGGCGAAGCCATATATCCACCTGAACATTCTATTGCAACACCATATACTGTTAGGAAGCTACGCAATCAAAATGCAATAATCCGCAATCAACGGAAATGTTTTTAATGAAAAGATCTGTGCAAGAGGAGTAAGTGTAGAACTAAGAAATTGTAGATGACTTGCACTAGTGTAATAAATTATGGTTAAAATAAACTTTGCATTTTGGTAGATTTATGTGGTGAACTGAAGTAATACTGCATCTGGTGTATTCAGATTTCAAACAATATAATGAAGTAACAGGGCTAAGTTAATTTAAATTATAAACATGTACCATTTACCTCAATACTATTTTTAATTTCGGTATCCGTTTCGGTTTCGGTTTCGGTTTCAGTATCGGCTTATGGTGAACATGTCTATTGAAAGACACAACTGTGATTCAGTTCTTTGCTTAGAGTGCATTTCTTGAATACCGTTTGTTATATAGTTTGTTAAACCTAACAAAAGTATAAACCAATGCATCGTTTTATAAGTTCATAACGACCCTAGCTGTTTGAACTGTCAAATATGCATAAAATCTAGAATGGAAATGGGGAATGTGTCAAAGAGACAACAACCCGACCATAAAAAAACAGCAGAAGGTCACTAACAGGTCTTCAATGTAGCGAGAAATTCCCGCACCCGGAGGCGTCTTCAACTGGCCCCTAAACAAATATATACTAGTTCAGGGATTCACATTTTGTTTGTGATCAAACTTATTACGCGGGAAAATAGCTTCTGTAGAACGGATGTTTTAGACACACAGGGTATGTTCCTCTGTCAATGTATGATTTCATTGTCAGTTCATCGACTTTATCTTTTGAATGATGATAAAACTTTTTTTTTATTTAAAATAGCAGCAATGATAAAAAAGGAGTCCAATGCGTTAATTTGAGTAATGTTTTACATGTACATTGTTTTAAGTTCTGACAATCAGGATGAAACTTCTTTTTCTTTCGTCAGAATAAATCTTTTTAGAATGAAAAATATGTGTAGATAATTGACCCAAAGTTCAAGTTAGAAATCAATACAGCCTTTGCACTAACAAACGACGATCGACAAACTGTACGTAGAGCAGACGCGTTTTCAGTGAGTGTATAGTGCAAACACGTATGTTAGAAACAAATGAGCTCAACATGTGCTCTCTTAACCGGTTGTGTTACAAAGAAATGCACTCTAAGAGAACTCTAAATTATGCATATGCTCATTTAATTGTTTTATGTGAAAACAAGCTTTAAACTAACCATATACTGTTAGGAAGCTACGCAATCAAAATGCAATAATCTGCAATCAACGGAAATGTTTTTAATGAAAAGATCTGTGCAAGAGGAGTAAGTGTAGAACTAAGAAATTGTAGATGACTTGCACTAGTGTAATAAATAATGGTTAAAATAAACTTTGCATTTTGGTAGATTTATGTGGTGAACTGAAGTAATACTGCATCTGGTGTATTCAGATTTCAAACAATATAATGAAGTAATAGGGCTAAGTTAATTTAAATTATAAACATGTACCATTTACCTCAATACTATTTTTGGTTTCGGTATCCGTTTCGGTTTCGGTTTCAGTATCGGCTTATGGTGAACATGTCTATTGAAAGACACAACTGTGATTCAGTTCTTTACTTAGAGTGCATTTCTTGAATACCGTTTGTTATATAGTTTGTTTAACCTAACAAAAGTATAAACCAATGCATCGTTTTATAAGTTCATAACGACCCTAGCTGTTTGAACTGTCAAATATGCATAAAATCTAGAATGGAAATGGGGAATGTGTCAAAGAGACAACAACCCGACCATAAAAAAAAACCAGCAGAAGGTCACTAACAGGTCTTCAATGTAGCGAGAAATTCCTGCACCCGGAGGCGTCTTCAACTGGCCCCTAAACAAATATATACTAGTTCAGGGATTCACATGTTGTTTGTGATCGAACTTATTACGCGGGAAAATAGCTTCTGTAGAACGGATTTTTTAGACACACAGGGCATGTTCCTCTGTCAATGTATGATTTCATTGTCAGTTCATCGACTTTATCTTTTGAATGATGATAAAACTTTTTTTTATTTAAAATAGCAGCAATGATAAAAAAGGAGTCCAATGCGTTAATTTGAGTAATGTTTTACATGTACATTGTTTTAAGTTCTGACAATCAGGATTAAACCTCTTTTTCTTTCGTCAGAATAAATCTTTTTAGAATGAAAAATATGTGTAGATAATTGACTCAAAGTTCAAGTTAGAAATCAATACAGCCTTTGCACTAACAAACGACGATCGACAAACTGTACGTAGAGCAGACGCGTTTTCAGTGAGTGTATAGTGCAAACACGTATGTTAGAAACAAATGAGCTCAACATGTGCTCTCTGAACCGGTTGTGTTACAAAGAAATGCACTCTAAGAGAACTCTAAATTATGCATATGCTCATTTAATTGTTTTATGTGAAAACAAGCTTTAAACTAACGTTTGTTGGAAAGATACCATGTGTGGAACACACAACGGTGAAACGAAGAGCAAAGAATGTACTTTTAAGGGTGAATTTCTTTCTAACCAAAGTTTTGTAAACGCTGTGTGGCGTTTGTTGTTGTTTTCTAAACACTACAAAAATAGAAACAAAACATCTTTACTGAACCTGTTTGAACTTTCAATAATGCATGCACATGTTGTTTTTGTTTACATATTTTATTTACAAACGTAGAAACAAAAAGTAAAATCACAAAAATACTGAACTTAGAGGAAAATCAATTCGGAAAGTCCATAATCACAGGGCAAAATCAAATAACAAAACGCATCAAAAACGAATGGACAAGAACTGTCATATTCCTGACTTGGTACAGGCATTTTCAAATGTAGAAAATGGTGGATTAAACCTGGTTCTATAGCGCTAACCCTCGCACTTTAATGACAGTCTCATCAATTTCCGATATATTTACATTGATGCGTTAAATAAACAGACACAATAAATAAAATAGTCAAAATATGGGTACATCAGTCATCATCGTATAACAATTTTAAAAGGAACAATTTAACAGAACACAAAAACATCTACTATCTACGAACACATTCATTGATTTGAGTGTCTGACGTCAGAAAATTTTATACGTCACATAAATTTGCCGTTTAATGTGCATACAAACAATTTAAAAATTTACATAGGAATGTTAGCATACAGGGTTAAAAAATCAAAAGTTTGTGAGAATAAATTTCAGAAAAAGACCGAGATTTAAACTAGTCCAAAAGTTATATATAGAATTTATAAGAATCCAAAAATAGTTAATTCCACTACACGATTGAATGATTTTGACGTTTGTGGTTCAACATGTTCAACGTATATTGTAATTCATAATAGAAATATATCATAATGACATATAATAGAACAATATCATACTGACGGGATCTTTTAAAGTACAGATTAAATACATCGTTTAATCAGGTTGAAGTTAAAAACAAATGTAGCGTTTGTACTACCAAACGATGAACGACAAACTACAGACGCATTTATCATGTTTATAGCGAGTGCATAGTTTGTCAAAGTTTACGTTAACTTTGCAAACGTATGTTAGAAACAAATGATCAAAACATGTGCACACTTAGCCGTTTGCATCGTTTGTGTAAGAAAAAATACACTCTTAATAAGAATTACCTGCCATTTTCGTTGTTTACTGTGACGTAATCTACATTTACCAGGTAACGAGGAATCCCCTGATATCTACTTTCGTTTCTATTTAAAATGTTAAAGATCACAAAAATCAATGTTCAAAAATAGATTCCCGCTAACATGTTTAACCCCGCCACATTATTTAAGTATGTGCCTGTCCCAAGTCAGGAGCCTGTAATTCAGTGGTTGTCGTTTGTTTATGTGTTACATATTTGTTTTATGTTCATTTTTTGTTATATAAATAAGGCCGTTAGTTTTCTCGTTTGAATTGTTTTACATTGTCTTATCGGGGCCTTTTTAGATAACTATGCGGTATGGGCTTTGTTCATTGTTGAAGGCCGTACGGTGACCTATAGTTCTTAATGTGTGTGTCATTTTGGTCTCTTGTGGACAGTTGTCTCATTGGAAATCATACCACATCTTCTTTTTTATATCATCTCATAATGACACTTTTTAAAATAAGTGATAACTTGTAATTCATTTGTTGTATTGTTTTTGAAAACGATCGAGCGACTAAATAAGAATATAATAAAATAAATATTATACTCAATTTTTCAAAAAGGTATTCTATTTACATGCAATCAGTACATTTCTTTCCTTATTTCCTCTTTCCTTTCAGAAGGATTTATTATCTTTTCATCATCAAATACTTTAAAATTCTTATCTGCAAAATGCTGTTACGAACAACACTTTTGATATTGTAGTTGCACAACGCTTGGAATTATACACACGTATACACACACACATAATATAAACATACGCTCATAAAATGCTTACAAATAGAGACAAATGCAAAGTTAAAAAAAAACAAAAACAGGAATCGTCAGAATAATAGATAAGACAATGACCGTCTCATAGGAGGAGATCGAGATTATACCCGAGCTGATATGGAAAAGAATATGGATCAATCTTTTTATAACATAACCAATAACCTTATTTCAGCCTGATCATGTGATTCCCCTGATAACACCAAAATCTGCCAGACCACGTGACGCAGTAAGTCAATGCACTATTATTGTCTTTATACTGCAATCTAGAAAAAAAAAACCATTTTGAATTGTTTTTTCGTGTGAATGTTGTTTGTTTTATTTAAATATTGGAGAAATCCCCATTAAAATGTCTCATACTAGGCGATGAAATATACAACACAACGAAATGTACATTACCTGTTGGAACCCGCAATCGACGGTGAACGAATTCTTTTGAGAATGGACTGAAATATCAACAATAAGCGTTAATCATAATGATGTTTAGGTTTCTAACAAAAAAGTGAAACAAAAATAAAATAAATTTTTAATCCTGGTATCTATGATGAGTTTATATGCTTTTCCAATAATTGTAAACGAAATACGTTTGAGTCGTTCCACGTTCCACGCTAAGTTGTATACATTGGAAACAAGAACAAGTTGAAGAGGTCGTATGAAAAGTTAAATATAGTTTCGGCAACTTCTATTCAAATATTCATGAGGAAAAGTGATATCAAGTCAGTGACTGTATATGACATAGAAATATACAGTCAACGCATTTTGACTGCTCAAATAGAACAAGTCCAGTATTAAATAAGTAGATATAGGAAGATGTGGTGTGAGTGCCAATGAGACAACTCTCCATCCAAATAACAATTTAAAAAAGTAAACCATTATAGGTCAATGTATGACCTTCAACACGATGCTTTGGCTCACACCGAACAACAAGCTATAATGGGTACTAAAGGGTATGTATTACTTATGTTAACAGTCATTGCACGTAGTAGAAAAACGGGCTTTTGTGGAAAATAAAACCAGGATTTTTGTAGAAAATCCACAAACTTTAAAAAAGAGATTTTTGTTATAAAATTTTAAATATAGATAACTTGTTTTTTATGATGTGCTAGCAATTATTGTTTACAAAAAGTCCTGAACAACCTTATTATATTTCATCATTATAACTGTTGGAAATAAAATCTATGGAAGATGCTCTTTCTATAAATATACACATGCATAACACGCATATTAAGTATTATTTTTTAGAAAGGAAAAGAAAGAAGGTGGTTAAAAAGCAGCACTAGCAAGGTGACCACAACTTATAACTTTCAATGGTTAGTATTGCTGTTGTGATAAACTTGAAGAGATGAAAAGGTGTATAACTGAAAATAGGTATATATATATATATATATATATATATATATATATATATATATATATATAGCAAAAATAAATAAACACGGTGTACAGAATGTATATAATAATATTTTTAAATTTGCAAACTACATTTCACATCAAATAATAACAGTTCGTTAAAATATTGTCACTAGCGCTTTCATTATAAGATTAAATATATAAATGTAGGTATCTTGATATTTGATTATCGTCAATCCCATTATTTCTTTTTGGTTATTTTCCAACACAAGACAAGCAATCATCTTATATACATTAAACATGTTAAATACAAATGTTTAAGGCTTTCTTGCAAATGCATACTATACAACACACATGAGATGTATATGTGTATGTGTAAAAAGATGTAACAATGATAACATTTAGCTTTTCACTGACAAATTGTAGATCATGATCTAATGCGTTTTTATATTTTATATACGGAAAGTTCTATAGATTGTATTTAAGCTTGTCTTGACGATTCTATGTCTCTTAACAATTGAAAACATATACCTAGCTAGGATGTTGTAACATTCACTTATGTTGCCTTCTGTCCTAAGATAGTTTAGGTTCATAGCCAGTAGAAAACAGATGAGGAAATACCGGTATTGCCAGTTATTTTGTAGATGATAATGACATCGAAAACGAAGAAAACTACGGGAGGTTTTGTATATTGATCTCCAATTTGTAATGTTGAGTTTAGTAAAATTTTAAAAAATCTACTACTAGTCGCAAAAATCTCAACTGAACAACAGTCATCTTCCTAAACAGATGTAAATGAAACAGCTCGTAATGAATATGTGATACATGCATATGTTTATAAAGTTTTTCGAGTGAACATTTTTAAATAGAATACTGGACAATGTAAAGAGCTGAATTCTATTGTTTTTTTCTGTAAAAAAGGGAGGCTAACACCAGCAATCCTGAAACAGCGTAATGGTGTGTGGACAACAGCAAAGTACTTATATGTGTAGTGTGCTGTTTATAACTATATCTAATGCCCTATAAATGATCAATTGGTAGTATTATTCGATGACTTTTTTAAGTGTACTTTGACATATAATATATGTATAAGGACTTTAATTATGAAGTTGTACTGTACAATTCATGGTATATCATCCCCCCCCCAAAAAAAAAAACCAAAAAAAACCCAAAAAAAACGAAAGACCTCTTTTTAATGTCTACCACGGTCATGATTGAGGTTAATTGGATTTAATTTTGTGTTTTAAATCCATTTTTTAGCACCACATTTAGGCTGTTTGTGGCGGTCAGTTTTTATTGATGGAGGAAGCTGGAGTGCCCGTTGAAAAATACCGACCTTCGATAGGAAAACTGACAATCCTAGTCAATAAAGATTGAAGTCATGTGCACCCGCACGAGCGGTGTTCGAAACCACAACCTTAGTGTTGACGAGCTAGTAAATACAATAATAACTACTTAGACCAATCGGGCACCGAGGCCCCTGATTGAGGTCAATGATCTATTAACTCTGTTTAAATGTAAAAACAAACTTGCTTCCTTGCTGATATCAAACACGAATTCATTGAAGTTCGAGATTTGGTCTTTAAATAAAATACATTGACAACCGTAACTGTTAAAAATAAACAACTAAATCAAAAGTGTTTTCTGCGTTTCCATGAATCTTACTTTCAAGTAAATTATTTTAACGAATGAAATGACATGGACAAACTGAATATTCAACACAGTAAATAAGCTTCCTGAAACTTCTCATGAAACAAGATATCAGATTTGCAGGTCTCAATATGGATGATGGCAAGAGTGAATATTAAACATTTCAATTTATGAGTTGAAATTGTTGGTTCACATTTTGGTTCGTATGTTGTTTGTAATGCTAGCATACTATTTCATTTTGTATTGTGTTGGTGATGGTAGCATAATATATTTCTTCGTATCGAGTTAGTTTAGATGACAGAACATTTCGCAACGGGGGTTAATAATGTTGGTTACAGAACATTTCAATTGCCAATATTTCGAATCGTTTTAATAGTGTTTGTCACAGAACATTCATTTCGATTCCTATGTTAAAAGTATCGGTTACAGAGTATTTCGGTTTATATGTTTATTGTGTTACCTACAGCACATTTCGATTCGTAATTAATATTTTGTCACAAAATTATTAGAGCGTGAGTCAAAAGTGTGTTTTAAATTATTATGTATCTTAATATAAATCGAAATATACAAAAAAGAGATTTTAAATTATTTCGCAAAATATGTATCGTGTATTCCCAATGTGTTTTCAACTGATTAGGCGTAATGAGGTTTTTCAATTTGCATAAAGACAGTCTATTCGAAGATGTGTGTGATAAGGAGGATTACCGTTACAATTTCTAATCACCTGTCCATGTCACCAAACAGATATACAAAATAACTATATGCACGTCATTGGGCAAATATAATAGTGTAATATTTGTAGCATTAATATGTGCTTAAGCAGACTGTCACGAAAAAGGAGTTCCTTCATAATACAAGTTCCATAAAGTAGAAATATTATGTAATTTTATTGCCATTTGAACAAATATTAGTTCTTGGTCCTTACGGAATAAAGGATATATAATATTTGTTATAATAGGAACAAATGTTATGGCATTGTTTATAACGAAGGTTCATGGGGAACTTTATGTAGGCGGATCAAATATACGTTGAAAAGAGAACTTAAAGAATCGGGTAGTGTATAATTCTGTCTGAAATCTTTCTGATTGGAAGATTAATTCTAATTGTTAATTAATAAAAATTGCAAAAAACATAAATAACATTTAAACCCTTTTTTCCTTTCTTGAATATCATTTCAAATATTCGCAACTTATCCCCTTGACCCCTCCCTAATCAAAGTGTTTGGAACGTAAAGAAGAAAAAAATATTTCAAATTGTTATAGAATAACGACATATGCATATTTTCACTATCTCACAGTTTTACTACCATATTCACAAATTCCAAAATGTGATAATTTTTACATGTTTTTTACTCAGCTTTATAAGATATTCAACGGTTTTGTCTTTCTATTTATTTGGCAGATGAGTTTATCCCAAAACACCTGTCAATAGATGGACTGGTCTATAATGAGCAAACGTATTTAACTCCACCCAGTCAAGTGAGATAAATCAAGTAATGCAAACCAACTTATTTTCGCTGATACTTTATTTCGCTTTAAGCCCTTTGTATCCATTTCGCAGCGATGAAATTTCGCTATTTTCAAATTTACATTACGTAGGTAAATTAGGAACGATCAAAGTTTCACATTTTCCCGACGATTTATATTCGCTTTATTTTTCTACTCGTTCGAGAAAATAAATCGTTCGCGAAAATAAGTTGGTTTACAGTAATATGTAATATGACAGTTCTTGTCCATTCGTTTTTGATGCGTTTTGTTATTTGATTTTGCCATGTGATTATGGACTTTCCCAATTGATCTTCCTCTAAGTTCAGTATTTTTGTGATTTTACTTTTTACTGAGATTTCTCACAATTATTCTAGACTGAGAATATTGACAATTTCCCATAGGATCTCCCTTTACGGCTAAAACTGTACCATTTTCACTATGAAGTTTTGAAAAAAAATCATATCGTAGAATGAAAAGTTCATATGCACTACTATTTTTGTCAAAAGTAAACATATAGGGCTGTGCGACATATTTTCAACGTTTATATGCCCCGAACTTCTAAGAGTTTATACTAACACTAAAAGTTTTACCTACCCCTACCTCGACTGTAGGGTTACCACAGATTTCAATATAAACAATATTCATATGTATATTTACTGGTAACATTCCCAAGTTACATGTATGTCTCTATAAGATGCAACCTACATAACAGAACTGGGAACCAGTATGTAAACAAAATCAATTATCTATGACTATTCTAAATCTCCTCAAAAGAGGCGTGCTTTGGGAAACAGCTGTATTTACAAAGTGCAACCTAAAGTGCGACGGGGACGCTAAAGTACGATGGTCACACTTAAGTGCTATGGCTTGCGCTAAAGTGCGATGCCTACATACGCAAAAGTGAATGGTCCGCAAAAGTATATACTTACGAAATGTAGTTGTATTATGACGTTAACCGTAAGTTATACAAACCAAAAATGAACTTGCTGGACGATAAGTTAAGAATATTTGATTAACAAATTTTAAAACAAATTTCCATGACTTAATGAATTTAAATCTAACCGTGCTTTGCCGACCGCATAAGTATCCTGTATCCTGCTTCCATTTGAAGCTTACGGATACATTTCAATCATTGTTTATGTTGCAGTATTTGCGGTCCCCTTTAACTATTGTCGATTTTGTTGAAAAGTATCGTCGGTAAAATGAAGGTTACCGTACATGTTTTCATGCGTAAATAATAATTTGTCGGCTAAAAAATTAGTGTGTACATTGTAGGAAAATATAACATGTATTTGTACGGGCTATGAATAAGGAGAACATCGGAGACCATCGCATTTCTCTCTCATAAATGTAACACAATGAACCTTAATTGTATTTGTAATTGACAATGATAACTTTATAAGGAATTGTATACATTATTGATAGACTTTGCTAACGGCAAGCTACACCAATACGCCCAAATTGTTAAAAATAATGATTTACAGGAAATATAGTTTTTTTTGTGACACCTACGTTACCCTTTTAGCAATTATTACGTGGTCGGTCTTTTAAATTAAGAAACAATCACTTAAAACTATCGGTAAATTATAAAGCCTATGACATATATCATACCTACATTTGCAAAAAGACTATTTATAATATCCATGTCCTATTACGTTTTAAGCGCTTTACCATTTCCCTTTTGGTCCATCGCAATTGAAGCGTCATGTACAATCACACAAACAACCATCGCACTTTAGCATGAGATACCATTGTACTTTAGCTCAGACCAACGCACTTTAACGTGACCATCGCTGTCTTTAGAGTACCATCGCACTTTAGAGTCCTACATGTGTATCTATAAAACAAAACTGGACCAGTTCAATGTAATCATTTTCTTTTCAAGAACTTGAAATGGTTATGGAAACTGTTTGCGTACTAAATTATAATCCTGGAGTCGATTTAACAAAAAAACTTACGACTAAGATTGATCGTAAGTCATGAACAATTCAGTATACTTCAGATCAATCTTAGTCGTAAGTTTTTTTTGTGAAATCGACTCCAGGTACCTTTGATAACTTTTAATATCAATGCATTGATATGACACTTTTTCATAGTGTCTATAGAAACTATAGAAACTGTTAGCACCGACCTGTTGTGTATACATATAACATCACTTTTATACCTTTAGATATTAATCATGCATAGAGACATTACACAGACGCGGCAGATCGACAATGTATTTACCTATTACATCACATGCTGATATGCGGCCTTCCTATAGGCACCATTAAAACTGTCATTATGTACTCGTTCTTAACTTATAGTAGATCCTGCCAATATGACCCCTTGTTTGTCATTTGGACTTTTTTTGGACATAGTTAAACAAAGACATTAGTAATGTACCACTGTTTAACAGTCATAAATCGATTTAACTGAAACTGGATCCCAAACCGAAACCGAGGGAAACACATCAACTGTAAGAGTGATCAACACAACATCAACACTGAACTGCTTCAAAAACAAACGTCAACATAAATAGATGAGGACAAATTTGATAACAACTGTATTTTTGTTTGATTGTCTTTGGTGTCTACCACCTTTCTTGTATATCAAAAAGCCTGTAGATAGAGAAATTTGAAATATTTAAAAAAAAAACGTTTTTGAAAATGAATAAGATCGAATGAGTTATTGAGCGAGTTGAATAAAAAGTAATTAATTTATAGTTTGTTGTTTGCTTGTGGCATACTTCGAATGTATATTCAGGACGAAAACACATTTTAATTAAATATATAGATCGATCAGGATAAAGGGAACAAAATTAGAACGGCTACATCCAAATGAGACCAAATTTTAAATCATGCTTTGTATATAGCTTAATACAAACGAGTCTAACGAAACGTATAGTACTTTTAGATATTTTGATGATACATTGGCTCACAACAATGCCGACGATTTATGATGTTGAACTAACTTTTGATAAAGCTAAAACTAACAATGAACACTGCACTTGCCTGGATCTTGATATCTTTATAATTAACAGGAAGCTTAATACAAAAATAATTGATAAAAAGATGATTTTTCCTATTGTTATTTTTTATGATAACGTTACCTTGTCCCCATTTTATGGTGTTTCTATTCGCTCGTGTATGTAACAACGAATTAGATTTTAATGAAAAAAATATATGTATTACAAAAAAAAAATATATCACACAAGGGTGTCAATATCCCAAACTAATCAAAAGAGTTTACTAAACTTATTAAATTTTATCATAGGTACAAGGTCATCATTCGTAAATATAAATCAACATGAAGACATCTTTAACGTTTAGGCATCCAATCCTTAATGGTAATATTCTTTACAAAGCACATAAATGTCGGCATTCATCTCAAAAGCTAAACAAACCGTTAAATAAACTTTTTCAGAAGTAATATACGAAATAGTTGTCATTTATAAACCTTTATCATATACATAGACTAAATAACATATGAATTTTTCTGTATGATAAAAGCATGAAATTAACGTAAATTCCATTTTTTTCTAATTGGTGCTTAGCGGGCTGGTTTTAAAAGTTTATCACATGCTTCGAATGTTATCACATGCCTTTCCGTAGCGTTATCACATGGCATTCCGATGATACTCGGTAAATTCCGGAGAATACACATCAATGCTACGTTTTCAGTGAAAAACATTACAAAGTAGTGTACATAACAATTAATCAGATACTGGAAATTACATTGTGTAAAATAATAATAAAAACTCATACAAATCATTAAATAAATACATTTTTTAAAAGTTTCAAAAATGATTTAGATAGTTACTCTAAAAAAGGTGACTTTTCATTATGTATATTGTTGAATAATTTTTTTCTTGATTTGTCCATATAAAAATGTTTTTCTTCTCTGTCGAGGCATATGATAGAAATATTTCTTATCGAATAATATACTAAATTTGGGGTCCGACGTCCGTGAACTTCTATTTGGGAACTACGCATAAAAAGGATCAATATATGAATCTGTTATTTTACTCCATTGTTGAAGCATATGCTAAAGATATTATAACATGTCATTTTCATATTGCATGTTTTATCAGCCCTCGGTCTAATTCAGCCCTCGAGCCATGCGGCTCTTGGGCTGATATTGAACCTAGGACTGATAATACATGCGATATGAAAAATACCATGTAATAGTTATAGATTATCGTTGATCACCTAATCGAGATTGATTTTCTCGCTTGAGCAGGGACGGTGAAAGCGAGAAAGGCAATTGAGTTGAGATGACCAATGATAATCTGTTTATCGCTATTTTACCTATGACGTCGTTGTCAATTTCATGTCAATTTCGTTAGCAACGCAACGTGCCTGCTTAGTTTCTAGCGATAGTTTTCCATCTCAAGCGACTAGCATGATATAAAAAATTATCACAAAAAAGAGATCAAAGGAAAAATGCACAAAATAGCGATAATGTGATATTATTGTTCGCAATACAAACGTAAAAAATAATGTGATATACTGATTTGGCAGAAACAAAAGTTATGAACTGACTTGTAGTTTTATCAACAAAGGAACAAGACAAGAATATTACAATACTGTACGGCAAATGATGCATGCCTAAGCAAGAGACGCTTACCTTATCAACACAACCTGTCCCGCTACTTTTGGATTTTACACCATCATTGTCATTGTCTAAATTGACAGCGACTTATGAATTTCATACATGGCAGTTTTGATTTAATAATTGATTCGAATAGGTCTATTTACATGTAATAATTTCTGATCTAATGATTATGTTTTTATTTCATTTCAAAACCTTTAAAACAAAAATATTCTAAACATACATAAACATGGATATACAATATTTGAGGCATTGAAGCACAGAAAAAAAATATATTCAAATTGATAAATTAAACAATAATCACATTAAGCTTATCGATAACAACATTCAAAATTAACAGATACATTTTTCAATTGGATATTATTTTGTAGACTGTACGAAAGCTTTTTTTCGCCAAGTGGTTTTTTTTTCTAACAATTGAAACCATATACCAAGGATATTGTAGGATAAATCTTTTTGTATAGTATTTGGTATAAAAACGTTTTCTTTTATAGTCAACTGTAGATCGCGGAGGGATTCTAACATTATACAGCTAAAATAAACATTTAAAAGCCGTTTCTATTTTTATGCTGAAGAGGCGAGGTGTCTTTCTTTCCGACAGATTTTTATGTTTTGATATTTGAGTTTTTATGCTTAATTCAAATTTTATCAACCATTTGTTATCTCTGAATCTAGAGAAAAGTAGATTATCTCAGAAGAAATGTGCAACATGTATTGTATTTATGGCCCTACCCGAACCACCTGTTTGATGCATGTGAAATGTGTGAAGGTTTGTACATAAACTTTGATATCCTTATTTTATTTCTTATGATTAGATAAACATTTAATTTGCACATTATAACGTGATGCCTACAAAAGACAACAGTAGTATACCGCTGTTCCAAAGTTATAAATCGATTGAGAGAACACAAATCCGAGTTACATCTTTTAATTTTGTATATAATCAATTGATAAATACTTAATAAAATTTAGAATGGAAATAGGAAATGTGTCAAAGAGACAACAACCCGACCATAGAGCAGACAACAATAGAAGATCACCAACAGGTCTTCAATGGAGTGAGAAATTCCCGAACCCGGAGGCGTCATTCATGCATATTTGAATACGTTTTGGTGAGTTTGATTACTACACATTATAAAAAAGTTCAAATTCTATAAAGCTAGTCAAGTCAAATGAAAGTATAATGTAGGTAATGTTTAGCTACCGTTTACGTAACACGACTACCTCTATTTAGATATTAATCATTTTATGGGAATATAATACAGATTTCTATTTTATATAAAAATTTATAACAATATGGTTAGTATGTTATGATTAATAAAAGAACTCAAATTTAATCCACTTAAAAGGTGTTATACTACCAAATCATAGTACGTCACATCTGGTGGCATACGAAAAAGGGTATAAAAAATATTCCCTTGAATATGACAGTTGTAGGATATAATCCTACATTACATTGAGTAAAAAAAATCTTAGTCGTAATCATAGATCTTGAGTGGTTCGAATCGCCATTCTTTTTTTTATTGATTTTTTTCTATAAAATATTTGGAAAATTGAGATTACATAGTTACTAAATCTTGTACACAGGAAAAAAAGGTGAACATTTGATTGGTTAACTTCCGGCGATGGTTATCATCTTATATGCAATCACATGATATGCAAATTGTTGTCTGTAGTAATGGAAAGGATAAAACTTTATTCATGCCAAATATTTCTTTATTTGAAACAAAGGTAAATTCTGCATTTTTGAAAAGTGCAAGTTTAAGAAAGACTAATAAGGGAAAAACAATAGTGGTATTACACCTATAAGAGATTTAAAGAGTTCTGATATTTTTCATGAGATAAATAAAAAACAGAAAAAGTATAAATACAAGAAAAAGATTTTATTATATAAATGAAATATATCATGTGCATTTTATTAAATGCCGAAAAGATGCCGAAGACAGAAGAGTACACGCAAGACTAAGAAGTCGAAGAGAAACTGACAACGTCGATAAAGAAACCCACAACGATAAAACAGACAAATCAACTGGACACTTCGAAGGAAAAGAAATACTGAGCAATACAAAAAAAACACCGCAATGTTTCGACGTTTGAATATATTTCCTTATAATAATATGGCACGTATTGCTCTATATGTAATTTTTCGTAAAGGTTTTTTTTTCTTTCAGTTTCATTTGTAAATACACAAACGGAAATGTCCCCTGCCAAATAAAATGTCCTCGTTTTTTCCCTAATCTAATCAATGCGAAAATGAAAAGTTTGGACAAAAACAAATTAGTCCTTAAAATGTCATTATAATTACCTTGAACATTTATAATATGGATTTCATCGAATGCCATATATAGAATACTTCCTAAAACAATTTTGAAAAAAAAAATATTGAAAAGAATTACTTTAAAACTGTATCATTATGTTTTTAATGTTTCCAATAAAAAAAACGCATTATAGCTACCACATTTAAAATGTGGCACGGAAAAGGCGTGTTTTGTCAACAAAATACTCATAATGACGTTTGATTAGGAAAAGGTTAAAAGCCCAAATAAAGTACGATGTTGAACAGCGTTGAGGAAAAAAATGGATTTTAAATCGTGATTTTTTCAATATCTTTTGTTTATTTTTTTTTTTGGATCTCCTTTACAAATTTTGGAAAAGATACAAATGTTAGTATAGTCATATCATATAGACACCAAACCTTATTTTTATTCTCTATTATTAAAAGATAAATTTCAGGTCTTCTTACAAACTAATTTGAACAATATATTAATATAAATGTTCTGTGGTCATGTTCTACTAAAAAAATAAGCTATTACATACATGTCTGGCTTGTGGAATTCCCATTATAACATCGTTATCATCATTTTAAACATTGGCATACTTTGATTATTGTATTTTCAGTTTAAACAAACTGTATTGAGGACATTTTGATTAAGGCATAACATTTTGGAATGGGAACTGAAAATAAAAGCGTAAGAAAACAACTTTTTGACAATTTTCATTTTTTGATAAATTTTCTTCTTTACAATAGAAATATATAATGTTGATTATTTTTCGTTGGATACCAATTTTCGTGAATTTCGTTGGTACAGGGAAACCACGAATTAAACTTTGCTCTATGATCATACGCAGACTTTTTATGAATCCACAAATTTAAACATCCACGAAATACATGTTTTCCTAATTCCACGAAAATTGGCACCCAAGAAAATAATAAATCCAGAATAAAAGGTATCAAATGTAACAAATTCTAATATGACGGCCTATTATCGTCAACTAGTATAATAACAATACCGATGGGTGCGGTCCTAATCTTGACACAAGTTAACTTGGAGCAGGCTTGTTGACTGATTTCTAAGTTAACTTGAGAAATTTTAAGCAGACAAGCAATTTGACTTCGTCTTTGGTGGACAAGACCTACGGTCTGCTTTTTTTTACTGCTGCAGACCTATAGACAGACTGTGAACAAGTCTACTTTTCACCAGTCCTGAGGACATGTCTGCCCCATACAAAAGCTGTGGACAGGTCTGCTCCTGACCAGACCTATGTTTAGGTCTGCTCCTGACCAGACCTATGGACAGGTCTGCTACTGAAAAGACACGTGGACAAGTCTGCTATTGAACAGACCTGATTACAGATCTGCTTATGAAAGATTACTGTGTTTGAGACTTTTCATATCAGACTTGAGTTTTAAATATGTAAACATATTCGCATTGTTCTTTTTTCCTAGAAGGCAAATTTCTTTCCTCGCTAGACTCTACTAACCATTTTTTTTTTTATTTCACATTTATTATAAAAATAGAGCTATCATAAAATACTTAACAGGTGTTTATTTTTAAGTTACTGACATTTTGTTATGTATCAATATTTTGCATAAAAGGAGGACATGCTGACACCCTACATTTCTGTCTTCAAAAAATTGTAGTTATTGTATTCCAATATTGCTGTCATTTGTATTATACATTGAATCCTGACATAACAAAATATGACTGAATTACTTTGCGGGTATACATGGTATATAGATTTACATAATAAAGTGCAAATATGGTCAGTTTTGGTTGGTGCGGTCAAATAATTTTGTTGTACAAGTCAGTCTAAGGTATCAAAACTACTGAAATTTTGTTACGTATCAATATATTGAATAAAAGGAGATCATGCTGGCACCCTAAACAAAAAAATGTAGTTATTGTAATCCAATATTCTGTCATTTGTATTATACATTGAATTATGACATAAAAATATGGCTGATTTACTATGTGGGTATATAGATTTACATAATAAAGTGCAAATATGGTCAGGTTAGGTCGTTGGTCACATCATTTTGTTGTACAAGTCAGCATGAGGTATCCAAACTCATGCTCATTTGTATTATACATTGAATCCTGACATAAAAATATGTCTGATTTACTATGCGTGTATAAAGATTTACATAATAAAGTGCACATATAGTCAGTTTAGGTTGATGCAGTCAAATAATTATGTTGTATATCAAAACTGCTGAAAGTTTGTTACGTATCAATATACATGATATATTAGATAAAAGGATGACATTCTGACACCCTAAATGTATAAGAACACAGTTTTGTAGTTATTGTATTCAATATTGCTTTCATTTGCATTATGCATTCAATCCCGACACAAAAAAAATGGCTGATTTACTATGCGGCTATATAGATTTACAAAATAAAGTGCAAAAATATGGTCAGTTTTGAATGAGGCGGTTAAAACATTTTGTTGTACGAGTCAGCCTGAGGTATCAAAACAACAGATTTTTTTACGTATCAATATATTGAACAAAAGGAGGACATGCTGGCACTCTAAATTTGTGCAGACAAATTTTTTTAGTCATGTGTTCCAATAAGGCAGTGTCTGTGCGTACCCGCATGCAATTCGTAGGCTACGCATACCCACATCCGGTTTTATAATAAAATGCCATCGGATCGGGAATGAAAAGTGAAATATAAACGGAAATTATAGATAGCATCATGGGGATTTCGTGTAGAACGAGTGAAGAGTATGAACAATTTTTTTTTCAAATGACAGATAAAAATACCAGCTCCATCACAACCAAGCCTGTCGTATCGGATCCAGAGGAACAATTTTCACAGCCTGACAACGAATTATTTGACGTTGAAATAGAAATTGAACCTCATCATGATCAGCCTATAAATCCTACAAACAAAAGTCTAAGATTCAAAAGTGCTCCAAGCAAGGAGGTACTTGACCTAATTACAATGGCCAGAACAGACCTCACTACAAATAAACAGACTGTTTGGGGAGCCAAATTATTTCGAGGCACAAGACTGACTGTAGCAGTATTTATATATATATTTCCCTTCAAATAAATACTTGTATATAAGAATGTTGTCTGTAATAAAAGTGCATACATGTATGTTCTGCTGGGGAATCGAACCCCAACCTTTTGCTGAAAATGCAAATGTACTAACAGAACTTGTTTAAATGCACACAGCTAATTAAAAAAAAAAGAAATGACAAATGTAAAACAATTCAAACAAGAAAACGAATGGCCTGATTTAAGGTAGATAGGGTGTCTTCCTCCATCTTGGATTTTGAAATACTAGAAAACAAGGTCTAGATCTTTGATGAAATGTGCAAATTTTTATAGTAGTAGGTAATTCATGTATAAGAATTTTCATTATAATATAAAAAATGCCATGTTTGATCATATTTATGATTGTATTTTACAAAAATAAGAATTCTTTTGTTTGATTCATTTTTTTCCAACTTTGTCAAATAAGGGGAGGCAACTCAAATACAAGGGCAGATAATCCAGATACAGTTACTTTTACAATAGAATGTGTTAGGAATTTACCCATTTTTACATGTATCAAGAAAACGAGTCCGGTGACCCCATTTTTTCTTTTTCTTATTTGAAAGCATAATATTGAAGCTATCTTCTCATATTTTATCTCAAAATTCTATGGTGTGGTTTGCGTTTTATGGCGGAAAAATCGGTTTTCCATGCATAATCTACCTTAAGTACAAAACAATGAATGAAAAACAAATATGATATACAGCAACATACACACTGAATTTAACTAAGACAAAAACAGCATTTAGATATAGTCTGTTACGTGACATGACTGCAATGATGAATAATGGGACTTAAAAGACGACACAAATGTGTAGTCCTTTCCCTATATATATATACAATTAACATTTCACTGTGACGTAACACATATAAAATCAACCTTGTTTTCATCAACGCCATATATGTGTTTTAATTTAACTAGGGCCATGAGTTTGTAACTGATACAATCTTATCCTAATATTCATCACAGCGGTATATTTGTTTTAATTTAACTATGGCCTTGAGTTCGTAACTGATACAATCTTATCCTAATATTCATCACAGCGGTATATCTATACTATTAAACGAGAAGACCTCATTTTGGGTGTCGCTTCTCTTCTTTCCTTAATAAATTAATCAACACGCCTGTGTGTCCTATAGGTACAGTGCATAGTCGCATTTGTCATCCATTCATATGATTATTCAGATTGAGTTATTATGGGAGAAAAACGAGAAAAAAGGCATCCGGATATTGTCCCGTCATTGGACGAAATTTTAAGTTAGATTAGACTTCCGGTTTGCGATTTTCTGTATACTGTGAACATACATGTATACTTCGAATAAAGTGTATTTTCAAGTTTACTATCCATGGCGGTCACAGAGTTTATTAAACAGAGAGGGTCTGTATACTGTATCAATGACCACCATGGATTGATTAGCAAACTAAGAACTGAAAGTAAATACACTTTATTTATATAGTAATGAATGCTTCCTGTCCCCAATAACCTACTTTTGCTGAAATTCTCCAGTCATTCAATATTTTACAAACACTTTACATACTTTAAACTACGCCCTGAATGCCCGCTTTCTAGTTTGTTTTAATCTAACTATGGCCATGAGTTCGTAACTGATACAATCTTTGACCTAATATTCATCACAGCGGTATATTTGTTTTAATCTAACCATGACCATGAGTTTGAAACTGATAAATTTTATCCTAATATTCATCACAGCCATATGTTTGTTTTAATTTAACGATGGCCATGAGTTTGTTTGTAACTGATAAACCTTATCCTAATATTCATCAAAGCCATATATTTGTTTTAATCTAACCATGACCATGAGTTTGTAACTGACAAATCTTATCCTGAAATTCATCAAAGCCATTTATTTGTTTTAATCTAACTATGTCCATGAGTTTGTAACTGATAAATCGTATCCTAAAATTCATCAAGGCCATATATTTGTTTTAATTTAACTATGGCCATGCGTTTGTAACTGATAAATCTTATTCTTATATTCACCAAAGCCAAATATTTGTTTTAATCTAATCATGACCATGAGTTTGTAACTGATAAATTTTATCCTAAAATTCATCAATGCCATATATTTGTTTTAATCTAATATAAAAAAGAAGATGTGGTATGATTGCCATTGAGACAACTATCCACAAAAGACCAAAATGACACAGTCATTAACAACTATAGGTCACTGTACGGCCTTCAACAATAAGCAAAGCCCATACCGCAAAGTCAGCTATAAAAGGCCCCGATAAATGTAAAACAATTCAAACGAGAAAACTAACGGCCTTATTTATATAAAAAAAATGAACGAAAAACAAATATGTAACACATAAACAACGACAACAACTGAATTACAGGTTCCGGACTTGGGACAGGCACATACATAAATAATGTGGCGGGGTTAAACATGTTAGCGAGATCCCAACCCTCCCCCTAACCTGGGACAGTGGCCATGAGTTCGTAACTGATACAATCTTATCCTAACTTTCATCACAGCCATATATTTGTTTAAATCTAACCATGACCATGAGTTCGTCACTGATAATATATGTACAAATGTATATACATTTTTTTGTACATTGTTTATTTAAAGTTATACATGGGCAACTCATGTAAAGATCATGCAAGGTCAATGACGAAGCGAACAAGATTAACACACCAAAGTGATTTATTGCAAACAAACAACTCTTTACATTGATTGATTGTTGGTTGCTTAACGTCCAGTGGCAAATACTATATGCATGTTCAGGACGACTCTTTACATGTACATGTATTCTGTTCATTATTAAGTATTTAAATTTCAACAAGGAAACGACTATTGAACTTAAAGCTTTGGAGGGGTATGGTTTTCACCTAAACATTTAATTTAGAAAAAAAAATTAGTTTGATCCGTTTTCTAATTAACCACAAGTTTTTGCCATTAAAACAGATAGTGCGCTCTGCATCAAAAATATAAATAATGATAAAAACATATTCTCATCCCCTCCGTTAAATTAATACTATTCATCACCTTATTCAAGTTCAATTTAATTGCGTTTATAGCTAATACTGAATATGCATAATTATATTATATAGGTTGGTTATTTGAGAACAAATTTTCGAAAAACTAAGGATTTTCTTATCACAGGAATAGATTACCTTAGCCGTATTTGGCACAACTTTTTAGAATTTTGGATCCTCAATGCTTTTCAACTTTGTACTTGTTTGGCTTTATAAATATTTTGTTATGAGCGTCACTGATGAGTCTTATGTAGACTAAACGCGCGTCTAACGTACAAAATTATAATCCCGGTACTTTAAAAACTATGTACACCACTGGGTCGATGTCACTGCTGGTGGACGTTTCGTCCCCGAGGGTATCCAAGCCCAGTAGTCAACACTTATGTGTTGACATGACTATCAATATGTAGTCATTTTTATAAATTTCCCGTTTACAAAACTTTTATTTTTTCGAAAAACTAAGGATTTTCTTATCCCAGGAATAGATTACCTTCACCGTATTTGGTACATCTTTTTGGAATTTTGGATCCTCAATGATTTTCAACTTTGTACTTGTTTGTCTTTATAACTATTTTGTTACGAGCGTCACTGATGAGTCTTATGTAGACTGATGTAGACGAAACGTGCGTCTGGCGTACACAATTATAATCCTGGTACTTTGATAACTATAGATACAGATTTTGAGCATTTAGACACGGCAACATTGAACAGCAGGCTAAGAGTTTTTTTACTCCGCTTTACAAACTAACAAAGGACGGGATAATTTTAAGTCATCAATTATCGGGATCTGTGCAGCCATTTCAATACATCTGACTAGCCACCCCCCTCTTTAATAGAAAAAATCAGACTGATGAAGGACTCAGACTGCATGACATCTAATCATATATTAATGGGACAAATTAAAATGCTAAAACGGGACGGAAAAGATGTAGCTGTGCACAAAAGAGCCATTTTAGAAGGGATATCCAAAAGTTATATTTAAGTGGGGTATCGTGGGGTATCCTGGGATATCGTCTTAAATTTTGGACGCAGGCGACAAAAAGGACTTTATTTTCTCACGCGCAAAGGTTACGCAAAATTCAAAATTGATAAAGATCATAAGTATTATAAGATGACTTATTACGAGAGTAAGAAGACCCACCACGGCATTGATTCCAGGGAAAATTCCCAAGAGCAACGCATGTATACAAATTATGAAAATACAGCAATCAGTCCTGTGGCAAGTCTTGACCTATATGAGGGGGGGGGCAAGGGGGTCCCCATAACAGCAAAACAGTGAATTGATTTGATGAAAAACAGATAACAAGGAATTGAAAAGGGACAATAACAGATAACAGTAAATGAAATATGAAAATAAATCTGCCAAGGACCAATCCAGTAGATGACTCGTAGATCTTAGTATATAACTTATGGTATGGACCTAGAACATTGTAATGTTTGTAAACAAGACGTTTCGGCCGTTGAGGCAGTTCTGCCTTGGTTGATTTTTTTCCGTAACTTGTACAATAAGTTATAGTATGATTGTTGAATTTTTCTGAACGAAATTACTACTTTCTGTTTTTGATACAGGGATATTTTTAAACTAGGGCATTTGAGGGATCAA
Organism: Mytilus galloprovincialis; assembly: GCA_037788925.1. Taxonomy (NCBI): domain Eukaryota; kingdom Metazoa; phylum Mollusca; class Bivalvia; order Mytilida; family Mytilidae; genus Mytilus; species Mytilus galloprovincialis. The sequence continues at coordinate 91,486,063 of CM075336.1, read as the reverse complement.
TTGTTAATGATTTAGGTTTTTTTATTTAATTTTTGAAAATAGTGCAGCCAGTGACACTTTATTATCAATTTGATTTTTAGAATTTTTTCTTCTGAAAAGCAATATATATACTTTACAAGTAATAAAAAAAAACACTGATGCACAATATATTTTTTTTAATTTAATGACCTCATGATAAAACTTACTTATTAAATACAAAAATACCCAGATCAGTTGAGACAGGACATGTAACTGAAACACGCATGCCAGTTATGGTTCTTCTGATAATAGAAATTGCCTCAAGTGGCAATTCTGATAGTATAATAGAATTTGGACCTAGTGAACATTTGGATGACACCAAGTGAAACACCAATCATGCATCTTATTTGAAATTATAGAATATGGAAAATTTTGGTACAGCATTTGAGAAGCTGTAGGATTTAAAAAAGGGTATTTGTCCAAAAATTAAACTGAAGACACATCTTTATTTGCATCAATGGTTTCAGAGCTTCAATTTTCGCCATGTGAAGCAGTTAAAAAGCTTTAAAAATATAGTGGTCAGGGTTCTCTTTCATGTAAATGAAAAGAGAGGGAGTAGCACGTATAATATAAATGCTAAAAGAAAAAGATGTTGTATAATTTCAAAAGCCATAATTCAAACCCATACCACTTAGTAATGTAAAACAATTCAAAGGAGAAAATTAACTGCCTAATTTATCCACAAAATAGTGGACGAGAAACTTAGTAACACAGTAACGAACTACAACCACTGAATCCAGGCTCCTGACTTGGAAGTAGGCACATACAGAAAGTGATTGTGTAAACGTTAGCATGCTAGTTGGTGTCTAATCCTCCCCTAACCAGACAGTGGTGTAATAGTACAACATAATAATTATTATGTGGTCATTGAATAAAAAAATCTATAGAGTGTACCAATGCTTTTTTATAACAAAATCCATACTATAAGTTATTGCAAAAGTAATAAGTGAATTATAATTTATACAAAATGCTACATGTTCACAGACAATGGAATTTATTACAAAGTATTATAATAATATATACTGGAATGGTCCTGGGTCCAATTGATTTTAATATGTTTATGTGATGTATGTTACCGAAATTCTTCTGCAAATACAGGGCCACCTGATATTACCAGTAGAAAGACCCCAATAGATATACATTGTAAGAAGATGTGGTAAGCGCGCCAATGAGACTATTATCCATTCAAATCATAATTTTCAATTATCTTCAAATTCTACGGAAGATTGGCTGTCATAATGCTAACATTCCAATTTTCAATAACAGTTAACAGCAAATACATTCTCACAATAACAGATAACAAAATAGATAATAGTCCTATAACAGCTAACAAAGAATAAGACAATAACAGCTAACAGTAAATATATTTTAGGAATAACAGATAACAAAGAATTAAAATGCCCCATAACAGCATAACAGTAAAACCCCTTGCCCCCTCCTATATCTTGGTAAACTCAGCAACAAATGTAACTTCTTGTTCCATAAACCTTAACAATACCCCTAGGCAAACCTGTGGTATGCTGTACAATCAGTCCGGAAATTAAGCTTGCTCGAATGATGTCCCGTTTATTAAGTGCAACCGGGTTATCAAAACGCTATACCAATCACTGCATTAAGGCAACAGTTGCCACAGGGTTATAATAGGGAGGTGTCGACCTCCTGTCCATAATGAGCATCACTGACCACCGCAATGTAAAATCTCTGGATAGTTACATTGAAATGTCTACAGATAGTGACCGCCGCAAAATATCTTCAGAATAACAAAATCTTGGACATGATAAAACTAATTCTAATGCACTTACTTTCAGTCTGTATCTGTTCCGACAGTTGATGCAAACAACACGACATGCACATGTACGTCGAGCACAACAGTTTCATCACAGTCACAAACACTGAACATTTCAAGAAATCCGTTGTCTGACATAAACATTCTCCAGACCGTAAACATTTCTGGTGGCAACAATACCTTCAACTTTATCCAAAAGTAGTAAATCACTCGACAGATGTTCATCTTTTCATTTAAAAATCCATGAAAACATTCCAACACGTTCACATTGCTTCATTACGCGCCATCTTGACACTGAATACACATTTTTATGTTTTAATTAGGTCATATGCTATTGTATTTCCTATTAATTTTAATATTAGTTAAGTCTTCTGTTAATCAGTGTTGTGTTTATAAATAAAAAATAACGGTTCCTGATCTATTCAATATTAATGTGAAACACAATACAATATTCAAGCACAAAAGAAAGAATTCTGTTTTAAATACGGGGGCGAGGGGAGGGGGTGTAACAGCTAAAACGTATCGTGCTTATAGGGCTTTCATGCTTGATAAAATTACCGTAATTGTCCTATTAGAATAGAAATAATTCATGGCAGCCGTAGGTTTGTTTTCATTTAACCATGGGTTGGGCATTTATATTCGTATTTTACCCCTCGCTAACACTCATGGTAAAATAATCGAATATAAATGCCCAACCCAAATCTACGGCTGCAAATAGTTATTTCTTAATTATTGACCCCTGTGGCAATCTTAAGGCAATGAACATTCATTTTCATGATATAAGATGAATTTGAAGTAAGTTCTTTGAAGAAAAAAAGAATGACAAGGAACACAGACAAACGAACATTGACCTACAGAAGAAAGTATGGAATGATCGGGACTTAGAATCTTATATTCTAGCAACACTTATAAAGGTGGGTCATTAACACGTATGCAAGTTACACAGGTGCACATCTCAGAAAAACTCTATATCATTGGTAGGCATCTTTCAGATTATAGAACCACCCAAGATCGAGGATATAACCTATTCGAACTAGAGATAAAGAGCTGCTGAACCAACGCATTTGTGGTGAAGTGAAGGTAGAGTCACCCGATGGTATACAGCATTGTCAATAAAAAATAGATAAAATACCACTGGATTGACAACAACACTTAAAAGTGAACTAAAAGTTTTATAGTGTCGACTGGTTTCGCCGATCAGTTGGAGAAGCCTTGCAAAGTGGTAGGAACCATGGGAAGTTCATCCAATTAGATACCAAGCGTTTAGAACAATTCCATGTATTTTATATTGATTTACTATCTCTATGTACATACATTTGTACTTTTTTGTAGTTTTTGTTTTTTTCATTCATACATTGGTAACCAGGAACAATGGAGTAAACATATTTTGACGTTAAATTTAGATACCATTTTTTTTTATACTTTAGAGATTGTAATTTCTATATAATTTGTCCTGAAATTTAGACGCTGAACTAATCGAATGAACAAGTCGACACAATAAAACTTGCAGTTCACTTAAGTGTTGTTGTCAATCCAGCGGTATTCTATTCGAACTAGATATAAAATATTTTATTAGCCGCATGTTTTATTTGAATATTAGTCAATTCTGTTTTACATAATTGATGTATAAAAACTTAGACAACACGAACAAAACTGATATCAGGTAGAGGCGCTATATTCATCCCATTAAAAGATTCATTTCAAATTTACATAAGGACGCTCATGCGACCGAATATTTCAAAAAACAAAATTCATAATGAAATAAAAAGGGGCATTCATCTAGGACACAGTTCTCTAATAATAAGGAAACTGATACTGTAATAAAATTTAAACGGAAACACTCGATTTCTCCTAGGCTTTAGCTTATCATTATATATGTGATATATTTGTCTTTGTATATTTGTCATAGGTTCATTTGTGATTTCAATTTCAGAGTATAATTAGGAAATATGTATTTATAAATAGAAAACATAAAAAAAGGTAATAGGCATTTAAAAAAAAAAGAGCCTAGCTTACAATCTAAATGTTGATAAATTTAACATAAATGTCGTTTTAATTCCATTTTACAATCCATCGTACCTTTTCTATAACTTTAAAGAAGAGCCTTGAAAGTTCATATAAGTTTCGTAATTTTTTGGCATAATACTTTTTCTTCATTGTCATAGCAGACAATTAGCAAAAATGAAAACAAAATCAATATGTATGTATATATGCAGGCATATAATGTTAACACCAAATACATTGCATTATCCGACCATAAGACAAGAAGATATTTCCTTTTTAATATAAGTGACGAAACACGATTATTGGATTAAATAAACATCTATTTTACAAGATCGGTTATCGTCATTTGAGTTAAACAACATAAATTAGTTTAATATTACCTTCCATGATGTTTCACCATTAATCAACCCATGTCGTCATATATTTTTAAAGAAATTTGCCTGAATTAATTAGTTGTAAATAAGCTAGTATCAATGTATAGATCAATGATTTTTGAAAAGTAAATATGAATCGAACCATCTACGTTTTAGAATAATGTTAACGTATAATATAACAATACGTGCACAATGTTATTCATATTAAACTTGATTAATGACTTATAAATATTAAAAGTATCCTCATAAGTCTTAATTTGAAAATGAATGAAATTTTTTATCACCTTTGTATTTTATACACATATTCATTGAACAAAGGTAAATCGTGTCTTGTTTTATTATTTTGTCTCTATGCACATGGAGTCTTATATTTTAATTCTTCCTTGTTAATGCATAAAGAGGGACAATAAACGAAATTCTGACAGTCTTGTGATATACTTTTATTTCTTAATACCAATAGTATCGATTAATTATATGTTTTTCAAAAGTAATGGACTTGTAATATTATCAGATATGAGACATGAAAACAAGAACTGTGGACTCATTTATTTTCCTGGGTACGAATTTTCGTGGATTATGGAAAACATGTTGTTTGATATTTTATTTCTTGATTTTGCCGACACCCTTATAAATGCCATAATAACATTTGTCTTTCCTTGACTATCTAATTTCGTGATTCGCCTTTACCAACGAAAGGCATGAAAAATTATTATCCAACGAAAAATAACGAAGCAACAGTATGTATGCGTACTAATAATTAAACTGATCAATAACAAAAACAAATAAAAAAATAGCACTCAGTATATTTTGAAACTGTTTGTAGTTTTCATTTCATTCAGTTCTGGATACATTGTATGTCAATGTCGGGCATATTTTTCTGCAAACCTCAGATGATACAGATTATTAAATGTTCATTTTTATAAATTTCCTGTTTACACAACTTTTTTTTGAAAAACTAAGGATTTTCTTATCCCAGGAGTAGTTTACCTTAGCCGTATTTGGCACAACTTTTTGGAATTTTGGTTCCTCAATGCTCTTCAACTTTGTACTTGTTTGGCTTTTTATCTGTTCTGATCTGAGCGTCACTGATAAGTCTTATGTAGACGAAACGCGCGTTTGGCGCATTAAATTATAATCCTGATACATTTGATAACTTTTAGTACAATTGTTTTATATCAATTTATTATTTGACATTGTATTCAATAAGAAGCTTGTATCTCTTTCCAAATTGTTGATGTTGTTGCTTTTTTTTTTATTTACTCAGAACGGGTAAGGTCCTAAAATGGCCCTCTTTTTAGCGTAAATATCAAATTAGGATTTATTGACCAATATCACAATAAATTATAGCTAATACAGTGATTAGATAGGAAATAAGCCATTTCATTGAATAATTACGTTTCTGTGTTTTATTATGACGTCACAAGTTGTACTCATATTGATTTTCAACGAATAAATTAAATGAAAATGGGTAAATTTCCATTGAATTTTGGACAGGAAACATAGAGAGCATACGTCGACAACAAAACTCTTTTGAAATTATGTTTATGAAGACATTTCACATGTCTTATTTGAATAGTTAGTTTGTCGACGTCTGCGCTCTATGTTTCCTGGTCCTAAATTTGGTTGAAATCCAGCCAATTTTGCCACATTTCACCAAAATCTCTTATCTTGACATTTTTGTGATGTGAAAATCTCAGTGTTAGAATTGAACTTTGACAAAAATAGTTCTATTTAATTTTTTCATATGTCTTTTAGTCAACTTAAAGACAAAATTGTCTTGTCACATTGAACTTTATAATCGGGACCAAATATAAAGACAGTTATCTTATCACCAAACAAAAAAGGAACGAAATAATGTTAACGTGGACAGGCAAGATTTTAAACTAAGAAGATAAAGCAGTTCTAATTTATCCTTCTGGTTGGACAATTGCTAAGTTGCTAATGACAGAACTGATACAAGATGTTGTTATCAAAAAGAGAAGCGAAAGATACCAAAGGAACATTCAAACTCATGAGCCGAAGATCAACATAAACTGACAACGCTGTGTTTAAAAAAATAGAATAAAATAAACAATCAGACAAAACACAAGTACTTGTATACAAAACACGCCATGAAACACTAAATACTCAGCAAAACGAACCTCATCAAATACTTCAGGTGCTCCGAAAGGCTAAGAAGGGACTTTTCCTTGCATCTGTAGTGTTAGTTCAAAGCCGCCAATAAGTCTAAATGAGTAGGTCACAGTCACGGAAAAAGAAACAGGATTGTAGTTACGACAATTCGAATATATCTGGCCCGAGAACACAGTTATTTCGTAGTGCATTTCTTTTAGACAATAAATTCAAATAAAAAAAATCGCACCTGCTCTTTCTCAAAAAGATTTTTACAGTGTAGTGAATTACCAGTGAGACAAATAATATCAAAATTATAGAAACTTCTACCAGCTCTAACTCAAAATATTGACAATTCTGTGTTAAGGGGGTGTAACATTCAGTTTGACAGCTTCGGACGTGATAAAATTTGACCTTTTTGAACTGGACCAAATAACTACTTAACATAAAGATTCAGCACCCAAATTGTTTAACATGTAAATACATCCCCCTACTTAATATTTCATGCATTTAATATCAAGAAATAAATTGGAAAAGTGTATCAAATAAAACATGCAATTTATACACTGTTTACACTAGGGACTATATGCGAAGGGAGGATTTGAACTTCACCACTTAGAACTCTTGTATTAATGTCTTCATTGTAAGCTAAATTCTTCTATCGTATCTACAAGGTGATATATACTCCGTATGTAGGCGATGCTTTAATGTTGCTACACATGATGGTTCCAAGACAAGCTTAACTTTCTTTAAATTGCTTAGCTTAGCTAAGGTAATGCCATTTTTTTGTCTTTTTCACGACTTCATTGTCTGGATCTTTATATTTTCCGTGTATGTTTCATCCATTGAAAGCTGGCTGTCATTAAACAACATCGTTAATTCAATAATTCATTATTAATTTTTTTTAAGTTGGTATGTTTATAGATAGGTAAGGAATATTTTACATTGCTGAGCGACACTGTTTTCAAAGCATCAACATCAGCACCAGCATCACTAACAAGTCGTGATATCATGATTGACTTGAATACGTGTGTATCTGTGTATCTATGTATCTTGAACATTTGATAATCATCAACCCAATAATTGTTTTTAAATTTTCAAACATTAAGACGCAAGTAACTATTAATTTGGAAAAACAACTAGGGTCCAGATTTATACAAATATATTTTTTTTGTGATAGAAAACATAAGACTAACAGCTGTTAGCAAATTAATTAAACACATCACAATAATCATATTTAACTTAACAATGACAATTTCTGGAATGCAATGTTATATTTTTTATTTGGATATATTTCAAAAGATCGCTTGTAAGCTTGTTTCGCTTTTTGTATTTCTTCTATCATTTGAAAACAAACACCGAGTAGGTAGTAACATGCAGAATCGGTACCTTCTATGAAATACCGTCCCTGTAAGGTCAACTGTAGATCCATGAGAGAATCCAAGTATTTCTTGCTATTGTTTAGATGATAATGACATAAAAAAAGAAGGAAATGGGCATATGCTACTGGGGAAATCAACAATTTACCACCCATATCTATTTCATTTGGTATTAAGTTAAGTTTTAATTTGGAGTTGTCAGTAAAGTTGATGAAATTTAAAAGCAAATAGCTCCTCAACTGAACAGTGGTCATCTTCTTAAATAGATCTAAATGAAGAAGGTCATAATCAATATTTGAAATATCCATTAATGCTTGAAGTTTTTCCGGTGAACATTTCAATAGAGAATACTGGACAATATAAATAACTGTTTTGTAATCTTTTCTTTTATAGAAAAACGAAGCTAACATTAGCCATCCAGATACAGCATCGTGACGAGTGTTCAGAAGCAGAGTACTTATACAAGTATTGTTATGTTTATATTTAGATTTATTACTGGACATATCCTCTATTGGTAGTATTTGACCACAGTATTTTGACATATAGTATGTGTAGAGATATTTGATTTTGGAACTTTTAAAGGACAATATCTTGTATGTCATTTTTTCGAAAACAAGAGAGAGAGTTGGATATACATGGTCTGCCCTTAACATAGCTGATGATGTTACCTTTTCAACATATTTTACAGGAAAATAACTCGACTCTTTGCTAATATCATATGCCAATGCATTGAAACAGGAGATTTGGTCAGACAATAATATAAATTCCCAACCATAACTGTTAAGAATATATAACTTATTAAAAAGAGTTTCCTGTGTATGTCCCTGTATCTTATTCTCAAATAAATTATTCTCAGGAATGAAATAATGCGGACAAACTTTGTATTCAACGCAATATATAAGCCTCCTGAAACATCTCATGTAACAAGATATCAAGTTTTCAGGTTTCCATATTGATGAAGGCAATTCCTCACATATCCAAAACAAAACCGTCTTCATGAAATATGAACAAAGCAATTCTTTACAATCTATATCTACAGCTATAATGTCTTTTAGAATAATTTTCATAAGTGCATAGCATACTAATTGTGTATGTGTAAATGTATTGATAAGAAGTTTTTCTCCAACAGAAAATGATATGCGCCATTCTAATTCTTCTTGTGTAGATCCTTTCACACCTATAGGTACAAAGAGAACCCCGTGTTTTACAATAGCCTGTTTGACATCGGATCTCGGCCATGAATTATTTGATCTTGCTATCCATTGTTTTGCTGGTGTTATCCATAAATCACTATATAAACAGTATGCAAGGTCACACAATCCATTTTTGTCGGATAGACATGGCCCATGCAATGTCGAGAATATTTCAGATGAAAAATGTTGTTTAAATGAAAGGTTTGAAAAGTAAAAATTACTACCGGTCTTTTCACAAGCTTCACAGGGCACTTTACCGTGCTCTAGTCGTAACTTCGTGTAACCTGGCTGTATATAATCAGTATCCATTGTAAAATATATTGTATCAGCGTTGAAATAAACGGGAGTGTCTTCACTGACCATCAGTTCTTTCATAACAAACATAATATCTACATCACTATCTCGCATCTCAAGTCCCTCTCCAAAACTACCACTGGTTATTATTGTGCAATTCTTATTGCTATGAACATCATCTCTGACAGTGTTCATCATTCTGATTGTTTTAACATGATCTTCTGTTCCAACAATATTCTGACAAAGATACTGATACAGTGCTCTTGAAACATTTTCTATTGCTGAGTCTGTAAAAGAAATTTACAAAGAGTTAAAGATTGCCCTTAGAGTTTTCCAAAAAATAAATTATTCTATTTGACTGGTTATGTAAACTAAGTTGTGTTTTGCATATCACATTTTTTATTTGAAGTTATGACTCCTTGATTTATGCTTCCTTTAGGTTTTACTTTGTAAATTCAGCAGTTTCACAAACCATGCCTCTCTTGGGGAGATATATAATATTAAAAGATATTTTGTTTAATCTACTTACTGGTTCCAAGATATGATTTCTATGTTTCATCTCATAGATAAATAACTTGGGAATGTAACAGTATAAAGACACATGGTAGTGACGAGAATTAAATTCTAATAAATACTCAAAGTGAAGGTAGGGATAGTACAGAATTTTAGTATAAGATAAAACTTTTAGAACTTCCGGGCATATAAATGTTGAAAGTATTCCACGCAGCCCTATGTTTTGACCTTTGAATAAAAAACTAGTGCGTATAAAAAAATTAAAATCTCAAAAATACTGAACTCCAAGAAAAATTCAAAACGGAAAGTCCCAAATCAAATGACAAAATCAAAAGCTAAAACACATTAAACGAATGGATAACAACTGTCATATTGGGGACTTGATACATGCATGTAGAAAATGGTAAATTAAACCTGGTTTTATAGCTAGCTAACCTCTCACTTGTATGACAGTCGCACTAAATTCCATTATATTCACAACGATTTGTGAACAAAACAAACAGACATTACATGTAAAAATGTAAAAAATAGAGATACAGCAGTCAATATTTCGTTATAGTCTTAATCACTATCAAAACAAACAAATATGTAACAAAGAAGCACAAGAAGGCATATAGACAAAGCACATAAGCAAACAAAAAAGACAGAAATAAAAAAAAGACTATTGCACAAGAACACTATGATGGGATGTATAAGTGCAGAGCCACGTCATATGTATCAAAGGAAAACATAAAGGCATATAGACAAAGAACATAAGCAAAAAGGAAAGACAAAACTATTTTTAATAACACAATAACGGGATGTTTAAGTACAGAGCCACGTCAAATTATACATAAAATATAAATGGTTACATAATAGTTTGGATCATTGTTTGATACTCTTTTGTTACAGAACGTTTTGAATAGTGTGTACATTTTATCAGTTACATGATATTTTTGATTGAGTGTTAATGTTATTAGGTACATAACATTTTGGAACACGAGTCAATATTCTTAGTTACGACCACTATTGGGATGAAATACCAGTAAAGTATTCATTTTCGTTTTCTCTCTTATTTATTATATGTTTTCATGTCTTCCTCCTTTTCTATCTACAATTTTTTCATGTCAGCTTGAATAATTTTTTTCACATAATGCTTATTAAATATATCTTGAGGAGCATGCCCACATTTCCCATTCTGCAAAGTTTTGAATACGCGGAGTATATCGCCATTTTTTTTAAATGAAGTTGAGGTTTGTTATTAAGAAACAGATAAACAAAACTGAAATACTAAATTAAAGTATTACCCTTATTAAAATGAGACTAGTTTCACTGGCAAGATGATGGGACTTTCAAAATATCATTCGTTTTTTTAATCTTATGTTCACATAAAATTAATATTTAAAAATACATTTCCCTTTCAACGACTATTTTATGTTTTATTTTATATTACACTAGTGATTTTATAGACATGTAGACCTGGTATTTTCAGTGTTGTAATATTTTTTTTAAAAATATATTATAAAATCAATTATACACTTTTGACTGTTCAAAGAAAAAATAAGATAAATATACTTAAATTTCCAAATTTTATTCTATTTACTCGAAAGTATTGTTATTCTCGTCTTGTTTTCTGTTTACATTAGATATTATTTTTTATCTATTCTTCAACATATGTTACTTTTTAAATTTTTTTAAGAAACGTTATGATGTTGCTGCAATTATGTTCCTCCCCGTATTCGTTATCTCTTTCTTGTTAAAGTGAATCTATCATATAACAGCAGAATATATTTCAGAAGGTCGTATCTACAATTCAAAACCATGCAATTGCATAACAAAAAAAGTTGTCCTTAACAAAGAATTTATAGAAGGTCGTAACATGTCGATACGACAAAACCTGTGTTTATTATCTAGAGAACTATAAATTCAATTATAGACACAACTTATTAGATCTGTAAAATCGATTTTCTAAGCTATTTAAAGGCAAAAAGATATCAGTTCATTAAGCTTGTAATTCGGCGAACAAGGAGTCAATTAAGTGACTTAACAAAGTGACCTTCTAACCATTTCCAGTGAATTGTAACACGAGTCGGATTTTAGAAACCGTAGAGATTTTCTTCTGCAATCATTAACAATTGGAAAATTATCAATGCAATAATGGATAAAAAATTTGATTTAGTATGATAGGATATGTACTATGTTTACTGGTTTCTCATTAAGTTAAAATAGAGGCTGGAGACACCAAGGGGACATTAACAATTCTAGTATGGTCTTGATAAACAATGATAGTCCATCGGAAGAGAACGATGAATGGTTGACCCGCCGTCAAGAAAGAGCCATATCTCTTGCACGTAAAAGACTCTTGTAGATTTCGGAACAAAACAGGAAAATGCAGCTACAAGGCAGCAGTCGCACCCGCAAAGTGGAAAATAATAAATATAAGTTTCAATAACTTGCTTCCAAATCCACTAAATAAATATGGTTAAATTAACAATTCATACGTCGACGAAAAACTGACAGTGAAGTTCACAAGTCCAACACATAATACATAGATAACTGAATCATGGCAAAACAAATCCAACGACTTAATCGAAGAACATAGACCAAATGCACACCAACAAGTTGCGTTAACTTCGCTCTACATGTGCTTATATAATCTCATACATTTTTATAGAAGTTGATAAAGTTGATCTTCCATATGATTTTCTGTTATTAGTGTCAGTATATTTTGTAGATACACACACAGAGAGGTACCATTCCGATTATAATTTCCTCATACGTCACAATGCAGTATGACAAGGATGTTTTATAAGTTAATTAGAATTGCTTAAAATGTCAATATTATTTCCATTGACATTCATAACATCAATTACTTTAAATTGAATATAGCAGAATTCCAAAATAAAAATTTAAAACGATTTATCAAAAATATGTTTACTCATCACTTGACATTTAATCTTGATGTTTTTCAATATTATTCAGCCGCAATCATCCTTACAGTATTTATATATTTCATTTTTATTGGTACGTTTTTTTAAACACAAACTAATGAAAACATTATGATAATTTTACTTTCTTAAGGTGGAACCTAACACAACAGGGAGATAACTCTGTAAAATCAGCCAAACGTTTTAATAACGTTGTGTTGTAAAAGGAATATTAAGCTTCTCAATTATCAAAATTGGTGTTTGTCAATCTGCTATATAACCAGTGTAATTTTTCTGATAAATTGTTTGGTTCAAAATTTTAGAAATTTATATATTTTGGTTAAAGGTTCAAAGTAAATATTTTGTCAAAATTTCATGAAAATTAAACGAGCCAAATTAATTTTAGTGAAACCTATCTGTAGTTGAGTTTAATCTTGTCACTCATTTTCTTTAACAAATTGTGACTTGGATGGCGAGTCGTCTCTTTGGCACTCGTATCACATCTTTTTATATCTATATTCATTAAACGACACACTTCTATTAATTATGAAAACACTCCTTTTATTGTGTTTTGAATTATATTGAAGATGGAGAACATTACAACCATTGACGGATATTCTTTTCCTCTGCGTTTTTAAATAAAAGCACGACCTAACGTTAACTTCATATTTTACAGAATACTTCAAATACACAATCAATTAATAAACAAGAAAGCGGCATACAAATTTGACACAGTACTCCTATAATGATCGCACACAAAAAAAAAATTAGAGGAAAAGAATAGGGGATTCCCGTAGGTTAAAAGTCTAAATGTTGTTAAATCAAAATTACCGTCGTTTGAATTCTAGTTGCAATTTCATTCAATCAACTCACAGTAAAACCTCCATAGGTGTTTCATTAATTTTGATTATTGCACTTTTTCCTCATTATAAGATCAGATAAATAATACAAATGAAAAAAATATATATAGATAAGAGTACTGTGCATGCCTCCTTTCCTGAAGTTTTCCGTATTATGCCGGCATTTTATAACGAAAACACGTATAGCATCACCAGACCATCAGATGAAAAGAAATGTTTTTTGTTTAACTACATTTTCTACATATTAAGAAAATGCCTGTATCAAGTCATGAATATGACAGTTGTAGTCCATTTGTTTGTTGTGTTTATGCTTTTGATTCTGCCATTTGATTAGGTACTTTCCGTTTTGAATTTTCCTTGGAGTTCAGCATTTTTGTGATTTAACTTTTTGGTATAAAACCCAAGTGACAAAACTGTATTATTGGATTCACTATTTAATTTTACAAAATCAGTTTTTGTCATTTAATTTTAACAAAGAAAATTAGTTTAACTTACCTTCCATGTTGTTTCCCAATTAATGACCAAGACAGTTATGCATTCTATAGAACTGCTTTCATGCTAAAACAAAATGTATAGACTCAAGGATGTACTTAGGTGAGATTTTTTAATCTGTGTCAGATTTTCTATACGATACAAAGTAAAATAGTTTCCCGCATAACACCCATTTAACTTTTCATATAAGACTTAATAGCTCATAATAGGTCAAAAAAAACATTTAAGCAACTTCTGCATTTTTTTCGTTTGATTTGAGACAAATACCAATGTAACTATTAGGTTAAAGTCTGAGTAAGACTTTTTCAGTTATGTTCATGAAGACGAAATGCGCGTCTTGCATATTACATTATAAGCATGGTACCTTTGATTACTACTATAAATCAAATATCGCGAAAAACAGCTCCATGACCTATCAAAAATGTTAGCTTATTTTTATCCCTAACTTATACTCTAAAAGCTTAAAGTATCAATTTTAAATTCCTGATTTATTTTTTTGGACCTAAGATCACCCAAGTACATCTATTTGCGAGGTTTTCGAATAGTTAGTATAGATGACATCTACGTGTTGCGTTGGCATTGTGCTGAATCCTACTTTCTTAAAATATAACAAAAAAGTAATTTACATTATACATACGTGAAGTCTAATGAATATGACTGATGTCCTCTTAAGCATACTTTAAAAAGATGAATGAAAATATATCCCCTTAGTATTTTATACGATTTTAAGTAATTAGTAAACAAAGGTAAATAGTGTTTTGTTTCATTTAATTCGTCTCTATTTACGTGTACGGGGGAAGTCTCATACTTTTTTTAGCATTTCATATTTTAATTCTTCATTGTTATGGCAAAAGAGGGAATAACTAACGAAATATCTGGAAATTTTGACAGTCTGATGATATTCCGGTAATTCTTTATATGTTGGCTTTCAGTATCAGTTTTACTATATTTTTTGTCAAAAGCAATGAACTTGTATTGTAATCAAATACAAGACGCAGTATCAAATGTGCATGAGTACACAAGATTTAAATTGATAAAACATAAAACACAATTTAATCACGACATGCACAAAGTGTATGTGTACTTTTCATTGGATCAGTTGTGTATAATTGGTATATGCTTTGTATTGCTTTTGACAGTTCTTTTTTTTTCTACAAAAATCCTAATCAGTATACAGATTGAGTATAAAAACAAATTATGACACTTTGGCAAGCATTTCTCTACGATTCGAGTTCATTTTCTCTTAGTTCATTATTTCTAAGCAGGCAATCCGTACACAATGGTACTTTTGCGATTCTTTCTCATAGAGCAAACGGGGGAAGAAAATATCCTGTTTAAACGATTTTTCCTCCGTTTGTAATAGTTTTTCATTTTCGTACGCATATGTTTAGTATCATGAAGTATAATAACAAAATTACCGATCGCGAACTCCTAGAAATTCCAAACGGAAAGTCCCTTATTAAATGGCAAAAAATAAAACTGCACAAAAACAGTGTTTGCAATTGTAAGCGTATTGTTTTTATGGGAAATGCACGGATCGGTGAATGGTCTATGATCAATCACTGATAGCATACCTCGCGTATTTTTAGATCCTTAGTGTTAGTAGGTTCATTTACTTTATGCACTTAGCTGGCGAATGCATACTGGTATAGAATCATTATTATATACGAAACAAACTACGATAATTACAATCGACGAGCGTGACACATTTATATTATACTTAAAATATCAAAAAACATCACTAAACAAAGCATTTCAATATAATTCAAGAGTATGCACATTGAAAAAATGTACTGTTAAGTATTGACTTCCTCATGTTGATTTTATCTATGAAAATACAACTATAAAGCATGTAATTGTGTAATTGTGTAATTATGTAATTGCCCAAACAGTTAACACATTAATCAGTTATGTAAAGTACTGACAGCTCATCTGATTTCAAAATAGGTGATGAGTCCAAAATCCTTTCTCCAATCTGTAATTCTTAACAGAAATTTAATGCAGACGAAGGAGTTGCATGCGAATAATAATAAAAAATAATAAGAAAGATAAAAGTTAAAAGCTAAACGTTGAGTACTTTAAATATGGGATAGAATGAAGGGTGGTAATAATTGACCAGTGACCACGATACTTCTTTTAAAGTTATGTTTGATATATTGATATTGATAGCAAGCTAGTTACCAAATAAATCACCAAAACAGAGCAGAGAGTGCCACGTTCACTGTAGGTTATTGAATCCTATCAAACATAAAGGGTGTGTATGTGACTTTTTGTAGAGTAAACTTTTTTGCCTCTTTCCCTTGTATTCCAGTCTAGAATACCGAATGACCTACCTTTAACAAGCTGTCTGTATTTTGTATAAAATTGTTTTTCTTTATTAAAACATATAATAAATATGCATCTTGGACATAGATCAATCAATGTAACATTAAATTCAATCTTCATCTTGTCAGCAATGTAGATGCCACAACAGTTTGATATGTCGTCACCACTCTGGTGACGCGACATGGCCATTTCACTACAGCTTCATAGCTGATCAATAATTTTTATCTTTCTTATTTTTTTGTTTTAATTTATTGGACTTTTTATCAATCATGTTGTCTTTATTGTTATTAGGTAAAGTTCGGAGAGTTAAAGAGCGTGTTTGTACACATTCAACGGGGAAAAAACATTGAAAAAAGAAAAATATATTCTAAATTTAAATAGAGTCAAGTGCATTTTGATTTCATTTCGAGTTGCAATAATTAAATTTCTGTGTTGAAGAACACGTCTGGATAATCGACATTGCTTTTACAAAATACCATCCAGCATATCAGATATACATAAAATTTATCAGTAACAGACAATGGAACATATGTCACTTTTGAGTTATTTTCAGATGATATTTTTTTTCTGGCAAATAGGAGTTAATCTAACTTGAAGTAAGACGTACTAGTAATATACCGATTCTTATACATTATATACCTTAAATACGCATTCCAATGTGATATATGTCAGGTCAACACTAAACGTTTACTTTAACAATGTTTTATTACTTGTAGGAAAATATTGAAGTTAATAATGAACATGCATATTTAGAAGTTTAGTCTTCCGTAAATAATGGAAAATGACCCAAAAAAATTAATTGTTTTCCCACTAGGGAACGTAACTGTATAAATCAGGGAAAACAGGGATCGATTTTGAATTTGACGTGAACGTCATCTAGTTGGAGAATATTTTTATTTTGCTTAAAACTTTATGGATTATAAATGACAAAAGAATACATTTAAGATACATTAAATATGCACACGAAGAGTCGGCAGTAGAAGCACTTTCTATTTTTGAGAAATTGTTCTAATTTGAAACTAAGCGTAAATGTTGTTAAATCATTGGAATGTTTACCAAAGTAGAATTTTTTTTTCTAATTATTATCTAATTAGAGAATCAGATAACGATTCGCCTAGATTGGGTTTGTTTAAAGTTAGGTTTTTTTTTGCTTATATAACGTCACACGTCCCTACCTATTTGTCATTACTCAAGAAACCACTTGAACTCTGAAAGTTCGTTTTACTTATTTATTGATACATATACAAAGGTTGCATTTATAATAATTCTTCTCATCATAAACTGTTTTCTTGATTTAGAAGTTGTTTATGTGTTTCAGTAAATAAAAAAAAATTATGCGTAAATACAATAGGTATATTTTTAATTAATATACATATTTTCCATTTCCTTGATGATATAAATAGAGAGAAGATACAAAAAGGCAAAAGTACCTAGGGGACATTCAACATTTATAGTTAAACAAAAATGACAACATCATGGCAAAAACAGATTTATATGACAAAATCCACATAACGCAAAAAAGAAAACATAAGATTGAGCAACACGAACCCTACAGAAAATCAGGGGTGTTCCGAAAGGGTAAACAATTCTGCTCCACATGTGGCACCCGCCTTGTTTGTCATTGAAGTACGAATACGACGATAAGTCTCATAAGGTGACGTTATATCACAATTAAGACCATACAAACAGATAGCAGTATAGGTATGAAACATAAAAGTCCGCGAAAAAATTAATATCAATATAAAACTTTCGCAATACAAAACCCACCAAAAAACGGGTAATGTTCTGTATTTCCTATTTAGATTTCACGATGTATCATCTGGTGTGAATTGCTAGTTCCCATTGGCGTCTTATATCACAATTAACGTTTTTCTTGCTTAATACTTCCGTAGTGCATTAATTAATTTAATTTCAAACGTGTACTTAGTCTTCATATTATATTATTAAACGTTTAATTTTATAAAAGATATTACAAAACAAAAACGTAAATAAATCCTATCATTTTCCCCAAGCTTTGTAATGACATTCTTCCTTTCTTGATGAAATCGTCCACAGTTAATATAGCGCAGTTTTTCTGACATCTTTGTATTTCAATGTGTGCATATTTTTCTTGATGAATATTACTTTCACTGTTTAGTCTAGATCTGTTTTTGCTGGTATCCATTTTACGTTGCTCTGTATTTATACATCCCGTCATTGTGTTATTGTTCTATGATAATTTTTGCATTCTTTTCTTTAACGTTTGCTAATATGCTTTGCATATATGCCTTTTTATGTTATCTTTTTACATATGACGTGGCTCTGTACTTATACATCCCGTCAATGTATTATAGTTCTATGATAATTTTTGTATTCTTGTCTTTCATTTTTGCTTATATGCTTTGCCTATATGCCTTTTTGTGTTTCTTTGTTACATATCACGTGGCTCTGTACTTATACATCCCGTCATTGTTATTGTGCCTTGGTAAAATGTTTGTTTACATAATTATTTGTTTGTTTTTATAGTGATAAGTGACACAATGTTGACTGCTGTACCCCTATTTTTGACATTTTTACCTATTATGTCTGTTTGTTTTGTTCACACATATATAATAGAGATTATCGAAATTTAATATTTTCAATAATCTGGTTTAATTCAATGAAATATTTGTGTGGGTGTGTGGGTGTTGCAAGCCTTTAGCTCATTGCCATATTTTGCATGGCCAAAGATGGCGCTCTCAGCTGGAATCTGAATTTTTGAATTCCCGTATCGGGCACTTGTTAATTTGCTGTCGACAACAAAGCAGGTGCTGCAGAAAATAGTTCAATTATTTAAAACCCGCCCAACCTTCAAAATGAGAATATTTGCGGCTGTTTTTGTTTTATATTTGCAGGCAATAGTTTGCAATGTTATGTTACCAGTATCCAAGCAGTTCCTCCATGGTATTGGACCAATGCAGGATAGTTTGGAGTAAACTTGCGGTTTTTTTTATTTGGACATTTCCTTTATTAAGCACTTTATTAACATATGGAACATTGTGATTCAAGCAACCAGAATGAATTTAAGTTTATACTAATTCCCAATTTTATTAATTCGGAAGAAAACAAGACATTTTAAAGAAATTAATTTTCTTCTTCTATCCTTAGGCGCAGAGTCAATTTTGAATGAGGGAAGTTCAGTAGTAGTGATTGGGGTATTATTTCACTCGGCCCTTGCTCTGGGCCTGACAAGTTCTACACTTTGCAGGTTTGGAAAATTTGGTTAGTGGTAACGGTGTGGTCTACAGATGGATAACTCTGGGACCTCCTCCACCTCATCTTATAGAAGGGAGGCCTACATCTACCAACAATCGGGTCACTAATAACTGGTGCATTGGTAATACGAGTGTTTTCCCTGGTCACCCCCATGGTAGGTGGTGGTATAACCGTGTTTAATTACCAGGGGTTTTATGACACTATGTCAATATAGGTCAGCTGATTGTGTATAGGTAATCGGTAGTCACCCTGGCGCCTCAACAAAATATTATAGAATACTCTGTAGCCAAAGTAATGCCACTCAGTAAAAATGCATATTTTAGCCATGTAAATACAAGTTGGTGTAATAAAATATATGTATAATTAGAATGATTGTTTTTGTGTAAGTTGTATAAGTTATAAATGAAAAACAGAGAATGGAACCTCTACACAAATGAGTATAATAAACAGAAAGTCTGAAGTATTTTAATTTTGGTATTTGTAAACTCTAGAACAATTTTTTCAACATAGTTTAAAAAAATATGTCAACAACTCTTGATCGTTGTTCTTCATCTCATTGTTATTCGTTTAGTTTTATTTTAGGTAGGGTCTTCTTCTATGAGTATTGCAATAAATGAAATTTTATGCGACTGCCAAACAAGTGAGAGGTTTAGCTAACTATAAAACCAGGTTTAATCCGCCATTTTCTGCATCAGAAAATGCATGTACCAAGTCAGGAATATGACAGTTGTCTATTCTTTTGATGGTTTTTCATCTTGCCATTCGATTAGGGACTTTCCGTTTGAATTTTCCCCCGAAGTAAAGTATTTTTGTGATTTTACTTTTTTCAACGACTATCATATGACAAATATACGTAACTTTTAATAACCCTCCCGACTAAGTTTACATTGTTATGGGTATGATCACTTTTCAGGATTACAAATGTTACACTTCTACCTTTCACAAGTTGACGCCAATGTTTATCAAATAGGCCTGCACAGGAACAATACGATTATATCCTTAGATTGAAGTAAAGAAACAAATTTCAAACTGTGTTTATCATTTATTGTTGAATAAAACGGTTCCAATCAGCAGGAGAATGTGTTTTTTTTAGGAAGCAAACAAAATCCTAACATCACGCATCACTCTTCAGTTAAGATAGCTGTTTTTTAATAAATTATTACAGTTTAATTAAAATATGATAAACAGCAACAAATGGTTACCACTGAATGACAGGTTCCAGGCTTGGGACAGAATCATTCAGAGTGTAGCTTTTTTATGCCGTTTATTATGTATGATTTAAAGTGAATCTATCAAAAATCTTAAAAAGTATTTAGTACCATAACTTGCATAAAACGGGCGTGCGTCTGTGTGTGTGTGTGTGCGTTTGTGTAAATATTTTAGCAAAATTGGTACAAGGGAGACAAGTTTTGACATACACGTCGCACAGGAAAACAAAATGAGAAAAGTCTATTCACAAGTCTGATATGACAGTTAAATTATAAAAATTGAATGGCGGAAATTGCTGAGAAAAGTTGACTTATAGCAGAAATAATTTCTCTAATACAACTGTTTGGCATAATATGTTTTTACGATTATAAAGTTTAGGGAATAATCATTTCAAAACTCTATGATTTAATATTTTTTCATCTTTATGTAAAAACAATCGGCAAGGACAGACGCATATTACATAAAACCTTTTGAAGAAATTCGCTCACAATTTAAATATAAAGTTGAATATATTCGTCAAAATGAATGTCCGGCAAGCACTTTTTTACTCATTCTTGTAAATTGAAATTTTAAAAAAAAATCTTTCTTCAAGAAAATATAAAATTTTACGGATTTAATTTCGTTAAAACAAACAACATTTGCGAGGACAGTAGCCTATTATGTCAAATTCCTGTATAAATGGCGGAAATCCATGTTTTTGGTAATTATTCGATTGATAATATGATTGTTAACGTGTGACGCATGGTCAGCAGCATATTTTGTTTCCGTGACCAACAGTCTTTGTACATGTATTTAATAGTAAAACTTACCATTTTAAATATCTAAACCATAGTCATTTTTTTTTAGTGTCATATATTAGTTTTAACTATATAAAATTTTAAAGTATCTTTTGATTTTTAATTTTGGATATATTTATGTGCAATGTGTCTCATAAGCCAAATATATATTGCTGGGTATTGATTGTGCTATGTATGTTTTAATGTTATTAAAGAATTGAATGATTATTTTTGTCAATTCATTATGGTGTTTTACTACCCTATGCAAATACAAAAAGAAGCAATCAATACTTATAATTTTTCAGCTAGGATCATGATCGCACGATTTCTCTCAAGTATTTCTTTAATTAACTGTTAATTGTTGGAGCTCGTGTCATCACAAACATTTCATTTCATTGTGAAATGAATGTCATTTTCAAAAGTACGCGAGATTGCTGTTAGCCATTCAAAATAACGTTTTATAATGTAATTATTGTATATTATGAATGTCAATCAGTATGTGACACAGCAATAACATAGATTATTAATTTTCTATTATTATTATTCATAATCATGTGTAAGACAAGTTAATCAATAGACATACGGTAACTAAGAATACATTAATTTAAAAAAAAAATTGTTTAATGCATTGTATTATATATAGGGAATCATTCGACTCATAAGCGTATGTGAAAATTCACCTAATGATATTTACATTCAGCCTATTAATGACAATCTTTGAAAAGCGGTGTTGTTTTTTTCATCTGGAAATAATTCTACAGATTGCATAAAGGCTTGTCTTGCTGATCCTGTATCTCCTAACAATTGAAAACAGATACCTAGGATGTTGTAACATTTGCTTTTCATATTGTCACCCGGTATAAGAGAGTTTTCTTGTATAGTCAACTGTAGATCCCGAAGTGAATTTCGGTACTGCCAGCTATTTTGTAGATGATAATGGCATAGAAAACCAAGAAAATGAGCATATACTACAGGAGGCAATACACAATGTACTTCCATTTCCAATTCAATTGGTATTAGCCTAGAGGTACCGGCAAACATCACGTAATCTAAAAGCAGATATCTCCAAAACTGAACAATAGTCATCCTTCTATTTAAATTTAAACTAAGTAGTTCATAATGTATGTCTGAAATATTCATTGGAATTTGAAGTTTTTTCTGTGCACATTTCGAAAGAGAATATTGGACGATGTAAAGAGCTTTATTGAATTGTTTTATTTTGTAGTAAAACGAAGCTAACATCAACCATCCTGATACAGTGTCATGACGTATGTTCAATAACAGAGTATTGCTATATGTAATGGATTTTCTATAATAAGATTTATTACCAGACAGGTCATCAAATGGTAGTATTCTCTCACATTTGCAACAACAATTTGACACGTAGAATGTATACAGGTATTTGATTTTTGAACTTTTGCTGAACAATTCCTTGTGAATCCCTTTCTTCAAAAGAAATTCAAAAACCGACTCTATACTGTCCATCAAGAATAATTGTGAGAGTATGAGTTGTTCAACTTTGTTGACATGCAAATAACTTGACTCTGTGTTTATATTACATGACAATGCACTGAAACTTGAGATTTGGTATGAAAATAAAATACATTGCCAATCATAACTATTTAAAATATACAACTTATTTAAAAGTAATTCCTGTGCGTGTCCAAATATCTTATTTCCGAATAAATTATTCTCTGGAATGAAATAATGCGGACAAACTGTGTATTCAACACAATAAATAAGCCTTCTAAAACATCTCATGAAACAAAATATTAAGTTTTCAGGTTTCCATATGGATGGAAGCAATTCCTCGCATATCCAAAACAAAATCGTTTTAATGAAATATGAACAAAGTAATTCTTTACATTCTCTGTCTAAAGCTATAACGTCTTTTAGAATAATTTTCAGTAGTGCATAACATTGCAATTGTGTATGTGTAAATGAGTACATAAGAAGTTTTTCTCCAACGGAAAACAATAAGCGCCATTCTAATTCTTCTTGTGAAGATACTTTCACACCAACAGGTACAAAGAGAACCCCGTGTTTTACAATTGCCTGTTTAACATCGTCTTTCGGCCATGAATTATTTGATCGTATTACCCATTGTTTTGCTGGTGTTATCCATAGTTTACTATGTAAACAGTATGCAACGTCTAGTTTTTCATCTGTATCGGATATACATGGTCCGTGCATAGTCGGAAGCATTTTGGATGAAAATGCTTGTTTAAATGAAAGATTTGAAAGGAAGAAATCATTACCTATCTCATGACATAATTTAAAGATCTTCTTGTATTTATAGTGATGTAGTCGTAACTGAGTATAACCTGACTTTGTATTTTCCATGTCCATCGTAAAATGTACTTTGGCAGCATTAAAATAAATGGGCGTGTCTTCACTGACCTCAATGTCACTCCTAACCAACATGACATCGATATCACTTCCTCGCATCTCGAGTCCCTCTCCAAAACTACCACTGGTAATCATTTTTTCTTTCTTGGTGCTTTGGTAATCATCTCTGACAGAGTTCATCATTCTGATTGTTTTAACGTGCTCTTCTGTTCCAACAATATACTGACATAGATACTGGTACAGTGCAGTTGATACATTTCTTATTGATGATTCTGTAAGAGAAGTTTACAAAGATTGTGGTTTGTCATTACGTCGTCTAATCTTTAAATTACCGAACGTGACTTATTCCCGATTGTGACTGTTTTGCTGAGTGTGAATTCGCATTACTATAAGACGTGTTACGGTACTTATCTATCCCAAATTCATGTATTTAGTTTGATGTTATATTTGTAATTTTCAACGAATTTTGTCAAATTGGTTGACATCTTTTCTATTAAATTCATGTGTTATGGTAAAGAAAATTAATCAACGCCTTCATTTATTAGTTTTGATTTTGTTCAACGTAATCTGTACAAATTTTATGTTTGAAGTTTGATTCAAAACAAACCGGACATATAAATAATATAGTTCATTGCTATTAGCATTGCAATGTGCATTGTGTTTAAATGTAATATCAGTATTTAGTTCTATTATAATCTTAAATCAATCCTATTTCTATCATATGTTTTAGATATATTTTTTTAAATATGACGTCATTATTGTGCTGTTTCTGAAATTCAAATGTCTGCGTGACGTAATATTGTGCCTTTTCACCACTTCGTATGTGACGTCGTTGTTATAACTTTTTGCGTTCAGGCTTCGACTGAGTCGTGTGTGTCTATTTTCTGTGTTGGTCTTCAATGTAATATGTATTCGGGTTTTGTTTTCTGTAATTAGTTAAGACGTCAGTTTTATCATGTAAATCCTTTATATTCATTTGATAAAATTTCCTGTTTGCAATAGCATAAATTGTTCTATATAATAAGGATGTTCTTATCACAAGCAGAAAACCCTAGCCGTATTTAACACAACCGTTTAAATTTTTAATCCTCAGAGCTGTACAATTTTGTACCCCTTTTTTTTGACTTTCGAACTTTTATATCTGGGCGTCACTGATAAGTCTTGTGTGGACGAGGCGCGTTTTTGACGTATTGAATTTTAAACCTGATCCTTTTTGTAATATATTATTCATGTGTTTCTTTGCCTAATACGTTCTCCTATTTATTTGTATTGTAGTCCTGTATTATTATGTTGTCATTTTAATGTTATATTTAACAATGCTATCAAAGTGCGAGGTTTGGCATGCCACAAAACCAGGTTCAACCCACCATTTTTATTCTTTAAAAATGTCCTGTACTAAGTCAGGAAAATGTCCATTGTTATATCATAGTTCGTTTCTGTGTGTGTAACATGTTTACGTTGTGTTTCCGTTGTGTAGTTTTTTTCTCCTATATTTGAGTGTGAATTCACATTACTATAAGACGTGTCACGGCACTTTTCTATCCCAAATTCATGTATTTGGTTTTGATGTTATATTTGGTTATTCTCATCGGATTTTGTCTAATGCTTAGTCCATTGCTGCGTGTGTTACATTTTAATGTTGTGCCGTTGTTCTCCTCTTATATTTAATGCGTTTCCCTCAGTTTTAGTTTGTTACCCCGATTTTGTTTTTTGTCCATAGATTTATGAGTTTTGAACAGCGGTATACTACTGTTGCCTTTATTTACAAAGGGTTTAATACAATGTTTAAGAATTGACTTTATGCTTTATTTATTATTATACAAGATACTTTGCACTATAACATAATACAAACTCAATTGTGTTTAGCTTATTACTATTTGATTTGAAGTTATGAATCCTAAATTATGGTTCCTTTATGTTTGGATTTTGTATTTCAATCCAAATTTTGATACCTAATTTTAAAGCATAAATAACGTTAGCTGCCTTTCAAAATTTTTTAAAAATAATTATAGAACAAATCGATTTGTATGTTACTAGTGTTGGTTACATAATATTTCGTTTATATGTTCATGATATTGTTGAAAGAACATCTCGTTTCGTATGTTACTAGTGTCGGCCACAGGACATTTCGTTTGTATGTTCAAGATACTGGGAAAAGAACATTTCTATCGTATTTTACTAGTGTTGGCCACAGGACATTTCGTTTTAGGTTCAAGATACTGGAAAAAGAACATTTCGTTTCGTGTGATACTAGTGTTGGCCACAGTACATTTAATTTGTATGTTTATGAAGTTGGTAAAAGGTCATCACGTTTCGTATGTTACTAATGCTGATCTCAGAACTTTTTATTCGTATGTTACTAGTGCTGATTACAGAACATTTCTATTCGTATGTTAATATTGTTGGTTATAGAACATTTCGTTACGTATGCTTCTATTGTGGTTACAGGACATTTCGTTTAAATATTCATGATATTGATAAAGAACATCTCGTTTCGTATGGTACTATTAATTACCACATGACATTTCGTTTGTATGTTCATGATGTTGGTAAACAAAAACATCTGGTTTCGTATGTTACTAGTGCTGATTATAGAACATTTCTATTCGTATGTTAAGATTGTTGGTTATAGAACATGTCGTGACGTATGTTACTATTGTGGTTACAGAACATTTCGTTGCATGTTTATTCAACTTGGTTTTTGTTTGGCTTGTTAACTATTTTGATCTGAGCGTCACTGATGAGTCTTATGTAGACGAAACGCGCGTCTGGCGTATAAAATTATAATCCTGGTACTTTTGATAACTATTTACACCACTGGGTCGATGCCACTGCTGGTGGACGTTTCGTCCCCGAGGGTATCACCAGCCCAGTAGTCAGCACTTCGGTGTTGACATGAATATCAATTATATGGTCATTTTTATAAATTTTCTGTTTACAAAACTTTGAATTTTTCGAAAAACTAAGGATTTTCTTACCCCAGGAGTAGATTACCTTAGCCGTATTTTGCACAACTTTTTGAAATTTTGGGTCCTCAATGCTCTTCAACTTTGTCTTTGTTTGGTTTTGTTTTAACCATTTTGATCTGAGCGTCACTGATGAGTCTTATGTAGACGAAACGCGCGTCTGGCGTATAAAATTATAATCCTGGTACTTTTGATAACTAATTTAGTAAAAGAACTTCTCGTTTCGTATGTTACTAGTATTGGTTACAGTACATCTCGTTTCGTATGTTACTTGTATTGGTTACAGTACATGTCGATTCTAATGCTTATAGTGTTGATGACGGCACGTTGTTTTTTTCGTGTGTTAAAAGTGTTTGTTATATTATATTTCGGATCATATTTTGGTACTTTTTTGTTATTGAACATTTGGTATCATGTGTTAATTCTATTAGTCACAGAATATTCGGATTGAGTGTTAAAACGATCTAAAATTACAACCACATTCTATTTTTGACATACTCCAAATTAAGGAAATCATACAGTACCGTAAGATAAGATTTGTCTAATTGCAAATTTTCGAACAAAAATATGGCCTTTAAACATGTTAAAATTTATTACGAAAATTTAAATCAAAAGGTAACAATGATTCCGGATCTTTACTACAAGAAATCTGAATATAGGTGAATTAACATTGAATACTAGTCCAATAAAACAACAGGTTTAAAGTATGATAAACAGATGACACATAAATCAGAAATGGTAAAGAAAAAAATAGCTATACAAACGTTTTAATGCCACACGAAGAGACAGAAACTAAAACGTTTCTTTTAACTTTAATACCGTTGCTCAAATGTCATAAATAGATTGCGAGAAAACTAAACTATGTTTCATAATCTATAGATACTAATCAATAATTACATTAGATGTATGTTTCATTATAATACTTTATTCTGATTGGCTAACTGCACAGCACGTGTTATTCCTTAAGCAATTGCACTACTCAATAAAACATATCATTTATGATAACACGTGGTCCCACAATATAGTGCACAGGTGAATTAAATAAAACAGTTATAAAATTCGTGTTTTCATAATTATAGCTTAACAATGTAATTATAAGTATTGAATGCTTCTTTTTGTAACTTCATAGGGTTTTAAAAGCGTTGACCGTGCGCACATTTTTAGAATGAAGCGCTTCCGCGCTTCATACAAAATGTACTTCGGTCAACGCTTTTTCACCCCAATGAAGTTATAAAAAGAAGCATTCAATTCTTAAATGCAAGTAATATATGATGTAATAGGTATCTATTGAAAAATTGATACGAAATACTAAGAAACTAATCTAAAACTAGAATATGTAATCATGCACCTACTATGAACAACAATTTTTACAAAATTTCATTGTGGTCCAATCAATATTTTAACAGTTTTCATGCTAAAAGAGATGTATCTTGAAATAGCACGCTTATATGTATATCTATTATCTCCTTTCTTGTTACATCTAATATTTACAACCGAAACATTTCATATACTAACTATTTGAAAGATGCGAAAAACAAAAAAGAACACTCAAATATAATAAGTCGAAGACAGCGTTATTAAAAAAATCCGAAAAACTACGATAAAATGACAAATCAATATAAGAACTACACATAATAAAAAAAAACCAGCGTTACGAACACAAAAACAAACTATCATGTCAGTAGTTATAAAAGGTACCAGGATCATGTTATATCTACTGCTCCAAAAATCTTATCTGCTTTATATCTGATAAATTTGAATCATATAACCCAAATATCTACACGTATAACTCATGTAACTCTCTGTATATGTTTTTCTCCAATTTATTTTGTAAATACACATGTCCAAAACTTTTCTATCCGAATAAAATGTCCTCATACGTTATGTACTTTACACTGGGATTGTTTCTAACCCATCCGTGAGAATATAGAAATTTAGGGAAAATGAACAAATCTTTCCTTAAAATGT
The DNA here is from genome assembly GCA_037788925.1 of Mytilus galloprovincialis. Taxonomy (NCBI): domain Eukaryota; kingdom Metazoa; phylum Mollusca; class Bivalvia; order Mytilida; family Mytilidae; genus Mytilus; species Mytilus galloprovincialis. The sequence goes on along the minus strand of CM075336.1, from coordinate 91,457,305 downwards.
CATGTTAATTTCAATGAAAATATTCAATATGTATTTAAATTTAATATCAATTTCATTAGATGACACATAGAAATATTAGAAAGAAACAATTTTTTAAAGGGATAATTGAAAAGAACTTCTAGTATTAGATTAACGAATACACCTCACTGTGAAAAATTGTATTGTTAAGTTTAAATGTTTACTATGACTAAGCTTATCATATATACCGAAATTTGAAATTTTTATGACAGGTGCGGATTTTGTCTACAAAAGTCTCATCCGTGATGCTCAGATAAATGAGTTTTAGTATTAAGTCGAAATGCATTCATGACACTAAAATTCCGAATTTACTTTATTTTTTCTACACTCAATTAAACTCTGTTTTTTTTTTTTTTTTTACTTTTCTATTTTGTTTCAATAATAGCTGCAACGAATATTTTTTGAAGGAGCGTTTGGTTGAGTTTTAAATTTAATTCTATTATAAAAGTGTGTCGTTTAAGACGCACTTTTATAATTTATGAACAAGTTTATCGGATACTTTTACATATATTTTTATTCATTCTTACAGTTTTGAATAAATCAGAATTAAGCTATAAATAAACTCCTCATAGATTCTAAGATTACATCATGTACATGTTTATATTTGCGCCAGACGTGGGTTTCGTCTACAAAAGACTTATCAGTGACGCTTCAATAAACAAAAGTTAAAAACACCAAATATGCTCCTAACATGTTATACACCGCCACATTATTTATGCATGTGCCTGTCCCAAATCAGGAGCCTGTAATTCATGGTTGTTTTTTGTTTATGAGTTACATATTTGATTTTCGTTCATTTTTTTTATATATAAATAAGGCCGTTAGTTTTCTCGTTTAAATTGTTTTTCATTGTCATAAAATTCGTTTTTGTTGTGTTTATTTTTTCTTTATTGTGCAGACAGATTTAAAATGAAAAAAATAATATTTGCCTGTATAAAATGCTTTAACGTTTTGCCTTACCAGTCCATAAGACATTAAATCAAAATTGAATGGGTAAAAAAAAGTGTTTTAACACAATAATTAAATTAAATTAACATCAATTTTACCAGATCAGTTATCGTCATTTTAGTTTTTTTTAACAAAATGAATTAGATTAATCTTACCTTCCATGATGATTCACCATTAATCAACAGATATTTGGCTTTATATAAAACTACTTTGTTGTACACAAGCCAGTCTCAATGTATAGACACAGGGTTTTCGAAAAGTAAATAGGAATAGCTTCTACATTTTACATTAGAATTGTTTTGAATGGTGTCAACTTAGAATAAAACAATACGTGCACGATTTATTTCATATTGTACTTGATTAAAGACTTATAAATATTAAGTTTCCTCATAAGTTTAATTTGAAAAATGAATGAAATTTTTTCACCTTTGTATCTTATACACCTATTTGTTTAACGAAGGTAGATCGTGTCTTGTTTCATTCATTTTGTCTCTATTCACGTGAAAGGGAAGTCTTTTATTTTCAATATTTTATATTTTAATTCTTCCTTGTTAATGCATAAAAAGGGGGAAATAAACGAATTTCTCACAGTCTTGTGATAAACTTTTATTTATTAATATCAATAGTATAAATTATTTCATATATTGTTTTTAAAGTAATGGCCTTGTTTTGTAATAAAATACAAAATACGGGATCAACTATACATTCGTACAAAGTAATTAAATTGATAAACCAAAACCAAAAACACTTAATTACTCAATGTATTGTGAAACTGTTTGTAATTTTCATTTCATTGATATGTAAATATATTGTTTGCTGACATTTCTTTCTCCCACAAACTTCAGATGATATTTGGTTACGTACGGATACAACTTTTTTTTCGTCCTTTTATTCGTTGTGTATTAAACATGTCACTTGTGTTAGCATTTCTCTTCAATACGAGTACGCTTCTCTCATAGTTTTTTTTTAATCGTTTATTTTGTTGATGTCTATGCTTTTTTTAATTGCTTGAAATCTATGCTTAAATCTATAATTCATAAACAGAATCATACAGACGAAAACGATTTCATTCGGATACAAAGTAGATATATAACAAGGGATAATGCTAAAAAGTTTAGAAGAAAAAAAGTACTTTAGTGTTTTATCGTTTGTTTAGTGAACATTCTACATCTGTTAAAGTTAAAATTAGCTGTTTTGATATTTTCTTGTTTAAGGTCATGAAACATTTATTGTGTGAAGTACCACACTTTCTTTACAACAAATACAGCGTAATTGTTATCTTTAAACTCATTAGTTGACAACATAGTTGTTAATTTGATTGCTGAATATTTCAGTACATTGTCGGTGATGGTTCTCATTGTGCACCACTATTGCAGAGCATGTTTTGTACTCGTATGAGTATGGCGCAGAATTCATACAACAACATCTTAAAGAGAAAATAAACATCATCTTCTAAAGTTGTGTATTTCATTTTCATCCATGTCCAGTTCACAAATTTCAATCAATATTGTCGATATCGCGATATTCACAATGCTAATTCGATATTGTGTCAACATCGTTTACATTGTCTGAACTAGTTTACGTAATGTTTACATCGTTGACATTGTTAATATCGCAATGTATACATTTTTTTAAAGACATCGTGTGTACATCGTTTACATATATATAAAGATGTGGTGTGAATGCAAATGAGACAACTCTCCATCCAAATAACAATTTAAAAAAGTAAACCAATATAGGTCAATGTACGGCCATCAACACGGACCCTTGGCTCACACCGAACAACAAGCCATATTAACCATGTAAACACTGTATTGTGTCAATATCCTATAAATTGTAACAACTGTTATATTATACTGCTAACATCATTTACATCGCTATATTAACAATTTCAACACGATATTTTGCCAACATCATTTACATTTTCTGAACTCGTACATCTTGTTCACATCGTTGACATCGTTAACATTTCAGCGTATACAATGTTGTAAAGATATCGTGTGTACATCGTTTACATTATCATATTAACCATGTAAACACTGTATTGTGTCAATATGTTTTAAATTGTAACAACTGTAATAGTATACTATTTACATCGTTTACATTGTTATGACGGTTAAAATGGATAAAGGTTATTTCTATTTTATGAATATGAGTATTTTTTTATTTTTTCCTACGCTAAAAAACTCATTCAAATAAGTAGCAAATGAACAGTTTTAAATTTATAAGAAATACATAATAAAGTAAATTATTATTAACTAAAATCATATAATAAATCATTATTGTATGTATGTATTAATAAAATGTTAGCTGCTTAACATCTAGTGGTTTATATGAGTTGTCATTTATATAAGCTAACGGAATGAAACTTTTTTCTTTCTATTTCTTACATGTCGATCCTTATCAAACATGTCAAAAAGCTTTAACATAAACAAATTGCATTTTCCGTGTGACATATGTTTCGTAGCATATTCATATTTTGCAATGTATGTTCGCTTTTGTGTTGATATTCTCGAATTGTTCTTCTGTGTTCGGATAGACATTATGTCGACAACTCTATGATATGCAAAATACATTTTGTTCATAGTATTCTCAATGTCGCTAAAAAAAATTTCAACGTTTTCGTTAAGCAATATAAACGCTATTCTAAAATTATATAGTTTAGAGCATTTTGCAATGTTGCCTAAGCGAGTGATGTAAACACATAAGAAATAAAGTGAAAGAATATAAACAGAATATGAAAATATAAGTTAAAGTCTTTACTAATAACAATAAAAGCAACGTGTTTTATAAAATACTATTGTTATTGTTAACATTGCTATGTACAAATGCACACTATGTGAACAATGTTAACAACGATATAGGCTTGTAACACAACATGTATACGATGATAACGATGTATACATGAAATTGTCAACATTGCGATGTATACGATATGAACGATGAAAATGCAGAAGTTTTGACTCGATATACAATGGTATCACGATGTTGACACGATATTGTCAACATTGCGATGTATACGATGTGAACGACGTTAACACAAAGGTATAGACTTGTTTCACAACGTTAATGCGATGTTCACGATGTAAACACGATATCGTCAACATCACGATACATACGTTGTGAACGATGTAAACAGAAAAAGTGTATACTCATTAAACAATATAAACACGATGTTGACACGATATTGTCAACACCACGACCAATGTATACGATGTGAACGATGTAAACTGAACAGTATAGACTCTATATACAACATAAACAAGATGTTGACACGATATAGTGAACATCACTATCTATACGATGTCAACGATGTAAACAGAAAGGATGTAGACTCTTAATATAAAACATTAACACGATATTGACATGATATTTTCAACATCACTATATTTACGATGAGAAAGTATACACACAAAATTAAAGAGCCTATATAGATAGAGGACACAAAGTAAACATAGTGATGACAAGATAAAGTTGACATTGCGATGCTGAAAATATCGACAAAACATCGTGTACTGGACATAATTCATCATTTTCAGATATATATATTGATACTTGAATGAGTGTTTACATCTTATAAATATATCTTGATATTTACGAATATTACCGAAAGAAGAAGGTTTGCCTCACATCTTGATCTTGGCATCGATATTGACACAGATGAACGACTTCAAACTTTGACAAATCTAATTTATTGCTGAGCATTCACAACTCTCCCTGATCCATTGTAATGTGTTTATATATATATACATACATATACGTTTCTCTCGTGCTTATTCACACTATACGGACTTTATTTACAGCGATGTGCTCCTAAAAAAACTGCTTCAGCAGATGTATGAGGATCAACGACTGACATTCTCACAGTATGATGGTATAGCAAGTTTGCGGTCACAATTAAGAATTGGATAGCAGGTACGAAGTGTCAGTGTCTAAAATCACTATCCATATGTTTTCACGAAGGATTTCAGACTGAGCGAACTCGCATGCCACTTGACGCATACATAGCAGGAGGCGATTACATCTGACATCGCTAACTTTGGAACTCATGCCCTATTTCTCAGTGTTGAAATGTTTTTTGGCGTTCATGATATTTCTGTTTTACTGGAATACTCTAGTATGATTGTTTTCGGGGAATGTTTGGTTATTTTAGGATGCCTATTTAATAAGCTTATCACTTATGTTACTAAATATAAATATTGACATTGGATATGATATGTATTGATGCTTGCATCAGAAATTACACTGTGATCATGTTAATTTAGTTTGTATTGTATTTACATATTCAATATTTTCCTTTCAGATCTCTATAATTCTGAACGATGTATAGAGTTTTCTTGTAATATTTTCTTGTATAGAAAGACAAAGCTAGCACCAGCCATCCAGACACAGCGTCAAGATGCGTGTTCATTAGAAGAGTGCGTACAACGGTTTTGTATTGTTTATACGTAGATTTATTACCAGACATATCCTCAAATGGTTGTAATTGATTCCTTCCACAAAATTTTGATATATAGTATAAAACAAGTATTTTATTTTTGAACTCTTAGTTGACAAAACCTTGTGGATCGCTCTTTCAAAATAATAATCAAAGATTAAATTTAGTTTGTCTGACAAAAACATAACTGATTTTTATAATGTTTCAACACTGTTGACATTTAAATGACCTGACTCTTTGCTAATACTACATACCAATGTTTTGAAATTAGAAATTTGGTCCCACAATAATATGCATTGCCAGCCATAACTGTTTAGAATAGGCAACTAATCTAGAAGTTCTTTCTGTGCTTGTCCTTGTATCTTATTCTCAGGAATGAAATAATGCGGACAAACTTTGTATTTAACACAATACATAAGCCTTCTAAAACGTCTCATGTAACAATATAAAAAGTTTTCAGGTTTCCATACTGATGAAGGTAATTCTTCACATTTCCAAAACAAATTTTTTTTCATGAAATATGAACAAAGCAATTCTTTACAGGCTATGTCTATAGCTATAACGTCTTTTAGAAGTATTTTCATTAGTGTATAACATAATAGTTGTGTATGTGTGAATGAATAAATAAGCAGTTTTTCTTCGACGGAAAATGACATGCGCCATTCTAAGTCTTCTTTTGTAGATCCTTTCACACCTACAGGTACAAAGAGAACCCTGTGTTTTACAATTGCCTGTTTAACATCGTATCTCGGCCATGAATTATTTGATCGTGTTATCCATTGTTTTGCTGGTGTTATCCATAATTTACAATGTAAACAAACTGCAAGGTTAATCTTTCCAGATTCATCGGATACACATGGCCCATTTATAATCGAATCGGATAGCTGGAGCAAATATAAATTTGTTTGAAATGCAAGGCTTGACAAGTAAAAATCACTGCCTAGCTGATCACAGTATTCAGAGAGTACCTGTTCAATGCACTGTAATGCACGTAACAAAGTAAAACCTGCCTGTGTCTTCAATTTCCATTGAAAAATGTGTTTTATCAGCATTTAATCAAATGTGTTTGTCTTCACAGACTTCACAGTCTTGCCAAACTGTCATAACATCTATATCACTATCTCGCATAACAAGACCCTCTCCAAAGCTACCACTGGTTATAGATGTACTTTCGGCATCACTTTGTAAATTGTCTCTAACAGTGGTCATCATTCTGATAGTATTTACGTTCTCTTCTGACCCAACAATATGATGACATAGATAATGATACAGTGCTGTTGATGCATTTTTTGTAGCTGATTCTGTAAAAATATTAGAGGAGTAGGTTAACAAAAGGTTTTAATTGCTTTTTTATCTTTTATTTTAAAACTTAACATGAATTATTTTTCTTTCAGTTTTCATTTGGTTTCTCAAGTAAGGACTTTTAATTACATTTTAGAATTCGAAAAACAAATTTGGGAATATATAGGGACTGTCATATGACAAAGATAGCAAACCTTATTTACACGGTTTACCATTATTGTGGAGGTAACTTCTGTGTGTTTTGTTTTTTTGTTCACCTCCGTGTTTCTGTCGTTTCGTTGTTTTCCTCTTAGATTTGATGTGTTTTCCTCGGTTTTAATTTGTAACCCGGATTTGTTTTTGTGTCAATCGATTTATGACTTTCAAACGGCGGTATACTACTGTTGTTTTTATTTGTGAACATGTAAAAAGGGGTCATCTTTATAAACAATAACATAGTTTCTATATGACATGCATGTTTTCACATAAGCACCTGACTGCAAAATCCCTAACAATAACATGATTGAAATGATATTGTCATCATTGAAAACTTTGGTCTATCTATCAAATGCATTGACTATTCCATATCATTTTATTTTTTTAATCGGCAACTCGTGTCATAACAAAGTATATCTATGGTAAACAAAACTCATGCCTATCTTACTTTTTTTTCACCCGAAAAATAATTATTTATTACAAATTGCAATTAACTTGTATTAAATCAAACATTTTTAATATCATTTATGAAACAGATTACCCTTTCCTTTACTCAATTCCTACGTCTGTCAACTTTAAAACTATTAATTCGATACATAGATATTGTGTAAATTCAGTTTGAAGCTGAGAGATGGTTTATCCATTGTACGTCTAATTCGCAAACTCTTTATATATTGACAATCGAGAAACAAAACTTTTTTTGAGTATTATAAAGAAAAAATAACTTCATCAAATCATACCTGTCATCTTGGTTTGGTCTCGAAAACTTGTATTCCCGTTTAGTCTTTTTTTGTCGTTTACTTGTCGATATAAATATAACAATACCACCTACGCAGTACTTAAAGCTGTATATTTTATTTGTGAATAGTATAACTTTTTTCATTTGATAAGTGTATAACTTTTACATCTTGTTATAAGTAGAAAGTTCAACAATAATTTGAAAAAATAAACAGGGAAAAGGACCAATGTTCATAAAACGAGTTGAGGTACATGGTAGGGAAAATGTGTCTTCAACATTTTTGTTGTTGTTATGTTTTCTTCGGAAAATGATAAAAGGAATGGTTCCAATTTCCAACAAGTTACACGTTATTCGTTAAGAATAAAAGAAAATTTACGAAAGAACTGATATATAATCAAAGTTGAAACGTATCTAATTTAACAATCTCAAAGAAATTAAAGCAATAACCGTTGCTCAAAGTTGCACCATCGGCAGAACGAGTTTTTTTTATCAGTTGTTCGCTTTAAAGATTATCCTGTATAGTTGATATTCGGTTGAATTGATGTACAGTACTCAGATTTTCAAAGTGACTGTATGACAGTATGTAGTTGTACTGCCACGGATATAATCTTCGTACTTTTATTGATATTTATTTTAATTTCGTAGAAAAATTGAAGAAAAATATAGGACTTGATAAATGTAATAGCTTTGACTTTTCTTATAGATGTTTCCTGCACAATGAATTATACATTGTATTTAAGAGTTACACATATCATTATCAATTACTGGAAGAATTTAACATTTGTGTAGACATTTAAAGCTGAGATTATTACTCGTCTTTGTTGTTGTTTAGATTAACGAAAACAAGAATAGCCCAAAATACTTATCAGTACAATAACAACACTCCACATTAACCACCAACATCATTATAACAAAAAAAACAACTCCACATCCAACATATCTCTGCATTTATTTCAAAGGAAAACAACATTTAGCACATGGCTAATATATCCTGTGCTGATAATGGCTCATAGCAGGAGGGGGTTTGACTAATATTACATGAACTTTGATATTTTGCATATCTACTTCAGAATTTTTTCAAACAAGTGTTTCGTAATTTTTATCGTTAAATTTCCGTCATATATAACTTATATCCATATCAGACCCCGAAATATTTTTTTGTTTGTACAGTAAAATGTATTCAACAAAAATCCTATTTGCTTATTTATATCTGTACGTTGTTTGATTTATACTAATCGAAAAAAAAGTCATCAATGTTTAGGACGACAACACATTGGCAACATACCGGGGTAAATTCAATAGAGCGGTATGAGCCGTGATGAATGACGCAGAAATGTAGAACTGATTTAGTAAATGAAGGTACAATGGATAGGGACCCTGAAAGAGCTGTTACAGGGGTTCCTGTGAGTTTGGGGGGGGGGCTTTGCACCCCCTGTACATCAGACATTGGCTTTACCCATCGTATTATAACTTTACATGGCTGTGAATTAGTAAATACCACAAAACCAAACTCACGCAACACTTAATACTGCCGGTTTGATGAAGCCAAGGGGCCCACATTTATATACCCCTTCACTAAATGGATCCTATCACACGATAATGTACATTAACACATTTTAGATAAACTAAAATCATAACAAGAATAAGATTTTTATAAATAATATAAATAAACTCATCATATATACCAGGATTAAAATTTCATATTTACGTCAGACTCGTGTTTCGTCTACAAAAGACTCATCAGTGACACTCGAATCCAAAATGTTGAAAAGGCCAAATAAAGTATTCAGTTGAAGAGCATTGAGTTCCAAAAAATCCTTAAAGTTTTGCCAAATATAGCTAAGGTAATCTATTCCAGAGGTATAAAAGCCTTGGTATTTCAAAAATTCTAAATTTTGATAACAGGTAATTTATTATTATGAACATATCAATGATAACTCAAGTCAAACCAGAAGTGCTGACTAGTGGGCTGGTGATACCATAATTTACTTTTTATTTTTTCCACTTTATTTTTTCCACTCTAAAATTAATCCCTCCATGCCCATCTTCGTTCGGACAATGTTTATTGGCAGACGCAGATGTATGGACATTTGACAGTTGGACGTTAAGGCAATGCTATTCCTACATATATTTCACCTGACATTATTTAGTATCAAATGATTGTGTAAATACTTTGAGGTTTTGATCAGCTGGTTATCCTCATTACACATGTTACAGAATTGAAAAAGATAAAAAATAAAGTGATTAAAGTAGAAGTAAAAGAAATAAACACAATGTTATGACCAGAAAAAAAATTGAACAGATCACACAACATTTGTTTCACTTGTGGAGTAAAGAAATCGCATTACTACAATAGATTTTGATCGAGTTGAGATGAAAAATTCGTTCTACTTTGACTTTAATTTTCTATGTGGTATTTTTTGGACTTTCTCGTCTATTCGTTGTCTCTCCTTTTTTGCCATGGCGTTGTTCGATTTTCTTCAACTTGTGAATTTTGAGCTTCCCGTTGATAGCTTTTTCGACTTTTTCTGTTAATATTTTTTGTGATTATTGTTATAAAAAACTGGGTTAGAAATCTTTTATAAGGAACTGCGCATTTTACCTCCGATTGCTAAATGGATGAATACACTCTTGTATAAAAGGTTTAAAGTAAAATCTATAAACCGTAACATCAATTCAAGTACGCAATGAATAGTTCTAGTTTGTTCATATAAAACTTCTTAACACAATTAGAAATTATTTTGGAAAACCTATTCTCAAGCATCAGTAAAATCGTCAATCATTAATTGTAACAGCTGGAACGGCATCTGACACATTTGTATCAAATATCAAATTAAGCAAGAACTGATTTGTTTGAGTTTCGTCTATGTACTCTGCACACAATAATGAAGTGGGAAAATATACGCTTCTTCATACAATAAGCATATAAGCATTGCACAATCATGTTTTTCTCTGGCTGTTTATGACGACTTTATACTAAATCCATTGTATGTTGGATGTGTACGGATTGAGTGTTTAGTCTTAGAGGCATGATTTTTTTATTAGTTGTTAGTGGTTTTGAACTAGCTGTCAGATAACTGCGAGTACTCTCAGATCTGTTCATTGTGTCTTTTTTTGTCGGGATGTATAAGTACCCGGCCACGTCCACTTGTATTTTTTGTCTATCTGATGAGTTCAGCCTTTTTCAACTGATTTTTACAGTTCGTTCTTAAGTTTTACTGTTATACCACTGTCCCAGGTTAGGGGGAGGGTTGGGATCCCGCTAACATGTTTAACCCCGCCACATTATTTATGTATGTGCATGTCCCAAGTCAGGAGCCCGTAATTCAGTGGTTGTCGTTTGTTTATGTGTTATTTCTTCATAGACAGAATTGTTTTTTTATTACAGTAATTCCTTAATTAAAACACAATCCAAAATGTTCTGTAACTAATAATAGTAATACATACTTTTTTGTTTTTCGTTCATTTTTTTACATAAATAAGGCCGTTAGTTTTCTCGTTTGAATTGTTTTACATTGTCTTATCGGGGCCTTTTATAGCTGACTATGCGGTATGGGCTTTGCTCATTGTTGAAGGACGTACGATGACCTATATTTGTTAATGTTTGTGTCATTTTGGTCTTTTGTTGATAGTTGTCTCATTGGCAATCATACCACATCTTCTTTTTTATATATACTGCGACTAAGACGAAGCTTCAGAACAGGCTTAATGGTTTGTATATCGTCCTCTAATCATAAATTTTGTTATGCTTCAAAACTTTGTTATGGAGTTTTAGAGGATTTTTTTTTTAAACCAGAATACATTATTTACTACCGTTATTTATGCTTCATGCTATGCTGTACCCATATTTTGACTATTTAATTTATTATGTCTGTTTAGTTCACCCATCATTGTAAATACAACGGAATTTGATGCGACTGTCATCAAAGTGAGAGGTTTAGCGCTTTAAAACCAGGTTTAATCCACCATTTTCTACATTTGAAAATGCCTGTACCAAGTCAAGAATATTACAGTTCTTGTCCATTCGTTTTTGATGCGTTTTTTTATTTGATTTTGCCATGTGATTTTGGACTTTCCAATTAGATTTTCCTCTGAGTTCAGTATTTTTGTGATTTTACTATTTGTCTAGTTTGAAAGCAATCACATACCAATGAACTCATAGAATTTGTAACTAAGTAAAGGCAACAGTATTATGCCGCTGTTCAAAACTCATAAATCCATGGACAAACTAAACTAGGGGAAAAATACGTCCTTCAATTTTGTTGTCTACTGTCTTTCAGAATTGGTAGCGCGAATAAATAGTGAATAATAGTAACATAAATCTACGTTTATTAAACTTCTAGAACAGTCGATATATTTCCTAACATGTACAATATTCTAACAACAATATAATTTACCCACGGAGCGGAGCTACTATAACAACATTCATGTATTTTTGTACGGACCAAAGGGATTCTTAAATTCTACAATGTAAATAAATATAAATGCAAGGCTTGCAGCTATCTTTGCTACTTCTGATCTCATTACTACGAGCCTTAATCGTAACATATATGGCGAAGCAGTACAGGTTAAAAGTTAAATCACAAAAATTCTGAACTCCTAGGAAAATTCAAAACGGAATGTCCCTAATCAATTGGCAAAGTCAAAAGCACAAACACATCAAACGTATGTATAACAACAATAGCCCCTGGATCCCTGTTGTAAACAAATTGTAAACACAGCAAAAGCTGACAAATGTGATGTTGCATTGGTATTTCTTTTAAATCATCGGAAGTAAATATTCTAAGCAGGAAGAAAAACATAACGTGAAACATGACAGAAAATGTAGGAGTCATTGACTTAAAACGCCTATAATAAACTATTGTGAATAAACCAATCTAGACATGTATATTCTTACAGTTAAGAGCTGAGAAGTGTACACTTGCGGGTTCACGCTTAGAATATTGACCCAACGGTAACGATCTGAGCATACAAGACGTTATCGATTCAGATAATAACGTAAAGTAAAACGTACTGAAATTACTCATTTTTTATACTTAAAACTAGGAATAACTTATACAAAATCCTAAAATACAAAATAACAATATTTCATGATTTGGAAATCACCAGTGCACATATTTACAACATAGATTATGTGTCGGTCTTAAACAAAAAAACAACTTTATAGAAGTCCATCCACCCACCTGTACTGACACTTTAAGTCCAAAGGTTTCAGCATGTGGTCAAATAAGACGATAGACATGTTACATTCCTTATAATGTCAACGTGAACTATATGCAACAAATGTCGGCAATTTGACTAACAGATCAACATTAAATGCCAAATGTTTTTCAAGTTCTCCGACACAACAATTTTTATTTATTTGAACATATTTTCCAATGTAAATAACAAAAAAAGACTATCGGGGCTAGACTATTCTTCCATTCTTGTCAAAATTAATATGTTGGAAGAGAATTCACAGATCCTTGCGTCATTCGTGCCAAATTTATTTCCAAGACCCCTTGAGGATGCACCAAAGATAACACGTGTGATATTCCAAAGAAAAAATAAGTATGTGCCATCAATGCCGTTTTGCCTGTCACCGAATTGAAATAAGATAAGGATTTTTGTGAAAGATGTCTTAACCTATTTCATTTCGTCATGCATTTTAAGACACGATTATTTTAGTTTTCCAAATAAGATTACGTTTTTGATAATGTTTTTAGGTTGAGAAAATATCATATCTTATTCCTGTAAAATATATTTCAAATCAGACTCCTTTAGCATCCCATCTAAGTGTTTATAAGATGGGCTTCATAGATGTAATTAGTTCAGAGATGATGAAAATGTAAGTCCCCATGGTAACTATACGCTGACAAAACAGCCATATCAGCTAAATAACATTAAAAGGTGTATCATTTTAGAAGAACTTCAAACAATCAATCATGTTTCATTTCTCTATATAGTTTGAGAGAATTACTTTTCAAATTGATAAATATATTTATGACGATCTTGCTTTTGTCGTATTGTGTCAAATGAAGATCAGTCAAGTTTAGCGAAATTGCGTTGGAGGAGGAATTGCAAAGATAAAACTTTTAGAAATTAAAAGAAGATTATGACGGTGGATTGCAAGTAATGACAATTGCTCACATGTCCTTTCATTTGAGATTAAAATGTGTCGATTGTATATGATATCAAAGAAAACACCAGGGTTCTCTCTTAGAACGGGTCAAACTAAAACACTGAAACTATTTTGCTGCCTGTTTTCACAACATTCAGTTTCATAGATTAGACAGGCAGCATTAAATCGAGTCGAGTCCCTTACTTTGAAAGAGGGAAGCAAACGATACCAGAGGGACAATCAAATTCATATGTCGAAAACAGACTGACAACGGCATGGCTTTAAAATAAACAGAAAAACAGACAAACAATAGGACTCAAAACAAAACATAGAAAACCAAAGACTGAGCAACATGTACTTCCGCGACTCCCTTGTTGAAATTGAAACTCAGTACTTACCATTTTAGGTGTAAGTGTTTGACAGGAACTGGACGCATCTGTAAATGATCGGTGATCAATCATGTATAGCTGATTTCGCGTATTGGTCGGATCATCACTTTGAGCTTCATTGATAACAGCCAAACTTGTCTGTAAAATATATATAGGATGTGACATTGTTTACTAAATAAACACTAAAAGCGATGAACGTTGACACATTCATATAATACGTATACAATCCAAAGCGAGTACAAACTTTAAGCCTTTAAGTAAATTTATATAGTTTGTATATTGAAATAATGCATTGCTTACTAATGATTTTCTTAAATTATTTTATTTATTTTATTTTATTATAGGTAATACAAATATTAGATTTTGTAAAGTAAAGTTGATATGCTCCTTTGATTGAGAAGGTATTGATGTTTATATAATATTAGGATGATTTAATACCCATACTTTTGTCTGTAAGTTTTATGGATGTTCGTTACTCTGTTTCAAATAAACATTTTTTAATGACTTTTATGAACTGATAGTATGTGGATAAAGGAACTAAAAAAGCAGACATAAATAAGTGTGCTTAGTCCGCGTTCTTGCTTTCGACATACAAGCCATTGACAATTTGACAGGAAATGATTCTTTCTAGATTTTTCGTACATTTAACATTGGCACAGTTTTCCTTTCAAAACCATTGAAAAAATAACAAAGATTTCAAAATATCTTTTAATATTGCATTTTAAATAATATGTAATAAAATTATGTAATGAAAAGTAGGGGTTAACTGGCCATATTTGTTTAGGGCACTATATGGATAAGATCAGAAGATACCGAATATCCGTCAAAAATTCAGAAACAAAAGAAGCAAACATCTTTAACAGAAAATTAATGCAGACGAAAGTTTTTCATGTCAAATAATAAATTCAAAATTAGAAAGAGGAAAGCTAAAAGCTAAAAGCTAAACGTAGAGTTCTTTTGAAGATGGGATAAAAATGACAAAGAATTATTGTACTAATTGATCAGTGACTTATTCTATTTACTATTATAAAATTTTTACTCTTACTTATTTAATAAAATCCGTCCTACCAGGTATACATGAAATTAATCAGTAAAAGACAATGGGACATACACCTGTAAAGGAGTTTACCGAACTTGAAGTAACACATTATATCTTATACAGTATATACGTTATATACATTTGAAAGTACCCGATTCTGTTAATTTTTCGCATTTTACATCAATTCTTACACATTTTTGGGCTATTATCATGAAACAAGTCAGTTCCACGATTTGACCTTTTTTCATGCTTTCAATAAAAATGAAGTGGACCAAAATGAATAAATTCAACTTAAATCAAAAACTATAGGTCAGTGGTTATATTCAAATTTATTACCCAAAAACTACATGTTGTAAAGACACATTTTTTTAAGAAACTTAATCTTGATTATAGAATATTTTTTAAATTCTTTGATATTTTCACTTGTATCATCCATTGTCACATGTTTTGAAATGATTTTAGAACGAGACTTTTTAGTGAGACTGAAACGTCAGAAGAATACATCCTTAAAAGAGTTTGTTTAAAGTTAGGTCTCTTTTGCTCATACTTCATCAAACGTCCCTACCTATTCATCATTGAGAGAAACTACTTTAACTCTTAATACGAAAACAAGCGTGTTAAATTCGTTGTACTTATTGATACATGTACATAGTTTGCATTATTCATCGTATACCGTTTTCAAAATTTAGAAGTCGTTTTATGTTTTTCCGTTAAAATATATCTCTGTAGGTGTAAACACAATTTCCACTTTTGAATTAATATATTTCCATTTCTTTAATGATCGAAATCTAGCAAAGGAAATTTAAGATCTTAACTTTCATCTCAAACTTTTCGTTTATAAGTTCCTAAACCAGAGTGCTTTGTCCTGCTATTTGTAACTGAATCCGTCACTTTTAAAGGCAGGGGTTTCCTTTTATTTCATTATTTGTTTGTTTTGTTTTTAAATTGTGAAGACGTGACTGTTAATCGTTTTTAAAATCTAGTATCCCGCCTGTTTGTTAAGTATGGCTCTCTAGAGATTTTTTCAAAAGTTTGAATGAGATATAACGAGTCCAGAACCAATCCTATATATACCAATACATATTCTTAGTATTTGACTTTATTTCATAATCTATTTTGTTCAATTCAATATTTTATCATAAATATTTGTTGTTTTTTAAGGTGTTTCGGTTAAGGTTTAACTACCAAGGCTTTTCCTCATCAGGTATCCCAAGCCTCTAACTAATAAAATAATCAGTTTCAAAGTAAAGTTCAAAGCATCCATACGCATAGAATTTAAAAATTCTGCATACCGGGATACGACACCTGGTAACTTTGTATTGATGTATTGTATTCTAAATTAAATCAGTTTATGATTTGATATAACTATTGTCTTTTATGTTGTGATTTGCTCATAGTATATACTGTTGTTCAGGAAATTCAGTGTTTGTTTAATATATAGATTTTTATCCAGAACAACAGTAGATGAATTTTTGTCAGCTTTCTTAATAATTATATTATTATTTGAACGTAAGGTTTTGAGTGCCGCTCTCTCATGTTTAGAAAGATTACTTCTAACTTTGTTTATTTTAAGTCTGCATATTTCCATCTTTGTGGCAAATAGATAATTTTCTATTGTGTTGTTTGCTAAAGAGGGTTTAAATCCCGATTTGATTCTAAAAGGATGATTGGTGTCCGCATTAGTTTTATCACTAAAGTGATATTTGCATCGCATTTTTCTACCTAGTTCGTCAAAATCTCGTAAGAGATTTTGTTTAATGTATTTTACATCTGGACTGGGAATAAATTTTAATCCCTTTGCAAGAACTAATATTTCATAGTTTGTGAGATTCTCACGTGAAAACACTTCTATATAGTTTAAAGCTTTTTTTACATTTTCATGAAAGTGTTTTGTGCGTTTAAGATGGCCTTTGTTATTATTATGTATACGGAGTTTACTTTTGTATTTTATTAATCGTTTTTTCTTATCCCTTTTTCTGAGAGATCTTTTTCTATTACTCATAGTAATTTATTTGTATAAAAATTTTTTGTGACAAAACAATTTTGTTTGTTTGTATAATTATTTCAACTCTAATTGAGAGATGAAATGAATATATATGAAATTCAACTCTATTTGAGAGATGAAACGTATTTTATTAATTCTACTCTATTTGAGAGATGAATTGATTTGTATTTTGTTTAAATCTATTTCAAAAATTATACATTGTATATGTAAACTCTGTTGAAGTGTTTGTTCACTTCTGCGGCAATCAATGTGTACTGCAAATATACACCAAGAATTACCACGTGCATACATTAGTCTAAGACTTAGATTCTGATTGGATATTCCCATGTTCCCACGTCACTCGTAACAAGCAACAAAGTTCGTCATTTGTATTCTCAATCTGATTGGTTGTTCCGTAATTAGTGTAGATCAGTTACTACGTCATCGAGCCATCTAACTCTAGTCATATGTGTGTATTTTATTAGATAATGATTTAACACTTAATTGTTATTAAACTAGTAAGATAAAATATAATGCTAATTAAATTCCTTTATATAAATAAGTAATGCTTTAGACAATACTATTAAATTACGATATTAATATTATCATTCTAAAAATAAATAGAGGTAATTGTGAGACAGATATAATCTATTCATGTAAAGATAAGGGTTGTTGATGAAATTGCACTGTTTGCCCTTGCGTAGTCATGTGTATAATTTATTGATAACAATCCTGCTACGTGTGTATGATACCTGTAAAGTTATGTGATTTTTTTTGAAGATGTTAATACTTAGATTGTAACTTTCAATGCCCCATTATTGGGGTTGGTCTAACTATTTTGATTTGAAGTAATGAAGATCGATATAGTTATAAACAATACTATACATTTGTTGCAATGTTCAGGTGGTCTGTCCCTACAGATAATCAAATTCGATGCGCTTCGTATTATTTTGTATGAAGTAAAGGTGTGATGCTATTAGAAACTGAATAATAGTTACCCATGTCGAATGTAAGTTTCCTGTGATAATGGTTGTAAGAATGATAAATTTAATGTAAATTGTCTGTACGTAATGAATTTGAAGATTATATATTCCGAAACAAATTCCACAGACTTTAATAATGGCATATTTGTAAATACTTTGTTATACAATAATAGCATTTATTAATGCATTTGTTTCTTATAATGTTTTAAGAAATATGTACTAAATACATAATATGGAGATTACGCATGTCCAGAGACAAGATAATACGAAGGTTTGGAACAACGTGATTGAGGCGGAGGCCTCGTATAAACTTGAATGAGATATAACGAGTCCAGAACCAATCCTATATATACCAATACATATTCTTAGTATTTGACTTTATTTCATAATCTATTTTGTTCAATTCAATATTTTATCATAAATATTTGTTGTTTTTTATTCTGGATAAAAATCTATATATTAAACAAACACTGAATTTCCTGAACAACAGTATATGCTATGAGCAAATTCATGAATTTAATACGACCAAATATCCGAAACTATTCAAAAAATGATCAAACAACTACACAAGAAAGAATATATCGACGATATAACATATAAATACCTAGCAAATAATGCCAATATACGAGTGGGACGACTCTATATGTTGCCTAAAATTCACAAAATTAACTATGAAGATAGAGAAAAAATCAAAACTAACAAAGATTTCCTTAAAAATATAGATATTCCTGGGAGACCAATTGTATCATTATGCAATAGTCCAATTGAAAAAAATGGTCAATTTATAGACCACTTCCTAAAACCGGTAGTTAGCCAATTATGGACTTATACACAGGACACGACCTCATTTATCAACAAAATAGAACAAATAAGGGCACCGGATGACATAATTATGTGCACTTTTGATATTACTAGTATGTACAATTCCTTAACTCACGATGAAATACTGCAAGCAGTTGACAGAGCATGGTACAAAATATGTCGTAATAAACATGAAATACCTCTACCACCAAAAAAGGACTTCTTACGAATACTTCAATTCATTCTATGCAATAATGAATTTGAATTTAATAACTTGATATTCAGACAGACATGTGGAATCCCAATGGGAGCCCCAATGAGCCCATCCCTGGCTGATTTAAGAATGTTCGAGATTATAACGAATATTCTTGATATATTTCCTTTTAAAGATAACTTAGCACTGTTATCTATATACAGAGATGATGGATTCATTCTTTTTAATTCTAGTCAAGATAATCTTACTGAATTATTTAACATTGCTAATAATATACACCCGTTGATAAAATTTACGCATGAAATATCACAATCTAGCATTCAATTCCTTGACGTCACAATTTTTAAAGGAAACAGATTCCTTAATCATAATATATTAGACGTAAAACTATACCGTAAACCTACTGATAACTTTCAGTATCTTGAACGAACGTCAGCTCACCCATCATCGGTGTTCAATGGATTTATTACTGCGGAAATATTGCGTTTTATGAGATCATCAAATAACAAAAAAGATACACTAAAAGAAATTGAAACTTTTAAAACAAAACTTCTCCAAAGGGGATACTCGGAAAAAGATATCAACCCCATTATAACAAATGCACTTCATAAGGAAAGAAAAGATTGTCTAAGGTACAAGCTTAAAAACAAAAGAGCAATGCCTCCATTAGTTTTAGCCACCAAATTTAATCCTTCCTTCAATGGACTAAATAAAGCAATTAAAAAACATTGGCACCTAATTGAACAAAATGATAGCACAAAATTCATGTTTCCAAAACCTCCGATCATAGCATATAAAAGACACAAAAACTTGAAGGATCTACTTACATCCTCCAAGTTATAGGATAAACCAAGTTATAGGATAAATCACAACATAAAAGACAATAGTTATATCAAATCATAAACTGATTTAATTTAGAATACAATACATCAATACAAAGTTACCAGGTGTCGTATCCCGGTATGCAGAATTTTTAAATTCTATGCGTATGGATGCTTTGAACTTTACTTTGAAACTGATTATTTTATTAGTTAGAGGCTTGGGATACCTGATGAGGAAAAGCCTTGGTAGTTAAACCTTAACCGAAACACCTTAAAAAACAACAAATATTTATGATAAAATATTGAATTGAACAAAATAGATTATGAAATAAAGTCAAATACTAAGAATATGTATTGGTATATATAGGATTGGTTCTGGACTCGTTATATCTCATTCAAGTATCCCGGTATGCAGAATTTTTAAATTCTATGCGTATGGATGCTTTGAACTTTACTTTGAAACTGATTATTTTATTAGTTAGAGGCTTGGGATACCTGATGAGGAAAAGCCTTGGTAGTTAAACCTTAACCGAAACACCTTAAAAAACAACAAATATTTATGATAAAATATTGAATTGAACAAAATAGATTATGAAATAAAGTCAAATACTAAGAATATGTATTGGTATATATAGGATTGGTTCTGGACTCGTTATATCTCATTCAAGTATCCCGGTATGCAGAATTTTTAAATTCTATGCGTATGGATGCTTTGAACTTTACTTTGAAACTGATTATTTTATTAGTTAGAGGCTTGGGATACCTGATGAGGAAAAGCCTTGGTAGTTAAACCTTAACCGAAACACCTTAAAAAACAACAAATATTTATGATAAAATATTGAATTGAACAAAATAGATTATGAAATAAAGTCAAATACTAAGAATATGTATTGGTATATATAGGATTGGTTCTGGACTCGTTATATCTCATTCAAGTATCCCGGTATGCAGAATTTTTAAATTCTATGCGTATGGATGCTTTGAACTTTACTTTGAAACTGATTATTTTATTAGTTAGAGGCTTGGGATACCTGATGAGGAAAAGCCTTGGTAGTTAAACCTTAACCGAAACACCTTGAAAAACAACAAATATTTATGATAAAATATTGAATTGAACAAAATAGATTATGAAATAAAGTCAAATACTAAGAATATGTATTGGTATATATAGGATTGGTTCTGGACTCGTTATATCTCATTCAAGTCTTGGCAAAAAGAAGATGAACAACTATTCTGAATCGGATACGGACATTGCTGACACAATTAATGAAGGCATTAAAGATGAAATACCGTGTGGGCAAATACCGAGTAACGTCAAAATCATACCAATGAACTTTAACTTTGATCAGTTAGTAAATGAGAGCTGCAGCAGTGGTACCATAACGGATGGGATCAATATTGACAAATGTATTGACAATATAGACAGTGCATTAGCTAAAAGGCACCCAATACTGACTCTACTTAGGGACATTAGAAGGTTCGATAGGGACACCTTACCTGTTTACGCAAATATAAATAATGCGACATTCTCACCAAGATTCGGATCAGATGACGCAAGCACCTTCTTTAAATTGAAGGTGCAGGAGTTCAACAGTAATGTAAAATCTAATTTCCGGGAATTCCTTACGGTAGCAGTTAAAGAATATGCTGACAACCTGACAGCTGAAGTTGAAAAATACTGGCTAGAGACATCAGCGGCAATAACCAACGGATCAAGCGTTGTCCGTTTGAACGACAGAGTGAGGAGCCTGAAGGATAAATGGGCCGATAATTATAGACAAAGTGCAACCAAGGATCCAAAAGAACTGTCAGATCTTGACAAGATTAAGCAAGAACTTGAGATACTTAAACAACAAACTGACAAAACTAAACCAGTAAGTGAAATGGACTTGATGAAAAAGGAAATTGATGACCTAAAGAATGTTCTGGGTAACAGATACGGTCGTGGGAACCGTGGAAGAGGCCGCAGAAATTTCCGTAATAATTATTACTAAGACAAGTACAATAATATTCTTACGTATTTCAGTGGAATTATGTGTTTACAGTGATAAAACAAAGTGTCTTTATAATACAAGATGGATATCAAATTTTATTCAACTATAAACGGATGTATTTTATTTGATTATTAAAACAGGTCCGACTACTTTGAATATTGTAGTTTTATCTTATTGATTAGAATTAATTATCACATATATATATATATTCATTAGTTATTAAATCAAGGAAACTTTTGATTATTTTAGTTTAATTAGTTTGCTTTAATTGCTACTCATCAATTGACAGCTATTACTTAAAAGATCGCTTAAGAAATTATACTTATAATTGCTATCATTTTATTTCGTATGGTTTTAGCAATGAGCATTATAATCGTACTATCTAGGTACAAATATTCTATAAATTATAGTTCGTTCGTATATGGATTATCTACAACATCTTCAAAAAAATAACATAACTTTACAGGTATCATACACACGTAGCAGGATTGTTATCAATAAATTATACACATGACTACGCAAGGGCAAACAGTGCAATTTCATCAACAACCCTTATCTTTACATGAATAGATTATATCTGTCTCACAATTACCTCTATTTATTTTTAGAATGATAATATTAATATCGTAATTTAATAGTATTGTCTAAAGCATTACTTATTTATATAAAGGAATTTAATTAGCATTATATTTTATCTTACTAGTTTAATAACAATTAAGTGTTAAATCATTATCTAATAAAATACACACATATGACCAGAGTTAGATGGCTCGATGACGTAGTAACTGATCTACACTAATTACGGAGCAACCAATCAGATTGAGAATACAAATGACGAACTTTGTTGCTTGTTACGAGTGACGTGGGAACATGGGAATATCCAATCAGAATCTAAGTCTTAGACTAATGTATGCACGTGGTAATTCTTGGTGTATATTTGCAGTACACATTGATTGCCGCAGAAGTGAACAAACACTTCAACAGAGTTTACATATACAATGTATAATTTTTGAAATAGATTTAAACAAAATACAAATAAATTCATCTCTCAAATAGAGTAGAATTAATAAAATACATTTCATCTCTCAAATAGAGTTGAATTTCATATATATTCATTTCATCTCTCAATTAGAGTTGAAATAAATATACAAACAAACAAAATTGTTTTGTCACAAAAAATTTTTATACAAATAAATTATTATGAGTAATAGAAAAAGATCTCTCAGAAAAAGGGATAAGAAAAAACGATTAATAAAATACAAAAGTAAACTCCGTATACATAATAATAACAAAGGCCATCTTAAACGCACAAAACACTTTCATGAAAATGTAAAAAAAGCTTTAAACTATATAGAAGTGTTTTCACGTGAGAATCTCACAAACTATGAAATATTAGTTCTTGCAAAGGGATTAAAATTTATTCCCAGTCCAGATGTAAAATACATTAAACAAAATCTCTTACGAGATTTTGACGAACTAGGTAGAAAAATGCGATGCAAATATCACTTTAGTGATAAAACTAATGCGGACACCAATCATCCCTTTAGAATCAAATCCGGATTTTTAAACCCTCTTTAGCAAACAACACAATAGAAAATTATCTATTTGCCACAAAGATGGAAATATGCAGACTTAAAATAAACAAAGTTAGAAATAATCTTTCTAAACATGAGAGAGCGGCACTCAAAACCTTACGTTCAAATAATAATATAATTATTAAGAAAGCTGGCAAAAATTCATCTACTGTTATTCTGGATAAAAATCTATATATTAAACAAACAATGAATTTCCTGAACAACAGTATATGCTATGAGCAAATTCATGAATATAATACGAACAAAATATCCGAAACTATTCAAAAAATGATCAAACAACTACACAAGAAAGAATATATCGACGATATAACATATAAATACCTAGCAAATAATGCCAAGATACGAGTGGGACGACTCTATATGTTGCCTAAAATTCACAAAATTAACCATGAAGATAGAGAAAAAATCAAAACTAACAAAGATTTCCTTATAAATATAGATATTCCTGGGAGACCAATTGTATCATTATGCAATAGACCAATTGAAAAAATTGGTCAATTTATAGACCACTTCCTAAAACCGGTAGTTAGCCAATTATGGACTTATACACAGGACACGACCTCATTTATTAACAAAATAGAACAAATAAGGGCACCGGATGACATAATTATGTGCACTTTTGATATTACTAGTATGTACAATTCCTTAACTCACGATGAAATACTGCAAGCAGTTGACAGAGCATGGTACAAAATATATCGTAATAAACATGAAATACCTCTACCACCAAAAAAGGACTTCTTACGAATACTTCAATTCATTCTATGCAATAATGAATTTGAATTTAATAACTTGATATTCAGACAGACATGTGGAATCCCAATGGGAGCCCCAATGAGCCCATCCCTGGCTGATTTAAGAATGTTCGAGATTATAACGAATATTCTTGATATATTTCCTTTTAAAGATAACTTAGCACTGTTATCTATATACAGAGATGATGGATTCATTCTTTTTAATTCTAGTCAAGATAATCTTACTGAATTATTTAACATTGCTAATAATATACACCCGTTGATAAAATTTACGCATGAAATATCACAATCTAGCATTCAATTCCTTGACCTCACAATTTTTAAAGGAAACAGATTCCTTAATCATAATATATTAGACGTAAAACTATACCGTAAACCTACTGATAACTTTCAGTATCTTGAACGAACGTCAGCTCACCCATCATCGGTGTTCAATGGATTTATTACTGCGGAAATATTGCGTTTTATGAGATCATCAAATAACAAAAAAGATACACTAAAAGAAATTGAAACTTTTAAAACAAAACTTCTCCAAAGGGGATACTCGGAAAAAGATATCAACCCCATTATAACAAATGCACTTCATAAGGAAAGAAAAGATTGTCTAAGGTACAAGCTTAAAAACAAAAGAGCAATGCCTCCATTAGTTTTAGCCACCAAATTTAATCCTTCCTTCAATGGACTAAATAAAGCAATTAAAAAACATTGGCACCTAATTGAACAAAATGATAGCACAAAAACCATGTTTCCAAAACCTCCGATCATAGCATATAAAAGACACAAAAACTTGAAGGATCTACTTACATCCTCCAAGTTATAGGATAAACCAAGTTATAGGATAAATCACAACATAAAAGACAATAGCTATATCAAATCATAAACTGATTTAATTTAGAATACAATACATCAATACAAAGTTACCAGGTGTCGTATCCCGGTATGCAGAATTTTTAAATTCTATGCGTATGGATGCTTTGAACTTTACTTTGAAACTGATTATTTTATTAGTTAGGGGCTTGGGATACCTGATGAGGAAAAGCCTTGGTAGTTAAACCTTAACCGAAACACCTTAAAAAACAACAAATATTTATGATAAAATATTGAATTGAACAAAATAGATTATGAAATAAAGTCAAATACTAAGAATATGTATTGGTATATATAGGATTGGTTCTGGACTCGTTATATCTCATCCAAAATAGTTAGACCAACCCCAATAATGGGGCATTGAAAGTTACAATCTAAGTATTAACCAATGAAAATTAATATTTTTAGGAAAGCTTTTCTAAAAATTTAACATATAAAATTGCTATAAACACTTATTTCTTCACAAACCTCGATAACGAGCTACAAATGCACAAATCTAAATTAAGTCTTGGCAAAAAGAAGATGAACAACAATTCTGAATCAGATACGGACATTGCTGACACAATTAATGAAGGCATTAAAGATGAAATACCGTGTGGGCAAATACCGAGTAACGTCAAAATCATACCAATGAACTTTAACTTTGATCAGTTAGTAAATAAGAGCTGCAGCAGTGGTACCATAACGGATGGGATCAATATTGACAAATGTATTGACAATATGGACAGTGCATTAGCTAAAAGGCACCCAATACTGACTCTACTTAGGGACATTAGAAGGTTCGATAGGGACACCTTACCTGTTTACGCAAATATAAATAATGCGACATTCTCACCAAGATTCGGATCAGATGACGCAAGCACCTTCTTTAAATTGAAGGTGCAGGAGTTCAACAGTAATGTAAAATCTAATTTCCGGGAATTCCTTACGGTAGCAGTTAAAGAATATGCTGACAACCTGACAGCTGAAGTTGAAAAATACTGGCTAGAGACATCAGCGGCAATAACAAACGGAGAACGACAGATTGAGGAGCCTGAAGGATAAATGGGCCGATAATTATAGACAAAGTGCAACCAAGGATCCAAAAGAACTGTCAGATCTTGACAAAATTAAGCAAGAACTTGAGATACTTAAACAACAAACTGACAAAACTAAACCAGTAAGTTAAATGGACTTGATGAAAAAGGAAATTGATGACCTAAAGAATGTTCTGGGTAACAGATACGGTCGTGGGAACCGTGGAAGAGGCCGCAGAAATTTCCGTAATAATTATTACTAAGACAAGTACAATAATATTCTTACGTATTTCAGTGGAATTATGTGTTTACAGTGATAAAACAAAGTGTCTTTATAATACAAGATGGAGATCAAATTTTATTCAACTATAAACGGATGTATTTTATTTGATTATTAAAACAGGTCTGACTACTTTGAATATTGTAGTTTTATCTTATTGATTAGAATTAATTATCACATATATATATATTCATTAGTTATTAAATCAAGGAAACTTTTGATTATTTTAGTTTAATTAGTTTGCTTTAATTGCTACTCATCAATTGACAGCTATTACTTAAAAGATCGCGTAAGAAATTATACTTATAATTGTTATCATTTTATTTCGTATGGTTTTAGCAATGAGCATTATAATCGTACTATCTAGGTACAAATATTCTATAAATTATAGTTCGTTCGTACATGGATTATCTACAACATCTTCAAAAAAAATCACATAACTTTACAGGTATCATACACACGTAGCAGGATTGTTATCAATAAATTATACACATGACTACGCAAGGGCAAACAGTGCAATTTCATCAACAACCCTTATCTTTACATGAATACATTATATCTGTCTCACAATTACCTCTATTTATTTTTAGAATGATAATATTAATATCGTAATTTAATAGTATTGTCTAAAGCATTACTTATTTATATAAAGGAATTTAATTTGCATTAAATTTTATCTTACTAGTTTAATAACAATTAAGTGTTAAATCATTATCTAATGAAATACACACATATGACCAGAGTTAGATGGCTCGATGACGTAGTAACTGATCTACACTAATTACAGAACAACCAATCAGATTGAGAATACAAATGACGAACTTTGTTGCTTGTTACGAGTGACGTGGGAACATTGGAATATCCAATCAGAATCTAAGTCTTAGACTAATGTATGCACGTGGTAATTCTTGGTGTATATTTGCAGTACACATTGATTGCCGCAGAAGTGAACAAACACTTCAACAGAGTTTACATATACAATGTATAATTTTTGAAATAGATTTAAACAAAATACAAATAAATTCATCTCTCAAATAGAGTAGAATTAATAAAATACATTTCATCTCTCAAATAGAGTTGAATTTCATATATATTCATTTCATCTCTCAATTAGAGTTGAAATAATTATACAAACAAACAAAATTGTTTTGTCACAAAAACATTTTATACAAATAAATTACTATGAGTAATAGAAAAAGATCTCTCAGAAAAAGGGATAAGAAAAAACGATTAATAAAATACAAAAGTAAACTCCGTATACATAATAATAACAAAGGCCATCTTAAACGCACAAAACACTTTCATGAAAATGTAAAAAAAGCTTTAAACTATATAGAAGTGTTTTCACGTGAGAATCTCACAAACTATGAAATATTAGTTCTTGGAAAGGGATTAAAATTTGTTCCCAGTCCAGATGTAAAATACATTAAACAAAATCTGTTACTAGATTTTGACGAACTAGGTAGAAAAATGCGATGCAAATATCACTTTAGTGATAAAACTAATGCGGACACCAATCATCCTTTTAGAATCAAATCGGGATTTAAACCCTCTTTAGCAAACAACACAATAGAAAATTATCTATTTGCCACAAAGATGGAAATATGCAGACTTAAAATAAACAAAGTTAGAAATAATCTTTCTAAACATGAGAGAGCGGCACTCAAAACCTTACGTTCAAATAATAATATAATTATTAACCTTACGTTCAAATAATAATATAATTATTAAGAAAGCTGACAAAAATTCATCTACTGTTATTCTGGATAAAAATCTATATATTAAACAAACACTGAATTTCCTGAACAACAGTATATGCTATGAGCAAATTCATGAATTTAATACGAACAAAATATCCGAAACTATTCAAAAAATGATCAAACAACTACACAAGAAAGAATATATCGACGATATAACATATAAATACCTAGCAAATAATGCCAATATACGAGTGGGACGACTCTATATGTTGCCTAAAATTCACAAAATTAACCATGAAGATAGAGAAAAAATCAAAACTAACAAAGATTTCCTTAAAAATATAGATATTCCTGGGAGACCAATTGTATCATTATGCAATAGTCCAATTGAAAAAATTGGTCAATTTATAGACCACTTCCTAAAACCGGTAGTTAGCCAATTATGGACTTATACACAGGACACGACCTCATTTATCAACAAAATAGAACAAATAAGGGCACCGGATGACATAATTATGTGCACTTTTGATATTACTAGTATGTACAATTCCTTAACTCACGATGAAATACTGCAAGCAGTTGACAGAGCATGGTACAAAATATGTCGTAATAAACATGAAATACCTCTACCACCAAAAAAGGACTTCTTACGAATACTTCAATTCATTCTATGCAATAATGAATTTGAATTTAATAACTTGATATTCAGACAGACATGTGGAATCCCAATGGGAGCCCCAATGAGCCCATCCCTGGCTGATTTAAGAATGTTCGAGATTATAACGAATATTCTTGATATATTTCCTTTTAAAGATAACTTAGCACTGTTATCTATATACAGAGATGATGGATTCATTCTTTTTAATTCTAGTCAAGATAATCTTACTGAATTATTTAACATTGCTAATAATATACACCCGTTGATAAAATTTACGCATGAAATATCACAATCTAGCATTCAATTCCTTGACGTCACAATTTTTAAAGGAAACAGATTCCTTAATCATAATATATTAGACGTAAAACTATACCGTAAACCTACTGATAACTTTCAGTATCTTGAACGAACGTCAGCTCACCCATCATCGGTGTTCAATGGATTTATTACTGCGGAAATATTGCGTTTTATGAGATCATCAAATAACAAAAAAGATACACTAAAAGAAATTGAAACTTTTAAAACAAAACTTCTCCAAAGGAGATACTCGGAAAAAGATATCAACCCCATTATAACAAATGCACTTCATAAGGAAAGAAAAGATTGTCTAAGGTACAAGCTTAAAAACAAAAGAGCAATGCCTCCATTAGTTTTAGCCACCAAATTTAATCCTTCCTTCAATGGACTAAATAAAGCAATTAAAAAACATTGGCACCTAATTGAACAAAATGATAGCACAAAAACCATGTTTCCAAAACCTCCGATCATAGCATATAAAAGACACAAAAACTTGAAGGATCTACTTACATCCTCCAAGTTATAGGATAAACCAAGTTATAGGATAAATCACAACATAAAAGACAATAGTTATATCAAATCATAAACTGATTTAATTTAGAATACAATACATCAATACAAAGTTACCAGGTGTAAGAAAGTATCCCGGTATGCAGAATTTTTAAATTCTATGCGTATGGATGCTTTGAACTTTACTTTGAAACTGATTATTTTATTAGTTAGGGGCTTGGGATACCTGATGAGGAAAAGCCTTGGTAGTTAAACCTTAACCGAAACACCTTAAAAAACAACAAATATTTATGATAAAATATTGAATTGAACAAAATAGATTATGAAATAAAGTCAAATACTAAGAATATGTATTGGTATATATAGGATTGGTTCTGGACTCGTTATATCTCATTCAAGGACACCAATCATCCTTTTAGAATGAAATCGGGATTTAAACCCTCTTTAGCAAACAACACAATAGAAAATTATCTATTTGCCACAAAGATGGAAATATGCAGACTTAAAATAAACAAAGTTAGAAGTAATCTTTCTAAACATGAGAGAGCGGCACTCAAAACCTTACGTTCAAATAATAATATAATTATTAAGAAAGCTGACAAAAATTCATCTACTGTTGTTCTGGATAAAAATCTATATATTAAACAAACACTGAATTTCCTGAACAACAGTATATGCTATGAGCAAATCACAACATAAAAGACAATAGTTATATCAAATCATAAACTGATTTAATTTAGAATACAATACATCAAAACAAAGTTACCAGGTGTCGTATCCCGGTATGCAGAATTTTAAAATTCTATGCGTATGGATGCTTTGAACTTTACTTTGAAACTGATTATTTTATTAGTTGGAGGCTTGGGATACCTGATGAGGAAAAGCCTTGGTAGTTAAACCTTAACCGAAACAC
This sequence comes from Mytilus galloprovincialis, assembly GCA_037788925.1. Lineage (NCBI taxonomy): Eukaryota > Metazoa > Mollusca > Bivalvia > Mytilida > Mytilidae > Mytilus > Mytilus galloprovincialis. Next base: position 91,426,749 of record CM075336.1, on the reverse strand, counting down.
CTTAAAAAACAACAAATATTTATGATAAAATATTGAATTGAACAAAATAGATTATGAAATAAAGTCAAATACTAAGAATATGTATTGGTATATATAGGATTGGTTCTGGACTCGTTATATCTCATTCAAGATCTTAACTTTCATCTCAAACTTTTCGTTTATAAGTTCCTAAACCAGAGTGCTTTGTCCTGCTATTTGTAACTGAATCCGTCACTTTTAAAGGCAGGGGTTTCCTTTTATTTCATTATTTGTTTGTTTTGTTTTTAAATTATGAAGACGTGACTGTTAATCGTTTTTAAAATCTAGTATCCCGCCTGTTTGTTAAGTATGGCTCTCTAGAGATTTTTTCAAAAGTTTGAAATCTGTTCTTAAATTAAGAATTGAATTCAAATTTATTTCTGTAATGATACGAAGTTTGCTAACACGACGGGTCTCACATGTGGAGCAGGATCTGCTTACCCTTCCGGAGCAGCTGAGATCACTCCTAGTTTTTGGTGGGGTTCTTGTTATTTTTTCTTTTGTTTTCTATGTTGTGTCATGTGTACTATTGTTTGTCTGTTTGTCTTTTTCATTTTTAGCCATGGCGTTGTCAGTTTATTTTCGATTTATCAGTTTGACTGTCCTTCTGGCATCTTTCGTCCCTCTTTTGCTATTGTTTAACCACCTTTAATATGATTTATGTATCTAACAGACACCAAGTAAACAGCATTTATGATCGTCTGAATGTAACGAAGGATTAAACATACGTTTCCGCTGTATGACTTAATACATACAGGCATACCTATGTCTCGAATAGTTTAAAGTTTAGGAATGTTATTACCCGGTTTATATCAGCAGTGTATTACTGTTATGATCCTGTCTACAACATGAAACATCTATGGATCCAATACTTAAGTATCCTCTATGTCATATGCAGCTTTTTTAACAATAAAGACGTATGTTTGCTCTGATAACTATATGCTAACCTTTGCTCTTGTCTGTAGTCTAACTTTAATAGTTATGGACTTTCTATGCAAATACATGTATCTCAAAAACATGTTTAACCCCGCAGCAATTTTGCGCCTGTCTCAAGTCAGGAGCCGCTGGCCTTTGTTAATCTTGTATAATTTTAGATTTTAGTTTTTTGTATATAATTCGGAGTTAAGTATGACGTCCATTACCACTGAACTAGTATACTTATTTGTTTAGGGGTCCGCTAAAGAACGCCTCCGGATGCGAGAGCCTCTCGCTACATTGAAGACCCATTGGTGGCCTTCGGCTGTTGTCTGCTCTTTGGTCGGGTTGTTGTCGCTTTGACGCATTCCTCATTTCCATTCTCAATTTTATGTTATTGTACGTACAATTAAGGAATAAGACAAGACCTGGCTATAAATTAAATCATGTATCAGTAGTACTCACTTTAAATGTCTATGTTCAAATTTCAGTAAATAATCTATTTCATTATTATCATGCATCAAAGCTAAATATCGGATGAGATACTTTTTCTGTGTATTTAATTGTATTTCAAATAGGAATAGCACGTATTAATTGTTGTTTAAAATTCCCCAACAGTCCCTAATTCTACAATGTCTCAATAATTCTAGGACCACAGGTTTCAGTATTTATCCGATATTAATATTAAATTCCCTTTGTATTTCTCTCTCTATCATGTCTAAGTTTAAATCAAAGATATAGACATGTATTAAAATGTCAACAAATAATAACGAACAAAGTCCGAACTTCGTGCAATCTATAAACAACTTTACGCCAACTAATGAAAATCTGGACAGAAAATCGAATGTATTTATCTGCCGACTGACCAATTGTTCTCGGTTCGAAGAAACATTCAAGACTCAGCTTATGATTTACTCAGTTAAACAGTGACCCTTCGAAATAAACTACGCATTTATTCATAAACTTTCAAAGGTTTCGTTTAAAATTGTATGTAGACCCTGACCAAATACAGCTAGTATTGAAAGACACATTTTCTTACTACAATGTACACTGAGGGTATATAAAAATCAATTCTCGAGATTCCACTGCGCTACCACTTAAACAATAATCATGCAAGCGGTGGAAAGTTTCTCGTTTACCTACACATGTACACACGTCTGTAAATCTTAAATATCATCATCATCATCATCATCATCATCATCATCATCATCATCATCATCATCATCATCATCATCATCATCATCATCATCATCATCATCATCATCATTTTACATATAAAAAAAAAAATTAAAAAGTGTTCAAGGCATTTATTTAAAATAATTCTTGTATAAGAAAAGACTTATAGGAAAATAAATCAACATAACAATAATCACATTCAGCTTATCAAGGACAGTAAGTCGTAAGCATCGTTCATCTTTGTATGTGAAAGTAATTCGTAAGCATCGTTCATCTTTGTATCTGAAAGTAATTCTATAGAATGCATAAAAGCTTTTCTCGCAGATTCTATGTCCCCTAACAATCGAAAACATATGCCTAAGATGTTGTAAGATAAAGCCTTAAACGCTTTGACTCCGATTAAATAGTTTTCCTCTGTCGTCAACTGTAGATCTCGAAGAGAATTCCAGGTTTGTCTTCTATTTTTCAAATGAAAATTACATAGGAAACACATAAAATGGGCGTATACTACTGGAGATAGACCACTTATATCAATTTGTAATTCATCCGGAACTAACATAGTTCCATGAAAACTAATCCCATCTAATAGACAAAATCTCCACAATTGAACAATAGTCATCTTTCTAATAACACTTGAATTAAATAGCTCATAATGAATATCTGAAAATTTCATGAAAATATGAAGTTTTTCCGGTGAACATTTAAAAAGAGTGTAGTGGACGATGTAAAGAGCTGTATTGTATTGCTTTCGTCTGTAGAAAAACGACGCTAGCATCAGCCATCCAGATCCAGCGTCATGGCGTGTGTTTAATAGCAAAGTACTTATACAAGTATGATACTGTTTATAAGCTGATTTATTACCGGACGCATTCTCAAATGGTAGTAATTGCTCACTTTTGCTACAAAACTTTGACATATAGTATATGTACAGGAATTTTAGTTTTAAACTCGTACTGGACAAAACCTTGTTTAACACTTTTTCCAAAAGAAAATCATAAGTCACATTCATATCGTCTGCGGCAGACATAAATGAGCTAACTAATTTTTCAACCCTTTTGGCATATACAAAACTTGAATGCTGCCTTATATAAAAAACTAATTTATGGAAATTCGAGATTTGGTCTGACATTAAGATACATTGCCAACCATAACTGTTAAGTAAATATAGCTTATCCAAGAGAGTTTTTCGTGCGTGTCCTTGTACCTTTTTCTCAAATAAATTATTTTCAGGAATGAAATAATGCGGACAAATTGTGTATTCAACAAAATATATAAGCCTCCTGAAACATCTCATGAAACACGATATCAAGTTTTTAGGTGTCCATATTGATGAGGGTAATTCTTCACATATCCAAAATAAAACTGTCTTCATAAAATATGAACACAGCAATTCTTTACAATCTGTGTTCGTTGCTAAAACGTCTTTCAGAAGAATTTTCAGTAGCGCATAACATAGTAATTGTGTATGGGTGAATGTATTAATGAGAAGTTTTTCTCCAACGGAAAATGATATTCGCCATTCTAATTCTTCTCTCGTAGACCCTCTCACACCAACAGGTACAAACAGAACCCCGTGCTTTACAATGGCCTGTTTAACATCGTATGTCGGCCATGAATTATTTGATCGTGTTAACCATTGATTAGCTGGAGCTATCCATAATTTACTATGTAAACAGTGTGCAAAGTCATAAGTTTCATTATCATCTGATAAACATGGCCCATGCAGATTCGACAAGCTAGTGGTTATAAAATGTTGGTTAAATAAGGAATTTGAAAAGTAAAATTCACTACCGATCACTTCACAGTCTTCAAAGATATTCTCGCTTTTACAGTGCACTAGACGTAACTTAGTGAAACCTGGATGTGTATCTTCCATTTCCATTTTGAAAATTACTTTGTCAGTATTAAAGTATATAGGAGTGTCTTCACAGACCTCCATGTTTTTTAAAACCGTCATCACATCATAATCACTACCGCGCATCTGAAGCCCCTCTCCAAAACTACCACTGGTTATTATTGTGCGTGCCTTATCGCTTTGTAAATGATCTCTAATATTGTTCATCATTCTGATTACTTTTACGTGCTCTTCTGTTCCCACAATAGTCTGACTTAGAAACTGGTATAGTGCTGTTGAAACATTTTCTGTTGCTGCTTCTGTAAAAGAAGTTAAGAAAGGGTTTATAATTGCCGTTCATTTTTTTTTTATTTTTGTATTATCTTTTTTGTCCAGAAAAGTAGAATGTTTGCTGAGTATAATCTTTGATCTAAATAGTAATACAAAATAACTTGTGTTTGGCATATCACATATCTAATTTGAAGTAATGACTCCTAAACTAGGCTTTCTTTGTGTTGTGATCAGAGTTTTAGTCCATTTTTCATATTAAAGTTAAACACAGATTACGTCTGAAATGAAGTATGCATGGTTACAGAACAATTCGATTTGTAAAGTTAAGGAGGGGCGAAAGATATTAACAGCGTTGACCACATACCTATTTGATGATGTATGCTCATAGTATTCCTATGTTAAGAGTGTTGGTTACAGAATGTTTTGTTTTGTATATTTATAATGTTGGTCCAAGAACATCTCGTTTCGTATGTTTTTGGCGTTTGTTACAGAACAACTCGATTTGCATATGAGATAATGTTGATAACAAAACATTTCTTAATGTATGTCACGGGTGCTGGTTACAGAACATTTCGTTTTATATTTTTAAAATATTGGTTAAAGATCATCTCATTCTGTATGTTTTTAATGTAGATTACAGATAATGTGCATCGTGTGTTAAAAGTAATGATTACATTATAATTCACATCGTGTATTCATGCTTTTGTTACAGAACATTTTGGATACTGTGTTTAATTTATGCGTTACATAATATAGCGGGTCGTGTATTGATACTTTTAGGTACAGAACTTTTCGGATTGTACGTTAATAGCATTAGTTACAGAACTATCCGTTAGACTGTAAATATCATTTGTGATAGAAAATTTCTGATCGTAATTAGTTAATATTCATGATATTATGAGAAAATGAATCAAACATTTTGAAAAACAACATGAAGTCACAAAAGATTCTAGCATATAAGATAATTATTCCTTATACCTATCAAATTTAGGTATATATAATAAGTTTGTAACAATACATTTAAGGAACGTAACTCTTTAATGTATTGTTACAGACTTATTATCGTGACGTTACGTTACCGTTAGTTACATTCATTCATGATTGTCACAAAGTTGTGAAACTGGTTGGAGAAAAATGTAAAGAATTGAAGGACTTTAAGATCATTCTGAAATTTAATTTATTTATTATTGATGCGCAAATATCAGAAACACAGTTTTGGCAGTAGTTGGCCACAGCTTTATACAAACTTCACAATTATAAACACATATAACTAGATAAACAGTTAAGATATATACATATATATATATATACATAAACGAGTCTAAATTGAAAACTACGTTCAAATCTATAATTGCGTTGGATAAAAACCGCAATTTTTATACGTGTGCATGTAAAACAAATTTCGTTGTAGAAGGGTCTAAAAATATCACAAACAACATTTTCCAAAAGACCGAAAAAGTGAAAAAGTATATTTAAACAAAACGCATTTGACTAACAGGTCGAACAACTGATGTTCTTTAACCCTGTTGACTGCGATTGCATTGGCGATTGCCAAATAAAATTGATCACAAGATATAACAAAATGGATCTTAATATAAATTTAATACTAAAAAGATTTTTTTTTTTACTTGTTGCCACGATGTTATGCCATAAACATAAGGTGACAATATATTTTTAGTACACCAGATCCCGATTTCGACAATAAATGTCTCTTCAGTGATGTTAGGGATCGAAACGGTATTTGGAAGGCCAGATAAAAAGTACCCTAATTTTTTGAAAAAGTACCCTCATTTTTAGATAAACTCTTGAATTTTAAGAGTCAATATAGGATGAACGGATCATATAAACCGAATGGGGAAACATGATACAAGCCCAAACGTAAATAAATAAACGAGTCTAAATTAAAAACTACGTTATATATATATATAGCAAGCAGGTAGATCACCTTTCATATTGGCACAAAGATAACTAGATAACTAACTAGATAGATAACTAAATATTTACAATAAATGAAGCATCCAATAAAATAAAATTAATCCTGGGATACAGAGATTCATTATTTTTTGTGTAGGGACCTGGGATACAGAGACCCCCAATATCAAATGTTTTGGATGCTAAATGAAATATGCGACAAAATGACGCATATATAAAGTAAACGCAGCGAAATGTGCCAAAGCGTAAATACTGTGGGCCAAATACAATAATTATATAAGATATAAAAGAGCTATTCATAGCTAATCAAAACTGAATTCAAATGAGTATCTTACAAATTCATTATTTACATTCGGGAAAAGTGTGTGGTTAGAAGACAAGGAAGGCCTCTAAAGCGCCCTGAATTGTGTTAAGAAAAATGTAATTACCAATATCAGTCAGATGTACACCATCTTGACACATAAATGTAGAATTAGGAGATATATATGGGTATCGTATGTAATGTCCCCCTTGGCGAATAATACAACTTGCTAGAGAGCTGTTTATTCCTTGCCTAGATCTACCACTTCCATCAATATCAGCGGAGTAATGCCAGGTGAGTCTTGGCAAAATTTGTGACCAATCCAATGTTGTATTCAGTAAAAGTTCTGTAACTTTCTTCAAATAATGTTTTAGTCTATTACGTAATACTCCTGTCTTAATTTCTCCAAATTCATTTCCCTCTATGTGTATAACTAGATAATTTGATCCTATTTAGTAGATCCTTAAGCCTCATTTCGCTTTTACCCAACCACCACAGCCGAACACCAATGTGATCTAGTCCAAGATTAATGCCACCTGGCTTTCTTATAGCTTGAACAAATGCATTTTTCACTAGGGAGGAACCAACATTTGTAATTGGTGAACCTGCAATTCTTAAATAGCGGTTAATTGCAATACTCATATAAGAAGACCTTATATCAATACTGAACGAATAACAATGAGACGAAGAACAACGATCAAGAGTTGTTGACGTATTTTCTAAAATATGTTAAAAATTAAACTAGAGTTGTCTCTCTTTGTGTGTTGTTAATTGTAATTCACAAATACCAAAATTCAAATACTGTACAGACTTTCTGTATATTTTACTCATTTGTGTAGAGGTTCCATCCTCTGTATTTCATTTACAACTTATACAAAAACAATCCTTTGAATTAAAAATATATTTTATTACACCAACTTGTATTTACATTTTCATGACTAGAATATACATTTTTACTTTGTGGCATTCCGTTGGCTACAGAGTATTCTATAATATTTTGTTGAGGCGCCAGGGTGACTACCGATTACCTATACACAATGGCTATCAGCTGACCTATGTTGACATAGTGTCATAAAACCCCTGGTAGTTAAACACTGTTACAGCACCACCTACCATGGGGAGTGACCGGGGAAAACACTCGTATTACCAATGCTCCAGTTATTAGTGCCCCACCTGTTGGCAGGTGTAGGCCTCCCCTCTATAAGATGAGGTGGAGGAGGTCCCAGAGTCACCCATCTGTAGACCCCACCGTTACCACTAACCACATTTTCCAAACCTGCAAGTTTTAGAACTTGTCAGGCCCAGAGCAAGGGCCGCGTGAAATAATCCCCCAATCACTGGTTTTAAATAGTTTAATTTATTTGTGAAACACCTGCTTTCAAGTCGACAGCAAATTAACAAGTGCCCGATACGGGAATTCCAAAATTCTAATTCAAGCTGATACGGAAATTCCAAAAATCTGATTCAAGCTGCGAGCGCCATCTATGGCCATGCCGAATATGGCAATGAGCTACAGACTGCAACACCCACGCACCCACACAAATATTCGATTGAATTAAACCAGATTATTGAAAATATAAAATTTTAATAATCTCTATTAATTGCAATACTCATATAAGAAGACCCTATATCAATACTGAACGAATAACAATGAGACGAAGAACAACGATCAAGAGTTGTTGACGTATTTTCTAAAATATGTTAAAAATTAAACTAGAGTTGTCTCTCTTTGTGTGTTGTTAATTGTAATTCACAAATACCAAAATTCAAATACTGTACAGACTTTCTGTATATTTTACTCATTTGTGTAGAGGTTCCATCCTCTGTATTTCATTTACAACTTATACAAAAACAATCCTTTGAATTAAAAATACATTTTATTACACCAACATGTATTTACATTTTCATGACTAGAATATACATTTTTACTTTGTGGCATTACGTTGGCTACAGAGTATTCTATAATATTTTGTTGAGGCGCCAGGGTGACTACCGATTACCTATACACAATGGCTATCAGCTGACCTATGTTGACATAGTGTCATAAAACCCCTGGTAGTTAAACACTGTTACAGCACCACCTACCATGGGGAGTGACCGGGGAAAACACTCGTATTACCAATGCTCCAGTTATTAGTGCCCCACCTGTTGGCAGGTGTAGGCCTCCCCTCTATAAGATGAGGTGGAGGAGGTCCCAGAGTCACCCATCTGTAGACCCCACCGTTACCACTAACCACATTTTCCAAACCTGCAAGTTTTAGAACTTGTCAGGCCCAGAGCAAGGGCCGAGTGAAATAATCCCCCAATCACTACCAGTCTCCCTGGACCGCCACATGAGAGCCCAAGTCAGCTACCAAATCTGACATGGGTTCTCACCTCCACAAAATTTTCATTATTGAATCTTAGGAAAAGTTGATTATGGTGTGCGTAGGAAAGACTCAACCCCCACACCCTTGTATATTATTCAAGAAAACCTGATTTCCAGTTTGTGACAAATTAGTTCCATTTGTTCTGTATAAAGACACTTCACGCCTTAATGTTCTCATGTAATATAGCTTTACCCCAATTTTCTGTAACAAAGTTTTTGGCCACTAAATTTCTCTTTTTCTGTTCTGTTCTATTATTGCACCCGCATCCAAGGGTGCAACATGCCAGTATCGCACTGTAGCATTGAAGACCATATTATAATAACCTTTTTAAATAAAGCCTGGTAACGTAGGGTAGACCATTTTTACATTTTCAATTAAACCATTCCCTGTCAATTCTAAATCTGTCAAATCATTAGCTCCACAGAGAATAATAATAAAATGAGGAGATGGTAAAAAACAAATATTCTTTTTGCATCCATTAGGGAGTCCACATCTTAAAGAGACTATATAAACTCGGAACAGTAACTTATCAAGTCCAATTTGGAGATTTAGTATGGGAGAGACATATTGATCAGATTCGTGAATTCGTACCGCAGGAAAATAAAAACATATCAAACATATTTAAAATTACCATATCTGATATTGACACTGAATTCATAACAATACCAACATGTAATTCAATTGCGATACCGAAAACTCTGAAAATAACAATGAATCCGAACAAACTAAAATAACCAAAAATAAAACAGTTGAAAATGCTAATGATACTATCGTTATGCACCGCACAGAAATAGTAAGAAAGGCACCAGAGAGACTTATTAGAAACATATGACTGTAAATATTTGTGGTTAAGTTAGTGTAGTGATATCACTGTAGGTTTAGGATTTCATAATTGAACATTAAAAATATAGACAGTAAAACTTGTAGCTATTTAGTTCAATTGAGTGCAAATTGAATTTATTACTTTCATTCACTAGAGATTAATCTTGTTTATCTTGATCTTCTAAATTAAAAGAGGGAGGATTGTTAAATTATGTTAACATTATACGTTATCACTTTTATAGTTGACTTGACTTATAATTAATACTGACAGTTAGGAATTTATAATCATCAGATTAGCGGATGTTGTGTATTTGTTCTATCACCCTATGATTGCACTGACACACAGTTTTGTACTATGGGAGATGTGATGTGTAATAGCCAATATTCACCGTGTATATTTCCCCAAGATAAATTTGGATTCTTTTCTATTTTTAGCCTAAATTGCTCGTCATAGGTGGCCCAGTTTTCTGACCTCGTTGCCGCTAGTCTTATATCGCGCATATATTTTAACAATTCCTGTGCCCGTGTGCTGTATTTCTCAATGTAGACACTCATAAAAACCATGAATGCTGAAGTCCATTCATTTATGGACAAATAAACACTCGACGATCTTTTTTCAATGCAAATTTTTCCCCTTTTTAATTTCAAATCGCCCTCGTCCACCTCTTCCATTGCTTTTCGCGTTCTCAAAAGAGAATGAAGCTCAATAAACTTTCCCTCCCAATTTTTTTTCTTAATTTTAAAAGACACGTGTTCCCCCACTGTGTCATGAATGCTAGATTCTTAAGACGGAGTGAAATCAATGGAATTATTTGCAATTTCAAAGTTTTGGTGTAACGGGTCGTGCCTTAAAGAGGGGAACGCTCGTGCATCCTCTTCCGACTCATTACCTGATGAGAAATCAGTAGTTTCCACCGGTCCTTCTGCCACCACATGTCCGACCCCTTGTGTTTTCTTGGCAGTTCTTCTCCGTCCAGCTCCGTCCTTATTTTGTGGGATTTCCTCGTTCTGCATTCTCTGTCCGCCTGTCCTGCTAGCCGTTCTTCTCTTCTTTCCCATGGCCCTGGATGGCGATCCTATAGCATTTCTCTTGTTTGGCATCTTTTCTTTTTCTTTTAAATAGTTTAACTTATTTGTGAAACACCTGCTTTCAAGTCGACAGCAAATTAACAAGTGCCCGATACGGGAATTCCAAAATTCTAATTCAAGCTGATACGGAAATTCCAAAAATCTGATTCAAGCTGCGAGCGCCATCTATGGCCATGCCGAATATGGCAATGAGCTACAGACTGCAACACCCACGCACCCACACAAATATTCGATTGAATTAAACCAGATTATTGAAAATATAAAATTTTAATAATCTCTATTAGTCCCACTAAAGTGATTGCAAGTTCATTATACAAAATTAAAAATAAGTCTAACAGTTATAGACATTGTTGTATTCGAATATATGAACGAAATGCATGAGACTTCCACCTACCCATAGCCTGAATTTCAAAATCAGACAAGCTGTTCATGGCAGCGATTGTGGCAGCCTCTATCCTGAATGAATGAGAACTATATTGTCCTTGACTTGAACCCAAAACATTCAGTGATTTTTTAAGGACTTCGGGAAATTGGTATCTAGTGACAGGAGTTCCATCAAAATGACAAAACAATTGACGAGCGACATTTGGTCTAATTTTTAAGTAATTACGTAAAGCGAAAACAACACAAACATCACCAGGCCTATCATCAATAACAATTGTAGTTCAAGTACATCACTGGTCAATCTTAGATGAACGTAAGCGGATTTCAATACTAGATAGATTTATCTCAATGTCCATGATGTCGTTATATTCAATTGCATGGGAGTGGGTTGAGGCGTGTTATGGTCAGCAGTCAGTTCGCAAACTCGTAGGAAACAAAAAAAAAAGGCCATGGAAAACGAAGCTTAGAAGAGTTTAGTTTCACAATCATTATGACAGCAGGTAGAAAGTATAAATTTATGACAATAAATCACGTGTTATGGGTAACCTAGCATCCTTTAGTCGATTTTGAGAACGCTTCATTGCTTCGAGAAGCTTTCTGACAACAAAAGCATTAATGTAGTCTGTATAATTGTTAATCTTACGGAAAAATCTCAACCCAGAGATATATGATATGACAGTTGAGGCCGCATTTCCAGTGAATGACATATACGCAAAATAGTTAGTCATGTGATGTAATGGAATAGGCTATAGATCTTCAAATTGGAATAAGGTCCTTTATTCTTTAAATGACCGTAAAGCTTGTTGGTAAACCTTCGACGTATTCGGTGCGACTGCTGATACAATTATTCGGTCAATTTCATTTGGCGATCAGGTCTATGAACTCCTGAGGAACTATTTCTTGTGTATCCCCCGCAAATGGTGCTAACCTTCTGAAAGGGATTTTGAGGTTGATAATTTGTTCTTGGGGAACGAAAATTATACCTTAGTCTAGTAAATCTTAGACCATTGAATCTAGGTTCAGTTCTAGTTTGACTTGACACTTGGTCATGAAATTGGTTTTGTTTATTACAACTTATAATTGGATGATACAGACCATAACGCAAGCAAGAATGATTGTAGATACAATAATACTTGTTACACACACTGTACTCTATGTAGCAGCTGTTTGGTTTGTGTATAAAGCACGACCATTTGAGGCATGAGTTGCTGATTGGCCTTCCGGTTGAACCGATGCGGACTGCATATACCACATTCAGTATTCCGAATCCAATTTACCCCATGACCCGCTTGGTTTTCGAGCTTTTGTTTAAACGGTACTGTTCATCATAGTATTTCCAACTGATACCCCATGATTTTTGGCACCTTTTCGAACAGAAGACATGTATTGTACAAGTTCTTGGAATTTATGAGGATGCACAGAACAATATATACTCATAAAAATTAGAAAGGCATCGGACCAATTTTCGATGATTGTAATCTTTGTTTGGGGCGAAACTAGATTTGTGACTAGTTGCCCTTGCTCAAAAGTGACTTTTTGCTTGTCATGATCAATGACTGAGTTATGCAATAAAAGAGCCAAATTGACATACTTCCCCTCTTAGGAGTAGGAAGGTATTTGCATGAATATTAAATTGTCGTCATTACCTTGTCGATTTGTGACAACTGGGTCCATTACTGCTCCTGAAGTTGAAGGAATTTAAGAAACTGTTACAGTATCTTGTACTATTGGAGGCGGTGTGTTCTGGTGTCGTGTAGTAGCTACTTTTCTTTGGCCTTCTGTGTTCATCTTATCTAACACTATAAGAATATAATTGAACAAACAAACCATATTGCTTTATACTATAACGTTTTTATTAAAAAGCGACCTCAAACCGTTCATTGACGCGTCATAAATAAAATATCAGGTTTACTTACGCAAATGTCGGTCAGCATACGAAAACAAAAAAAAAATTATCTAGGTTACACGTGCCAGAAGGCTGATTAAACAACCTGTACCAAATGATAAGCTACTAAAAATAGATCACACGAGTTATTAACGCCAGCATACACATTGATACTAACAAGAATAATATACATTTATTAAATCACATCTATTATGGTAATAGAAACCTCATATAATGGAGCAAGTAATAAAGACAGACAGATTACCATCGGTATATCATAATACAATCTTTAACGATGCTTCGTAAAATTAACTAATTAAGAGGTGATATAAACTCGGATATAAACGTGAAGAACAATTAAATAAGTAGATAAATAAATAAAATTAATTATCATAATAAAATATACCGTATTAAAATAATAATAGATGTATGTCGAGAATGCATAAATTCACACTGGTATTATAGAGATAATAGTAACTGCAATTACGATTATCCCAATATGGCGACGGCAGATATAGGTAACATATTTACAGTCATTTTACTCAAATGTAGCATGTTTTTGTCACTAGTTACTCAGCTGCAAGGTTTTTCTATACCATTACATCATATTTGAATCGTAACGGTTCACTGGAATTGTCTAAGCGCTTTGAAAATTGCCGTTGAAAAATTCGGGATGATAATCGTAACTCGGAAATAAAGATAATCGTAATTATGGTATTAAAAAATGCGAAGATAATCGTAACTGGATAGTGTTTTATTGATATTGACACTTAAAACGTATATCTGATAGCACATGCTGAAATTATGGTGATGAATTAATCACGTTTCAACATCTCATGACATATCTTTTTGTGCATATATTATTAATGGTTCTAATGAAACAGCTACATACTATCATAAAATTGAAAGGGTGAACAAGCTTTAAGAAATTTGGATATGGGAAAAACACCAACTATGATAAAATACAGAAAACTCCCAAGAACTAGGAATGTCACAAAATATGGGAATGAGCGATGAGGCAATTGCATAGGAAGTTATCGGATATATGGCAATACTTGTCAGGAGAAACGCATGTGTCACCCTACATCAGATTTGTGATTAATAAAATTGAGAATGGAAATGGGGAATGTATCACAGAGACAACAACCCGACTATAGAAAAAAACAACAACAGAAGGTCACCAATAGGTCTTCAATGTCGCGAGAAATTCTCGCATCCGGATGCGTCCTTCAGCTGGCCCTACGACTGTTAAAGAACATTGATTTATCCTGAATAAAAACATAGTAAATATAGTAACTATTGTTTTAAATCATTTAATGCAGGTGGCTATGTGTGCTATTTTTTCCCCCGGGAAGCGACTGCTGTTTCAATTCTAGTCCATACCCGTTATGTCATAATGAAGTAGGAAAGACGTTTAGTATTCGCCAGAGACAGTTTGACGAGAAATTAAGAACAACAGTTTTGCACTTTTGGGATATGGGATATTGCTTATCCCCCTCCATTTTCTCTATAAAGAAAACACCTTAAACGCGCACATTACATTGAAACTTTGAAAACAATTAGAATATCTACTTACCACAATACCTGACCCGATAGCTGCTTCATTGTGAATATATTGAACAGGTACATAGATATAGGAAGATGCGGTGCATGTGAGTGCCAATGAGACAACTCTCCATCCAAATAACAATTTAAAAAAAGTTAACCATTATAGGTTAATGTACGGCCTTCAACATGTATACATTAAATGGTAATGCATTTTGTTGTCTGTTATAAGGGCATTTTCAATAAAAGTGTGAATTTCAGACCTAAATAAATAAAAAATCAACTTGTCGAAATTTTTATTTTTAGAGTTATTTTGAATACCTCTATTGTAGACCTGTTTGTAAATAAAAAGTGCTATTTTAAATACTCTTGAAAATGATATCATTTTCATAATGTATGTACTGTTTCGCAGGGTACATTTGTCCACTACGAAACTGCTTTTAAACGCACATCTTATTGCATTTTAATGTCTCCTATAGACATTCTAATTTGTTTTACTTTATAACTTAGAAAGATCTCATTTTTTTCTGAATGTGAGAACCATTTTTTATCGATAAATATTAGACAGTACTTCACATATGAACGTACAACTTATGTTACGTAGTGGACATTTTCATGAGTGTCGAGTGGACAAAACCGCTTGGATCGTAGTGGACAAAAAGTTTTGTAGTTGACATCAACCCTATACTATGTTGATAACATACTGAAAGTTACATGACACGAACTCTTGCTATTTGTTTTGCACGAATAGAATTGAAAAAAATAAAAATCTCCAATACTTGTTTCGTAGGTGACCGTTTTGTAGTGGACATATTTACATGTTTACAATCTCAATATTGCAATAGTAACAAGAATGATTATATTCATCAAAACACGTATCAAGCTGTACACTGATTTTGTTTCATAATTTTAAAACCAGATACTAAAGGAGATTTGAACCGTTTCGAAGTGGACATTAAGAAAAATACGGTATCACTCGATCTGGTCCATTTGATGTGCTTTTTTTTGTCAACAATTTAAGTGCCGTTATTAAAACATCATTTCTTTTGTAAGACCCTTATGTTTATATCTCGTGCAAATATTGAGCATAAATATTGAATAGGGCGTCTAGGGAAATGCCAGGAATCCATAGCTTATTAGTCCCTCTAAAAATAGTATATTTCTTTGCTTAAAAAATGTTAAATCTAATTCCATGTACTGACTGCACAAAAAAATACTTATATAAGTAAATTTTTCTTAAATATTAACCTGTTAGTTTCTTCATTTTTTTTATTTTCCGTTATTGTCATCAATTAACTGTACATTTGCATTTTAATACACACAATACCATTGAAATCTGAAAGACACATTTAATTTTTCAGTTACTATTATCCGATAAAGAAATTACGATTATCAAACAAGAAAAATTCCATAGAGTTACGATTATCATCCCGAATTTTTCAACGGCAATTTTCAAAGCGCTTAGACAATTCCAGTGCACCGTTACGATTCAAATATGATGTAATGGTATAGAAAAACCTTGCAGCTGAGTAACTATTGACAAAAACATGCTACATTTAAGTAAATTGACTGTAAAGATTTTACCTATATCTGCCGTCGCCATATTGGGATAATCGTAATTGCAGTTACTATTATCTCTTTAATACCAGTGAATTCAATTAGCAAATTGCAAATAAGCTGTGACCTCCGGAGTGATTTTTTTGCAGATCGGTGTCTAGGGTTGTTATCTCGTTGAAGAAATATCATAAAAAAAATTTAAAGATATCTACGTAATTTACATAAAGAATCTAATACAAGACGTCGATCGCTACCTCCGGATAAGACAAAATATAAAAACATGTAAAATAATCAATTGAAATTTAATTTGCTCTGAAACCTTTATATTCAAATACAACATCCTGCAATCCATACGGGAAACTTTTTAGAAAACCTGAGTGCCGATGTTCGAATAGAAGTAGAAAAACCTAAACAATCAGAATCCTGAATTTTTTTAATCCTCAAAATAAATGTACGTCTGCTTCCGTCAAATGTAGCTATTGAAAAGATTGCATTCGCAGTCATACTGCGCGTGATCAATCAGATAAGTGATAACCCACATTAGACAAAAAGTAGAACGATCAATGACACACTTTGCTTACACCAATAACCGAATTTATGCTGAATCATAAATTCTATTATATTTCTACTAGTGTGGATACAGAATTCAATTTTTATAGATATAGGAAAATGCTGTGTGAGTGCCAATGTGACAACTCTCCATCCAAATAACAATTTGCAAAAGTAAACCATTATAGGTAAGTGTACGTACTTCAACACGGAGCCTTGGCTCACACCGAACAAAAAGCTATAAAGGGCCCCAAAATTACTAAAACGATTCAAATGGGAGGAAAACCGTCTTTTCTATATAAAAAACGAGAAACGGGAAACACGTATAAATTACATAAACAAACGACAACTACTGTATTGTCAGATTCCTAACTTAAGACATGTGCAAACATTTGCAGCGGCATTAAAAGTTTTAATGGTACCAAACCTTCTCACTTTTTCTGAAACAATAGCATAACATCACAACATAGAAAACCACACGATAAAAAATCAATTTGAAGGTTTAATTCAGTCAAAAAACGTAAACTAACACACTATGAACGAATAAATTTGATCTGCGATACCTGAATGCAAATGCACAGTTAATATAGTATTCAAGGCCAAAAAGCAAGACAACAAGTCTAAACAAAACCATCGCAAGACACCGTACACCGCGAAATATTTAACCCTTCGAAAATAATCACTTTTGAAAAAAATATATACACACACTCGATGGAACCGTCAAAATGTGCGATACCAAGTTTAATTATATTAACATTATCAGCACAAGAGATTCAAATACTTTCAAAAGGCCAAACGTTTACCCCGACTCCACAAACATCAAATTATAATGAGGTTAAATATGACATTTCAAATTTCTGTCGAAAATTACGTTTAACAGAAGAATTATTTGATAAAGAGAACCGAGAAGAATCTATTGTCCGGAATAAAAGTACTTATAAATCGTCAAAGGGTAAAAACAAAGCATAAGATACATTTTGTGATCATATAACACAATTTTCCCTTTAACGAAAAAAAATCCGAAATGGTGACCAAATACAAGTCGTCAGGAATGGGAAACAATAAACAAACTTCAAAATAACAAAGATATAATAATCAAAGAAGCAGACCAAGGAAGTGCCGTTGTAGTTATATCGATCTAATTATAAATTACTATATAAATATTGCTAATAACTTATTACAGGACAAAACTTATTATGAAAATGTAAAGAACGACAATCAGTCAAATATTAAAAACAAATTAATAGCCTGTATTCACTTACTAAGAAAAGAATTAACCGACAAAGAATGCGATTACCTACCAAATTTTAAATGTAAAACTTAAGCAGTATTTTTTACGGACTTCCAAAAGTTCACAAAAGTTATGTTATTAGGTAATCTTGTAAAAATTCAACGTCAGTATGTGTGAAAAAAACACATCCTAACGATCTGAAATTGAGACCAACTGTAGCAGGTCCTTCTTGTGAAACACATAGACTAAGTAATTTTCTAGATATTCTTTTGAAACAAATGCTTATACATATACCAAGCTTTGTTCGAGATGGCTTAGATATGTTGAACCATCTTCCCAGAACAGTTGGCAAAGACAGAATAATGGTTTCTTTTGATGTATGGATTAAATGCTGTTGAAATTTGGCTTGAAAAATTTCCATCCGAAGTACCCGATCGGATAGAGAAGAAATTCATTATTGAAGGAATTAAATTTATTCTTAAAAATAACTACTTCAATTTCAACGGGGAACTTTACAGGCAGATATCTGGTACAGCCATGGGAACACAACCTATGCCAATGCAGTAATGGCGTATTTTGAAACTCAAATATATGAACGATCCAAATAACAGTTCGGTTCCCAATTCCACAAATATATTTTAGATAATTGGAAACGTTACTTAGATGACTGTTTTATATTATGGACTTCTAATTTAGTTAATTAAATTAAATGAATTTAGAAATTTAATCAATAATATCAACAAAAGTATTCAGTTCACTATGGAATTTAGCGAAAAATAATTACCGTTTCTAGATATTTTGATAATTAAAAAGATACAGAAATTGAAACCGATATTTACTTTAAACTGACAGACTCTAAACAATACTTACTTTTCAATTCTTGAAAAAAAAATCACCAAAAACACACAAGAACACACAAGAACAAACATACCGTTCAATTTAGCGAGAAGAATTTGTACCATTGTCTCCAGTATTGAAATGAGAAATAAAATACTCGAAGAACTTAACGAAATACTATTAGAAAAACAGTATCCAAAGACTTTGATTAATAATGGAATAGAACGTGCAAAGGCTATAAATATTCAAGAACTAAGAAGACCAAAAAACACGGTAATTGATACGAATCAAATTTTACCATACGTCTCATCGTACAACCCAAGAAATACAGAGGCGACAGGCAATGTGATTTTCAGAGGGAGTAGTTTTGAACAGCCAGCATGAACGGTTGTCGTATCTAAGTCAAATATGTCAATTTTGATGTGCAACACATCACCGTCATAATAAATGAAATAGTAACATTTACGTGTTTTAAGACCATGAAATATATTAAATTCATGCCATTTTTTTTAAATTCATTATTCTGCAGTAGTCAATATACGCATGTGCAAACAAATTTTATTTGGATTTAGAGCATGGGTTTATTTACAAAGAGAAAGAAGCACGCCATATTATAATTAAAGTTCAAATAAAATGGATATTTAAAAATAAATTAACCTTCCAATGACAATTTTATTTTGCTTGAGTGATTTCATAGACAAGTACACCTTGTAAATCTAGAGTGTTGTTGTGATTAAAAAAGAAAAAGGATTATAAAATCGATGAAACACTTAACACTTAACTGTTAAGAGAAATTATAAAATAAACATATTTAAGATTTTACTGTATTAACATGAAAGTAGTGTTTCTCTTTTTTTTTTTTGTTTACTGTTTCCATATATTATTTTTATATGTTCTTCATCATATGATACTTTATTATCTTGTCTTAAACATCAATGTATAATGTATGTATATATGTATATTAGTTTTTATTGAAACCTTAGCACGGTAAGATAGTATTCAAATTTGTAAATTTGTAACAAACACTTATATCTTTTTACTTTATTGTCGCAAACAATTTTATAAACACGTATAAACTTCTGCCAAGAACCTCAACGCTCTTCTAACTTTACTTTTAGATTATTACCTTCAATGAATATACATCTCAAAGTTTGTGATTTATCAGCTAAAAAAATGTTTTCCCAAAGAAGCATTAGTAATTATTCACTAAAACAAATATGCTTTTCTACATGTTATGCACAACATCTTTCAAAAACTTTATTGGTGTCTTATTAATACTTTTGCAGTTTGGTATCAAAATCGTTATCTGACAATAGTACAATTAAATATATTTCATTATTCTGATTTTTTGGTATAAAAAATATCTGCAACAGGTGACCTATAGTTGTGAATGTTTGTGTCATTTTGGTCTTTTGTGGATAGTTGTCTCATTGGCAATCATACCACATCTTCTTTTCATAATTACATTGTTACTCTAACACATTGACAAAATGATTATACTCAAGCATTATTCAACGGAAGACCATTGATTGAACAAAAAAAACTACAGAGTTGATCATTGGAGCTCCGGAAAGATAAATGGGTATGCATTATTGCACAAATATCATATTCAGTAAACGATTTTGCAATCTTACATTATCCTGATTCTACTGACCCTAAATGGTTCTAGGAACCTTATTTCAAGCATGGTAAAACTTAAAACTTAAAACTTTGAACAAAACGGTTGACATGAGGGCATGGGCAGAATGTAAAGGAGTCAATGGTAAAAGTCAACAGATTTCTTGACAGCAATAGTATCCCTAAAAATTGAACTTGTTTTCTTCCTACAATTAAAAATTCAAGATTTCCCTATCAGACCAGTATAATTTTTTACTATAAGAGCTATCTCTCCTTAAATGGCTCAGTTTAAAAAATAATTCTTAAACACAAATGTTTGGTATTTGTTTAAATATTTTGGATAACAAATCAATGAGCATGTTTTCGTCATATTTATAAACAGTCTAACCAATAATATTGCACATATGTCTACAAATTTGCAAATTTTGGCAGATAACTAGACTGATTGTGTACTGTGATAGTAGAATCCAAGATGGCAGTATACCATGAATCTACCTTTATAACTTGACAATACGTGATGAAGTATGATAATACCGAATGCATCTCGTTTACATATAACATTCTAACAGCACAAAAAGGACAAAACAATCCATCATTTCATAAAAGTGAAACGTAGACCATATTTATATAATGGGGAAAACATCATCAATCCAAATACATCATGAAATTCATAAGATGTTTGAGAAGCAGCTAGTTGATTGTTGATAGTAGACAGCTTATTGATATAGCATCTTATGTGAACCTGATAAGAGGGCAAATGAAATAATCCCCAAAAGCAGTTTTTATTAAGCGATTTTAAAGAAACCATTAAACATTTATTTTATCTATGAATAAACATCACACTGAATTTAATCTGTTATGTTTCAAATGTTTCCTATAACTAATCACAGATACCACAATTTGAAATGTGTTCGCCAAGCGTGCGTTTTGTCTAAAAGGTCATTAACAAAACGAAGTTGCAGAGCATCATGACAAAAAGTTTTGATTGATATTTAAACTTAATTAAGTCAATATTTTTGGCAATCTTTTTAAACATATTTTTATGAACCTCACTTTGTTATTTTTACAATGGTACAGAACACTGTGAAAAATAATTTGTTTCATTCATTTTTTTTATTTTGTTTCTTTTATACAAAGAATCACATTTGAGGACACTGTCTACAAAATTCAGAATTATGGAGCATTGAACCATTTCAAGTTTCAAGTTTCAAGGAAACGACATACAAATGCTAGCACATTTGGTCTTTATATACATAGCAAACCTTATAACAAAAATCAGATATCAACATGATCAACATTGAAGATAATACTCAAATCTCAATATCTTCTTTTAAGGATGTATTCTCCTGACGGTTCAGTCTCGTTGAAAATTCGTTCTAGAATTAATTCCAAAATATGTGATACAAGTGAAAATAGCAATACATTTAAACAATGTAATTATCAAACTTAACTCTGTGAAAAAAAATGTGTATTAATTAAATTAATTAGTTTTTGAGTACTAAATATTTGAAGTTTTAATACCAATCAAGTCAGTTTTTATAGTCAAAATTTTGCGAAAATGGGTAGGGACAAATTTCGTAAATATGTATTTTTTCAATCATTTATAACCAAGACGTTAGAAAAATATGGAGTTTGTTCTTAAAAAAACAGAAAAAAATCACAGATTTACAAAATTGACAGAATTGAAATTTGACATAAAAAAGCATCATAGTATGACAAAACTTTTTTCTATTAACACCAACCTGTAGTTTTTTTTAAGTTAAATTTATTCAGATTGATCCAATTCATCTTTATTAAAAGTATGAACAAAGTTTAATTGTAGAACTGTATTTTTTCACGATAATAGCCAAACAATGGGTAAACTTTGATGAAAAATGGGAAAATCATCAAAATTGGATACTTTCAAAGGGTCGTAGCGAAAAAAGAAGTGCACAACCGTATGATATTTTCTTCACCAATTATATTTTACAAATTTATAAACTTCAAAATCAGTTTAAGAAAAAAGGTTTGATTGTAGACATTTCTGGCTCCTCAGAGGTGGACATGTACATCCTCAAAGTAATTTGGCAAAATATGGTTATTTTGGTTTCAAATGTTTTTTAGCATGCTATATGGTAAAACGATCATCTTTTGAAATACGAAAGAAACACCACACCTGTTCCTACGAACCTGGAACAAATACAAGGTGTCAAAAAAAACTTTGCTTTAAATCTAAAAACAAAATATTTGAAACATTAATAATTGTTTGAAAGTGTACTCAATTGCAGATTGACATTGTAACGTTTGATTACTTTCTGTAATCTAACCCCGTTGTACATGTTGAAAATGATCAAACAAATTGTTCAATTTACTATTTTCTTATCCTCACAGACTATTAAAGAAATATCGTATAGAAAAAAAATATATCTCCGTTAAATCCTACCTGTCATCTTATTAGGTCCGTCAATGTAAACAAACAATCGGGTGTGTCTTTCAAAATGAATAGTATAATTATTTTTCTTTGGATAAGTTTATATCTTTTACATCTTGTTTACGTAGAAAGCACAAGTTAAACTATATTTTGAAAAAAAACGGAAATAGTATGGACGGACATAAACAGGGTTGAGGTACAAGGTAGGGAATTTTTGTTGTTATTTTTTTTCTTCCAAAAATGAAAAAAAAAGATCAAATTATCCGTAAAGTACATGCAAGGGTTACCTAAAAATACAGTTCACGAAGGAAATAATATATCTTAGTTGTAATGTATATATTACAAAGAAATTACAGCAATAACCCTTGCTCAAAGTTTCACCATCAACGTAACGAGTTTGAAGTGGTTATTCGTTTAAATATTAATATTACAAGCTAATATAACATGTATAAGGTTGATATACACAGTCCACTTGTTTAAAGTGGTTGTGGTACATTATGTCATTTGACTGCCAACATATAATCTTCTCACATTTATTGATATTGATTTATAATTAAGTAGACAAAAATGAGGAGAAATAAAGGACTGGATTGATTTGATAATTTCGACCTATCTTCTAGACGTTTACTGCATAACGCATCACACATTGTATTTAAGCGTTACACATCGCATTATCGATGACTGGAAATTCTAAACATTGTTTTTCCGGTATGTTTTGTTGTTGTGTGTTTTAGTTTAACAACAGTCTATACATGCTAGAGAAAAAAATGGAAGACATTTTGTTTTATAGTCATGTGTACAGAACACAAGACATTTCTAGTAATAAGCAATAGACACGTAAGTATTTCGTGGAATCTCAGACCTCAATATCAAATAAAGGCAAGTGTAGTATACCGCTGTTCAAAAGTCATATATCGATTAGGAGTAAACAAATACAGGGTTACAAACTAAAACAAGATCAAGATGCTTTTATCGGGACTAAGATGTGTTGAAATAGAGTTATCTCCCAAGGTTATAATATAAAGGTGAATACAATCCCCCTTCCAAGCACTTGACTTCCAATGTCAAACAGACAATCACAATCAATTCATGGTGTAGATAACCTGACTCGATACCGACACACAACATGTTTAACAGTTGCTTACCCCTTTTTTTAACATATCAAGACCATTTGTCGTAGATCTAAACACAATATAAAAAGCAGGCAAAAGAGCAGCTATCATAAGGATGTCCAATGACTTGAACAAAAAATTAATACAAATTTGGCATTTTTAATATTAGACACATAATTACATTACAAGACTGCTGAGATTTGTTCTTAGTATCTCTGTAAACATCTAAACAGGTACTTTACACTTCTCATCTTGTCCAAATATAGAAAATGGAAGAACAGATGAAGACCACAAATACTGTGTTTTCATTTTATCAATTACGAAATGAAGAAATCGCAGTACTGCATTAAGTTTGTTATTGCAGTTGAGATGACTTGATATACAAAATATCTATAAATTTGTGGAATTCATTATTTATTCAAAATGTATTTAAAAGAGTTCAAAGTTAAGTACTTGTCTATTAATATTTCATTTCCTATCATCATGATCATATATATAGTAAACAGGTACTTTGTATCAGTTACACAGATTTGAACAAAAACAGGATGTCCTTTCTATAAATTTCCTCTTAACACATAAAACTAACAATGACATTTTATATTATATCCAAATCAGATTTAAAAAAAAATGATTTCCTTTCCCATGTTCCAGAATCATTGTAGTTAGTGGATCGTTTTTAATAAGATATCAATTTGTTGTCATACTTACAACGGCTATAGTATTCTCATTGGTGTGTAAACATAACATAATGATTTTTATATATATTTTCTAGAATGTTTAACATAAAGTTATGAGACTATCGTAAATAGACTGATTATTTGATTTAAGTTGTTAATATTCACAGAAATATGTCTCTCATCTCACTCCTATATGATAACTTTGTAATTCTTTTCTCAATTGTGTACGGTATTGTTAACTCTCTCTCAATATCGCAGTTATCTAAATGTCAGTGAATTTTTTTTATTTTATGTTCTAAATCTTTCCTTTTCTTTGAAGTGCTTTCTTGATATTCTCGTCTATTCGACTTTCTTTTTTTGCCATAGAGTTGTCTGAATTTCTTTGAATTTTGCACTTTGAATGTTCGCCTTTTTTCTGTAAATATTTCTGTTTATTCATTGCTGGAGTGGACTTGTACGCGACATTTATAATAACGAAATACAAATTAACCTTCAGTGGAACAATTAACTATTATTTAAAAAGTTTAAACAAATAAATCTATTAGCTTAATTTAAAGCATCATCAAAGTCCTATATGTTACACCTGTAGCGGCATTGGATGTATTGTGTCCATATAAATTGTACAAATTTACCTGACACAACATTCTTCTATCTTATTTATATGTAATCTTTAAGAACAAACTGTAGCTTTTTACATTTGTGCATATAATGTATACTGATGTTTTTGAAGTTTTAAATGTACCAACATGACCAGAAGTCACATATTTAATTGTTTTACTTGTTATGCATAATGCATTATTACTATGCTGGATCAATGATTACAATCTTTCAAAAATTTATTGTTTACATCAATGAAAAATGTTGACATAACAACATTTATGAATCCAGATAATTATAAATATGTGTAATCATCGTAAACCCCATAGTAATCCTTTCTGTATAATTATTTTTATCTCTTTCAGTTAAAAACCCACATTGTATTTGCAAGTGTAATAATGTCACCAAACAGATTTCATTGAAAGAAAGCATCAACGAAATAGAAAATGAGGTTATATAGTTAATAAATCCCAATGGGCTACTCATACGAGAAAACATACCTGTGCACGTAATTCTAGGAAACTGTCAGCAAGTATTGGATATGTAGGCATTGTAATATTATATAATAACAAAATGCCTCTCTGCTTATATGCCTATACAGTTTTCCACTTATCTACGAAGTTAGTTGTCAGATCACAAGCCGACCACCAGTTTAGACTCCACATCGTCAAAGTTATAAAAAAAAATGGGACTTGCTTTAATTAAAATTAAAAACGGACGCTGGTCATAAGTACCTCAATATTTGATATTCTGAAAAATGTGTTTGTTATATAACGTCATGTTTCTTGAAAATTTGAAGCCTACGTTTCTTTTAGTGTAGAGAACGCGACAATCTACTTGGTTTACATGTAATTTTGTGTTTTCTTTGATGATACAGAAGTCTGTTTTATAGTCATAAAGATTATAACACAATATCGACTGATGAAGACCTTTATCTTTTATACAAGAAATACAAAAGATATGGTGTATCCATCTATGACACACAATCAGTACATTTACCACAATAAAAAACGCACAAAGAGCAAAGGCATAGCGTTTTCGTTGCTTTACTTCATCTCAAAGTCACAGTGATACATCAACACGGACCACAACAACTGTTACCCAAAGATATTGCGATGTCTGTTTATTTTGATCACACATTGGAATTTTTATTTGCATGTCGTATGATACGATGCTTTTTGTCCGCAATTTGCTTTTTGTCCGCTTTTGCTTATTGTCCGATAATTTTGCTTTTTGTCCGACACTTTTGCTTTTTGTCCGTTGCTTTTTGTCCGTTTTGCTTTTTGTCCGATAATTTTGCTTTTTGTCCGACACTTTTGCTTTTTGTCCGTTGCTTTTTGTCCGTTTTGCTTTTTGTCCGATAATTTTGCTTGTTGTCCGACACTTTTGCTTTTTATCCGTTGCTTTTGGTCCGTTTTGCTTTTTGTCCGCTGATTTTGCTTTATGTCCGATATAAAAACGTGTATAGTTTTGCAGGTTTTATTTTGAATTTCGAAAAATCATCATTAGGGTATCTTATTTAAAAAGAAATATGTCTGATTACCTCACCTACCAACCAAGATGGCCAACATGACTGAAATAGAACATACGGGGTAAAATTAAAGTTTTGTCTATTATTTTGAAAACCACTAAAAAGAGAGAAAATCTGACAACAGCAGGATGTTGAGCTCTACCAATTGTCAAAACTGTCAGATGACGTCCGAAATTTGTTTCCATTCTTTAACTATAGTTCGCCCCAACCCAATGTTATGGAACTTAAACGCAATGCTTATTACCACACATTCCAGATCAAGTTTGAATTTTGATGGCGTCACTTTTACTGCTCTAGAGTTTGGAAATGGAAAAACTGCTGAACTTTTTATATCCGTTCTTTAACTGCAGTTTGCCTTAAAAAAAATGGCATGAAGCTTATACGAATGAGTATACCACAAAACACAGGTCAAGTATGAATTTGTATGGCCTCACTTTTCCTCTTATGCCCTATATAAATGGGGAAAATGACTTTATCGTTTGTGTTTCTTAACTTAATATAAAAAAGAAGATGTGGTATGATTGCCAATGAGACAACTCTCCACATGAGACTGAATGACACAGGAATTAACAACAATAGGTCACCGTACGGCCTTCAACAATGAGCAAAGCCCATACCGCATAGTCAGCTATAAAAGGCCTCGAAATGACCATGTAAAACACAATGTAAAACAATTCAAACGAGAAAACTAACGATGAAACTTATACACAATACTTATTACAACATAAGTTAGATCAAGTACAAATGTGGGTAGTGTCACTTTTGTCGTTATCAAGTTATGTCCCTTTCTAAAGTAATATGCGAGCGGGGGCATTATCTGTGTTCCATGGATGCATTTCCCATTTTGATATAGGATTAATTGCCCTAAAAGTTGTTTTGCCTACTATCTTGAAAATTATAATAGATACAGAAAAACTTAATGGTGATCAGCAAGATCAGATCCACAAATGAGACAACATGATCGGAGTCGTTAATCGACTCCTTAATACAGATAATGTCCATTGATGATGATTATGACCATTTTTTTTTGGGGGGGGGGGGGCTTTTTTCACCTTATATCTTGGATTGTAAATAACAAGAAAACCTAAGGTCTAATTTTTAATCATTGTCACAAAATGCAACTGATAAATATTAATATTTTTACAAACGTAGATTTTATTTGTTTAATTTTTAATGTTTTTAAATTGGCATTTTTAGGGGACATAACCAAAACATATATAAAAATTAAAATACTAAACATTGTCTTTTTTATTTTAGCTATAACATGTCGATTGTGCCGCGATGACCATTAGAGGGGTTACGGAGATTTAAATGCTAAAATACGCGTGAAATTAAGAAATAGCCAATTTTGAATAATGAAATGGATATTTTGAATAATGGAATGGACTGCTGCGACCCTTCAGCCCCTAATAACAGATTATACCTTATGACTCATTCGAAAGCTTACGTATTGCTACCTTATACGTCATTCAAAAGCGAACCAACAGAGAAACAAGAGATAAACATGTATACAGCCTATACATGCCAAGAAATTTCCTCCGTTGAAATTCTGCAAACATCCCATAGAGCAAATTACATGGATGATTAATATTGACCATTTGGTATATGGCTGTGTTCTAAGCGACACGTACATGAAGGTCATAAATTAATTTCTTCAATGAAATCAAATCTTTAACTACTAATGACTGCCGTAGGGGGTCGACCGGAATTTTTAGCGAGGATTTCTTGGCATGGCTATACAAAGAGGAATAAAATGGTTACAGACAGTATGTTCCGCATTAACCATTAGAGGGGTTACGGAGGACGTAAATGCCAAAATACGCGTATTTCTTTTGGTAAAATACTTTGTGTGGAAAAAAAGCGTTTGTGAACATTTATTTACATTAACTTCCGGACTTATATGGCCAGTCTAGCTATGAAAATACGGAGAGTCAAACAGTAAATAGGCCATAAAACATGTAAAAAATAATCTTCATGTTCTTATTTACCGTATTTGAAGGCTAAATTAGTACTCAGCTGTCCAAAATGAATTTTATTGCACTATAGCTTTCATATCCACCGGGTCCAAAATACGAAACCAAACTCCTTACTGTATATTGCTACCTTATACGTCATTCAAAAGCGTTCCAACAGAGAAACAAGAGGTATATATATATAGCCTATAGCTATACAAAGAGGAATAAAAAATTGTTATAAACGGTATGTTCAGCAATGACCATTAGAGGTGCCAAAATACACGTTGTTAAAACAGTTTTGTTACTCTATCAAGGTTTCAAATGATGTATTAAGGTTTCTTGAATTAGAGGCTGAAAGGCCGCAGCAGTCCATTCCATTATTCAAAATAAGCTATGTATTTTAATAGTCACATGCATTTCGATATTTAGGTCATTCGTTTCTCCTCTAAAAGGCGACGAGGAACACACTGACTACATACCTTTTGCTCCTCTATTAATAAGCTTTCGAATGAGGTATAAGGTATAAGTGTAAATAGGGGTTGAAGGGCCGCAGCAGCCATTCTATTATTATAATTATCCGATTTATTATTAAAAATTGGCTATTTCTTAATTTTCACGCGTATTTTGGCATTTTGGTCCTACGTAACCCCTCTAATGGTCATTGCTGTACAATTAGCATGTCATATCTATAATCAAGGGATGAGGAATACCAAAGGTCCAGTGAAAATAATAAAAGACAACGTGAAGTTTTTGAGTTTTTTTATATTTATGGTATTCAGGTCGTCCATACATTAAAACCAAGAAACTTCTGTTAAAAATAGTTAGGGAATCCCTCTAGTTATTCCTCCGAAACTAGATAAATAAACAAAGTTACAAATTTCAAAGAGTGTTTGATTTTTTTGTCTGATATTAATTTGAATATTTGTAAGATCAAAATTACGAATTCTGTAATACGGGATAGTGTCACAGTCAAAAAATATTATTCTATTTCATTATTCACTTTTCAACTTGAATACTGAAATAAAAACTAGTTCATTATTCATTATTCATCACTTAACGTAAAGTGATTAATGAACTATTTCATTATTCTTTATTGAATTTTGAATAATGTAAAATGAATAATTGACGTACTTCAGCGCTGTCATACAAATTGTGTCATTTTGTCACAACCTGTAACTTGCGAAAAATGCCCAGTGACCTATCATATTTATTAACTTTTTGAACATTACACAGTTCATATATACATTTTTGTACTACGTTTCGGCAAATTCTAGCATTTTTAATCTAAACTTCCTTACCACCTTAAAGAAGATTTTCATCTATCTTTTTTTAAGTTTTGTCATATATTATAGAAAATTATACTAGATTAAGATACACTTTTTAAAAATCACAAAAATGATCAGCAAGTTAAGATCTACTAACAAATCAAATGATGTCGACAATGTTAAGTAGACTGTGAATCTTTTTAGAAGTAATTGCACTTAAATGAGGATTTTTTTATCCTCTTTTGTGTTTTGAGCAAAACTAAACAAGATAGAAGGAATCTAAACAGCACATGATCAACAATACAAGATCAACAAAACAGATTTTGTCATGAATTATATTCTTGTGTACAATGTTTGAGAGTGTCCTTTGTTGAATATGCACATAAACCCAGGAGATCACAAAGGCTATTTAGAGCCTCTAGTTTATTATCATTATATGCATAGTTGGTCAAAAATGACAGTTAAGACTTATGTCGAATACTTTTCGCTTGATAGATTTTTGGAACATATGTGAGGGACAAGGGTTATTTGAACGGACGTAATTCGAGTTCGAACGTTTTCTAACGCACGTATGACTTCTTTCTTGCTTTTACTTTCGACATGTTAAGTTTAGCTTATGTCATGAATGTCACGCCCTTATGTAAAAACACTTCAATAAACAACAGACTATATGCCAAGTCTTTCTAACAACTAATGACCAACAATTTGGGGTGTAATTTAAGGAGGCTTTTCCAAGGATGCAATTGCTTGTAGACTGTATAATTATTTACCCTCTACAGTATACCAAATAGTCCACAAATCCTCAAAAGGGACCTTTTAATGATAGGCCATGTCAAGGGATATATAAAGCAACAAACGCCCAGCAGGATCGATGCATTTGTCTTAAACATCTCCGACATTGATTCCGCGTGGCTTTCAAATAGTCACGAGTATACATTGGTGTTCATGTAAAACCTTTGGGGCTATATCAGTTTCATGGAAATTAACAAAGAGCATGACAACCTTTCCTTGGTGATGTTTTAATGGCTGTCCGGCGTATTAAAACAATATCTGTTAAGCAATAAAATAAAATAGCTTATGTGTACCAAAAGCCGTCAGCGATGGTCACACAGACAATTTGCTACCTTCGTGAACCAAAGTCAGACTTTTTGCGGGATCCTATTAAACATTTAGTGGTGTCACTACATGTACCATGTGATGTAGAGATTTCGTTGCACAACATGACAGAAACATTCTTTGTTAGGACTCAATGTTGATAATTCGACATTGGATGTTTCGTATACCCATTGTAGCCGAAAAATGATAATGAAACACTTTTGTTTGATATCGATCCATTGTTTAATTGTAAATTTTCATATTCATTTTTTTTTTTTTTTTTTTTTTTTTTTTTTTTATAGATTATCATTTTGAATATAGATTTTGTTTTTGAAAAAGTGAGTGTTGGACTCACTCTTTTATTGTCACTTATTTCATGTTAGCTGTCATTTTTTAAATGTACTTATCTGAGACCAGGAGTGCATTCCAGCGGCTTTCTTTCGTTTACTTTTGCGTACATTTTATACAGACCAGTATTTTTTTGTAATTGTTTCACCAATCTTAGCTGCATGTAACATCTAGAACACTCAGAACAGCGAAACAAAATTTAGATTTCAGAAATAAATAGCATTTAGCCATCAACGAATAGCTTTTCAAGAGATGTTTTCGTTAAAGTATAAATCCATTATTTTTGTGCAATTTTAAGTCTTGGCCTTTGTTAGTCTAGTATGCTTTTTAATTTTAGTTTCTTTTGTATAATTCAGAGTTTAGTATGACGTCCATTATCACTGAACTAGTATGCATATTTGTTTAGGGGCCAGCTGAAGGACGCCTCCGGGTGCCGGAGTTTCTCGCTACATTGAAGACCCATTGGTGGCCTTCGGCTGTTGTCTGCTCTATGGTCGGGTTGTTGTCGCTTTGACTCATTCCCTATTTCCATTCTCAATTTTATTTATAATCTAATAGCAACACATTTAATCAATATATTATTATCAAACATCACATAAAATTGTGTAGTAGTTTTTAAGTAAACAAGTTAGTCAAGTGGTTTAAACGAGTTAGTTAAGTCGTTAAAACAAGTTAGCTGTGTTGTTAGTTAAGTCGTTATAACAAGTAAGCTTACTCGTTATAATGACTTTAAAATAAAACTTCAATCAAATTAAAACTATAAAATGCTAATTTACCTTAAAATTAAAATATCAGGGGCTGCAACCCCAAAACGCGTTGTCTAATGTAACTGAAAAATCTCGGGCATATAGATTATGAATTGATGAATATTTTTATCCCAGAACTAAATGCTTTAGTTGTAGAGATATAAGCTAAAATCTACATTTTACCACAATGTTCCATTTTTAGACATGGCGGCCATCTTGATTTTTTGGGCGGGTTCATCGGATACCTTTTTTAAACTACATACCCTAAGGATGATTGTGGCCATATTTGCTTTAATTTTGCCATTAGTTTCAGATTTTCTGAAAGTTATCGACGACGACGGATGCCAAGTGATGAAAAAAGCTCACTTCACCCTCTGGTCCAGGTGAGCTAAAAAGGCAAAACGGACAAAAAGCAACGGTCAAAAAGCAAAAGTGTCGGACAAAAAGCAAAATTATCGGACAAAAAGCGAAACGGACAAAAAGCAACGGACAAAAAGCAAAAGTGTCGGACAAAAAACGAAAATATCGGACAAAAAGCGAAACGGACAAAAAGCAACGGACAAAAAGCAAAAGCGGACAAAAAGCAAATTGCGGACAAAAAGCACCGTATCAGTCGTACAATAAGAGGTTTAGATAGTTATATTACCAGTGTCACGTGCTCTGTGTGAAAAAAAGACGCCGTCACGCGATGGTTGATCGTTATTGAAAAACTGTTTCACAGATGATATGGAATATATTCCGTATGTAGTAACTACAATCGCCTTCCATTTTCACGAATGTGACCTACCGAATTAGACTATTTCCCATTTCATTTTCAATTCTATGTAACGGGTTTGTAATAACATGAGCAACACAATGGGTGCCACATGTCGAACAGGATCTGCTTACTCTTCCAGAGCACCTGCGATCAACCCCAGTGTTTGAGGGGGTCGTGTTGCTTAGTCTTACGCCCCTCTTTCTTGAAGTTATAAAATCAAAATTTGACCAACTGAAAGTTATACAGTAATTTTAAATCTGTATATCTGTAGTGTATTTAAGCACATTTATGAAACTTAAGGATGATGTGACAGTCATACTGTTCATCATGCAATCGAGTATTTAATTATACAAGTACAGAAGAACATATATACACAGAAGCGAAATAAGTAGTATGTATATATTACAGATTTTGCTTCCAGCAGATGTTAGAATGTTTCTTATTGATATAATTATTGTTTACGTCCTTATTTGTTTAATGGTGTGTGTGTAGAATCGCGTCTTCGAATGTCGACTAAATATAAGAAACCCCAAAAATTTAAAGCAGCAAATTAGAAACATAATGGTTTTGTACTATATATTTTACAAACGAAATATTACGTGTATATTATATACGAAATAGAAGCAACGATAAAAAGTATCAGTCTTGTTTTTCAACTGCAGTGTCCGGTGCATTTCAAAACATAAAAGGAAACAAAATAGGCCATTTTTTCTGAATTTTATCCTGTTTGATTACAGATTTATGCTGAATAGAAAAATATATATAGATTTAAAAAAACATTTGCATCTGAGGGAACAAACTGTGCCCCTTTACTTGCCGACTTGTTTCTTTATTATTATGAGGCTGACTTCATCCAGGAACTTCTTAGGAAGAAAGATAAGAAGTTAGCAATATCCTTTTTTTTTTCATTTTTATAGATGACGTTCTTTCACTAAACAATTCAAAATTTGGTGACTATGTGGAACGCATCTATCCCATCGAATTGGAGATAAGGATACTACAGATACAGTTAAGTCGGCTTCATATCTTGACTTACATCTAGAAATTGACAATGAGGGTCGGTTGAAAACAAAACTTTACGACAAAAGAGATGATTTCAGCTTTCCAATTGTGAACTTTCCATTTCTAAGTAGCAACATTCCAGCAGCACCTGCATACGGGGTATATATCTCCCAATTGATACGATATTCCCGTGCTTGCATTTCCTATCATGATTTTCTTGATAGAGGGTTATTGCTCACAAGGAAGCCATTAAACCAAGAGTTCCAAATGGTGAAGTTGAAATCATCCCTTCGTAAATTTTACGGACGCCATCACGAGTTGGTTGACCGTTATGGAATAACCGTTTCACAAATGATATCGGATATGTTCCTTACGTCGTAACTGCAATCCCCTTCCCTTTCATGAATGTGACCTACCGAATTAGACTATTTACCGGATTTGTAATCACATAAGCAACACGACGGGTGCCACATGTGGAGCAGGATCTGCTTACCCTTCCGGAGCACCTGAGATCACCCCTAGTTTTTGGTGGGGTTCGTGTTGTTTATTCTTTAGTTTTCTATGTTGTGTCATGTGTACTATTGTTTTTCTGTTTGTCTTTTTCATTTTTAGCCATGGCGTTGTCAGTTTGTGTTAGATTTATGAGTTTGACTGTCCCTTTGGTATCTTTCGTCCCTCTTTTGTGGATAGCAATCCAGGAAAGTGGAAGGATATCATGTTTACTGGAAGTGGTGCGGCCTAGTAAAAACAGCAAACAGAGAGTAGGAAAAAAATGATTCGACTTCAGAGTTACGTTTTTTTTTATTCTTCGTCGCAATCACAATTTCACATTAGTACACATCAGCTGTTTTGCATGTAAGCCTACGAAGCAGTCAATTACAAGACTGCAAACAAACATACTTTTTCGTTATTCTATATAATTCATTACAAAAGTTTTTTATATTTTCCGACTATGTTCGTTGGTTGCATATTTTGACAGTAAAGCGCTAAAAATACGGACAAAATGTATGAAAAACACGTAATTACAGCATATATTTCAATAGTGCACACTATGTACATTATAAAGACTCATCAAAGATATCAAGCTATAATTATGTACACCAGGATAGCGTTAAATGCCGTAGCAGCTAGTCATTCTATATGTCCTAAATAGCTACCTATGATGGGCGATGTGCAAAATAGCTAATTTATCCAAATTATAACCCTGCGTAGCAGCTATAATATTGAATCTATGTTTGTATTTGAAATTGTCGTATTTTACTGTTCTATGGTAATTATCATCACAGTTGGTGGCATTGAAAGTACCTTGAACTTTTATTATAGTGGGTAATTTAATGTGTTTTTTTGTTTTCTTAATCAATACTAATATCTTTAATGACACAGTGAGTCCCGATTCAAAAGTTTTTTTATTATGCAAATAAACAAAGGAGTTTTATGATCAAAAGTAACATCAAAAGAGAAACAAAATCAATCTTTGATCAATTGTCCTAAGTAAACGTTTGCTTCATAGTTACTTAGTCATTTCTAAATTTATTAGAAAATTTGACATCATAATTTGTACACTACTATATAGGTCATACAATGATGTTAAAAGAGTGGTTACTTCCTTAACGAAAACTGACAAATGTATCATGCATTATATGCATGAGATGAGAGTTTGATCTACCAGAAAAAAAATTAAACTTGGAAGTAATATTTCAATGGAATGAAACTTTGAAAAATAAATTATACATTTTGCCTTAAAGTTATATCTTTGAAATTCAATGACCTATATCGTAGATAAATGTGAATGTTATTTTTTTCGTGAGTTTCAATTTTCAAGGATTAAAGATGATTTGCATTTCTCCGGACATTTATTTTCATTTTATTGTTATTTAGTGTTTGTCTTATGTTGATGTATGTCATATTTGTATTTCATTCAAACAAGGCCATTAGTTTTTACTTAAATATTTTACGTTTGTCATTTCGGGACCTTTTATGTCTGTGCTATATGGTTTTTTTATCATTATTGAAGACCGTACAGTATTATATAACTCTTTAAAGGGGCACTAGCTGTCAAATTCATATTCACCAATTTGACTCAAATTCTAATATTTTATTTATAACAATGTAAATCATTTTTCAAAACTATCAAAAGTATAAAATAAATAATTTACAGGCCATGGTCTCAAAAAGATTTAGCTAGCTTTTTTAGCAATGACGCCATCTAATTAAATTTCGAGATGACCGTCTATGATCATATAAGCGATGTAAACCTAAACATAGATATAAATAGACTAAGCAACTCGCGCAGTTGGATTTTAATAGGTCTACTAAATTTTGTATTATAGATCAAACATTTATGTTTATCATCGTATTATCTAAATAAGAATGATTTTTTTGTGGTTCGAATCAGTCAACTAAATTATTTACCTTTGTTTCACTTTCATTGTTGACATTCTTTTCCTTTTAACAATCGTACACGTACTATGCATGCGTTATTCTATCTCTTTCTATGGGGTTAAATTGGAGATCACATGAATACAGGTTTAATAAGGTCGAGTTATTCACTTGCAGGTGAATAATTCATTATCAATTTTTATTAGCTTAATTTGCCAAAAGGTAACCATTTTAGCTGCTAAAAGTTAATTATTATTTCATTATTTCACCTTCATTAATGATTGAACAAAAAAATTCATGCTTTAGATTTTTTATTTATCTCGTAGCTAGTGCCCCTTTACAACTTCTAAGTCATTTGGTTCCTGTTGGATATTTGTTTCATGAGATCATCTCAATTATATTAAATAATAACTGGTCGTTAAATTACAATGACGACTGCATGAACACATTTGCAATTGACTATTGTTAATGTAATTTTGGATCAATATCGTAAAATACACAATAGAATTGAGAATGGGAATGGGGAATATGTCAAGAGACAACAATCTAACCAAACAGCAAACAAAACAAAAAACAGACGAGGACCACTAATAAAATTATAGGTAATTAACAGCGTGCGAAAATCCATCATCCAGAGGCGATTTTAGCTTGCCATTAACAAAAATCTATCCTCCTTCTTCGAAAATGAACGTCATTCTAAAATCAAAAATATAA
Organism: Mytilus galloprovincialis; assembly: GCA_037788925.1. Classification (NCBI taxonomy): domain Eukaryota; kingdom Metazoa; phylum Mollusca; class Bivalvia; order Mytilida; family Mytilidae; genus Mytilus; species Mytilus galloprovincialis. The sequence continues at coordinate 91,389,809 of CM075336.1, read as the reverse complement.
AACTAAATGGTTTTAAAAAAAAGACCTGAATCAACTTTGTTGAAGGCTATATAGAGGATTAGGTTTGGTTTGATTAATCAACGCTAATAATGTATACAATATTAATGAGAGAAGCAACGCAGGTTTGGAATCACTTTTCTTATTCAAAGTTTTATGTTTTTAATTTATTTTAAAAAAAAATAACATTTTGGAAAAGTTGCAAATACTCAAGTAGGTGAACCACTACCTTGATATAATTTTAGAGCCGGTATATAAATAGTGGCTCCATTGGGCGGTAGAGAATCCAAATTAGCAACACCTTCCTCCTCTAAATATTCTTCTGTGGACTGGCAGTGTTTTACCAGTAAAAAAATCAACAGATGGAGATTGGCTATTACTCGTCTATTAGTTAGAAGTCAATCAGCAGCCTCAAATGTCCAGCTCGGAACTCGATACGTATTTATATCCGTTATTTTTCTTGTATTAAAGACTGCATACGGATGGGGATATAGTCAATTCCATCCAGAGTTCATAATCACAGCTGCACCATCCGGTATTCTCCCAAAATGGCGCTCCTAATCAAATAAATCTGTTATGGAAACGCCATATTCTTGGACCATCGCTGCTTTTCTTTTTACGTCCAAGATCGCTGCAGGCCCTATCAGCTTTTCTAATGGGATTTCGTAAATGTGTTGCTTTCCCAATGACATATGTGCAGGTGCATCAACATGTGTAAGAGTATGTTCAGACATCCCAAACCAGTTACCCTCTATCCTACAATGAAGAAACTATTGTTTTAACATCAATTAGTTATGACACAAAAGTGGCAAAAAGTCAGTAACATGACAGTTGTTATCCATTCGTATCATGTGTTTGAGCTTTTGATTTTGCCATTTGATTAAGGATTTTCCGCTTTTAATTTCGACTGGAGAGATTTAGCTTCCTATAAAACAAGGTTTAACCCATCATTTTGTCCATAGGATTATGCCTTTACCAATTCAGAATCTTTGTTTGGTGTGTTTGAGTTTTTGATTTTGCCATTTGATTAGGGACTTTCCGTTTTGAATTTTCCTCGCAGTACAGTACTTTTATGATTTTACTTTCTATGCTTTGTGAGAAGTTTCTTGTTAATAATTGAGAAAACACATGTGTAAACTGACATGTATACGACATTTACCTTTTGGTTTTGCTCATTATTGAAGAATAGTTTAAAATTTAGAATAATCTGCTGAATTGTAAAACGTTCCACGTGATACATGTGAACACATCAGTACTCGTATTATGATGACGACAGAACAATCTGATATTTAAAACAAATAATTTCTTGCAAAACTTATAAAGAAATTATTCTTTAATGTCAATGGTTATGCTTATTCTAAATCAGGTAGGTCATTGATTTTTTTTTCATACAGAGCGCTAGTGAGGATTAAACAATATATACACATTGTGACATGACATAATTATTTCGACTTTTATAGGGAAATTAATAAAAAAAAATTCTCCTAATCAAACCTTTGGTCTGGTAGAGCTAATTAACTAAATAAGCAAAGGGTAACATCAATCATACAGCAACCCAGAATAAAAACAAAAACATCCCTTAGTACATCGATTTCTGTCGAGGCACTTAAAAAAATGAAAATAAAAACACTATGTAAATCATATGCTTCCGAAGCGCTTTCCAATATTAACTTTCTTTAGGAAGGTCAATGCCATTTTTTTTTATAGTAAATGATGAATTGATCAATTTTCAGTTCTAAAGGAACAAAAGTGACCAAAAAATTGGCTCAATCTATCTAACTTAATTTTGATCAAGGTTGTTGGAACCTTTTTATTTGTTTTACAAGTAAAAGTTCATATCATAAATTTTACAAAATGCGTAAATCAATTAGTTATTAAACTTACCATATTTTATATCTTTCATTAAAATTTCTCTCGAGAACAGTGAAGTTAAAAGCTGGATTGATCGGTAGAGATATAGTTGTTGGTCCAATTGTATGACTCAAGTCGACAACTTCAAAATCCAATTGTAAAGAACAAACAAACAAACAAACTAATACCAAAACCAGATACACCATCCTCACAAAGATGTCGAAAATAAATTTGTATCCCAATGGTTTTAGAATTTTAAGAATAATGTTTAAAACAATGTGTCTTAGGTTGAAAGTAATACATGTTTGACCATGTATACGTCAATCATAATAAAAATGGATATCAATGACAAAGAAGAGTTGAGGTCCTTTCTTTAAATCACTTAGAAGGACTTGTAAAAAATAAACAATTTTCTTATAAATGACAACTAATTCATTTTCCTTCACATCAATTGTTTATCATAGTTCTACATAACGTTTTACCTATCAGGGTTTACTTTTATGTATGCAGAAAGTATTAAGAAAAATCTTAATCGAAAATACGAGATTTGTCTTTGATGACATTTAAAAAAACAAAAAAGTTGGCTTTATTATATTTATTAAGATAAAATTAAATATTGATATTTTTGCAAAGGAATAACGGTACTTTACTCGAAATAGGGGAAAGGAGGAAAGATAAAAGTTTGTCCGATAAAAAACAGTTGTTCATTTGTATCGTTTCGTCTACAAGAGACTTACCAGTGATGCTCTAATAAAAAAATGTTAAAAAGGTCAAAGAAAGTACGAAGTTGATTATCATTGAGGACCATAAATTCTTAAGGTTTTGCCATTAAAGCTTAGGTAATCTATTCCTGGAGTAGCCACAGGATTATAATTTGATACGCCAGATGTGCGTTTCGTCTACATAAGACTCTTCAGTAACACTCAAAAGAGATCAAAAGAGTTATAAAGCCAAGCACAAGTAGAAAGTTGAAGACCATTGAGGACCCAAAATTCCAAAAGGTTGTGCCAAATACAGCAAGGGTAATCTATTCCTGGGATAAGAAAATCCTCAGTTTTTCGAAAAAAATCAAAGTGTAGTAAAGCCTAGAAAAGGCTTCCTATTTAAAAAAAAAGCTGCTTTGAAAACAGTTAATTTATAATTATGACCATATCAATGATAATGAATGTCAACACAGAAGAGCTGACTACTAAGTAAACTCATGTCACTTAGAATTAACTATTCAGTAACTCATGAACAACTAACTAACAAAGTTTGAAAAAAAAGAAACAGCGCTTCCTTTTAATCAATCCATACACTAATGTTATGTTTTGTAGGAATCAAACCCGGCCAACCAAAAAAGTGTGCAATACATGAACAGTTGCCTTAAATATTAAAGTCCTGTAACTGTGGAATGATAAACTAGAAAATTATTAAATAGTCAAATCTAAGAAGATTCCAATTACCAGTATCAAAACCAATTCTGGCATTCTTCAATTATTGCTTAATATGTGATTATTGTCTTAAGATGGTACCCAACACGTTCACTAAAATCAATCTGGCTCGTTTAATTTTCATAAAATTTTGATAAAGTATTTACTTTTTACCTTGACCCTTTGACAAAAATATAAACATTTCTAAACATTTGAACCAATCATTTTATCAGACAAATTACACTAGTTATACAGAAATTTGACTAACACTAATTTAAATCAATGAGAAGCTTGATATTTCCTTAACAACACAACGTAATTAAAACGTTTATTTGATTTCACAGATATATCACCCTGTAGTGTTAGGTACCACCTTAATATTAATAATTGATGTACCGTTACTTTAGGTTTCTAATTTTGAACTTTCCATATCTATGTTGCAACATTCATGCAGCACCTTTATATTTACCGTATTGCATTTTAAGCTCGGATGGTATGAATAAGATTACTAGCGACGCATGGTCGGAGACATTAAACAGGTATTTGCGATCATCAAATCACCAATTTTTGCCGTCGGAAATTAAAATATAATACTGTTATCTAAATTCTTATGACACTGTAAGAAAACAAAGTTCAAACATGTTTTTCAAGTCTGTCATAAATGATCTGCGCTTGCGCATACGTTTTCATTGCATCAATTGTTAATTAATGTCATACAGATTAGTTATCCAATCAAAATGAAAGTTACAAACGATGGGGTATTAAAATTAATATATATCTGGCTGTTAAATCGATACTAAGAGCTTTCATTTATATCATTATTTCTTGATAAAGAGTTGCTGCTTATAAGGAAATTATTATATCAAGTGTTCCAAGTAATTAGGTTGAATCATTTTACGAACGCCATAACACGTTGGTTGTAATAACGACAAATATTTTCCAGATGTGGTAACCGTAATGCCGTCTTCTTTTCCCAGAATGTGACATATAAAATAAGACAGGCACCACGCGTGGCGCAGGATATGCTTACCATCTGGAGGACCTTATATAATACACAGTTTTTGTAAGATTCCTTTTGCTTAGTTTTTAGTTTTCTATGCTTTGTTTGTATTTAGTTTATTGTTTAGTGCCTTGGCATTGTCAGTTAGTTTTCGACTATCCTTTTCGTCTTTCTTTTTCAATCATCTTTTGATATCTCCACAAAACTATTTGTTGCTTACGAAATATTAAGCTCAGTACAGGCATGCCTTAGAAGCGCATATATTGGACAATATGAATGTCAAAATTGCACCAGTTTGACTGAAACATCAACGGTCATTGAATGAACGTTTCAACTAACTTGATTTACGTTCAAGGCACGCAATAAAGTACGATTCGACCAGTCCTATTATTTATGAGTGAACAGTTAATGTTGATCTTGGTTATGTTTAAGACATTCAATCATTATCTTTACAATTACCATCTTTACCATCAATAATCATATACAAGTTGTCGACCTTTCATTGTGTTTTTATTTTTCAAACATTAAGACACACAACAGAAAAATAGGAGCACATATTGAAATACAGCTGTCAAGTGCATTTTTTCTATCAAAAATATTCTATTTGAATAAAAATAAATAAAAGGTGTACGTACACATTGATGAACATCCCAATAATCAAATTTAACTTATCATTGATAACATTTGCAATGCTCTGTTAAAATGTGCATCTGGAAATATAACTAAAGACTTCATATAAGCTTGTCTCGCCGATTCTATATCTCCTAATAATTGAAAACTTATACCAAGGATGTTATACGAAGAAGCCGTTATCGGATGAATTCCTATGCAATAGTTCTCCTCAACAGTCAACTGGAGATCTTTCAGGGAACTCCAACACTGCCTGCTTTTTTTTAGATGATAATGACATAGAAAACGAAGAAAATAAGCATAAACTTTTGGAAGAATTACCCATTCTACTTTCTTTTGTAGTTCATTAGGTAATAACATAGGTTTTTTACTAAATATTACTAAATCTAATACTAAGTATCTCCACAACTGAAAAATTGCCATCTTCCTAAATAAATTTAAATGCAATAGGTCAAGATGAATATCTGTAAATGTCATAATGTTGCAAAGTTTTTCCGGTGTGCATTTCAGTAGAGAATACTGGACGATGTAAAGAGCTGTCATATACTGTTTTCTTGTGTAGAAAAATGAAGCTAACATTAACCACCCACATACAGCGTCACAATGCGTGTTCAGAAGAAGAATGCGTATGCGTGTTTTGTATTGTTTATAAAAAGATCTATTACAAAACATCTCCTCAAATGGTAGTATCTGTTCACTTTTCACCATTAAGTATGCATAAAAGTGTTTTATTTTTGAACACTTACTGGACAACACCTTCTTTATCGCTTTTTCTAAAGAAAAATCAATCTTGTTTACATTGTGTGGCATAAACATACTTGAGGATAATAAAAGAAGAACATTGTTGACACGTACATAACTCGACTCCTTGATAATATCAAATGAAACTTTTTGGAAATTCGAGATTTGGTCAGACAATAAAATACATTGCCAACCATAACTGTTCAGAATATGCAACTTATTCAAAAGTGTTTCCTGTGCTTGTCCTTCTATCTTTTTATCAAATAAATTATTCTCCGGAATGAAATAATGCGGACAAACTTTGTATTCAATACAATATATAAGCCTCCTGAGACTTCTCATATAACAAGATATCAAGTTTTGAGGTTCCCATATTGTTAAAGGTAGTTCCTCACATATCCAAAACAAAATTTTCTTAATAAAATATGAACAAAGCAATTCTTTACAACAAATATCTAATGCTATAACATCTTTTAGAAGAATTTTCATAAGTGCATAGCATAGTAATTGTGTATGTGTAAATGAATACATGAGAAGTTTTTCTCCAACGGAAAATGATATGCGCCATTCTAATTCTTCTTCTGTAGATCCTTTCGCACCTACAGGTACAAATAGAACCCCGTGTTTTACAATAGCTTGTTTAACATCGTAGCTCGGCCATAAATAATGTGATCGTGTTATCCATTCTTTTGCTGGTGTTATCCATAATTTACTGTGTAAACAGTATGCGAAGTCCAAACTTCCATTTTTGTCGGATACACATGGCCCATGCACAGTCGGCAATGTAGTGCTTACAAATCTACCTTTAAATGAGGAGCTTGAAAAGTAAAAATCACTTCCGATCTCTTCCAAGTCTTCAAAGACATTCTTATATTTACAGTGCACTAATCGTAACTTAGTGAAACCTGGATGTTGATCTTCAATTCTCATAGTAAAATATGCTTTATCATCTTTAAAATAGATAGGTGTGTTTTCATTGACCTCTATGTCTTTTATAACAAACATTATATCTAAATCACTACCACGCATTTTAAGTCCCTCGCCAACACTACCACTGGTAATTGTTATTGTTTTTGTCTTATAGCTATATAAATCATCTGTGATATTATTCATCATTCTGATTGTTTTAACGTGCTCTTCTGTTCCAACAATATTCCGACATAGATAATGATACAGTGCTGTTGAAACATTTTCTGGTCCCGATTCTATAAAAGAAGTTTATGTGAGTAAAAATTTACCTTAGATTATTTTTCTTTATTTCATCTTGCCAAAAAGCTAGAAACTTCGCCTATCATTATCTTTCATATACAAAAAAACTAACTAGTGTTTGGGATGTCACATACTGGTTTTAAAGTTATAACTTCTTAGTTATGCCTCTTTTATTTCGTGAGTTGAGTTTTCGTCCAATTTTTTATACTAAAATATAAAGCATAGATGATTCGGACGTATTTCCATACAAATACTGTGCCTAGAATCTAATAGCATTATTATCATCAATTAAAACATTATCATATGATATGGTCATTTTTCATAAATTACCTGTTTACAAAACTTTTGAGTTTTTGAAATACTAAGGCTTTTCTACCTCAGGACTAAATTATCTTAGTTGTATTTGGCAAAACCTTTAAGAATTTTAGTTCTCAATGCTCTTCAAGTTCATACTTTGTTTGGCCTTTTTAACAGTTTTTGATTCGAACGTCACTGATGAATCTTTTGTAGACAAAATGCGCGTCAGGCGTAAATACAAAATTTAATCCCGGTATCTATGATGAGTTAATTTGTTTAACTTTGATTATTGTTGAATAAACTGACTGTGACTTTTTTCCTATGTAATACTGGTTATTCTTGTCAAAATTTTTATAAAAAATCTAGTATCATGAAAAACGATATCTACAGCGACTCGAGCAAAATTTCGTCAAAAAATCTAATTCAAACGCATCTTAATAGAATATAGTGTTGACCAATATATGATCAAATGTGTATCTCATCTGCCTACAAACAGTATATCCAAGATATATATTTATGACCCAAAATTGTTTATCTGCAAAGAAATGTAGGAAATATTACCTACAACTTTCAAATTAAAGGAATATTTGTTTTGGACTTATTTCCGTATGCAATCGAAAATGACGTACTATGATTTGGTGGTATTTCACCATGAATACAGAGCCACGTAATGTGTAACAAAAAACCCCACAAAAAGACATAAATACAAAGCATAATAGCAAAAAAAAGACAGGAATACAAATATTCTCGTAGAACATTTTAAAACAAAAGACTAAAAATAAGGCGGAGGAAGATGTGTCTGTTGCTTCTTTAATTTCTATCTCTGTTGGATATATAAATGGAACCCAATCAGAAAAGTTTGGATTGTTACGAAAAAAACCATCATCAATATATCTGAATGTGAAATCAACGACCTGACTTCTTTGGTATACCCCGTATTAAGTTTTTTCAACAAAATTATAGTTTAAGTAATTGGTAAATGGCAATATACATGTCATATACAAATGCATTTAAAAATTAAATTTACTATTTTTGAATCGTATTTCTGATGAAAACTAAATTCGCTCCTAGGGTAACAAAATATCAGCTGGTATATTTTATAAAAAAAACTTCAAATAAAAATCTGTAATAAAACAAGACGGGTGGTGTTATACATCTTCAAAACAGTACTCTTTTGATGCTTACACAAAATAAAATCAATAAGAGGAAACCATTAAAAAAAATGTTTAAGCAAAAAACATTCCAATTTCGAATTGTAAACTTATAATTCATCATTTGTGATTCTAGTTTGAGAGTATAATTTAGATATATGTATAAATGAATGTTCATAAAAACAAAACCTGATATAACGTTTCGAAATCGCAGTGAATAGTGCAGCAGATGTAGAATTCAACGATTATTCATGAAAACTCCAGTTTTATTATCTGTTCTATTTGTATCATATTGATTATAAATTAAAGCCTTCATATTTATTTTGTTCAATTCATTTAATTCTCTTTTATTCAGTATGTGTTTAAAACAATATAAAGGACCACAAAAAATATATGCGTCCCAGTGTGCTGTAAGAGCATTAATATGAGGTAGGCATTACCTGTGAATGGGGCCGAAGTCTGATTTTTTTTAATCAACAATGTTAAAAAGAGAAACGGAAATACCGTAACGTTTCTGATTTTGGTTCTGTTGTTAGGGATTTTAGTTGTGACGTTATTTAAATTATGACGTCATATTCAATGTAAACAGAGAAACGCTGTCATCAGGTAACGTATTTTTAATAACAAACATTATTTTTTAAATGAATTAGTATTAGTTCCTTTCTTAGACTGATAAATATACATTTTATTCAAAGTCTCATGTAAACAAGACCGGAAACGGAAGTAGATTTCTGCGCAGATCCGGAAATTCAAAAACGCGACAAAAAAAAATTGAACGATTTTGAGTTCATTAGAACAATGAAAAATTCGGGAAATTTTCCAGATTTTTTTTTTTTTTTTTTGAATTTTCTACTGTATTATGGGACTCCGTCCCCATATTAGAGCATAAGCATAGAAACATATTTTATGTTGTTACAAATCCCAGCCGCACAACATTATTATTCGAATAAATTAGCATTAACTTTGATGCCCCAAAACTAGTTTTGATCTATAGGCTCGGTTTCAAAAAGTATATCTTAATGCATTTACATTTTTCATTGGCATTGTTTTCTATTCCGTAAATTGGAACTGTATCAACTAGAACACGATTTTGTTTACATTTTAATTGCTTGAAAACTAATGAATATTAAAACTGACGTATTACATAGAAACGTTATGATATTTTGCATTTTGTATTTGTTATACATCTTTTAGTTGAACAAGAGTCAAACGTTTTATATTTCCTTAAGTTCATCTCGTTTTGGGAGCATTTTAACTTTTTAGTTTCAATTATATATTTTTGAAAACAAACAAAATAGGAAAACGAAATAACTGGTATTTCTGGCAAACATTTATTGTCTGAAGATATATTAGTAATTCCTGTTTTGATGGCTTTGAACGTCCCCATACGTTTAGTGTGACAAAGACATTTGGATAACGAATAAGTTTTTCCTAAAAATATAAATGTTAATTTCCTTGATAATTTGTAGTATTGATTTTATTGAACAGCACATAGAGGAATTCCAAAAGCAGTTTTTAAGAAACAATTAATATTAAATTTATGATTAAACATCACTTTGAAACTGCATCACTATGTTTTAAATGTCTCCTATAAACAAACACAAAGATAAAGGGATTTAGTTTTGTACATTAGACGTTCGGTTCGTTTACACTCATCGGTGATGCTCAAATAAAAAAGGTTAAAAGGCCAAAAGAAATTTAAAAGTTGAAGAACAATGTGGACCTAAAATTTAGAATGAAATTTAGTCCTGTTTTTGTTCGCAATTTTTCGTAAGCATTATTCAATTTTTTTTCAATACCTCATTTTATTTTTCTAATAATCACTTCATGCACTAAAGTCCATGTGAATAAATATTTTTTCATCCAGTTTTGATTTTGTTTTTGTATAGGTTGCATTTTGTAAATACACTGTTTCTCAAACCGCGCCTCTTTTGGGGAGATCTAGAATATTCATAGAAAATTAATTTTGTTTACATACTGGTTCCCAGTTATGCTCTCTGTGTTCTATCTCATATAGACATAACTTGGGAATGTTACAAGTAAATATACATGTGCATATTGTTTACATTGAAATCTGTGGTAACCCTTCATTCGAGGTAGCGGTAGTTAAGAAAATTTGTGTTAGTTTAAAATCTGAAATGTTCAGGGCATATAAACGTTAAAAATATACCGCACAACCCTATATTTGACCTTTGAAAACAATTGTAGTGCATATGTACTTTCAATTCTAGGATAATATTTTTTTTTAAACTTCTTAGTAAAAGTGGTAAAGTTTTAGCCGTAAAAGGAGTTCCTATAGAAAATTGCATTGTCAATATTTGTAGAAATGCAACCTAAAAGCTAAAATAAATAATATTAGAGGACACGGTCTATAAAGATAATGAATTTACAAACATTGGATCTCTTTTTAAATTTCGGAAACGAAATACAAATGCAAGTTTATATAGTATGTCATGTTAAATAGATAACAAATAAAAAATAAAAGATGTGGTATCATTGCCAATGAGACAACTGTCCACAAGAGACCAAAATGACACTTAAATTATCAACTATAGGTCACCGTACGGCCTTCAACAATGAGCAAAGCCCATACCGCATAGTCAGCTATAAAAGACCCCGAAATGACAATATAACACAATTCAACGAGGCAACTAACGGCCTTATTTATAAAACAAAAATGAACGAAAACAAAAATGTAACACATAAACAAACGACAACCACTGAAATACATGCTCCTGACTTGGGACTGGCACATCCTTAATGAAACCGTCTAATATTATCAAAATGATACTTCTACCTTTAGTTCTTCTCACAATGTTACTTTGGAAATATCTTAAGCTAACTTTAATATGTTTTGTGATAATGTTAAACGAAAAAACGATTATAATTTAAGAATAAAAAAAGTAGTTTCTACGCGACTTGCAGTCAGCAACAACATGCATAATTTGCTTTGAACTCCCTATTAATAACATGCCTGCAATAGTGATGTTGAATTTAAAAAAAAAAACTTTGGCATATGAATGTGTTATTCTGATTGGTTTTTTTTTTATTCTTTCATTCTTTTTATTGTTCAACTATGCCTTAAGTAACAATTTGTACAAAAACACATTAAAGAATAACAGAAAGGCAAACAATTTGGGAATGGGAACTGAAAATCAAAGCATGTAAAACAACTTTTGATTACAATCTACTGATAAAAAGTCCCAAATATAATTTTACTTTTTTTTCTACTGAATCATAGTTAAGTTTTATAACTTACGGGGGTTTTTTTTAACGACACTTTTTTTTATAATTCATGAACAATAAACTCTTTTGTATTTCACATGATTCCGAAGTCTGAGAAATTTTAAACTATTAAACTGATAAATAAATATTCCGTTAATTGAGTTTAAGCTTATAACGTCTTATCACAATATAAGTTTTGTATTGGATTATTCAAGTAAAGAGGAAACAAAATCATCATTTACTTTCAAAAGAAACGTTCGACGCCATGACGAAAGATGTATTTTTAAAGTTACATATGTAAAAAGTTTTGGACCTAAATATACAGTTATTCAAATCGTCTAAATACAAGTCAGAAGTTAGCTTTTATTAAGACAACATTATATGCCAGGCTATCTCGAGGCTATAAACATTCGAGAATATTCAGGATTACTAGTAGAGTCACTTGGTATTGTATGCTTTTTTCACAAGCTTTTTGTGCGTAGCAATTTAAATAATTGAATTATAATAGCTTTTGCTAATTGCATAAAATGATAATTGGTGGAAGTAAACTTTCATTCAAAGAGAAAAATAGGACGTATGTTTTACTTGTTGTTATTCGAAAGTCACTGATGAGTATTGTCTAGATGACAAGCTCCACTAGGTTATAGAATTATAAGTATGGTATATTTCATAATTTTATTTTTGCATTTAAACAAAAAGTGAACGTTTCAAAATAAATTATTTGATAAACTAAGAAAGGGGATATATCTTTGACACAGAACTGTTAAAATGTTCACATGCAAAACAAAATACTAAAGAGGGCCAGCAGTGGATTCATTTCAGCTTTAAGCCTAAAGTATGAAGACTTACAATTGTGATATACGTTTTTTGTCAACTTATAAATTATCAGTTTTGATTCTAGTTATAGAGTATAATTTTGAAATATGTTTTGATAGATTGAGTACATTCAAATATGAAAGGTTCCGAATCGCAATGGATAGTTCAACTGTTGTAAATTTTAACACAATAGCCGCGCTATTTCCAGTTTAATATTCTGTTGTAGTTTTGTCATATTAATTTTAAAGAAGAGCCTTCATAAATATTTCGTTCATTTCAAGTATATCCCTTTAAATCATTATGCGTTTAGAAAAATAACAATAACTGAAAAAAAATGCCATCATAATATGCTATAAGCAGGCATATTGCATTATCAGATCATTAAATCTGGAAATGATGTGTCATAATAATTGGATTCCTTTTTTTGAAAGGCGATGAAAATGTTAACACCAACAATTATGAAATCTTATTTTTTGGTATTTCTTGTCATCTCCTTTGATAATAATTGTTTGTTCTATTTATCTGGATAAATTCTTTAAGTTTAAAAAAATCTATAAAACATATTTGTGTCTGATGTTCTGGCTTTAATCAGTTTCTCCATTAAAATAAGGTATAATGTTTTATATAGCATCTTTGATTTAACCAACCATTACTTGTCGAAAAGTGCATCTGGTACCTTGAATGGTATTACTACAACTGTGTCAAAACCTGCTGTTACAAAATTTGAGAAATTATTTATAAATCAAAACACATTTCTCTCATACAAAGCTCTAATTCCTTGCCCGGATTATGGTATATTGCTGTCTCTTTTGGTTCACAATCTCTCCAATTTTGAAATAATTAAGTTTTTCGTAATGTACAGAATTTATTGTAAAAATACATTTCTGGTGCAGTAAAATTGGTATCTTTAATACTGTTGAAATTTGGGTCTTCTTTTTCCTTTTCAAATTGTTAGGCATACACATTCGGTAGATTTTACAATGATTCCATTCAAAACTTTAACCGCCTGTACTATATTTTCTACTAACTATTTCGAACTTTCTGTTTGAAATTTCAGAAGTAATGATGTTATTCATACTTTGATTGTTTAAAAGTGTGTCCCACTTAATCTGAGGTTCTAATGTGCTTTACTTGAACTGCATCCCATTATCAACATAGAGAGACACGTATTTATCCATTTGTAATTTTCCGTTAACTTATTTCTGTTTCATCTATACATACACACACAAAAAGACCCATTCCGATTGAAATGTCCTGATACGTCACAATACAATTTAATTTTTTATATAAAAATCCATGTGACAATTTTTTCAAAAATTATCAATATAATTACCTTTAACACATGGAGCGGCATATATCATAGTCCAAAAATAATTTTGAAAACTTAATTCAAAAAGGGGGAAGACAAAAAAGCTTTACAAAATCAACGATAAACTACATCAATCTAAGGAACGAAGGGAAACAATTGTCATATTCTTAAATGCATCTCATTTATTTATTATTGTTTTACAATAAACTCATCAAAGATACCAGGATTGAAATTTTGTTTTTCCGCCAGACGCTCGTTTCGTCTACAAAATACTCATCAGTAACTCTTGAACGTCTTCCCAAATTTTTACTGTGCGACAATGGTACTTTTTTAGTTAACGATGAAGTTTGACTTAACATATCAATCTTACGTCCTTTAACACTTACAACGTGTACAGTATCAAATTAATTGAATGGCATATATCATATTTTCAAATTATTTTCCAAACCAAATTAAAAATGGGGAAGACGATAAAACTTGACAAAATCAAATGCTCAACAATTTTAATCAAAGTAACGAATGGAAAACAACTGTCATCTTCTTAAACGTATTTTATTGATGTTTCATATTCTAACAAAGAAAAAGCACATGCATATCCTGTCATTAAGGTTTAACGAATACGATAATTAACTGAATGTTAAAAAAAATCATAAATGACAATAATGGTTATCAAAGGTATATAATATTCAATTATTTCCTGTGATCAATATACTTCAAAGGAAACGAAAGACTGTGCAACATGAACATCCCATCAAAAAAGAGGTTATATTATGTGCTCCTTTTACAGTTTCATTTATCAAACTTAGAAAATAGGAAAAGTGTCAAAGAAACAACAACCCGACAAAAGAGCAGAAAACAACCGAAGACCACCAAAAGGCAAAATGACAATGATACATAAATTATTAAAAGACTACTATCAGTTACTGACATGCCAACTCCAGCCCTTATATAAACTGATTAAGAGTTAAGTCATCATCATATGAAAATCAAGCACACTTCAATATATACATATAAAGTTATGTTTCATCTCTGATTTTATGACCTTATACGTCACAATGATTTTTTTAAACAAATCAATGTGTAATTTTAAGACAACAGACAAACTTCTAATAATTGTCGTTATAATTTCCTTGATCATCTATAATATCAATTGCTTGAATGGAATATAGTAGAATTTCCAAAACAATTTTGAAGATAAAAACATTTTTTTTTTAAATTTATAAATACATATAACTTGAAACTTGAACAATGCGGTTGAAATGCTTACTGTAAATATTTTATCTTGTTTGTATTAAAAAATTCACTTTGTCAACTTTAAAATAATAATCAAAACGAATTCAGTTGATGAATTGTTGTTTTCATTCAGTTATTATCTTATTTCTTTAATAGATATAATGAATAATATTTAAGGATACTTTTTTTTAAGAATATTGCAATGATAAATACTGTAACTCCTTCATAAATGTCGGAAAAGATATACAAATGTACGTACAAATGGTCTGTACAGATATATAGATAACAAACCTTGTGTAAACTGCCTAACGTTGACACTATAAGTAACTTTAAAATACTGATCTATGTCTGATATATTTTATTAGCATATCAAACGGAAAAACGGTTATATTTTTAGAACTAAAAAGTAGTTGCTACACAACTTTCAAAACAGCAACAACATGCATTCTTCCCTTAAACTTGTTATTAATGAACTGACCGCAACGGTGATGATGAATAGAAAACATTGGTTTAATGTTTTTAATGGTTTCACTGCATAAATCCCTCAGGGTTTACGCAGTATATATTGGACGATGCCCGTATAGTCTTTTGGAACACCGGATGTTATTCGGAATATATCTGTTCTTTCTATAGCGACTTTTCATATACATGCGCAATAGCTTATTAATTGACCTGTTGAATAAGCATTAGCATCTTACGGTTGCTATAGAGATATGTTACATATGATGCGAATTTAATTATGACGCAATTTACTTTCATGAGTATTTGAATACTTCCTTGCTCGCAATTACAAGCTGCTAATATTTACCATATATATATGTGTAGTGATTTAAATTAGAGTCAAACATTGAAACCAGCTGTGTTTAGATTTGAGATAAGATTTCATGTAAAAAAAACACTGCGATTTATATTCGGAAACGAGATTTGTCAAAACTAAAATCTATTAAAGAATTATTACTACCATTTCATTAAAGATTCTGAGTCTAGGGAAGATGTACATGACAAAGCAGGCTATTTAAAAAAATTCATACTGAAATTAAAAGGAAGTCTAGATCTTCCTTGTACTTTATTAAAAAAAAATCGTCTAGGATAGACCAAAGACGTATATAATCTAATATAAGTCAGATAGATATAAAAAACGAAGACTTTTCAAAAAAAATATCATTTATTGAAAATAAAGTTAAAATTAATTACGAAAGTACATTTTCGTTTTTATTTTCATTAAAATTGCAAAGTGAAATACATTTATTTTTTTAGTTGAAATATTGCCACATTTTTCCTTTTTATTAAAAGAAGGAGATCATATTACCTCCTTGATTAAGATAACAAATCAGATTTATATAATAGGTACATCTGGATCCTTTTCGTTATTAAAATGTGAATAAGTAGATATTAAATATAAAGAAAAAAAAACTAAAACTGAAATCTAGATCTAAAATACATTTTTTTTTTAAAACATTTGACTATGCAGATGTAAAAAATAATACTTAAATCAATGAAATAAAAAAATAAATGTGCCGCTTTAATTGCGATCGATAACCTTAAAATGTTATCATGCATGTGTTTTTAGCAGACTTAAGATATGATATTAAATATCTATTTATAGACATCCGAAGTGATGACAGATGCATAAGAACAATTAATTTTTATTATATAGTTATCTGGATCAGGGAACAGATTATCTAACTATATGTGCCTGTGGTAATTAAGGCTCCTGAAAAAAATGTTCGTCAAAATAAAAATAAATTATTATTTTTTGAAAACGACCAGAGGATGAATTTTCGGCTTTAATATATTAAGTACGAAAATGTAATATAGTGTAAGGAGATTTTGAGCCTTCTCACTGATCAGTTTGCTACACAGTGCCCCTAAATGACCAGCTATCCAGCAAGAGAGAAAAGGGTAGGTCAAAATTAAAGAAAAAAACAAGGCAACTTCAGTTCAATTTCAATATCTAGATTATTCTAATGGATTTGTCAAATGTCAGAGGGAATATTTTCTTAAATGTGGTAGGAATACCAATGAGACAACTCCCCATCAAGTGTTAGACACTGTTTAGTCAAAGTTAGAAATTATAAGTTATACTACAGCATTCATAACAAAGGCTTGGATCACATTGGACAGCATCCTACTGAGGGCCCCAAACACTGTAATAAAACAATAATTTTTATTTAAACCTGAAAAAAAAACAAATCAAATTTAACTTCAAACCAGAAACAAAAGGCAAATATGAACTGCACCAAAAAAGACAACCACTATAAACAACATGCTTCTGACTTGGGACATATGCTTATGAATACACCTGGTTTAAAAGAATTTACATAAATACTATAAGACAGTAGTGTAGTTTTACCATCTAAAAGACAACCTTTAAAAGTTAATATAAAAAATCGTGTTCAGATTTAAAAAAAAAAGGAACACCTTACAACGTACATTTCATAAATGTGGCCTTTAAACAAACTAATATTTAAATGATGGGTATTCAGTGGTAGTTTCAGATTTGACCATGCTACGTTTTTTTATGTTTAAATTCAAATTATATAGATATACAATTAAACTTGCAGGCCTTTCAGGAACCACAATTTAAAATATAAGAAAACATCAAAATAAAAAGGGACATTCGGAAAATATCTTCAAAGCGAGGTTAAGGTTTTAAAACAAAAACCTTGCAGAGTAGTTGTAAGGATCTTAATAATGATTGATATCAAGCCATCAGAGGCGGATTTAGGGGGAGGCCTCCCTTTTTCTGAGAAAAATTTGTATGATTATATGTAGGTTATCACTGAAACTTGACCGGATATGGCCCCCTCTTAGGTAGTCAGTGGGTCCCCATAACCATGATCTTATATCAAATTTCAATAAAAACAGCTATCTTACAGCTAGGTTCACGTATTGTATTTCCACAAATAATCATAAATTGATTACATTTCTTCACATTTTCATTTGAACATCAGACTAAAAACTGACTCTTTTCAAAAAAAAAATAAACCCAGCACCTTAGAATGGAACATCCAGTGGGTGACTTAGCACGTTGTCTTTCCAGAGAGAGGAGAAAAAAGTATTCCTTGGACGCGGGGAATGATTCCTTTAACAAGAATATGTCACCCCACATTTAACTGTAGAACTTTACATTAAGTAAACACTCAATGAGAGTTTCTAATTCTTATACAACAAAAGAAATATAAAACAATATATTCTTATTAACCTAATTAACCTAATATTTATTGCCAAACAAGCATTTGGGTTTACGATTGCATTTCTTTTTTTAAAGAAAGCAACTTGTTTGTTTTATTCGGCATATATGCTTTCATTATACATTTGATCAAAAACACACACAAGAATACATATTATAAAGGCAAATAATTTTGGAGTTGGAACTTAAATAACCCGCGGGTGAAAACAGCCTTTGACTGCCGTTTGCTGATAAAAATACGTCATGATTATTCAACTGTTTCGATAGAAGCATACCTTAAATAATTGGAAGAAGGTCAAAATACATAGAATATCGGAAATATTTTTTTATCTTTTCGATTGTAACGACACTAATGATTTTGGGGTAAACTAAACGCGCTTCTGTCTTACAAAATTATAATCTAGTATATTGGATGATTTTTCTTTTCATTTGAACAAAAAACTAAACATATCAAATACAAATCTATGATAAACAGAAAAGGGGAAAACATCTTGGCCACAGTACTCTTATAATGCACACATATAAAGGAAAGTTTAAGAGGGACACTACTAGATTTATTCCAATTTCAAGCCTGATATTTCAAATAATAAAATTGTGACATATGTTTTTGTAAAAGAGGGACGAAAATACCAGAGGGACACTCGAACCCATAAATCGAAAATAAACTGACAATGCCTGGCTAAAAATGAAAGAAGACAAACAGAAACACAATAGAACACAATAGAACACATTACACAATAAGAAAACTAAAGAATAAGCAACACGAACCCCACCAAAGACTAGGGGTGATCTCATGTGCTCCGGAAGGGTAGGCAGATCCTGCTCCACATGTGGAATCCGTCTTGTTGCTTATGTTATTACAAATCCAGTAAATAGTATAATTCGGTAGGTCACATTCATGAGAGGGAAGGGGATTGTAGTTACGACGTAAGGAACCTATCCGATATAATTTGTGAAACGGTTATTCCATAACGGTCAATCAACGGTGATTACGTCCGTAAAATTTACGAAGGGATTGTAAACTTATGTGTGATTATTTGTGATTCCAGCTTGAGATTATGAATTTGAAATATTTGTTGATAAATTAAATACAGACAAAAAACAATCGAAAGATTACTGAAATCACAATTAACAGTCTAACTGTTGTAAAATTCAACATAAAAGCCGTTTCCATTCCAGTTTTATAACTCGTTGTAGCTTTATTCTTTTTTTAACTAGAGTCTTCATAAATATTTAATTCATTTTATGTGTTTCCATTTAATTCTTTATATATCTAGAAAATACCAAATTTATCTATTTTTGCATTAATTTATCCGATTATAAGCAGCAACTGATATGTTCTTTTGTGATAGATCCAAGTGACAGCACATTATTATCTCAACAAATATGCATTAATAAAACAAATTTAGTTATCGCAATAACGGTTGAAAAACATAAATTGTTGTAATGTTACCTTCAATATGGTCCATGCTGTTTCACTATTTAACACTTGAACGTTTGACCAAGTATTCCCAACTGTTCGGATTTATACAGAACTAAAATGACTTCACGAATCTTGTCTCAATCTAGAGTCTTGGAGTTTCGAAAAGCATCTATAAAGTATCTACGTTTTTCATTGGCATCGTTTTGAATATATTATTTAAGGCGAAGAACTTGTTTGAAGACTGATGGATATTTAAAATGTCCTCCCAATTATAACCTAAAATGAAAATTTTCATTTATTATTGGTAATACATCTATTAATTTGCAAGGGTAAAACAATTTTTATTTCCTTTATTTCGTCTCTATTTCCGCGAGCATTGGACGTTTTTATATTTTCCATATTTTATTTTTGAAATCTTCCATATAATTAATTGCCTGACAAAAGGAATAAGAAATATATGGAAACATTTGCTGCCTAATTATAATTAGCATTATTTGCTTTGGTGGCTTTAAATATCAGCTTCGAAAACTTTTTTTTTAAATTGTGATGGCCTTGCAATGTAATAAAAAAAAACAAAGAATAAACTCAATCATACATGCGTACATATGATTGAAAGTGTCAAAACTATGAACTATGTTATTAATGTGTTTATTTTGAACCCTAATGTAATTTTAATAGTATCAGTTATATATGCCTGTATTGCGATGGGACAGAATTATTTTTCTAGAAACATGGTCAGTATGACACATAGATTGAGTACAAAAAAAAACGTATTTTAGATCAATAAATTGTTTGTGTATTTAACATAAAACTAAAGGAAGAATCTCTGGGCTATTCGGTTGGTCTTTTACCGGCAGGATTCCAGTCATGATGTACGATATGGAATTTACTTGATGATTACCATTGATGCTACCCAAAAGAGCAAACTGGAGGGGGGGTGAGGAATCTTCCTTGTAAACAAATTTTCCTCTATTTATCATTGTTTAAGCATATGTGATGTAGAAAGCTATAGGTTGCACTTTGTAAATACAACTGTTTCTAAACCCACGCCTCTTTTGGGGAGAAATAGAATATTCATAGATACTTAAGTTTGTTTACATACTGGTTCCCAGTTCTGATCTGTAGGTTGCAGATCATAGAAACATCTCTTAGGAATGTTACAAGTAAATATACATGTGAATATTGTTTATATTGAAATCTGTGGTAACCCTACAATCAAGGTGGTGGTAGTTAATAAATTTAGTGTTAGTTTAAACTCTTAGAAGTTCGGGGAATATAAACGTTGAAAATATGCCGCATAGCCCTATATTTTGACCTTTAGAAAAAATAGCAGTGCATATGAACTTTCCATTCTAGGATATGATTTTTTTCAAAACTTCATAGTAAAAGTGATACAGTTTTAGCCGTAAAGAGAGTTCCTATAGGAAAATGCATTGTCAATATTTACAGAAATGCAACCTATACTCATTTGTAAATCCAAACACACAGAAAATTGCATTAATGATTTCGATTAGAATGTCCTTATACGTCACAATGCAGCTTAGTTTTTACCACAAACCAGTGGTACTTTTTGGTTAACGAAGTTTAAACTAAACATATATAATTTCCTATAACACTTATAAATTATACAACATCAAATTCATTTAATGGATATATTCCAAATTTATTTTCAAAAATAAAGTCAAAAAGAGGTAAAACTGTTAAACTGTAAAAATCTAAGCTAAACTATACTAAACAACAACCCATCATAACAACAGAAAACATATTCTTATACGTTACAATGCGGTTTTTTAAATAGTGTGAACATAATATTTTTGAGACAAAGAACAAGATTTTTTTTTAAATTGTCATAATAGTTTCCTTGAACATTTGTTATATTAATCATATTTAAAATCAATTGAAATATTTTTTTAATTTATACATACATATTAATTGAAACTTCAACTGTATGACTGCATGATTCCTGTGTTTTGATAATTAATCTTGATTGTTTAAATGTGTCTATATATTTTCCACATTGGTTATTCGAATACATTAGCATTATTTTCACACTATCAAGGGTCAAATGTTTTATTTTTCTTTATTTCGTCTCTATTTCCGAGAATTGGAGAAAAAAATGTTTTTATTATTTTATTTTTAAATGCTTCCGTTTAATTGAAAACAATAATGAAAAAGAAATATCTGATAACTGTGATAACTATTTGTTGTCTGATGATACATTATGAATAATTCCTGTTTTGATAACTTTGAGTATCCTCATATGATATAACACAGTTTAATTTTCTGTATAAAACCCAGTGTGACAATGGAGTTTTTGAAAAACGAATATGTTTTTTCCTAACAATGTCATTTTAATTTTCTTGATTAATTTTTATATTTATAGTATTGAAAAAAAAAGAAAAATTCCAAAAGCAATTTTTAAGAAACTATTAAAAATCTGAGTTATATTTGATTAGACATCACTTTTGAAACTGCATCATTATGATTAAATATCTTATATAAATAAACTCATCGATAGAAGGATTACAATTTTGTACGCCACATTACCTGATGTATTTGTTTTATTATGAAAATGGCTATCTTTCATAAAAGTTAGTGATAGTAACGACCAATTCAGTTTATGTACTAAGCTGTAGAATGCCCACTAGTATAGATTTAACATTATGTACGAAACGGGCTACAATAATTTCAATTGACGGGCATTAACACATTTACATAATTCGATTATATTTTAATATAAAAGTATGAGATGCTTTCCTAAGATTTCGAAATCATTGATGTTTGTGCATTTTAAAATTATTCTGTGCCTATATCTTAAGTTCTTACAAGAAAACTACTGCAGACGGAGGCGATGAAAATGTGATCACCAACCATTATGATATATTCTTGTCATCTCCAATTATAATAACTGCTCGTTTTAAATATACCTTGATTTATTCTTTGAGTTTTAAAAGAAATCCATAAAACATATGTATTCCCAATCAATAGACAGTTTATCTGCATTCGTTAGGTTTTCTATTTTTATATTTACTGCCAGGTTTCTTGGCATTCGATTTATTTTCCACTTATAGTAATACAATTGAAAATGGAAACTGGGAATGTGCCAAAAGACAACAACCTGCCAAAAAAAAACGACCGAAGCCCACTAAGGGGTCTTCAACAAAACGAGAAAATATCGCATCCGGAGGCGGGCTTCAGCTGAAGAGCTTTTAATTGGTTATAATATAGATTAACAGTTTACAAAACACAACAAAGTAAACTAGAGACTGTTTAGAAGATCCTTTATATGACATGTATGCAGTAATGATATATACATTAGGTTCGTCATTATTTTCGTTACCTCGAAGTTAACTAGCAGCTACTGACATGCCAACTCCAGACCTCAATTAAACTGATTGAAAGATAAAGTCATCATCATCATATGAAAATCAAGCACAGTCCAATATCTATATTTAAACAGTTATGTTTCGTCTCGAATTTTATGTCCTGATACGTAATAATGCGGGTTTTTTTTCAAACTAATCAATGTGATGTTTTTAGACGATAAACAAGTTTTTCCATACATTTTTGTTATAATTTTCGTTATAATTTCCTTGATCATTTATAATATAAGTTTATTGAATGGCATATAGTAGAATTTCCTCTGCAAACAATTCCCTGTTTTCAAAAGAGAGGATAGAAATTTCGATAAGGAGTGTTAAGCAGGCAAAAGATGCAACTAAACCTACTGGCAAAGAAAGAACCCTTCTGAAGCAGTATGAGATATTGACAGCTGGAACCCTAGAAAAATTGATCAAAAGGAAAACATCGGATGGTGAGTACAATGTTAATACAGTCTGTCAAAATTACCTTTGCAAAATCTCTGGTGCCTAAAAAAAGATAAATTACAGTACATATTGCATAATTATATTTAATGATTTCATTTTGACCAAATTCACAGTGACCTAGGCCTGTTGAAGTAAATCAAAATAACTATGCTGTATGGGTTTTGCTCATTGTTGAAAGCCGTACAGTGACCTATATCTGTTACTTTCTGTGTCATTTTGTCTCTTGTGGAGAGTTGTCCCATTGGCAATCATACCACATCTTCTTCTTTATATTATTGATTGATTGATTGTTTGTTTATTAACGTTCAGTGGCAAATATTCCATGCATGTTCAGGACGAACTATTTTTTAATATATTATACACATTTAATGATCTATTTAATTATCAAACAAATAAATAGTGAAGCTGCATAAGATTTGCATACCCATTTGGTATGCTCAAGGTACAAAAATTGAAGAGCAGATTCCATAATTCCAGTTATTTATAATTAAGCTTGGTCAAACGAAAACCATTTTCTCTCTCTGGCTTTTATAGAGTATGTATTACAGACCTAGTTTTCAGTTTTGTATGTTACAAAAAAGGGGGGTGTATAATTCTAAATTGTAAGTCATTGTTCTTTAAAATTTCAGATGAACCAATTATCTACTTTGTGGCCATTGAGGAAATGTATGCAATTATTAAGCAGAGTCACACTGCTGTGGGTCATGGTGGACTGCATAAAACCTACAATGACTTGAAAACACACTATGCCAACATAAGCCGTGAAGCAATAAAAACTTTCTTGAAACTTTGTGACCACTGTGCTCTAAAGAAAAAACGTTCTGAGCTTTCAAAACTAGTCATCAAACCAGTCACATCGTCTGGTTTTAGTTCAAGAGAACAAGTTGACCTAATTGATTATCAATCTGTCCCAGACAGGGGATATAAGTGGGTGTTACATTACCAAGACCACTTTACCAAGTTCAGTATTTTGCGTCCGTTGAAATCGAAAACAGCTGCAGAGGTAGCATACAATCTTCTTGATATTTTTCTCATATTAGGAGCTCCAATGATTCTTCAGAGTGATAACGGGCGTGAATTTACTGCTAACATAATTACTGAGCTTACTAAGTCATTATGGCCTGATCTTAAAATTGTTCATGGTAGACCACGTCATCCACAGAGCCAGGGATCTGTGGAAAGGGTGAATGCTGATGTTAAAGAAATGCTTGCAACATGGCTCAGTGAAAATAATTCTACACAATGGTCTGAAGGATTACGATTTATCCAATTTCAGAAAAACCGATCGTATCATCGTGTGATAGGGCAATCTCCATACAAAGCATTGTTTGGTTCAGAGCCAAAAGTAGGATTGAGCTCATCTTCAGTTCCTAGAGATCTTCTTCCCGGTATTCAAACAGAAGAAGACTTGGAAGCAATATATGAAGCAAGTTCTGTACCCACTGACAATACTGATAGTGAATACCCGGTTTTCGAGACAGAACACAACACTGACACTGAAATTGAAACTGACAAAACAATGTTAGAGTCTGATATTACTACTGACAAAAACACTGAAACTGAATTGAATGGTCATGATTTAGCAGTCAACATTGAACAAGTCTTTGAGTCAGAAACAGACACGTTGATAATTGAAAGTAGTGATGCTAACATGGCTGATGAAGCAAGTATCAGCGTAAGATCTACTGCTATACTTCCTCGTAAGAGGGCGCTTTCTGGTGGTGATCTTCCACATGTCAATAGTAGTGAGGATTTATGTGACATTTCAAATATTGAAATCAAGCGTGCTCGAAAGAGGGCACTTTCTGGCCAACAGGTACAAGCTGATGCCTGACAAAAAACACAAAAGCTACACTAACTGTTCTCTCCCAGGGGGACAACGTCATCATTCCGATTCCGTCCATTGATAGGGGCCCTGCCGACGAGAGAAACATAAAAGGCGTGGTGATGAATGTCAATGAACATGGCGGATATAAAATTGGAACTAAAGTTTGACAAATAAAGGGATACTTAAGTAGAAACCAGGTTCAATTCTTTGCAAATGCAACCTTAAAAGTGTGTGAAGTCCCAATGAGTGATATGAGTGTGAGAGAGATAATGCGTAAGATATCGTTGAGTGGAGGGCAAGGCTTTGTGCATTGTCAGTGTAAGAAAGGCAGTTGTAAATCCGGTAGGTGTAAATGTAGAAGAATGAAAGTTTTGTGTAACTCAAGGTGTCACATGTCTCTTTCTTGTAGCAACAAGTAAGAAATATATATGAAATGTAGTATTTTATGCATGCTGTAAATAATGCACCTTCTTTTGCATTTGCTTATTGTTCTCAATTATGTAATAAATTTCAAATGTATATTCAGCTTTATTTAAATTTATTCTAAAATTTTGTACAGGTTAGAACCATTTTTTAGCAATATTTTGTACATGTTATAACATGTATGAGGTACTTTTGTATATGTTATAACCTTTATTTTAGCATTGTACAAATTATAACATGTACAATATTTTTGTACAGGTTATAACCTGTACAAAATCGCAACTTGTACACGACATATACATACATAACTCTTGAAACTTCAGCAATGTGGTTGAAATATGTGATTCAATATTTAATCTTGTTTGTATTAAAAAGTTCAATATTTTTGTCAACATTTATACTTGATTTCTTTTTTTTTTACATCTTTCAATTTATTATCATCAAAATCGAAACAAATTCAATGAATGAATAATTATTTCATTCACTTATTATTGTATTTCTTTAAGAGATGTTATATATAATATGTAATGATACTATCTTCGAAACAAAGAATATTGTAACTCTTTCATAAATTTCGGAAAAGACATACCTATGGTCTGTACATATATATAGATAACAAACCTTGTGTTAAATGCTTAACGTTGACACTATGAGCAACTTCAATATACTGATCTATGTCTGATATGTTTTGCGAGCATATTATACAGAACAACGGCTATATTTTGAGAACTAAAAAGAAGTGTCTACATAACTTTCCAGACAACAACAACATGCATTCTTGGCTTTAAACTCGCTATTAAAGAACATGACTGCAATGGTAATGTTGAATAAGAACATTGCTGTCTTTGAAATGCTGAATTTATTTTTTAAATTATTTTCATTTATTTTATACGACAAATATGATTAAGTTGCACATTGGATCAAAAATACACCCAAAAATATATACTATAAAAGCAAACAATTTTGGAGTTGGAACTGAAAATACACGCGTATAAAAACGGTCTTTGATAACTATCTACAGATAAAATACCTCATGATAATTTTAATTCTTTCAATAGAATTATAGTTTTAATAATTGGTTGAAGGGGAAAATACATGTCATATCGGACGTATTTTATTATTATTTTTGTTAATTCGAACTTCACTTATGATTCTTGTGTAAACTAAACGCGCTTCTGGCGTACAAAATTAAAAGTCTGGTATACTGTTCGTTTTATTATGTGTTTCTATATTTACATTAGCTAAAGGTATAAGGGGAGGGTTGAGATATCACAAAACATGTTAAACCCCGCCGCACTTATGTGCCTGTTCCAAGTTAGGAGCCTCTGGCCTTTGTTAGTGTTTTATTGTTTTTCCATTTTAGTTCATTTATATGTTTTGGAGTTTAGTGTGATATCTATTTTCACTGAACTAGTACACAATTTTATTTAGGGGCCAGCTGATGTCCACCTCCGGATGCGGGATTTCTCGCTGCGTTGAAGACCCATTTGTGCACTACGGCTGTTGTCTACTCTAAAGTTTTGGTTGGGTTGTTCTCTAATTGACATAATCCCCATTTCCATTCTCAATTTTATTGATGACTTTTGTCTTTTTATTTTAACAAAAAACTGAACATCTATTATAAACAGGAGAGGGACAAACACGTTGTTAGTGTTAAAGGAAATTAGATTGATATGTATAGTCAAAAGTATCTTTTCTAATCAATTTTTATGTAGAAAGCAAACTGCATTGTGACGTATGAGGACATTCAAATAGGAATCATTGTGGTACTTTTCTGTCTTTTGTATTAAAAATTGTAACACAAAAATATAAACTAAAATAACATATAGGGGGATACGTGTCTTTTTATTTGGTAATAAGCTACAAAATAATCACATGACTGTAAATAAGATAATGTATTCTTTTCGGGCATGATCTATTGTTGTTGGATTTGTTCAGTTGTCATGTTCAGTCTTTCGTTTCAAATGAAGTGTCTCTTTGACGTGTTTGTCTTATCGAGGTTTTTGGATTCCCAAACAAATACTATTTCTAACTGTTATGAAAGGTAAATACATGCGGTAACCTATCGATGATAGATCACCGACCATTCACCGATCAGGGCAATTCCCAGAAAAACGTACGCTTGAAATTACAAGTATTGTATCTATATAGCTTTGCTACATCACACATGCTAATGAAAAGTGATAAGCAGAGTATATATTGTTAAAAAAGATTTGTTTATTTCCCCTTTAGTCTTTTGGATATTATCACTTGGCAATCAACTGAGAATGAAAATTGTGAATGTTTCAAAGAGACAACATCCCGACCAAAGAGCAGAAAACAGCCGAAGGCCACCAATAGGCAAAATGACAATGATACATAAATTAACAAAGGACTACCAGCAGTGACTGATATGCAAGCGTTAGACCACAATTAAACTGATTAAAAGATTAAATCATATGAAAATTAAGCACAATCCAATATATACATATAAAAAGTTATGTTTCATCTCGGATTTTATGTCCTTATATGTAATGATGCTGGGTTTTGGTTTTTTTAAATCAGTCTGATGTTTTTAGACAATGAGCAAGCGTTTCCCTCAATTGTCATTATAATTTCCTTTATCATTTATAACATTAATTTATTGAATGGCATATAGTAGAATTTCAAAAACAATTTTGAAGATAACAATAACAGAATGTTTTGGAGTTTATACATACATATCAATTGAAACTTCAACAATGTGGTTGAAACGTTTCCTGTGAATTAAAATTTAATCTTGTTTGTTTTCTAGAATTTAATTTTGTTGTCAACATCTATTTTTGATTTCTTTTTTACACTTCACTTTTTTATTATAATAATCAATACGAATTCAATTTAATGAATTATATTTCATTTAGTTATTACTTTATTTCTTTAATAGATACAATGAATAATATTCAATGACATTATCTTCAAAGACAAATGAAAAAAGAAATATTGTAACTCCTCCATAAATTTGGGAAAAGACATACAAATGTACGTCTGTACAGTTGTATAGATAACAACCCCTAATATATGTCTGATATGTTTTGTGAGCATATTATACGGAAATTCTAAATATTTTAAGAATAAAAAAGTAATTTCTATGCGACTGTTCAGACAACAACAACATACATGCTTTGCTTTAAACT
Organism: Mytilus galloprovincialis; assembly: GCA_037788925.1. NCBI lineage: Eukaryota > Metazoa > Mollusca > Bivalvia > Mytilida > Mytilidae > Mytilus > Mytilus galloprovincialis. The sequence continues at coordinate 91,361,092 of CM075336.1, read as the reverse complement.
CACTATCAAAGGCACGACTGTAATGGTGACGTTGAATAAGAAACATTTGTTTAATGTTTTGATTATTTTTATATATTTAATGTGGCACATATGATTTAAATATATATTTCATCACAAACACCCTCAAGAATATATATCCCGAAGGCAAACAATTTTGGAGGGGAAACTGAAAATTCACGCGTATAAAACCGCCTTTGGTAACTATCTACTGATAAAAAAATACCTCATGATATTATTACTCTTTCAAAAGAATCCTACTTTGAATAATTAAGATAGAAGGAATAACGGACGTTTTTTCATCTTTTTGATTCGACCGTCACTAATGAGTCTTGTGTAAAATTCAAGCGCCTCTGGCGTACACAATTATAAGCCTGGTTGCTGTGTGTTTTCTATATTCTACATTGGTTAGATGTATAAGTAAACTCATCATAGATACCAGGACTAATAAGAGGACGGTTGAGGACTCACAAAACATGTTTAACCACGTCGCATGTATGCGCCTGCATGTCCCATGTCAGGAGCCTCTGGCCCTTTATCTTTGTCTTGTATGTTTTTTTAATTATATAAAGTTCATTTATGTGTATTTGAGTTAAGTGTGACGTCCATTTTCTCTAAACCAGAACACAATTTAATTAAAGGTCCAGCTGAGAACAATCTCCGGGTGCGGGATTTCGAACTGCGTTAAAAACTCATTGGTGGCCTACGACTCTTGTCTACTCTTTGGTCGGGTTGTTGTCTCTTTGACATATTCCCCATTTCCATTCTCAATGTTATTGATGATTTTGTCTTTTTATTCGAAACAAAAGCTAAACATATCAAATAAAATTCTATGATACACAGGAAAGGAACAAACATCTTGGACACTTGTACACTTGTACTATCATAATGCTCACATACAAAGGAAAATTTAAGAGGGACCCCACTAGATGTATTTCAATTTCAAATCTTTAATATCAAAATATACGTTTTTGTTAACTTATACATGTATGTGTTAATTTTTAGTGATTCCAGTTTGAAAGTATGAGTTAGAGATATATATTAATAACTTTAATACAGACAACATATGAACTGTCACTGAAAACACAATGAACAGTCCAACTATTGTAAAGTTCAACATAAAAGCTGTTCCTATTCCAGTTTTATAATTCGTTGTGACTTTATTCTTTTTACACTAGAGTCTTCATAAATATTTATTTTATTTCATGTGTTTCCCTTTCATTCTTTATGTATCTAGAAAAATACCAATATTTATCTAGTTTTGCATTAATTTATCCGATCATAAGCAGCAACTTATATGCTCCTTTTTATAGATCCAAGTGACAACACATTTAACCCCAATAAATATGCATTAATTAAGCAAATTTAGTTATCACAAAACTGTTGAAAAAGAATATCTTCTTGTAATCTTACCTTCCACATGTTCCATGCTGTTTCACTATTAAACACTTCAAATTTGACCAAGTGTTCCCAACTGTTCGGTTTTATACAGAATTAAAATGGCTACCAGAATCTTGTCTCAATCTACAGTCTTGGAGTTTCGAAAAGCATCTACGTTTTTCATTGGCATCGTTTTGAATACATTAATTAAGCTGAAGAACTTGTTTGAAGACTGATGGATATTGAAAATGTCCTCCTAATTATAACTTTAAATGAAAATTTTCATTTATTATTAGTAATACATTTATTAATTAACTAGGGAAAAACATTTTTAATTTCCTTTATTTCGTCTCTATTTCCGAACATTAGACGTGTTTATATTTTCCATATTTTTTTTTGGAAATCTTCCAGATAATTGCCAGACAAAAGGACTAAGAAATATATGGTAATTATTGCAACATTTGTTGTCTAATTATAAATAGCATTTTTTGCTTTGGTGGCTTTAAATATCAGCTTAGAAAACTTTTTTTTTAATTGTGATAGCCTTGCAATGTAATAAAAAAAAAACCAAAGAATACACTCAATCATACATGCGTACAAATGATTGAAAGTGATGAAACTATGAACTATTTTATTACTGTGTTAATTTTGAACCCTAATGTAATTATTATAGTTTCAGTTATATACGCCTGTATTGCGATGGGACAGTATAATTTTGCTACAAACATAGTCAGTATGACACATAGATTGAGTACAAAAATAACGTGTTTTAGATCAATACATACGTTGTGTATCTAACATCAAACTAGAGAAAGATTCTCTGGGCTTTTTTGTTGGTCTTTTACCAGCAGGATTCCAGGCATGATGTACGATATGGAATTTACTTGATGATTACCATTGATGCTATCCAAAAGAGCAAACGGGGGGGGGGAATCTTCCTTGTAAACAAATTTTCCTCTGTTTATCATTGTTTACCTTTTTCTTAATCATATTCAAAAACAATTCAATTTTTTTTCAATTTAAATATAACTTTAAACTTCAACTGTATGATTTTGATTGTTTCCTGATAATTGATAATTAATCTTGATTGGTTATTTTTTAGATATATTTTGCACATTAATTATTCGAATACATTAGCATTATTTGCACACAATCAGGTTATGGAATAATAATTTGAAAAAAAATATTTTATCTTCCCCTTTATGCTTTTCATCTAGACATTTTACAAAAAATTTCTCAATTGTATAAATGTCAGTTTTTATAAACAACTCCATTTTGTAGTTTGATGCCCCAAAATTTGATTTTCGTGGTTTAAAATATATATCTGACTAGCAACTACGTTTAACATTGGCATTGTTTTCTCTGCAGTAAGCTGGAAGTGTAAGAACAAGAACACGAATGAACTCACAGTACAATTGCTTGACTCGTTAATATCTAAAATGTCCTCTTGGGTTTAACTTGAAAAATTTATGAAAATTTACATTTTGTATTAGCTTTACATCTATTGTATAGCAATAGATAACCAGGGTAAAAAGTTTTTTTTTCTTCATTTCGTCTCTATTTCCGAGAATTGGAGAAAAAAAAGATATTATTTTATTTTTTAATTCTTCCATTTAATTGAAAAAAATAATGAAAAAGAAATATCTGGTAACTCTGATAACTATTTGTTGTCTGATTCATACATTATTAATAATTCCTGTTTTGATAACTTTGAGTATCCTCATACGTTATAACACAGTTTAATTTTCTATATAAAAACCCGTGTGACAATGCAGTATTTGGACGACGAATAGGTGTTTTCCCTAACAATGTCATTTTAATTTCCTTGATTATTTTGTATATTTATTTCATTGAATTTCATACAAAAAAATTCAAAAAGCAGTTTTTAAGAAACTATTAAAAATCTTTATTATGTTTAATTAGACATCAGTTTGAAAAAGTGGGACGAAAGATACCAGAGGGACAATCAACTGCATCATTATGATTAAATGTAATTATCTGAGACAACGTGGGGCCAAATGACATACAAATATGTAAAGTAAGAAATACTTTATTTGGCAAAAGTACAAAATTGTACGGCCACGGCTTGGCAAAGAATGGGACTGCCGAGAAACATAATTGGCAAGTCCCTAGTATATATAATTAAACCTTATAGTCCATTCCTTATTCCTTATTTCCACATTATTGTCCATTCCTTATTCCTTATTTCCACATTATTGTCCATTCCTTATTCCTTATTTCCACATTATTGTCCATTCCTTATTCCTTATTTCCACATTATTCTTATTCCTTATTTCCACCTTATTGTTATTCCTTATAATGTCATTTCCTTATATATCAATATAATATCCTTATTAACATTATTGCTTCCAAAATATATCGGATGCTGGCCCTGGGAAACAGAAGCTCAGCGGATACATAATTCCATTATAAGAAGCATAATATATTTGTAGATGTTGTGTCGCTATTTTCGCCACATGGTCGAATTCAGTGGCTATGCCAAGAGTTATTGGACACTGAGTTCGACCACCGCCACAAATGCGGTAGCGACACAACACACCCGCCGTGACCGTACTTTTAAATGACCACACACATATATTTATATTTAAATTACCCTGTAATGAAATAAGAAAAAAAAAATTGCCCACATGAGATAAAGTAACGCCGTCAGATGTGAATATATCGGGCTTATTATATATTTCAGGCTATTTTATGTAACAACCTCCCAATTGTATATATAGCTAAGCGGCAAAGGTGTACATTCTTGTGGCTGCTTTATTCATGCTTATTGGTTTTTACCATATCTCCGATTCAAAATGAAACTGAATCCATTATTCCTACATGTATTCAAACTTTTAAAACTTAGAACACATGAACACTGGTACTTGTCACCAAAGTCAGAGAATAAGGGGACTTTAACCTTTGGTCTTTGCATTTCATATTTTTTACAAATAAATTAGACAATATTCTAGTTTAGTTTCTGTTATTTCTATACATGTACCATGACAACATTGATCCGTTTTTGAGAATGGGATAACAATAATAGCAAAATTTTGCAACGTGATCTTTCTTTACGGATAACAGTTAGCTGTCCTATAAACCCATTTAATTTGTTTCAATTGACATATAAGCAATAAATATAGTTACATGCAATAAAAATGCCTTAAGTGATTCTAAAAGTGGTGGCCAAATGATATCATAATTATACAATTTACGGAACGATTCGAAAGCCACTAGACATGTACACTATGTTTCTGATGTATCTACTTGATACAAATCAAAAATACTAAAAAGGAACAATTTACAGACACTGTGTCCTATCAATGTATCTACTTGATACAAAGTAAATTATCCTTAAAATACACAATTTACAGACACCGTGTCCTATCAATGTATCTACTTGATACAAACTAAATTATCCTTAAAATACACAATTTACAGACACTGTGTCCTATCAATGTATCTACTTGATACAAACTAAATTATCCTTAAAATACACAATTTACAGACACTGTGTCCTATCAATGTATCTACTTGATACAAACTAAATTATCCTTAAAATACACAATTTACAGACACTGTGTCCTATCAATGTATCTACTTGATACAAACTAAATTATCCTTAAAATACACAATTTACAGACATTGTGTCTTTTCAATGTATCTACTTGATACAAACTAAATTATCCTTAAAAGACATAATTAACAGACACTGTGTCATATCAATGTATCTACTTGATACAAACTAAATCATCCTTAAACGACACAATCTACAGACACTGTGTCTTATCAATGTATCTACTTGATACAAACTAAATTATCCTTAAAAGACACAATCTACAGACACTTTGTCCTATCAATGTATCTACTTGATACAAACTAAATTATCCTCATAAGACACAATTTACAGACACTGTTTCCTAACAATGTATCTACTTGATACAAATTAAATTATCCTTAAAAGACATAATTTACAGACACTGTGTCATATCAATGTATCTACTTGATACAAACTTAATTATTCTTAAACGACACAATTTACAGACACTGTGTCATATCAATGTATCTACTAGATACAAACTAAATTATCCTTAAAAGACACAATTTACAGACACTTTGTCCTATCAACATATCTACTTGATACAAACTAAATTATCCTTAAAATACACAATTTACAGACACTGTGTCCTATCAATGTATCTACTTGATACAAACTAAATTATCCTTAAACGACACAATTTACAGACACTGTGTCCTATCAATGTATCTACTTGATACAAACTAAATTATCCTTAAAAGACACAATTTACAGACACTGTGTCATATCAATGTATCTACTTGATACAAACTAAAATATCCTTAAAAGACACAATTTACAGACACTGTGTCATATCAATGTATCTACTTGATACAAACTCAATTATCCTTAAAAGACACAATTTACACACACTGTATCCTATCAACATATCTACTTGATACAAACTAAATTATCCTTAAAAGACACAATTTACAGACATTGTGTCCTATCAACATATCTACTTGATACAAACTATATTATCCTTAAGACACAATTTACAGACACTGTATCCTATCAACATATCTACTTGATACAAACTAAATTATCCTTAAAAAACACAATTTACAGACACTGTCCTATCAACATATCTACTTGATACAAACTAAATTTTATTCTTAAAAGACACAATTTACAGACACTGTCCTATCAATGTATCTACTTGATACAAACTAAATTATCCTAAAAAGACACAATTTACAGACACTGTGTCATATCAATGTATCTACTTGATACAAACTAAATTATCCTAAAAAGACACAATTTACAGACACTGTCCTATCAACATATCTACTTGATACAAACTATATTATCCTTAAAAGACACAATTTACAGACACTGTCCTATCAACATATCTACTTGATACAAACTCAATAATCCTTAAAAGACACAATTTACAGACACTGTGTCCTATCAACATATCTACTTGATACAAACTATATTATCCTTAAAAGACACAATTAAACACACTATGTCCTATCAACATATCTACTTGATACAAACTATATTATCCTTAAAAGACACAATTTACAGACACTGTCCTATCAACATATCTACTTGATACAAACTATATTATCCTTAAAAGACACAATTTACAGACACTGTGTCATATCAATGTATCTACTTGATACAACTATATTATCCTAAAAAGACACAATTTACAGACACTGTGTCCTACCAGAATATCTCCTTGATACAAACTAAGTTATTCTAAAAGACATAATTTACAGACACTGTGTCATAACAATGTATCTGCTTGATACAAACTAAATTATCCTAAAATGACACAATTTACAGACACTGTGTAAATATTCGTCCTGCTAGATATGCCTGAAATATTTGCCACTGGACATTAAGCAACCAACAATCAATCAATCCTATTAAAATATCAACTTAGTACAGAGAAAATTTGTGGTCTAATGAATTATCTGAATTAATGAAATATATTGGAATACCCTTTAACAAGCATTGTAATAGTAATTTCAAACAGAAACTAGAAGATTTCTACAAAATTAAATTAAATTTTGAACTATCTAAGATAAAAGATGGAAACTGTGGTTAACTTTTTATTTATCACTAAATTAAGAATAAGTGCACACTCATTATCAATAGAAACTGGTAGGTATGCAAGACCAACAATACCCTCTAATGAGAGATTTGGTAAATTTTGCACTGGAAACACGGATACACAAAATATTTTAACATGTATGTATTCGGTTAAGTTAGGTGCATCTTCTAAATGTACACCAACATAAATACTTATGTAAATAAGGAAAGCATCTATCCATGTGTTAATATCAGTAATCTTTTTACTTAGTTTAGTTTGGATAATCAGCTGTCCATTTGTATCTACTGTTCTGTGCCTGAATTTGTATTAAAGCAATATATACCTAAATCTACATATTCACCATTAATTATTTTGATCCGAGTTTTGTGAAACATTTAAACATAGATTATCATTTGCACTAGTTATTGGCAAATATTAGAACTTTGTGTTATACCTGTATTCGATTGTTTCCTTTCATTGACTGAGTCAGGAGATGTAACACTAACAGTAGCTGGAGAGTGAATAAGGGCATTGCCATTGACAATATGAACAACTTCATTCCTAAGTTCTGGAGTCATCATACATGTAGCTAAAACTTGCGTGGAAGTATGCTGTCCAACGACATTGCTAGATCTGTTTCCCAACGGTGTCGGTACGCCCCTCTGCTGTACCCTTTGCCTTTGGCTGCATTTATAAGGACTTTTAGAGGGCCTTTGTGACATACGATCTGCTTTCTCGATTTCCATAAGATGTTTGGTTTTTAAAACTGAAAAATTACTACAATAATATTAGTGAAACGACCGTTGAAAAGTTATAATATCTATACAACTCGTCTAAACATCAACCCAACAATGTTAGATCTGTATATTTTATAAACTTCATACATTTATTCTTTATTGGTTTCTCTTTAAATTGCTTGCTGTGTAGCAGATGAAACATTTCATATACGATAGTTTTAAAATCGCAGACGTCCATGCGACACGTGTCTTTGAAACCATGTGCGCAGTTTTTATCTGAAATTACGGGTCTGTTAAAATTTCTATTTTTGGAAATATAATTCATGATTTCCACTGAATTAAACCAACAATTAAAAATTTACAATGAAATATTTAGAAACTCTTTACAGAAGAAACAACAAAAGATATAAAATCTTTAACACTATTTTATACTGGATCAAAACCATGTGCTTTTCTTATCTTTCAATCTTTCCGAACCTTTTCAGTAAAATAAGATTTTTTGAAAGACATCCATTTCATATACCAAATCAAAGAAATATTATTAACTTTTGAAACAAACATTAGTTAATTCATACGGAACCCAATTTTTTGCGTCTTCCCTCTGCTGTATCGTACGTGGTAAAGAAAGAATGATGACGTCACAGTTATCAAGGTTAAAATAATTAACGTGACTCATAATACATAACAAGTTCCACCACGTGTTCAAAGCGGGACAACTCCCAAAACGTAAGCCCACTTTCCTCCGATAACCGGATTTATTCTTCATAGGAATAAATCTTATTATAAATAAACTCATCGACAAAATGATTATGAGGACCTATAATTCTGAATGAACTATAAATCCTGATTTGCCGATATTTTTTTAAGCATTTTTCAATATTTTAAAACATTTGACTTTAATGTTATTACCATCACTAAGAACCCTGTGAATACTTTATTTCTCATTCAGTTTTTATTTTGCTTCTGTAATAGCTACAATAAATAAAATTTGGGGACACTGCCTATAGAATAAATAAATTTATAAACATTGCATTTCTTTTTTCAAATATCGGAAACGAAATATGTAATTGTTTTACATTGTCTTATCGGGAGCATATTAAAGCTGACTATGCGATAGGGGCTTTGCTCATTGTTGAAGGCCGTACGGTGACCTATAGTTGTTAATGTCTGTGTCATTTTGGTCTTTTGTGGATAGTTGTCTCATTGGCACTCATACCACATCTTCTTTTTTATAAGTTCATATATCTCATGTTAAATAGATATAACACACCTTATCTAAACCGCCGAATGTTAACACTATTCTCAAGACGATACTTATACCTGTAAGTCTCTTCATACTATTTCTTTATATATATTACAATCTGGATTTAAAATGTTATACGAAAAAAAACGATTATAATTTTAGGTTAGAAAAAAGCTGTTACGCAACATGCATACTTGGTTTAGAACTTCCTACTAACATTACTGCAAAATTTGTGTATTGTCATAAATCCCAGCCATAGAATATTATTATTGTAATAAATAAGCATAATTTTATCAAAATTAGTTATTGCAATTACATTTAAAAAAAACTTTGTGTTTGGTTTAATACAGAAAGTATTGTGTTGCCATAAAACTAATGTTTAATAATAGAATATTTATAAATACATTAAGTTCATTCCATTTAATATGCACTAAGCCGTCGAATGCATACTATTATAGATTTAACATTGTATTCAGACGAGCTATTTCAATTAACGCGCATTGAGACATTTTTATTATGCTTAGAAAATAAAAACCAACACAAATTACAAACTAAATCTTTTTAATATGGTTGTTAGATAGTATGTATATTTTCAAAATGCACTGTTTAGTTTCTTTTTATTTTTCTTTATTTCATCTTACAAAACACATCTCAAAAGTATCCTAATTGTTCAAATGCTCAGCTTTAAAAGTCATTAGTTTAATTCATTTTAAAAGTATTCAAAACTCAATGTCTAACCAAAAAACTACTGCAGACAAAATAGTTTTCATAGTGGAAAAGAAGTTGATCTTTAGGAAGAGAAAAGCTGATGTTAAAACGGAGAGCAGAGTTGGACAAAAAAAAAGAGTTCTTTCGACGATGGGTAAAATTTGATGAAAAAGTGTTGTATCATTTGATCAGTGACCATTCTATCTCTTTTAAAGTACCATTTTGATGTCAATATTCAGCTTTTGCAAACCGTAAGCACAGTTCATATGTGGTTAATTACAAGGCAAACCTTTTTGTGTCTATCTAACATACCCTTTTAAGTGATATTTAAATTTAAACACCAATCAATCGAACATTTATTTCTCATCTTCTCACAATGTAAATGCTGCTCAATGAGCCAAGATTGTGTTGGTTTTTTTTTGTTGGTTTTTTTTTTATTTATTTTTTAATTATTCATTGTTATTCAAAAGTAAAAAGTTGGTGGAAGCATGCAAACACATACATGCTTTTCTTTATACATTTTACAAAAGACCATACGCGCATGCTCAAACATAAAGCGTGTCAAATGCCGAAGGAAAACCATATTGTAATAAAACAAATAGATAATTCTAAAATTCTAACAATGCAGATAGGTCAAGTGTAATCAATTTGTTATTCCGTTTCGATTTGAAACTATTAATTCAATTTGGTATAGGATATGTCTTCAATCGGCATTTTTCATTACTTACTATCAGACATAATTTCTGGTAAAGTGCAGATAATCAAAATTATACTTTATTCGTGACGTACCGATTAGTAAACAGTATTTACTAGTCCAGTGAGTTTGCCGTTTGACCCAGAACAAATTGCAACAGAAAAAATAAAGACGTTAAAATATTCACCTTCCATCACTATACAATACAGAAAAAATCGCCACCAAAATATACTGTATTTCACAAATAATACATAATATAATTCTTTAAAAAAATTATGTCACCAACGCTGATCCATAGCCGATCCGGTATTTAGAATTTTGTTTATCATGACGTCAACATGACGACAAACAGAAAGGATATTGTTTTAAAGACGAAATTTTGTAAGTATTACAATACAATGAACTTATTTTTTATGATTATGATTCAATTAAACCCAATTTCATGTCAATAAACCCTGATTGAGATGTTTTAATACGCGTCTATAAATAGCAGACGCTACCTTCCCAAGATGCAACACTCAACAAACAATTTTCCTTTTATTTCGTTTTATACCAAACTTTTTCGAGATTTTAACATGTTACAACCCGTAATTAAATGACATAACAACATCTAGTTAAAAGAATCTTGTTTAATGGTGTAATTTTTCTAAAATTGTGAAATGGGGAGATGCCGACGAAAAATTAATCTATGGAACGCCGGTTTAACATTTATAAAAGTAAAAAAAAAAAATATATTTGCGATTTTTTCTATTTTGATGTTTATTTAGTGTAATACAAATTAGCGGATAAGTTCTCATTTGTTCTTTTTTTACTTTTTCACAGCTTAGTAGGTGAAATGAATCAGCCCAAACTAAGATTGAGGAGTATACTGTAATAAATCGTATAAAAAGTAAGTTTAATTTACAGAAATCAATTTACTATTATTTATTATTCGACTATAATCATTATTATTATCATTAATATTTTTTTATCTAATACTTTTATCTCTATATTAAATACATATTTACCAGTTTTACAAGAACATAAGCTTTTAATAAGGCAAATAAAACATTTAATTGCCTATACTATTTTTGAGTGGATAAATGTTGCTTAGTAGTTATAATTGTTACACAACATACAATATTTTAAAACTTATTTTTTACAGACACTTCCTGATGTTGATATTCCAATGGCATCATCTGAAACTTCGAGTAAACCTGCCTCTGTAAAATTATCAGGTAAAGTAGAAACAAATATCTGAAATAGATTTTAACACACCTACCTGCAGAAAATAAAAATAAGAAGATACCAAATTTTTCATCGACTTTTAAATAACCAAACAGAGGAATAACAAATATACATCTTGGATGCTTTTTAACACAATAATACAAAACGTATTAGTTTGCTAGGCTAAGAACAGAAAAAAATATGATATCTGTATATAAATCTTTATTATTGCAGATTAATTGATAAGCGCTACTTGAAGTTCCAAAGAACAATCTTTCTTTGTAAGACAAACCCATGACCAATTTATGAAAAAAGTAACCTGAACATTTTGAATGTAGATTGCTCATGAATAGTTTTCTTCCTGTATTTTGTAATTTAATAATTCTTTATCTTTTTTCAGATGAACTATTACAGATTGAAATGGAACCAAGATGCGTTTTTTGCCAACAGCCCCTTGACAATGGTGAGAAAACGGTACTTCTTCGTCAGAAAGGATGTGAAGGTATAAACAGAGCCAATGAGGTGCTGAACACTAGTATTGAAACTCGTCCCGGTCAAATAGTACATCAGGATTGTCGTAGGGATTTCTGTCGCCACAGAGAAATAAGACAATTGGAAAATAGTTCCGTACTAAGCGAGAAATCTCGTCAGTTACGATCAGCTGCAAATAACTTTTCCTTCCGTGACCATTGTCTGTTCTGTGCACTACCAATAAAAAAGAATGGCAACAAAAGAAGTGCAGATTCTTACCCTGTGCGCACGTTTGACTTTCAAAATGCAGTTAGGGCCACATGTTTAGATCGCAATGATGAATGGGGTTATCAGGTTTTAGAACGAATAGAATTTGGCAGAGACTTACCAGCGGTCGATGCAGTTTATCATCAAGTATGTAGCACAAACTTCAGAACAATGAGACAAATACCAAAACATATGCAAGAACCTAGTCCAAAAGTGCAGAAAGTCGGCAAAGGAAGGCCAACAAATTGGACACAAACGGAAGCATTTTTGAAAACAGTGACATATTTGGAAATAAATGACGATGAACAGTTATCAATCTCCTTTGTGCAAAAATGAAAGAATACTGCAAAAATGAAGATGACCCATACAGCTCCAAGTATATGAAAAGGAAACTCCTTGATCATTTTGGGACATCCATTGTTATAGCAGAAATTAACGGGAAATCAGATGTTGTAACTTTCAAAATGACAGCATCAGAAATACTGCACGAATTTTATAACCAACCGAAAGACGAAGACATCCAAGTGAAACAGAAAAGGTTGATTGAAGTAGCAGCAAAACTTATATTAAATGACATAAAAAGCATTCCAACAAACAAGGAAGTGTACCCAGATCCAAGCATATTGTCTTCAATCAGTGCAAATCAAGAGTTCCTACCGTCATCCTTAAGAACATTTTTGACAACTTTGTTGAACAGTATGACTTCTGATATAAAAATTTGTTCGATAGGACAAGCTGTTATGCAAGCCACCAGACCGAGAGTAATTATGGCACCCCTACAAGTCGGTTTAGGAATACAACTGCACCACCATTTTGCGTCAAAATACTTAATCGATGTACTTCATACACTTGGTTTCTGCTCTTCGTACGGCGAAATTTTGAATTTTGAATCCAGCGCGGCAGTCTCTCAAGATACATATCTACCAAACGATGTTGATGAGCATACGATTATATTTTCGGCCGACAATGTGGATCATAATTTACACACTTTAGACGGTAATGACACATTTCACGGTATGGGAATCATTGCTACTGTTACACCAGGTATTACTTTCAAAGAGCCGGTTCCGAGAATAGATACAACACCAGAACAAATTATAAAATCCGGCAAAATTGAAATAAAATTCCACAAATTACCAGCTGAAATGCACCGTTTTAATTTGAAGGAACTAAGACGTATGAATAACAATGACCGGACGAAAACCTTAGAGACGTTATTGAAGATATCATGGCCTCTTCATTCACCACGTGTCAGCTGGTCAGGATTTATGCAGACAGTTCAAGAAGGACCATATCCTGGAGAATCATCTATACACTTTTTACCAATGATTGATTTGAACCCTAGCGACATCTCCTGTATTTTCTCCACATTATCGTTCATTTGTAAAGAAGCCAATCGCCTTCAAGTTACACCTTCAATTACTTTTGATCAACCTCTCTACTGGAAAGCCTTAATGATATTACACAACGAGCCAAGAGAAAGTCCACTTAAATCTGTTGTTCTACGCCTTGGTGGTTTTCACATGCAGATGAGTTTTCTTGGGTATATTGGCCATACCATGCAGTCGTCTGGGCTCTATGAGTTATTAGAAAATATTTATGCATCAAACACAATAGAGCATATGATGTCAGGAAAGTCTGTATCGAGAGCCGTTCGAGGGCATAGCATAATCGATTGTGCTTTATACATTATGATTTTATCAAAAATGATTGATGTTTCCTTACTTGGAATTGAAGCAAGTACAGATGAAAATGTGAATGAAGTCAATGCTGAGGACAAGGAAGTCATAGACACTAGTAGTACAGAGCAAAAGAAATCATCCCTCAAAGCAAAGTTTGAATCTGCTTTGCAGACATTTTTGGAAATTCTGCACAATAAAACATCACTTAAAAACATCCAAAACCACGAAAATGTAGAAGACATTTATCAATCGATAAAGAACGAGTTTGAAAGACTGTCGAAGTATCCAACTGCAAAACTCTGGATTCAATATATGGACATGATTAAAATTATGAAACTATTCATAAAAGCAGAGAGAACCGGTGATTGGTTTTTACATTTGCATGCTGTACAGGAAATGCTACCCTTCTTTGCTGCAACCGGACACAATTTATATTTGAAATCAGCCTATTGTTATCTTCAACAAATGCAAACATTAGAAACGGAATATCCCGATATGTATTCGAAGTTCTGTGAAGGATATCACGTTGTTAGGAGAAGCAACAGATATTGGGCAGGAATTTCAACAGATTTGGCAATTGAACAGACGTTAATGAGGAGCGTTAAAACCAGTGGAGGAATGACAAGAGGTAAAGGGATGACTGAAGTGCAAAGGGCGAAATGGCTTCTTTCAATGCCAGCATGCTCAAGTATCAATTCAGCTATGCAAACAGTCGAAAATTTACAGTATACAACTAGTGAACAACACAAAGAAAGCACAAAATCGAGACAAGAGAGAGACAACAAAGATGTATTGACTATTCTTTCGTATCTACGTGAGAGAAATCCCTTTTCTGAGAGTTTAGATCTTCGAAATATAGAAACTGGGGTCACTGCTACCGATGAAGTTAACGTCCACAACACTGAGTTAGTTGGGAAAAAAATCATTGAATCGATGAAAGATCAGGATGCATTTTCGATATCATTTAAAAGAAGCATGCAAGTGAAAACTTTGAATGAAAAGACAAAAATCAGAACACAAGGTGACACCCTTAATGTCAGTTCTCAGCTACTTTTTCAGAGATTGATTACCGCCGCTAAACATGTCACAGATGATGTATCTAAAATCTTTTCATACGAACTGAGTAATTTTCCATCAGCGATGTTTGATACATCAGGTGCCATGCGAGAACCTCAAAAATCAAACCTTGCCGAAGCTTTGTGGGCAATCGGTGATTGTTCAGCGGAATATGTGACTTCTACAACTGATGTGCAGTACGTTCTTGATGGTGGATCCTTGTTGCATCGTATTCAATGGCCGAGAGGTGTAACGTTCGGAAGAATTGCTGACTTGTATGTTGATCACGTCTGTAGAAAATATAACACAGCAGTTGTTGTTTTCGATGGCTATGAAAATGGACCATCTACAAAAGACCCCACTCATCAAAGACGAACAAAAGGTATAGTTGGAACCAAAGTGCTATTCAAAGAAGACACTCCCTTCAAATCAAAGAAAGAACAGTTCTTAGGAAATGTAGAAAACAAACAAAACTTTATAAATCTTCTTGTGGAACGCTTCAAAAGTCAAAATATTGTCTCACATCACGCAGAAAGCGACGCCGACGTATTAATTGTTCAAACTGCAGTTGAGAGTGCAAAATCTACAACGACTGTCCTCATTGGTGAAGATACGGATCTTTTGGTATTGTTGTGTTACCATATGAACTCTTGCCATCACAACATTATCTTTCAATCTGAAATGAAACAGTCAACTAAAAAGTTCAAGGTATGGGACCTTAAGAAAACAAAGAAATTGCTTGGAGAGGAGTTCTGCAAAGTTCTGCCGTTTGTCCATGCAATTTCGGGATGCGATACAACTTCAAGACTTTTTGGAATCGGAAAAGGACAAGCTGTAAAGAAGGCACAAACTGATGTATATTTCATGGAATGTGCACATACATTTACCGATACTATGTCTAAAGAGGAAGTACTTAGAATTGGCGGAGAAGTAATTGTGTGTCTTTATAACGGAGTTGAGCATGAAGGCTTAGATCTGCTACGCTTTAGAAAATTTACATCGAAAGTAATGACCAGTTCCAAATTTGTAGAGGTACACACTCTTCCCCCAACATCGAATGCAGCACAATTCCATATTCTAAGAGCATTCTATCAAATGAAAGTCTGGATTGGCGAGGACGTTAACTTGAATGTAAAAGACTGGGGTTGGTTAATTGATGGAAACATGTACCTACCTGTTAGATCTAGCTTGCCTCCTGCTCCCGAAGAACTCTTGAAAACAATTTATTGTAGATGCAAATGTAACTGTGATACTAAACGATGTAATTGTAGGAAGCATGGTCTTGAATGTTCTGTTGCTTGTACAGAATGCAGGGGCACAACTGTTGCAATTAGTTCTCGGTCAGGCTATTTTTGGCGCAGATTGACAGGACTATACGGAATATACGTTTAGAAGCATACAATATAATGTTGAATTGTCTTTTTTTTAACGACGTCAAATCGTCACAAATTTTTTTAAAGCCAAACATAATGAGCTTTGGAAGGTACCCTTATCAAGAAAACTTTAAATTTATTTTTTTTAACGTTTTGTCTAAATTCGTGACGCTTTTCCCGTCCACATATAAAAATCTGTAAATAACAGCAGAAATATATGTAAAAGGTTGTAAGATTTGTTTGTTTTTTCGTTCCAATCTTGAAATCTCACGCATAAAACAAATCACAAAAAGTAAGCAATTGTTTATTGTTACATTTCGTGTGAATGTTTCACAAGAATCCGTACTTTTGATTGGGTTGCAACAATCAAAAGGCATTCTAAAATTAGATCTTATTTTCCTATGATATAGTTTCAATAACAATGTTAAATTAATGCATCCAGAAAACAAACGGGAAGCTTGCTATATTCGTTACATCATGGTAGAAGTATAAGAATTGATCATTGCTTTGTGTAAATGTTATGTGTTTGTGTGAAAGTTGACCGGTGACACTTGTTAAGTATGGCATATATGATGTCCCTCGGTAAATCCTCTTTTTAGTTAATCCTGTCTGTTTAAGATGAGAGGGGTTTTTTTTGTTGATTCTTTGTTTCTATTTTTGAATATATTTGTATGTGTGTGACTAGTATTCGTCTATAATACTTAAGCATCTCTAACATCGTCCTTATTCTTATATACATAGAGATAAAAAGATGTGGATTGAGTGCCAATGAGACAACTCTCCATCCAAGTGACAATTTATAAAATTTATATGCATTTGTAATCGGTACGAGAAAGTAGCCACGATAAACATAGTTTTTCTTTGTTTCTATAATTCCTTTTTTTTATATATATTTTCCGACTATGTTTCTTGGTCACATATTTCGTTGTTAAAGCGTTCAAAATCCGGACAAAATGTATAAAAAAAAAACGTTAATTGCAGCAAATATTTCAATTAAGAAACATTGAATATCGTATGGTACACATCTTTTACATTATAAAGACTTGTCAAATATATCAAGCTTATAATTGTGTACACCAGGGTCTCGTAAAATACCACAGCAGCTGTATAGCCGCTATGTCCTAGATATCATTCTATGTTGAACGATAGCTAAATATCTAGGCTATCCATTTAAGGTAGCACAATAGATATTTTAACTTCCACCTCCATCCTTTAAAATGCTGTTACTTTGTTAAAACTGCATATAAATTAATAAAAGAGGTATACATAGATAGATAAAAAATAATCTTTTAAATGTAGGCAATATTTTTGATATGCAATCATTATGTAATCAATTACTATGCAATTAATGGCAAAATCGTGGTGAGTTCACTTGAATGAATTAAGATCTTTCATTTCTTAAACTATACAGGAAATTTTAACAAAATCTTAATCAATACAGCAGGAGGTGCAAAAGAGTGTCTCAAATTATCGCTATTGTATTCAATTCTCTCATTAATCTGTAATTAGTGTAAAATTCCTTACCACATGAAAGTAGATAATGTTTGATAAGGGTTAATTTGAAAGAGTAACATGTTAGCTATCCATAAATACCTTTTTTCATAACTTTTCAAGGATAATAAAGAAAGTTACAGCATTTAAAAACTGGGGAATTGGGATAAAAAAAATCTGTGTATTTGCTACCTTAATAACCATTAATTATAACCTTTTTTTATTCTCTATATCATTAATATCTTAGGCTATCCAGATATTTTAAGCGGATATGCTATCATTACGTTAAGTGGTCGAAATCTCTGTAGCCTTACATAGAAGATATGGCATTGAACGTATTGGATCATCTTTAAATCATATCAAATCTATCATGAACCTTTATTATATATAGTGGGTTATTTAAATGGGTTTTTATTCAATCAATTTTTTATATATTTGATGACACAGTGACTTCCAATACAAAGGTGTAGTTACCTATTAATTTTTTTTTTAAATTGGCATTTTGCATATCGTCAATTGTCGTTTGTAAATATACGTATTTTTTATTATGGTAATAAACAAAAGAGCTCTATGATCAAAAGAAACAATAAAATAAAAACTACCTTAATCTTTGATTAATTGGCCCAATTAGTTGTGTGCATCATAGTTACTTAATCATTTCTAAGTAAAATACTATATAGGTCACAAAATGAGGTTGAAAGAGTGGTTATTAAGGTAATAACCACTCGTTCAACCTAATTGTGTGACCTATTTACCTTAATGTACACTGGTAAATATATAGTGCATGTTCAGGTTCGAGTTGAGAATTTTATCTACAAGAAAAAGTTGGATCGATATTTAAAGAGAATGGTACATTGCCAAATAAAGCATGAATTGTTCCTTATAAGTATAAGTTTTACAATGACCTTTTTCGTAAGGTTGTTTATCTGTCATTTCTTTTATTTTCGTGAATTCCAATTTTCAAGGATTGAAGATGACATGCATTTCTTTGGACATTTTTTCTTATCATATTGTAATTTAATGGTTGACGTTTGTTGCTGTATATGTTACAGGCATTTTCTAAATTTGGGCATTTTGTAAAATGCCTGAAAACTTTAGGCATTTTCTAAAATGCCTACAAGTTTCAGTCATTTTACATAATAACTAAATTTTCTTGGCATTTTACAAAATGTCTGGAAAAATTGAAAGGTATTTTACAAAATGCCTGAAATCATTTTATAGAATTCAATGATAAAGAAAACAAGTGATAGCTCTGAACATCGGAGCAGTTTTATTTATGATAATTACTGAATTAAAAAAAAATTAAAATAATAAAAAATAATTTTTACTGATTTATTCAAAATTCACACAATCACAGGACTCAACTATTTTTTTATTATTTCTTAAAATGTTTGAATGGCAGAACTGCTACACACAATTTTTCCTGCTTTTGCAAATACATTGTTTTGCGAAAAGTCAGGTTTTAGCACTTTGACCACATTTGGACTGAAAAACCTGGATCCTCATCAGCTCTTTCATTACCTTTTACCTTTAAAACAATTAACGTTTGACCACTTTTGGTTGCTCTATAAGCACAAACGTCACGCATGAATAACTTCTTTTTCAATTGTTACTAAATTTTCTGTCCCTATCAAAATACCTTCATTTGAATTACAAACTGCAGTCGAAATTCCTGTCCTTTAACCAGGTCAATTCGCTGCAGACATAGCCCATATGAATTACAAATAGTTCACGTCTTAAAAATGCATGACATATTGGCGACTAAAAGGAAACAAATATCAAATAATTAATTGCAAACAAACTTCTTTTTTCTCTGCTTCATATGTTTTTCTTCACTGTTTTGAATGAAAATTTTCTAAAAAGTCGTTTGTAAATTTTGTTCTATTGACAGAACAATTTGCCCGTATGATATTTTGACAAAATAGTCATATGTTTACTTCTAGTATCTGAAATACAGATTAAGAAGCAAGCTTAACGTACTTTCACTTAAAAGAACATATTATTTGAAGTACAAACCTTGCTGGTTGGATTTAGAAGAAAACATTAATTCTACTGAATCATTAGTTATTTTCTTTGAAAAATATTGTGTTCATGTCCACTGTTGTCATATGAATCTCAATGATAGCCTTCTTCTACAGATTCCCTGAAACTGAATAGGCAATTTGTTGAATTTTGTTTCAAAATTTCAGGCATTTTACAAAATGGCTAGGTATTTTTAGTCATTTTGTATAAAGCCTGACACGATTTGGCATTTTATAAATTGCCTGAAAATTCAGTCATTTTACAAAATGCTTATATTTAGAAAATGTCTGTAACATATATAAATAAAAGGAAAATCACAAATTTCTGAACTACAAGGAAAATTCAAAAAGGATATTATTCAATGAATTTATGCAATTAGTTTTCTCGTTGGAAATTTTTATTGTTGTCATTTCGGGACCTTTTATAGCTGACTTTGTTTAAGATTGTATAGAGGATTATGTTTTGATAAAATTAAGAAAAACTGCTAATGTGGATGAAAATATACATTATCAATGAGAGAAGCAACGCAGGTTTGGTATTCTTTATCATATTCAAACTTTCATTTTTTTAATTTATTTAGAAAAGATCCACATTTTGGAAAGGTTGCAAATATTCTAGTAGGTGAACCGCTACCTTGATATAATTTTAGAGCCGGTATATAAATAGTGGCTCCATGGGGCGGTAGAGAATCCAAATTAGCAACACCCTCCAGAGCTATAACAGAATCACTAAATATTCTTCTGTGTACTGGCAGTGTTTTACCAGTGAAAAAATCAACGGATGGAGTATCAACCCCTATGGCTATTACTCGTCTATTCGTTAGAAGCCAATCAACAGCCTGGAATGTCCAGCTCGGAACTCGATACGTATTTATATCCGATATGTTACGGGTATTAAAGACTGCATACGGATGAGGATATCGTCGATCCCACCCAGAGTTCATTATTACAGCTGCACCATTAGGTATTCTGCCAAATTGGCGCTCCCAATCAAATAAATCTTTTATGGAAACGCCATATTCATGGATCATCGCTACTTTTCTTTTTACGTTTAAGACAACTACAGGCCCTATCAGCTTTTCTAATGGTATTTCGTGTATGTGTTCCTTTCCCATCGACATGTGTGCAGGTGCATCAATATGAGTAAGTGTGTGTTCTGACATTCCAAACCAATTTCCCTCTATCCTACAATTAAGAAATTATTGTTTTGACATCAACTAGTTATGATACAAAAGTGGCAAAATGTCAGGAACATGACAGTTGTTATCCATTCGTATCATTTGTTTGGGCTTTTGATTTTGCCACTGAAAAAAGGACTTTTAATTTTCACTAGAGAGTTTAGCTACCTATAAAACAAGGTTTAACCCATCATTGTGCCTATAAGAATCTGACTTTACCAATTCAGTAATATGACAATTGTTATCTTTGTTTGGTGTGTTTGAGTTTTTGATTTTGCCATTTGATTAGGGACTTTCCCTTTTGAATTTTTCTCGCAGTACAGTACTTTTGTTATTTAACTTTCTATATTTTGTGTGAAGTTTCTTGTTAATAATTGAGAAACACATGGGTAAACTGACATGTATACGAAATTAACCTTTTGGTTTTGCTCATTATTGAAGAATAGTTTAAAACTTAGAATAATCTGCTGAATTTTAAAACGTTCAACGTGATGCATGTGAACATATCAGTACTCGTATTATGATGACGACAGAACATTCTGATATTTAAAACAAATTATTTCTTGCAAAACTTATAAAGAAATTATTCTTTAATGTCAATGGTTATGCTTATTCTAAATCAGGTAGGTCATTGATTTTTTTTCATACAGAGCGCTAGTGAGGTTAAACAATTTATACATATTGTGACATGTCATAATTATTTCGACTTATATAGGGAAATTAAGAAGTTGTTTTTACTAATCAAACCTTTGGTCCGGTAGAGCTAATAAACATAGGGTATACAGCAATTATACAGCAATCCAACATAAAAACAAAAACATCACTTAGTACATCGATTTCTTACGTGGCACTTAACAAAATGAAAATAAAAACACTATGCAAATCATATGTGTCCGAAGCACTTTCCAAGATTACTCTTATTTAGGAAGGTCAGTGCCATTTTTTTTAAAAGCAAATGATGAATTGAACAACTTTCAGTTCTAAAGGAAAAATAGTGACAAAACAAAATTGGCTAAATTTATCTAACTTAATTTTGATCAAGGTTGTTGGAACCTTTGCATTTGTTTTACAAGTAAAAGTACATATTATAAATGTAACAAAATGCGTAAATCAATTAGTTATTAAACTTACCATATTTTATATCGTTCATTAAAATTTCTCTCGAGAACAGTGAAGTTAAAAGCCGGATTGATCGGTAGAGATATAGTTGTTGGTCCAATTGTGTGACTCAAGTCGATAACTTCAAAATCCAATTGTAAAGAACAAACAAACAAACAAACAAATACCACAACCAGATACACCATCCTCACAAAGTTGTCAAAATAGATTTGTAGCCAAATGATTTCAGAATTATAAGATTAACATTTGTACGTTAAAACAAGGTGTTTTAAACTCAATGTAATATATGTTTGATTACGTATATATCGATCAATACGAAAAAGCGGATATAAATAGACCATTTATGACAAAGGAGAGTTGAATTCCTTTGAAGAACTTGTAACAAAATAAACAATTTTCTTACAAAAGACAATTTAAACATGTAGCTTTGTTTATGGGCAATACAATTTACACTCCGTATAGTTTAATGATGCAATAATATAATAACAAACTAAGGTAGATTAAAAATATAGATATAATCAAACTTATATACAACATATAATATAGAAAAAATACCACTTTACCACAGGACTACTTCCAAATAAATTACGTTGACTGTCCTGTATATTGTAATTGTGTACCCTTAATTTTTCTTTTTGTATATTTTGTCTGTTTCTCAGAAAGATCTGACGGAACACTTAACATCGTCACGTCCGGTACCTCGTGTTCACTTCTTTCTATGGGGCGAGAAACTCGGAAATGAAATTTTTTTGGGGATAATATAGAATATAATTATATTGACGTAAAACATTTATTAAAACTTCATTATTAAATATTCGTAAGAAACCAACAGAAGAGATATACTTTACTTAGATTATGTCCCCCCTAAAATTGCAACAGCAAGAAGAAGCTAAAATATAAAAATAAAAAGGTACATTTATACTCTGTATGATTTATTAATTTTTGCCTGCTATATAATTATAACAGTATGAATAAGTTTCAATTATTCGGGTAAGCGTTTAGAAAACAGTAAGGAATAAGGAGTAGGCAATTTCAGTCAATTAACGTTTTAGTATTTAGTGTTAGTTCGTTTCTGTATGTGTAACATTTTTACGTTGTGTTTCCGTTGTGTCGTCTGTTTTCTCCTATATTTGAGTGTGAATTCACATTACTATATGACGTGTCACGGTACTTTTCAATCCCAAACTCAAATTCATATATTTGGTTTTGATGTTATATTTGCTTTTCTCGTCGTATTTTGTCTAATGCTAAGTCCGTTATTGTGTGTGTTACATTTTAATGTTGTGTCGTTGTTCTCCCCTTATATTTAATGCATTTCCCTCAGTTTTAGTTTTTTACCTCGATTTTATTTTTTGTCTATAGATTTACGAGTTTTGAACAGCGGTATACTACTGTTGCCTTTATTTAGTATAACATGTCTTGTTCATTTTTCTGTTTAATATTCTTGTCTTGGCAAACACGCTAAAAAAATTGTCGTCTTCCAGTTTAGATATCACACACAATATGCTGATCTTATTATTCGAACATTTTTTCTTCTTTAGACTTTTTTTCTACAGACAGCGGTTTTTAAAATTATAGTTCAAATTTGCATTTGACCACTTTTTTATCGTAATACATGTCGACCTGCGGGTCATCGGACAAATCTCAAAACTTGATCTCCATTCGTGATTACGGTCAAGTATGGTTAAATTTGGTCGAATAGTTTCAGAGAAGATAATATTTGAAAATTTCAAGGGACGACAGAAGACAAGAGACAACTCCAACATAAATGAAATGATATGTAATTTTGTTATTCAACATATATGAAAGGACATGTCTTTTGTTAAACATATATTTAAAAGGATATGTGTTCTTTTTTATTTAATATATTTCATTTCAAATAGGTGGGTCCTAAACCTACCACAAATAATCGAATTGACAACCACTAGATTCCATCTACGAGATATATAAATAATCAAAAGTATATTTTTTTTTTGGTTCATTCATTAATGAAAGTGAAATATTGAAATTCTAATTTGCTTTTATTATTTAAAATGGTTCAATTATATCAAATTAAGCTAATAAACATTGAAAATGAATTATTCACTTGCAAGTGAATAATTCGACCTCATTAAATCCGTATTCATGTGAACTCGGATTTAACCCCGTAGAAAGAGTTAGAATAACACATGCATTGTCTGTGTACGAGTATTTAAAGGAAAAGAATGTCAACATTGAAAGTGAAACAAAGGTAAATAATTTGATTAACTAATTCGATCCACAAAAAATTATTCTTTTTAAAGGTAAAAACGACGATAAACATAAATTTTTAATCAATATTACAAAATTTATTAGACCTATAAAATCCAATTGCACGAGTTGCTTAATCTATTTATATCTATGTTTATGTTTACATCGCTTATATGGCCATATAAGGTGAACTTGATAGTTAATTAGATGGCGTCCTAGCTAAAATTGAAACGAAACGAAGCTACATCTTATTGAGACCATGTCCTGTAAATTGATTATTTTATACTTTTGATAGTTTGGATAAATGTTTTACATTGTTATAAATAAAATATGAGATTTTGAGTCAAATCAGTGAACATGAATTTGGCAGCTAGTGTCCCTTTAACGGTCTAAAATTATTACAATTGCTGATTATATCAAGCTTCCAATATTTGTAACCTAGTATGTGTTTTCTCTCAATTGATTCATGACTTTTGAACAGCGGTATACTACTGTTGCCTTTATTTAAATGTTTTACAGTTGACACATTAAAATCAGTAGTCACTTTTCATTCGTTGCCAATACATCATATTGCCTATTTATTTAATACTATAATCCCTTTGTCCGACTAGACCTACAATTACCTTAGTTTAAAGGTTATTAGAATGTTTAGTTCTATTTTTAGCAAGCATGCGTAAAGTGATGCATCTTGATAATCGTTAAATGCATTCGTGCACTCGTAAAGCGTTAAAAGAAAACAAATGTAAGGAGACATGTATTTGCATAGAGTCTCTTTAACATTTGTCATAATGACAATACTCACTTTGTTGTTGTACTGTTGGTTGAGCTGAAGAAAAAAGTTAAGTGAAACAATTCACTTTTCAAACTAAATGTATTTTTTAAAATTGTTTCAAAATACCGGTTTTCTAGTTATTTGTTTAATATAAACAAAAGTCAGTCCAACATCCGAATTCTCCCTTTTCATTGATTTTTTTTTACTAAAATGTACATGCATATGCAGGTGCACAAATTGTCATATGTTAGTTATAAGCCAACCTTTTCATAAGAAATGTTGGCTTTTGCATCACTTTGCGTGCTTTGTCGTCTGTCGTCGTCCGTCCGGTGTAAACGATTTCAAACACCATCTCCTCTGAAACTGCTGAAGCAATTCCACCAAAACTGAAGCTCAATGATCCTTATGGTATTTAAAATTAACTAATTTATTATCTGTTTTGTGAATAAAAAACATTGCCGGCCATTGCTAAAAAAAACATAGGGATAAAATGCAGTTTTTGGGGCTTATACATAACTTGTGCGACTAAATGTGAAAATCCTAATCAAGTCTTGGTAAAACATGTTAATTTGTGTAACAATCAGAGTTAAATGTACAACGCATGAATTGTGAACTCTAAGTTTGTTTGATCTTGTGGAATGTCTTGTTTGTGGAACATATTTTACTTTAGGTAGTTACGTAACCAACTTATAACCACAATTGGAGCAAAGATGATCCATTCAAAATGGAAGATTTATTAAAATTATATAATTATTTAAACATGTTATATACAAGCTTAAGTTACGTTAAAATACTACCGACAAACCAATATATTTTGATTAATTTTTTTTTCATTTGAAGCAGAAGGAAATGTTGAAGGGTCTTTGCATACAGACGATTACTTTAAAAAAAATAGAATAAGACGGGAAAAGTCGAAGAAAAACAACGCGATGTATACAAAGCGTCATCAAATAAAAAATCATGAAACTTAGTTAGTTTCTTCTATTCAACTATTATTTTTGCAAACATTCTCAATTTTATATCATCAAAATTTCATATTGGACGTTCTTACTTTTTCAATGACAGCTTACATGTGTGAGACTTCTTTTTAAATTCAACCTGCTTCGCAGATTTCTTTTTGTCTAATTTGCAATAATTGCATGTCGTTAGATAAGAGAGATATCTGCAATTTCTGGGAAAAACATACTTTTGATAATTTTGAAAAAAATGTTTTTTAAACTGATTTTCTCATTCAAGCTATATCAGTCGTGTATTGCTGCTTACACTTAGCTGCTCTTATCTCCAATATCAAACCGGCATTGATGAATATAATATTTCTGGCATCAATTTTTAAATGAGAATATATATTGGTTGATTGCTAATTTTGACCACGAAAAAAGGTTTTCCGCCTAGGTGGAATTCAAGATGGAATGTAATGTCCGTGGTGAACAAACAACAAATTGTCGTAAATGTAATGTTAAATTATAAAATGTTTTTTTCTAATAGTGCAATACCATTTTAAGTGAACGCGTCTTTTCTTGATTTATAATAGACATATGTTTTTCATGATTTAATTGCAATTAATACAAACACTAAATATATATCTAGTAGAAAACAATCTGTATTTAACTAATTTGAACATGCACAAATTGTGTCTTGATATCAACTGCGAATATTTTTTGTCTGTAAAACCTATGTGAATATAAATATATCTAGGAAGTAAGTAGACAAATAAATGTAGATGTCATGGTAGTGCTTTAGCGCAAAGTTAAGTATTTGCATATATAATCACTAGCTTATCGGTTAAGCTCGTCTAATCTAAGATATATTTGACTGTTTTGCTTAACGATCAGTGGTAAATATTTCTCGTCTGTTCTGAACAAAAAGGAATTAACAATCACTATGTATGGAGTCTTCTAAGATCAAGAGCTGTACATTTAGAATGACAATGTAAAATAAGGGTATATGTCATAAAGAAAGACGTTTGGCCTTGCAATCAACCAACTTATATAGAGCTGTTGCAAAGGTTCTAAACGAACAGTAAGCATAACACATAACACACACACTGTTTTGTGTGTCTTGTCCTCGTTTTCCAGTTTAGTCATGACCTCACCTCACCTCACTTACCCTCTTTACGTCGGTCGGCAATTAAGGCCCTGATACGTTCTCCATTTGATATGGTCTTCAGTTGCTGTTCTTGCTATAGCCAAGCTGTTCCGAGTGATGTTCGTTCAGTCCGTCTCCAGGTGGTTTTGGGACGTCAAACTCTTCTTTTGCCCTCTGATGTCCATGTCAGTTCCATTGAACATATACTGTTGGTATCCATTCTTAGTACATTGTCAATCCATCTTCAACGCCGTTGTATTATGTCACCACGTAGCTTCTGTGTCATGACATTGTCTAATTATTAGTTTGAATACTACTTTATTGTCATCCTTGGCCTCTCTTGTATATACATAGCTACTGAATTTTAATATTAACATCAGCTGTAAGAAATTTCTTAATAACTCTGACAATTCAATACAAGTATAAATAGCTATATTACATATGGTTAAGCATTATATTGTTTTCATTGGATATGACGATCACGTGTTTCAAATGTTATTTTAAGTATCTGACGCCATGTTTCTATTTTTACGTATATTGACGCTGTTTCTATTCATACGTATACTGGTGGTCAATATGAAAATGTTACTAACTTTAGATTTATGACGTCATGACGTCACACATGACAACCATGGAAAAGCGCCGAAAGTTTATCCGGAGATTTCAAGAAGTTTATGCTTATGCAACAAGCTATGAATATTTCAAAAAAATGATATTTTCCATTACATGTTAAACATTTGGCAAAATACTATTAAAAAATTCACAGAAAGAACATTGAACGTCATTTTCCTAATACATTATTTTCATATGTAATATAGAAATTGAGGACTTTCACTCAGTCCATACGTTATATACGGACCTGTTAGATTATATTGACATTCAGACTTCGCCCTCGGTCCATATATGACGTATTGACCTCGTCAATGTTCACAATTGATAAATATCAGTTATATTTTTAACTTTCATATACAGACTCCGAGCGAATACTACAAAACAAATCGAACTTCAACTCGATTGTTACTTTTAGACAAAATTAAACTCAATTTTTTCCCCATTCCTCCAACCATTGAACATGCTACTGCATCATAAATCAAATTTATTAAATGTAATCTAATTTAAGATATCAACATTACCTTCAAATAGAAGTAGATATATGGTTAATCATCGTTGTGAAGGTAAACATATTCAGTTATCAACAAGAATGGCAGGTAAAACATATTCAAAATCATATCACCTCTTTGGTTTGTTTGACACAGATGTTATGTAACACACTTAAGTTTAAAATATTTTTGTCACAAACATGTAATAAAAAATCTAGCTGAATGATTTGTTCTTCTGAACTCCAGTAATGAATCCACCCGGATTAAATACTAAGATATGTATAACTATATGTATAGCTTTTTCATCAATTAAGCAATCGTTTTCCAAGAAGGACATCTGTACATCAAAATTAAAATCTTATCAAGGTTATTCTAAGTTTAAATATGAATGCTAATTTGCCCTTTAAAAAGAAACGAAAGTAGATATTCAGGTTATCCCTTCTATGACGTAAATATAATGTTATAGTAATCGACTAGAATGGCAGGTAATACGTATTCAAATAGATATGTCGCTCACCTCTTTGTTTGTTCAGAATAGTTTCTGCATACCAAAATGTAGTTTAAGGCAGATTTATGGTATACCGCCATCTTGGATTGTACAATCACAGTACAAAATCGGTCTAGTTATTTACCAAAATCTGCCAATTTAGAGACAGATTTGCAATTTCATGGTTAGTCTGTTTATTTATATAAAGAAAACTTGGTGATTTATTGTATTACTCAAAATATTTAAACAAATATCACTTTTTGGTGTTTTTCAAATGAGTCTTTTAGGGGGAGATAACTCTTTAAGCAAAAAAATTATACTGGACTAAAAGGGATTTTTTTTATTTTTACTTGTAGCAAGAAAACAAGTTCGGTGACACCATGTTTTCTTAAAATTTTCTTTTCACAATTTATTTCAAAATTCTATCTCATTGAAAAAAAATTATGTACAAAAATGTGTTTTTCATGAACAATGTAACCAAATTTAGGCAATTTTCAACGACTTATAGCTTGCAAAATAGCACAGTGACCCATACTTTTTATGATTTAAAAAAAAAAGCGCAGTAAAATCTTCATTTTGGCAAATTATAAGAAAAGTCTGTCTGAAAAGTCTATACTTATGACCTACATTAAGAAGGTTTAAGGTAGATCATAAGTATAGACTTTTTGAGACAGATTTTTTACTTTGTTTTTGGTGCATGATAAATTGGATATATAATTGCTTTACATGTATTGTAATTTCGAACTGAGATTTTCATTGGTTTGTTAACTCTGAAAAGTAACTTTTGATTTGTATACTACATAAATGATTGTATCGAGCTGGTATATACACTAAAATATATATGAATATAACAGATATATAAGATGTTTCAGATTGTATATTTAGTGAATATATTATATAAATAAGACATTTTTTTTAAAGTTTGGATGAAAAATACAATATTGAGTCCTTTTACATATGCGTCTGTTTGTTATTTGATTAGCTCTATCGGAAAAGACAGTAATAATGTCTTATGCAAACACTCATTAATGATACCGGATGTATGATTGTGTACTCGACAACAGAGTACTCATGAGTCAAAACAGTCAGAAGACAAAACCTGTCGAGTTTTAAGACTTAAAAATGGAAATTACGAGAGGTTTTGCCTAGAGGCAGAAAATCCAAAGTGTTTCGAGTGATAAAATATCTATGAACAATTGATTATGTTAATAAGTTTTAGTGTTGCAATAAAAGGCATCCGATCTACAAGATGTCAAGACATAAGTATTAGTTTCCATTATAAGCGTCCACATCTGTAAGATACCAAAACATAGGTTCTAGTTGCAATGATAAGCATCCAGGCCCAAGAGATAACAAGAAAAGTTTTCGTCGCAATAATAAACATATAGGCCGAAAGTAGAGTCAAAATATACCAAATGTACATTCAAACTCATACGTCGAAAATAAACTGACACCGCCATAGTTAAAAAGAAAAAGACAAATAGACAAACAGTAGTACACTAAACACAACAAAGAAAAGTAAACACTGAGCAACACTAACCCCACCAAAAGCAGGGAGATTTCGTGTGCTCCAAAAGAATATCAAATCCTGCCGAACATTCGGCACCCGTCGTGTTGCTCATGTTATAAGTCTAAATCGGTACGTCATATTGGGGAAAAGGTGACGGAATTGTTGTAACATCAATAGGAACATATCAGCTATCATCTGTGAAACGGATATTCTTTAACAGTCAATCAACTGGTGATGCCGTTTGTTTAATTTACCAAGTGGTGATTTCAACATCAAAACTTGGAACTCTTGGTTTAATATTTTCCTTGTGAGCAGCAACCCTATAACAATTTGACAAAAGGGATATTTGATTTTCGAGGTTTAAGACAACCACAAGAATACTGGACAAGGGATTATCTCCCAAAGGTAAAAAAAAAAATAGGAAAAAAATAGATTATGATTATACTAAGTACCATTTCTTGTAAAATATTTTTTCGTATGCCATTACATTTTGTATGTTCCTTTTGATACTGATATTTTCCCACAATGATTTATCTAGCATTTATTTGATTTTCTACTGGCAGCTTCAATTTAGCATTGTTTTTGCCTCGGGATTGTTTCCAGTTCGAAATTGTTCTTTAAATATTCACTACGGACATTTTCGAACTCTCATCCTAACTTAACTGCATGGATACTAATTAAAAAGTGGTGATTTTTAAGGTTTTAATTGCATTATTCTTATTCTTTTTTCTTTTTGTATATTCCAGAAACTGCAAACCAATATACATCAGTATCTCTTTATAGGTATATGTGTCAGAATGTTGTCGGAACAGAGGAGCATGTAAAAACAATCAGAATGATGAACGCTGCCAGAGACGATTTACAAAGTGACAATGAAATTGCACTAATTACCAATGGAAGTTTTGGAGAGGGACTCGAAATGCGAGGTAGTGATTTAGATATGATGATGGTTATAAAATTTATTGAGGTTTGCGAAGACGCAAACGTTCGATACAAAAATACCAGAATATATTTTATAATTGACACAGAAGATACCCTGCCAGGTTTCGCCAAGTTACGTCTAGTGCATAGTAATGATCAGAGTATCTTTGAAATGTGTGAGGAGATAGGATGTTATTACTACATTCCAAATTATTCACTGAGAGAACGATTTGTAAACAAAGATTTCCCGATTGTTCATGGTCCATGTTTAAACACGGAAATAGATGGGGCACTTGATTTGGTATTATGCTTACGAAATAGATCATGGATAACACCAGCAAACGAATGGATAACACGAATGTCAAATACCTCATGGCCTGGATACGATGTGAAACAGTCTGTTATTAAACACGGTGTACTTTTTGTTCCAATAGGTGTAAAAGGATCTACTGCAGAAGAATTAGAATGGCGGATATCCTTTTCCGCTGGAGAAAAACTTTTGATTTATACATTTACGCATACTCAGCTACTTTGCTATGTTCTTATGAAAATTCTTCTGAAAGATGTGATATCTCTAGACTTAGATGTTAAAGATTTGCTTTGTTCATATTTCATGAAAACCGTTATGTTTTGGATCTCGGAGGAATTGTCTACATCAATATGGAAACCTGAAAACTTGATATCGTGTTTCATGAGATGTTTTAGAAGGCTTATATATCTTGTTGAATACTCAGTGTGTCCACACTATTTCATTCCAAAGAATAATTTATTTGAGAATAAAATTAAAGGACAATCACAGCAAATTCTTTCAAATAAGTTGAATATTTTAAACAGTTATGGTTGGCGATGTATCTTATTCTCAAACCAATTTTCAAATTTCGATGTATTAGCATATGGAATTAGCAAAGAGCCACGTTGTTTACACGTCCAAAGTGTCCAAGTACTATTATGTTCAATTATGCATTATGCAGACAATTTTTCGTGGACTAATTACCTGATTTTAGAAAAAGGTATACAAAGGATATTGTCAATAACAAGTTCCAAAATAAAATACCTATACGCGAACTATATGTCTACATTATGTTGCAAAGGTAACCAATTATTACCATTTGATGATACATCCGATAATAAATCTACTTATAAACAATACAAAACCAATATATATAATGTGTTGCTGAGTACGCGCCATGATGCTGTATCTGGTTGGTTGTGGTTAGCTTCATTATTCTATAAAAGGAAAGAATACAAAAAAGCTGCTGCAGTCCTCCAGTATTGTCTTTCAAAATGCACACCGGAAAAACTTTACCGAGGCATGAATTTGTCACATTATCATAAAGAATTATTCAATTGGCCTTTATTTAGGAAGATGACTACTGTTCAGTTGTTGAAATTTCTGCATTTAGAATGTGTGCTGTTTTTTTTTTCTAACTCTTTGTTGCTAGTACCGGATGAATTAAGAATCGACGGAAAGGTCAATGAGGTCATTGTAGGTGCATTGGTATATGTGCATTTCCTTATTTTTCTGTGTAATTATCATCTTCACAATACCAAACAATGTTTGGATTCTCTCAGAGATCTTCAACTGACAATAGAGAAAAACTATTTTATAGCAAATGTATTTCAAAAAGCTAAATCTTACAACATGCTAGTCATACTTTTTCAATTAGTAGGCGACATAGAATCAGCGAGACATGTATTTGAGCTATCATATTCATTATATCCAGATCCGAACGTAAATGATTCATTAAGAAGATTATCATTGATTGGTGGAATATAATCATAAGTGTTAATATTTTTCAATTGGTGACTGTAGGTTATTATTATATATTACTAGAACACACCCGTGATATCACGGGTCCGTGACTGAATTAATGTATATAACTATGCGCAAGCCTTATTTTAGTATTAGTATTGTCATCTGATAAAGTCATGCCGATTATAAGATACACAGTTTTTCTCTGCTTTCAAGTCTTTCTGTTTGAACCCGTCGAACTGAAACAATAATATTAATTATTTGGAAAACAAAAGGTCCTGGAATGGAGTATTTTTTAATCAACAGCATTGTCCTATATAAGTTATAAATAAAGTTGAATTCTTTGCTTCGCTGTTTTACGTCATGCCCACTAACAAATTGAAAACTGTACCTATAAGCCTTATTTTTAGTCCAGATTTTTAGTATTCGTATTGTTATCTTAGAAAGTCTTACTAATTAAAATACTACAATAGGTAACAATTTGACAATTTAGTAGTGTCAACCCTGTGGTTATGACCCGTTTATATAGCATATTAATCCTGAATACAACGTTCGGTGGTGCCCCTGTCAGATGCGGAACGTACATATAAGGTAATAGGTAACAGGTGAATATACTATTGGTATCGGTAGCGGACTCGACCCGGAACTTCTTAATTATTGGCAATATTAATTACGTGGAAAACAAAAGGGCCTGGAGTGGTGTAATTTTTAATCTACACCTTCGTACTATATTAGTTATATATAAAGTTGAATTCTGTGATTCGTCGTTTTTACGTGATGACGGCTGACAAATTGGACCTCGTAATTTTAGTATTATAGATAGTTATTTATTTAAATAAAGGCAACAGTAGTATGCCGCTGTTGAAACTCATAAATCCATAGAAAAAACCAAATCCGGGTTAAAAACTAAAACTGAGGGAAACGCATTAAATATAAGAGGAGAACAACGACATAACATTAAAATGTAACACACACAGAAACGAACTAAGCATAAGACAAAATCCGATTAGAATTACAAATATTACATCAAAACTAGATACATGAATTTTGGATAGAAAAGTACCGTGACACGTCTTATAGCAATGCTAATACACACTCAATATAAGAGGAAACAAACGACACAACAGAAACACAACGTTAATATGAAACACACAAAGAAACGAACAATAATATAACAATAATATAGTTTCTGAATCCTTAATATTATTTCATTGTATAATATGTTTAATGTTGATTTATCTGAATAAATATTGTTTAAACTAACAATGGCCGAATTGAATGCTTCTTTTTGTAAATTCATTGGGGTGTAAACTCGTTGACTGTAGTGCATTTTGTTTAACATGTTCAAAGTACGGAAGCGCTTCATTCTAAAAGTGTACGCACGGTCAACGCTTTTACATCCCTATGAAATCACTATACTTAGAATAACATTTGTTTTTGCTATGATAATGAGAACACCATTATTATCACGGTTTTCTTTTATTTATCTGTGTACTTAAGTGTGGAAACGTGTGTCATTAATTTATGAATGTTACTATTCAAAAAATCAATATTAATTTCAGAATGACAACAGAGTTTGGAATAAACAGCACAACTAATTATCCTACATATTCTTTAACACCATTTACAAAGGATGACATTTTACAAAATCACAAATGTTTTCTTTCTTTTGGTCATTTTGTCCGAACAATGTGGCCATTGTTCAAAGGTCCATTTAAATAATCTGCGCAACTAACTGAATGATTATCCCAAACGTTTTTCAGAATTTGAAACACTGTCGTCATACTTCGAGCCATTAAGAAAAGTTTTCACATTTGTAGATCATCTCGAATTCTATTTCTCAGTCCTATAACACAGTGAGTTTTCTTTTCTTTGTTTTTTTAGATTTTTTTTTTAATCCATACACACACTTGATAAATATATTATATCCTTCTTAAAGAGAGCTGGAAGAAAGCTAAAACTACAACGAACCTGTTAAACATTGCCTTTTTAATGTGGATCAGCGGTATATATTTCCTCAGACCAAATTTTCTTGTACTTTGCCATAATAAAGATTTACCATGATTTAATCAAAAATATGATTACAAGTATGAGATTACCGTGCTATTTGTTCAGCTTGAATTATTGCAAAATTGATATTTGCAAGGATTGTAATAAAAACACATTCGGGTGAATAACAGAAATCTATGAAATAGAATTTAGACATAAATTACGAGAATATAGGTTTTGTAATATGCTTTAAGAAAAGAAAACAAATAAAGGGTGTCACCGAATTTGTTTTCTTGTTACAAATATAAAAATTTAACTATAACAGTTGTCTCTCCTTAAATGGCTTAGTTAAATAAATAAATCTTAAAACACAAACATTTGTCATTTGTTTAAATATAAAAAGTATCACTTATTTTTCTTTATAAAAATAAACATTCTTACACATAAATTGCAAATCTGTCTAAAAAATTGCAGATTTAGGCAACGAACTAGTCCGATTATGTATTGCTATTGTACAATCCAAGATGACGGTTCATAGTGAATCTAGGAGTATTTTTTTCGTCTGGAATTTTTACTTTTATATCATCTGAATCAATTATCATACAGATATATATCATCTTGTTTAGTGCATATCACTACGTTTACTATTTATCTTTTCACCAACTGTCCTATTTTTTCCCACCTTTTGTTACCCCTTCTTTTCTTTTTTTTGGCAAAAGAGTTTTATGTTCCGCCCCTGCAGGTAGAAAAAGCCTGGTTTAAAGTCGAGAATAATCTGCGCAGAATTTCAAAGCCAAAAAAAAAACATGGTCATTTAACTCTTATTGTCTCAGAGTATAAATTGATCATGATAGTCCAATAAAACTAAGTTTGAACCTAAATCTAATTTCAACAGAACATATTTTAGTTCTAACCTACAGCATTAAGCCCCAAATATACACAGAAAAAAATCTCATAAAATCTAACTTTAGGAAAACTCAAATTTTGCATTTTTAATTCCCTATGGAAATTAACATTTGAAAGGGAGATAACTCCACAAAAATGAGTCCTTTTTTTGTCAAGTTTTTGGTTGATTTTCTTAAAATTTATGTAACATATGATACTTTGATTTGGTTATAAGTTCGTATTTGACTACATTATATAATCTTCTGCTCATGAAATGTACAAAACTGAAGTTTTATGGGTGCACATTTTTCATTAAAGAAATATCAAATTTATGGATTTGTGACCATTTTGAAAAAATATTGTGAATATTTGGTATTGTTTATATCTGTAAATTGTATTTGTTCAGCACAAAAAGAAGAATATATGCTTAATTAGTATTTTTCATTTTGAGATTATTTTCCTTGACATGCTGGAAAATCTAATAAATGGTCAACTGATGAATTATGAAATCTAGGTTTTAGCTTTACAAAAAGATATGAAAAAAACCTTTAGAGTTGTATTTTTTTATACTCTCAAGACGGCTAAAATATCAAGAATCAATACAATCTGTTGAATAGAAGCGATAAAGTTATAATTTTGTATGATCAATTTATATTTTTTCCATATCAATACAAATCTCCATAGGAATTTTAAAACCATTATTTTCTAGTTATAGTTTTCCTAAAGTAAGATTTTATTGGACTTTTTTCTGTGTATATTTGGGGTATAATGCTAAAGATTAAAACACAAATATCTTCTGCTGCAATTACTTCAAGGTTAGGG
The DNA here is from genome assembly GCA_037788925.1 of Mytilus galloprovincialis. Lineage (NCBI taxonomy): Eukaryota > Metazoa > Mollusca > Bivalvia > Mytilida > Mytilidae > Mytilus > Mytilus galloprovincialis. The sequence continues at coordinate 91,324,295 of CM075336.1, read as the reverse complement.
TCAAATGTATGCTAGATTGACTGGACTATGAGGATTTCGTGCGCATTTTAAAAAATATAATTAATAAAACATTGAACTGAACAATTTCACGTTTGATTTATTTATTCCGCCAAAAAGAAATAATGTGAGGTAATTCCTGAACTAATTTCCTTTATGAATAACAAAATAATATAGGAAAGTCCTATATTGCTTCTACATCTAGACGTTATTGCAAAAACCGCAAAACGGACATCGGACCCACATACCGTGTAGTCGGCTATACCTAATAAAGGTCCCGAAATGACAAATGTAAAACAATTCAAACGATAAAACTATGTACAAAATCATAAAAGAAAAACAAATATGGTACTGGAATACAGGAATAATCACTGAATTACAGGCTTCTAACATGGGACAGGCACAAACAGAATGTGGCGGGATTAAACTATTTTGAAGGCAACAACTCTCCCCCTAAAATGGCACAGTGGTGTAAAGTACAACATAAAAAAACCTATAAAAATCAGCTGAAAAGAGTTTAACTAATCACATGTATACAAAGCAGAAATTTTCTAACAATAACAAAGAGTAGATGTGTAAGGGTACTTATACATCCCAACAAAAAAAAAACACTTTGCACTGATCTGTGAGTACAACTAATGAGGAAAATCATGCTTCAAAGACTAAAATAAGGCGGCCAAATCAGAAATTCGCTGCAGACAAAGTACGACCATCAACACGTAGCCTTCGCTAACAGCAAATATAAAGCTATAAAGGGTCCCAAATTGACCAGTGTAAAACAGTTCAAACAGAAAAAAACAACGCTCTATCGATCTTATCTTAATAAAAACGAGAAACGAAAAACAGGTATGAACTACATGAAACGACAACCAATGAACAACAGGCAGGTTGTATATTTAAGAAGCCTGCGCCAGAGAGGGTATACATGACATCAATTCAGTAAAGTATATGTTTTCAATAAAGCTGAATCATCCCGACGTATTGATTAGGGTCGTGACCCATACAACTATCGTCAACAGGTGCAGATCAGTGGCGGATCCAGAAATTTTCATAAGTGGGGGCCCACTGACTGACCTAAGAGGGGGCCCGCTCCAGTCACGCTTCAATGATTCCCTATATAAGCAACCAATTTTTTTCCAAAAAAGGGGGGGCCCGGGCCCCCTGGCCCCCCCCCCCCCCCCTAAATCCGCCTCTGCAGATCTCAGATTTTGAAAATGCATGGGAGATCGCAAGCCAACGCTTGAAGTGATAATTGGAAGAAGTCTTTTCTTTAAAAAAAAATTGAAACTGCGGAAACTCTTTTAGGCGTCAATGATTGGTTGGCATAGATTTTTATATTGAAACAACAAGAATGGAATATATTGCATGATATTATTGGGTGGGTTGAAGAATAGAGAATAATGGACTAAAACATAAAGAATAGGGAAGAACAGGCTGAAAAATAAAATTAAAGAACAATGAGTTTCTGCAGAGACATTTATAATACAGAAGTACATGTCTATGGTTTCTGTAATAGATCTAGAGCTGAGTAAATTTGACTGATTAGCCGATCAGATTTTTCATTATTGACGGACCGAGTTGAAGTTATAGACGGTCCCACTTGACCTTTTTATACGGTCCGAATTGACTTATAAGACGGTCCGAGTTAACGGTTCGAATTGACTTATTAGAGGTTTCCCGATTTGTAACCGTACCAACCGTAGTACGAACTGGGAGCCGTCATTGATCTATTGAAATTAATTCATATATGTCCTTAATGTCAATGTATTTTTTTTATGAATCATTATAAAAAGGATTTGGATTATATTTAGCTACAACTTATTATAATTTTTATGAGGAAATGTGACTTATTCATAACAAACGATATTATGTGTACTCGATTATGCTTTCAACAAACCGTTGCTAGTAACCGTTGCAACGAACGGTTTGTAATTAAGATTTATTTCCCCTGAAATTCCACAGGCAAAAACAAGCTATATATATAGCATATTCATAATTTATCTTATGTTTGACTGTTATATTAATGTAACAGTATAAAATGGAAAAGTTGGCATATTTTAGGGGTAGGTTTTAAGAAAAGATAATAGAATAAGAGATATTTTAACATTCATAATTGACCCCATTTAAAATGTAAAAATTTTAAAGATAAATACAAAACCTGTTTCGATATTGATTTCGCTAAAAAAAATATTAGAAAGTGTATGCAAGGTACTGTACAGTGACTAAATATAAACACGACGGAATAACCTTGTTGATTTTATTTAATTATCAGGAGGATTTCTTTCCATTTTGATATAATTTCAAATTGTAGGCTATTTTAATTATCTTTAATAGCATTCTTATATTTTTCTGCAAGTTGCAAAAATCATCATTCAGACGTATGAGAAATTTTACCAAAAGTTAAAAGTACGAATAAAGTATCCAATAAAAGATACACACATAAATATTGAAAGAACACAAGTGTCAGTACAATTGTATTTTAGTCATGATAACAGTGGCGGATCCAGAATTTTTCATAAGTTGGGGACCACTGACTACCAAAAGGGGGCCCGCTCCAGTCATGCTTCCCTATATAATTATTAATCATTTTTTTCTCCAGAAAAGGGGTCGGACCCCCTTCTCCCTGCCCCATGCCCCCTAAATCCGCCTCTGTATAATTATATGACAATTATTCTAGTCATTGAAATAAGATGATTCAAGAAATGTGTTATTTTATTGGCAACCGAATAGAAGATACTGATTTTTCAATATTTTTCATTTTACTTTCTAGAATCGTTTCTAGAAAAAAAAAGAAAAAAAAATCGAAGAATTCCCTTTTCTCACTGAAAATGAAATCTCAGCTCCCTGATCCTCAAGATACGAAAACTACGCAATTTTGACACGTTAACAAATATAATCAACACCAGTATCATGTGTTGTAGAAAGTAGTTTATAGTTATCATTTTAATTATATATATATATAATCCATTTGTCTGTATGAAAACAATCTTTTTTTCTATAAATAAAAAAAGATTGTAAACACACTTCCACCACTAGGACTAAGTGACCATGACATCGTCTACATAGAAACAGACACTTGGCTTCGTAAAATCAGACAACATCCTAGAAAAATTCTTAAATACGACAAAGCGAACTGGGAAAACATAGAAGCAGACCTTCAAAAAACACGTGAAGAGCTTACTGTTATGAATAACAACAACAACAGTACTGTAAACGAAATGTGGGATTTATTTAAAAACAACATCACAAAATCAATAGATACAAACATCCCACATAAAATGCTAACATATAAACATCGACTTCCCTGGGTGCACAACAAACTCAGAAAAATGATAAATAAAAAGAATAAATTGTACTCTAAAATGAAAAGGACAAAAAGCATATACTTAAATATAAAAAACTTAAACAACAAGTCCAACAAGTCCAGTTCTATTTCTGGTTTACATAAACGACCTACCAGAATATTTGAAATCCAGTAAACTCAGACTGTTCGCCGACGACAGCATCATTTACAAAAGCATCAAATCTAAAGAAGATTGTGATAACCTTCAGGAAGATCTTGATGCTGCTGCAAAGTGGGAAGAAGACTGGCTGATGGCTTTCCATCCAGACAAATGTACAGTTTTCACAGCCTCAAATAAGAAAAATACAATTAAACAAGACTACATCCTTCACAGTCATACCCTAGAATCTGTCTCCGCCGCTAAATATCTTGGTATAACACTGCAATCTGACTTAAAATGGAACCAGCATACAAACAACTTCATTGGCAATGCAAATAAAAGTCTAGGATTTCTAAAAAGAAATCTAAAAACATCAATCACAAACATTAAGTCCCAGGTATACCTAGCACTTGTCCGACCAAAACTAGAATATGCTTGTTCGGTTTGGAACCCTCATACTGCTGAACAATGCAATAAACTTGAGATGGTTCAACGTCGGGCAGCTAGGTATGCCTGCAATCGTTATCACAACACCAGTAGCGTTACAGACATGCTCAATACTTTAAATTGGCCTACCTTACAACAACGCAGACTGAAAACTAGACTTATAATGTTCTATAAAATTGTTCACTATATTGTCGCCGTACCATCAGATTTACTCATACCAACAGACAATAGAACCAGACAATTTCATCCACAAACTTACAGACACATACTTACATTTAAAGACTGTTACAAATATTCATTTTTTTCCGTTTACTATCACACAATGGAATGTACTACCTCCAAAGGTAGTACTTTCTCTGACCTTAAATATTTGTAGAGAACAGTTGACACCTACTGTTCTCTACAATATAGAACAGTAAACCTAGTAGTTATGTAAATAGTTTTAACCACATGTCATGTTAGTATTTGTTTATTTTTGGCACTATTCTTTTGTAAATATTTATTTATTATTATCCTACGCATGCGCAGCAGTTAGTAATCATCAAAAATCTGATGGATAACTGGATACCATAAAAAGAAGAAGAAGAAGAACCAAAACAAAATACCTATAATGAACAGAAACACAAATCTATATTTAGAATCTAAAGGTCGTGTCAATTTCAGCTCAGTTTGTTTAAGGTCTGTTTGATTCATCCACTTGTGCATAACAAAGTTATTATCATGAATTACAACACCGTTAATATAAATATGGTGTAGCCTTCCACCGTCATGCGCGTAGCTACGTTTACGTCAAAACGCCCGGGCGTACACTTGAATTTTGAAAATAAAACAAATAATCGTCATAGAGTAAGAAAAACTAGTCAAAAGCACATCAACCTTGTGCTTCTTTTTCCAATGGATTGTAATTTTGAAAAAAAAAATATTTTTTGAAAAAAGAAGAGACTAAATTTACTCAAATAGATCATTTAATATATTTGTTCGAATCTTTTGTAAAAGTCCGAATCTACTATGAATTCTACATGTACGTACTTTTCTTATATTTAAAGCAATTCACTATCGGCTCAGATTCGATATGCTGTTTGTATTTTTGTCGAGCCTGTGATTTATGTCCCAAAAGCGAGACAAAGCAGTGTCAATATGTAGGTTCCGAATGTGGATTATAAAGTCTTTTGAATGACTCTCTGTGAAATTTTATGAAAGTTTGACAGAAACTGTTTATGATCAAAAGAGTATTCAGAGCAATATAATAATGCAATTGTATCTTTAATTTTCCCTCATTTGAAGGACAAAATGTATTTCTTTCTGCACTTAATAAGTGGTCTCAGTTTGGGCTTACATTTTGTTATTTCTCAATTACATTAACTACTTGTCGAACCTTCATCGAATTTTATGAAAATGCCAAGAAGCTTTTTCTATGACTAATGTCTAAAGCTAAAATTTTGAAAGCATTTGTTTCGTTCATTTTTCTGTTCTTTTCTGATAGACAGATAGCCGGCCGACTCTTCTTTACGCAATTAATTGTTTTACATGCTCAATTTATAAACCTTCATAGATTGTCGTGAAATATTCCAGATCAAGAAAAAAATATCAAAAGAAACTTTAGATTTTTTTTTAAATCCCTTTAAAGGAATGATAAATTGATTCATTTTTTGTGGGAAGAAATCCTAGGTGTTCCAGATTTTTTTTTTTTTTTTTAATTTCACCTCATTAAAAGGTGCTTTTGTCGATTGTATGCTCACTGACGGCACCCTTTAAACTTATTTAAAAGTAATATAGGTTTGGACATTTTCTCTAAAACCAATGACCATTAGGCTAGCTTCCAGTTTAACTCGATGAATAAGTTAACATATTACAAAATTTAACCAAAACAAACAAACCATTTAGATTCAAAAGTATGTTGCTATCAATGATTTTTTACTGACAGGAATCATTACGGTATCTTATTCTCGATAGCTTTCGGGGGCTTCGTCCCTTTCGAACCCACTACCAGCAGGTGCTTTAACATTGAGCCAAGGTTCGGGCGTACACGTAAAAATGACCCAGCTACGCCACTGACCGTTTTCATTGGATATGACGATCGCGTGTTTCAAAGTTTATTTTACCGTATCTGACGCCTTCTTTCTATTTTTACGTATATTGTTACTTATATACATGTAAATTAGAGCGGTCAATATATATAAAAAAAAATTAAAAATTTAGGACGTCATAACGTCACACATGAAAACCACAGAAGAAGCGCCGTATCAGAAAAGAAAATGAATTTGTAAGTTTATTAAAAGATTTTAGGAATGTAGTGTTGAATGCAGACGGTAAGACTACAAGAATGCTAATACAACAAGCTAAAGTTTAAAAGAAAGGATATATATATTAACATGTTATATAAAGTTCTTGCAAAATACAATTGAAAAATACACTGGAAGAACACTGGACGTCATTATCCTAATATATTATTTACATATGTAATATAGATAATATGTTAAACATATGGACATGTTCTCATTATATTGACTCTCGGACTTCGTCCTCGGTCGATATAATCTGAACATGTAACATATTGACCTCGTCAAAAGTCCATAATTGATAAATCACGTACGGTCGTCACTCGGCTAACCGAGAGATTGGTCGGTTAATCTATATAGAGTATGCGGCTATACGGGCGGTTGGTCTGTTAATCGGGTTGGCTTATGTCTGTAAATCAAGCGTTATCAAGAAAGGTCAGTATCTTTCACTGTATAACTTTTTAAAAATATTTCTATCATAAAAACTATTCATGTTTGGCAAAACAATTCAATTGTACTGAATGCAGCGGTGTAATTATTTTTTCTTCTTCTAGAGGATCGATAAGCGATCTATAAAATGAAAAAGCGGGTTACACCTTAATAGATTTATACACATTGTACTGACGCACACAAAATGTACACACAATTACAAGTTGGTTAATTGAATTAAAGCCCCAGTCCCACTAGACCACGATCGCACCACGCTCACCGCGATCTAAAATAAAGGAGTAGGTCCGGTAAGGGCCGATTTTGGCCCCAAATTTCAGTTTCATCTAACGAGATATTTAGGACACTTTTTAAACACTTAAGTGTCTGTTTTAATTGATTCGAAGAGTTTATGCTAAAGATTTTAACTGATTCAGTCATTAAAAACGCTCCGATTGAAGCTTAAATATGAAAAATCTATCAAATATGCTAAAAAACGTCACTTTTCAGATTGTTTTCGTCAAAAATGAAAGTGGCCGCATCCGTGTTCATCCTCAACCTTTATATATGTTATGTATTATCATCAAATACAACTTACATTTCAATATTATGAATGAACACGAATGCGGCCACTTTCATTTAAGACGGAAACTGTCTAAAATTTAACTAAAATGCTATATTTTGTGAAGATTTCAGTAATTTAGCATGACTTTATGATGCTAGTACACGATATATGTGCATTGTATTGTCAAAAACAGCACATATTTATGTAGCAGAAGCATTCTACTTTCCAAAAAATAGCTAAAAGATTACATTTTCACAATTTTGCAAAACTGCTTAATTGTGGGGCCAAAAAGGGGTCTTACTGAACCTACTCCTTTAGATCGTGGTGAGGTCGCGGTATGAGCGGCATGAAAATGTTAATTTTCGTTGCTTTTTTACAACGATCCCGCTACGATTAAACCACGTTCTAACCGCGCTTATTCTACGACCTCACTACGCTTATAAAGATCTTTCTACGCTCTTCACGTTCTCACTACGACCATGCCACGAGTTATCCGATTGCAACACGATCTTACTGCGATTATAGTACGTTCTTATCACGATTATAATACGTTCATACCGCGATCTTACTACGTTCTCAGCAATACCGTCAATATCGTGTTTCATATCAATAGAGTTCCATTCCTTCTATTTCTGATTAAAACGGAGATTTCTACGAAACAATACAGTCATGCCACCAAAATCTACTAGAACACGTGGGCGTGGTGGTAGGGGTTGGTGTAGAGGCAGAGGGAGCAAAGTATGAACGCCATACTAAACTCCAAATAGTACACAAGAAACTAAAATTAAAAATAGTACAAGACTAACAAAGGCCAGAGGCTCCTGACTTGGGACAGGCGCAAAAATAGTGGGGTTAAACATGTTTGTGAGATCTCAACCCTCCCCCTATACCTCTAGCCAATGAAGAAAAGTAAACGCATAACAATACGTACATTAAAATTCAGTTCAAGAGCAGTCCGAGTCTGATGTCAGAAGATGTGACTAAAGAAAATAAACAAAATGACAATAATACATAAATAACAACAGACTACTAGCAGTTAACTGACATGCCAGCTCCAGACTTCAATTAAACTGAAACTATACACATAAGTAGTGTAATACTTGTCTTCAAGAGATGTCGGAACGACCAATCAAACCTAAATTACAACCTATTGCTGGTCCATTCAGACAAACAAAATCTAGGGATTTTTTTTAATATATTTTATGGGAAAATGACAATAAAAATGATGGTCGTAGTGTGAACGTAGTAAGGTCGTGAGAAGGGCGTGCTAGAATCGTACTATGGTCGTGATCAGCGTGGTAAAGTCGTAGTGGAAGCGTAGTTGGGTCGCGGTGAGAACGTGATGGTCGTAGTAAGGTCGTGATAACGTCGCTGTGAGATCGTAGCGAAATCTCTCTGAATAGAATCACGCTTTCGCTACGCTCTCGCTACGATTGAACAGCGACCTTTGCGATCTTACTACGATCTTACTACGATCTTAGTGCGCTCTCACTACGCTTCTACTACGACCTAATTTCGCCACGACCGCACCACGATTGTTTTGAACATGTTCAAAGTTGGCCACGCTCTTCACGATCTTGAAGACCTCACCACGACCGTGGTACGACCTTACTGCGACCTACACGATCGTACCACGATCATCAAAATTTGCATTTTTTTCACAGATCGTAGTACGATCGTGGCCTAGTGGGACTGGGGTATTACTTGCATGCAATATTTTGAACATAAAAAAAGACATGAATTATGTTTGTTAACCATATTAATATCATTATGTGAAAAATCTGCACGAAAATCTGTATTTTGGTGACCTGAATCATTTTGGTCTGTTACAATGTAATAGGTCTGATGTATAAAACCCTGCCTGATAAGAGTTATGAATGGCGATAAAGTGTGTGATATGATTGCTTTATCATATACTTAGACTAAATAACATATAAATTTTACCGTATGATAATAGCCTTAAATTAACGTAAATTCCATATTTTTCGAATTGGTGCTTAGCGGGCTGATATGAAAAGTTTATCACATGCTTCGATTGTTATCACATGCCTTTCCGTAACGTTATCACATGGCCTTCCGGTGATACTCGGCAAATTCCGGAAAATATACCTCAATGCTACGTTTTCAGTGGAAAATCATTACAAAGTAGTGTACAAAACAATTATTTGATTACTGGAAAGTATATTGTGTAGAATAATTAAATTAAATTAAAAAAAAAAAAAAAAAAAATAAATAAATAAATGCATTTTTTTTTTGTTTTTCTGAAACATAATTAAGAAAGTTACTTTAAAAAAGTTGACTTTTCCAAACAATGTTCATTATGTATATTGTTGAATTATTTTTTTGTCGATTCGTCCATATTAAAATGTGTTTTATTTCTTTGTTGAGGCATATGATAGAAAGATTTCATATTGAATGTATCATATTTTGGGTCCGACGTCCGTTAACTATTTACTCTTTCAACTTCTTTTCGGGAATCACGCAAAAGGATCAATATATGAATCTATTATTTTTCTCTACTGTTGAAGCATATGATAAAAAGATCATAACATGTCATTTTTCATATCGTATGTATTATCAGCCCTCGGTCAATATCAGCCCTCGAGCCATGCGGCTCTTGGGCTAATATTAAACCTAGGGCTGATAATACATGCGATATGAAAAATGCCATGTAATAATCTGATAATATCATGGGGTGCTATAGGAACAAATGGATATTAGACTCAATACGAGTACTAGTAGCTAAAATATACGGAAACCACACACGAACAATGAAACATAAGTTAAGACAATGGAAACTGAAAATTGATAAAAATGGTTTAAAAAGGTAATATTAAGCCCCAGTCCCACTCAACGATCGCACCACGCTCACCGCGATCTAAAGTAATTTCAAATCGTGGTGAGGTCGCGGTATGACGCATAAAACTGTTAATTTTCGTTTCTTTCACGTTGCTACTACGTCCTCATTACGCTTCTTCAACGATCCCACTACGATAATACCACGTTTTCATCACGCTTATTCTGCGACCTCACTACGATTATCACGATCTTTCTACGCTCATCACGTCCTACGTCTACGACCATACTACGATTTATCAGATTGCAGCACGATCTTACCACGTTTCTACTGCGCTTATAGCACGCTCTTACCACGAACATAATATAATCATACCACGTTCAAATCTCGATCTCAATACGCTCGCAGGAATAAAGTCAGCATCATATTCCATGTAAAGACTATTTCAATCATTCTATTTCTGGTTAAAACGTAGATTTCTTGAAAACAATACAGTCATGTCACCAAGCTGAAGCTGAAGTAACGAATCCTGATCCAGCAGAAATGTCGGACCGAACAATCCAACCTGATTCACAACCTTATGTTGGTCCATCAAACTTAAAACAACGATGTTAAGCTCCAGTCCCACTAGACCACGATCGCACCACGCTCATCACGATCTAAAATAAATGCAGATCGTGGTGAGGTCGCGGTATAAGCGGCATGTAAATGTATATTTTCGTTGCCTCAACGATGCTACTACGTCCTCATTACGCTTCTACAACGACCCGGCCGCTACGATTATACCACGTTCTTACCTCGATTATTCTGCGACCTCACTACGCTTTAGCCCCAGTCCCACTAGACCACGATCGCACCACGCTCACCGCGATCTTAAATAAATTCAGATCGTAGTGAGGTCGCGGTATGAGCGGCATGAAAATGTAAATTTTCGTTGCTTTCGCGATGCTACGACGTCCTCATTACGCTTCTTCAACGATCCCGCTACGATAATACCACGTTCTCATCGCGCTTATTCTGCGACCTCACTACGCTTACCAAGATCTTTCTACGCTCATCACGCTTTCACTATGACCATATCACGAGCTATGCGATTGCAACACGATCTTACCACGCTTCTACTGCGATTATAGCACGTTCTTTCCACGATTATACTACGTTCATACCGCAATCTTACTACGTTCACAGCAATAGCGTCAACATCGTGTTCCATATCAATACGATTCCATTCTTTCTATTTCTGATTAAAACGGAGATTTCTCGGAAACGACATGTCTTGCCACCAAAATATAAAAGAACACTTGGGAGTGGTGGTAGGGTGATAGAGGCAGTGGGAGCTTTGATAGTAATGAATCATGATCCAGCAGAGATGTCGGACCGACCAATCCAACCTGAATCGCAAACCTATTGCTGGTCCATCATGCTCAAATGACGAGGTGTAAGTGAACGATATCAGAGATGACACAGATGTGTCAATATAAAAAAAAGAAGATGTTGTATGATTGCCAATGAGACAACTACCCACAAGAGACCAAAATGACACAGAAATTAACAACTATAGGTCACCGTATGGCATTAAACAATGAGCATAGCCAAAACCGCATAGTCAGCAATAAAAGGCCCCGAAATGACAATGTAAAACAATTCAAATGAGAAAAAAACTAACGGCCTTAGGTCGAGCCATTAGAGAAAAAGGACAAGAGGTTCAAATTACATACAAACAAGCAAAACCTGGAGAGCTTTTATATATTTTAAGTGACAATGATTAAGAGCATGATGGTCGTAGTATGAACGTAGTCAGGTCGTAAGAAGAGTTTGACGAGGACGGCATGGGCGTGCTAGAATCGTACTGTGATCTTGAACAGCGTGGTGTAAACGTGGTATAGTCGTAGTAAAAGCGTAGTTGGGTCGCAGTGAGAACGTGATGGTCGTAGTGAAGTCGCAATAACATCGCTGAGAGATCGTAGCGCAAACTCTTGGAATAGAATCACACTTTTACTACGCTCTCGCTACGATGGTACAGCGACCTTTGCGATCTTAGCACGACCTTAGTGCGCTCTCACAACGCTTTTACTACGACCTGATTTCGCCACGACCGCACCACGAATGTTTTGAACATGTTCAAAGTTTGCCACGCTCATCACGATCTTGAAGACTTCACCACGACCGTGATACGACCTTACTGCGATCTACACGATCGTACTACGATCTTCAAAATTTACATTTGTTTCACAGATCGTAGTGCGATCGTGGCCTAGTGGGACTGCGGTATTAAGTGAACGATAGCAGGGATGACACAGATGCGATTTTACCACGACCTTACTGCGCTCTCACTAGGCTTTTTCTACGACTTGATTTCGCCACGACCGCACCACTATTGGTTTGAACATCTTCATCCGAAATTTTGAATTTTATGCATTTAGTACATTTTTTATTTTTATGTATATTATTTTTTTAACTTCTCTGTAACCTTTGTACTTGCATGGTTTTATGAGAATAAACTATCTATTTATCAGGCCACGTTCATCACGATCATGAAGACCTCACAACGACCGTGCGACGACCTTACTGCGATCTGCGATCTGCGCGATCGCAGTACGATCTCAATACGATAGTTAAAATTTTCATTTTTTTCACAGATTGTAGTGCGATCGTGGCCTAGTAGGACTGTGGTATTAAAGCTAGGTTCACATAGCCGATCAGATCAACTCGATGATCCCGATTGTCCAAATTTCCACGACCAAGCGTGTCCAAATTTTTGATTTATGGCCTTATCATGTGGAACTTTTAAAGGTGCATTTTCAAATGAATAAATCAAGAATTAATTTTGTATCACTAAATATTTATCTACATGGGACTATTATTGTTGTTCCCTATTACGTTAATCAATTATATCTGTGATTTGGGAAATCAAAAAAATGCTATTCTATCAGTCTATTCTATAATAAGACTAAAATGATACAAATACTGAGTTATACTTGAATCAATAAATTTATTTATTTAATTCAATATAATAATTGATAATGTAAGAATCTCAACAGCATATCTATCTATGATATATATGCAGATTATATCCCAAATCACGACAGTTACGTAAATCAAGGACGTATAACTAACAAGGATTCGTGTCTCGCGGTGTCTCGTTAAAATATCGCATATCGTGAGACTTGTTTTGTATACAAGTAATAGCTTTTCTAGAAAGCTTGTCGTATTTTAGATGATTGTATTGAGACAAGGACGTATAACTAATATACGTCCTTGATTGAGATCAGTGTTTTCGAAGTTCAAAAATCAAAGAAACAAATATGAAAAAAAAATATTTTCTATCAAATATGTCTTACATGGCCGTTAAAATCGTATAAATTACAAAGTTTTTACATTTTTATTAAGGTAAATGTTTTCTAGAAACAATGATTAATTTGATTAAAACCTTATTTAGTTTGAGATTTTGCATTCCTAATTCTTGTGATGATTTATAATTAATTATAATAAAACAAATAATTAGTCCTGATTGTATGTTATTCATTTAATATGAGCTTGTGCTGTTTCCTTTCTACTATTTTTACAGATGTAAATTGTTTATTTAATGAGCTTGTGTGGTTTCCTTTCTACTATTCAATTAAGAAAAGCTATGACCCAAACTACACTAAAAGAGTCATTGTCTACTTTCAAAATGACCAAAGCTGATTTGAGAAAATTAATCTTGAGAAATATACACGAATATGTCATAAAAAGAACGAATTGCAAAATATGCTATTGACTATTTGATTTGAACGCTATTAACATGTCAGATTTTTTATCTTGGGACAATGATCTTTCAGTAAAACTTTTTATACAGCACTGTCAACATCACTATGCAATATAGCAAATGACCCATTTGTTGTTACTCCTCACGAGATTAAAGATTTGTGTCAAAAAGTACTTTCAATATTTTGACAATTGATTTTAGAAGACATTATTGGAGAAATTGTGTCACAGATGACCAAGGTGCAAAAACACAACTCAGAAAAAGAGCAATCACAACTTAGTGGCAATGACCAATCTATTCTGTTCTACATACATGTAGCTGGATATATTGTGTATAAGTTCTCTTTGTAAAAGATTTTCTAGGTACAGTGTGCATAAACTTGGTGTAATTTCAAACTTTACAATCAAATCAGATAGTCAGAATTTTGTTACCAAATATAGCAAATGGTACAATATCCAAGACCGTGGTGGTCTCCAAAAGCCATGTGACACTTTGTTTCTGCTAGTACGTGAGATGGAACTGATTGTTCGCAAAACTACCAGCACAGTCTTAAGTGCAAATTCTCTCTTAACTGAACCCTTGATGGAAAATATTATGAAGTTTCATGATCAAATACTATTGTAACATTCTAATGGCAAATGAAGAGGGTTCAATTGTTTGAGCCGTAACAGAAGACATTATCAATTTATTTCTAAGGATACGTGGTGTTGCTGTCACCCGACTTCAGCGTATAATAAGACCAGCAAATCTACCCAAATGTCATCCTTAAGTTTGAGACAGGCATTGAAAGACATAACCAAAAACTAATAAGAAGTGGTTAACAATAAACTGTAGACTGTAGTGCTTTTTCATGGATTTATCTTGTTTTTTGTTTAAATATGTCTTCCCTGATCATCATATTTTAGTGTTGATGTTCATGTAATTTTAAGAATCTTTTAAAGAACAACTTATTGCTGCTAAATACTGGGTTTCACTGAATTGTTGATTTTGTGCTCATATCTACCTGATTATTTGTATTAAAAGAAGTAAACATTCATGTGTTATTTTTATAAAACTAAGTCATTTAAGACCATGACTATCAATTGTTGAATTGAGCTATAAGGTGTTTCATCATTGGTAAACAATGCAATTTTGTTCATTGTGTATAGAATTATTATAGATAATGCTTTAGTTGTTGTTGTTGAAAACATTTGGTCAAATTGGATTTTGTTCATTGTTTTAGCCACATGATTAGGCTGGATTTTCATCTTTTCATTTTGTAAACTTATGCAAGTTTAGTCTTTGACAGTAAGGTATATACAGTACATGTATTGATTTTGCTCATTGTTGACAGCCATACAGTAACCTTCAAATTCAGTTATGTACGTTTACATTATCACAATTACATGTCATCTCCTGTTTTTACTTGTATCATCTTTAGACTATTTTGTGAATAATATGATTAATATTGTCCATAGTTTTGCATGTACATGTGTACTAGAACTTTGTCATCAATGTTGTCACATAAAAGGCAGAAGTTGAAACTCAAACTAAAGCAATTTAGATTTAAATCTATTTATCTCAAACACAACATATATTACATATATACATGTATACACAAACAGTGTAACTCTTTAATTTAGACAATAGTCTCTCAATACTTGTTATGTTGTCATACACACTTGGCAATCCTAACCAGATATCATGTTCTCTACTAAGGTCGATGCTGTGAACATATAACTTTGCTGAAAAATCTTTGTTGATTAGGATAGTTAATTTAACATACACACTTTTAGATGATGGATGATGTTCTATAATTTGCAAGTGCTCACTGGAAGCAGAATTATATACATATGGAAAAGTTGGACTAGTACAAATTGTCTTTTTCAATGCCTTGTAAGGGTCTTCTAGATCTGAAGATATTACACATTCTTTTTTGCATTCAAGTTTAATATGTTGATTAACATCAATTTCTTCATCTAAACAAAGTTCTGCCACTGTCTGGTTATCAGACAAATATGAATGATCCAAAGAGACTGAATCCACACTGGTGCATGTAAGCTCTTCTGTTTCAGATGACAGAAGATCTTCATCATGTGCGATGTCTGGCCTACGTGCATGTTTTTCAGTTTGCCCTTTGTCTAATTTTGGTTTGCCAGTTCCATGTCTTTTCCTGTGATATGCACATTCTACCATTACTTCCTCTTAGGCATTCTATAAAGTAATGAGGACACAAATTAATAAACAGAAGAAAACAAAACCAAAACTAGGAAACATATAATATGAAATTTGTTAAAAAACCCAAAATGGAGCTCTAGTCAATAGATATAAACAATTCACCAAAGTATAATCTAAATATTGATTAAACTGTTTTTGAGCTAGTGTCCCACATGCTGACAACAGACAATGTTATACCAGAAATTAATATGAGCGTATAAAAAAACTGTTTATATTATTTAAATTGTAATTTTTGCAAGTTGTACAAAAAATGTACATTGTGACCTGGCGTTAAGATTAATTGATTATTTCACTAAAATCATTCGATTAAAGCATACAAACACCAACAATGACCAAAACATGTATATGTCAACCTGGAATAATATATATTTCATACCAAGTCATGTTTTATAACAAATTCAGTGTGTCAAAGTGTGTTAACTTTGATAAGTAAACCAAATGCTTGTTTCAAATTGATTTTGGCAAGTGCTGTGGGGAAAAAATGTACATTGATACTTGGGAATTGATGTACTGACACTGTGATCACCTGTTTCTGAAGTGTGTGAGTATTGCATATGAATGTTGAGTCTGTAGATGTTGTTTTAAACATTGATAATTCCAGTTCAGGACTGTATCACTTTATAACACTGGATGTTGACCTTGACAATCCAGAGAAGCTGCGTGTTAAAACCTATTATGCAACCCCGACCGCACTAATTATTGTTTCTTAACACGATTATTCTTTTTTTATCATTTTTGATATTGCATGAGCATGATGAGGGACCCCTGATAACTGAGACAGAAGTATTTATAAGACAAATAAAAAATATAGATATAGGAAGATGTGGTGTGAAATCCAATTAACAATTTATAAAGGTAAACCATAATAGGTCAATGTACAGCCTTCAACATGGAGCCTTGGCTCACACTAAACAACAAGCTATAAAGGGCCCCAAATTTACCAGTGTAAAACCATTCAAATGGGAAAACCAACGGTCTATCTATGTTTTATGCCAGATAGGAGGCTTAATTTTGCCCAGTAAGCTCAAGAGCATGTAAGGAACAAAAGACCATTAAAGTACACTTTGTTTACTATTCCTATATTGACTCTGGAGCTGCTAATAAACTGCATTGCCCCGGTTCAGATATTTTGAGAACGAAAAAAATGAAAATTAATATTAGCAAAGAAAGGCTCAATATCTATTTCATTTTCCAAAATAGGAAGCTCATTTTTTCTCTGCAAGTCTAAATATATCTAATGTAAGGAACAAAATAACTTTTATGCATTTTTATGCAATGTGCATTGACCTTATACCTACAAACTAGCAGCTCTGCTCTGATAGGTAGATATTATGAAACAAAACAGAGCTGTTAAACAATTGTTCATTTTGTAGCTCAATATTTAATCAAATACTCAACATAAGAAGCTGAAACTTGCTATGCAAGTGTAAAAAGGTCTAAGAAATGGGAAAAAATAATTCAATATGTGATTGTGTAGCCTATATTCAACAATATAGCTGCAAAATAGCATCCCTGCTCTGATTGGTAAATAATTGACAAAAAAGATGGAGGGGGTGAAATAACTTCAATATTTGACTAACCACTTAACAAATAGAGTTGAAACTTGCTATGCAAACGTAAATATAAAACAGGCAAGGAACTCATTCAACCTAGATCGTCTTTTAACACCAAAAATGCAACTTTAGCTGAAAAAAATACAAGCCCATTCTCCATGGAAGTCGCCATTTTGTTTACTGAAAAGGGCTGATTTATATGTTATATTACACGTGAAATACACAACAAAAGACGCTCTAATTTCATCTGCAAACGTTAATATTATCTAAAACTTGAAATTAAATAATTTTGTACAAGTAAATGCAATAAAAATGAATAATTTCAATGCAACATGACGGGTCATACCACCACGGTCTCAGCATCATGGGCAGCATCTGGCATCCTTACTTATAATCACTTATTATGATGTTTATAAGCGTCTTATGATGTTTTTGTAGTGAAATATCATTTAATACCATAAATTTACATCTACTTAATATGTTTTTGTTTATTCATATAATGTTTTATACTTACAAATTGATGAAGAAATATCGAAGCGGCGGTTCCCGCTGAAGCTTTCTGCAGATCTCGTGTTTTCTCGCGATTCGCGGTACTTCTCGGATTTTATCAAGACGGTATCGGGAGTTTCCTATCCTTCTAATATACGTCCTTGCGTAAATGCATGATTTCATTAAAAAGGAGCCCCTCCCCCTTTTTTGTGCATTACTGGCGTCGTCCATTTTGTATATTTAGGTAAACGCACAAAAAACAAACCATGCAAAACAACACAAACAGTTTCACATAATTGGAAGTTTTTTTCATGCATATCACATGTATCAAGGTCAAAACCTCTGAAGAACACAATGTTATATATGTGTAAATCGGACGTCGTAGAAGACACCACAGTATTCTGTGAAGTTTGCCAGTTATACATTGTGATTGCGCAGAGGGCATCGAATTTGGTTACAAATCTAAAATAACATTGTCGAATTGACCCAGTTTTTCAGAATTGGTTTTGGACTGATGACCTTTATTTGACATGTCATTCATAAATCCGTTTTGTTTACAGGTGTCGCCACTTGCAAAAATGTGATCACATGCCCATTTACGTCACAGAGAAAAACATTGCTAATGTTATTCAGGGACAAATAATGTTGGAATTTGGATATGTTTTATCGAAAATACGACCATTGGTTGTTTATTCTGAAAGTATACATTGTGAATTGTGATTGACAAATAATATAGTTTTGAAATATTATTATTTAATTGTGAAATCATGTCGTCAACTTGGATTAATTCGCGACAAATTTATTCATATCATTTTATTGCCAAACCAAAATGGAGGCCATGTTGTTTGTGGATTGTAACAGTGTTGTTTAGTCTGGCTTTTAGTACAGCCTCTGCCACGAGTTCATCAGATTCAACAGTAAATGAATATTTTACAGCTAAAGTAAACATGACATATTTCAGTCAAAAAGAAGAAAAATTTGTTTCTGAGTCGAAGCAGATGGGCCATTACGTCAAACATGGAAAATTAGGACCAGAAACGGCAAAAGTTATCCACGTTATGACGAAGAAAAATAAATCTGATGGCTGCACAGACCTGGTCAATGCACCTGTCAATGAAAAATGGATAGCTTTAATCGAAAGGGGAGATTGTAAATTTAGTGAAAAGTTAAAAATAGCACAGAAATTCAATGCATGTGCAGTTGTCTTCTACAACAATGAAACAACAAAAAATACGAAAACACTTTATCCGAATATTCAGAAGTCTATAGGTAAGAAAATAATATTTGGGAATTTTTAACATTATTTATTAATCACCTTGTATCATATAAATATCATTAAAAAATATAGGGCTTATAGGATATTAGTACATTTAGTTGTTTTTCTCACAATCCTATGTTAAAAAACATCTAGGGTAGAACATGTACAGGTCATTTATTTGTGGAATTGTTTACAAATATATACAAGACATTTATTTAAAAGCTGAAGGCAGTTGTCCAATAATTCTCAAGTTGTTTACATGGCTGCTTACTGAGCCGTGACATTTATCAATTACCTGTGCATGAGCCCCAGACAGATAACCTGTATGTTGGCAGAAATTCACTTGTTGTCACTGAATTGTGAAAAGTATCATGTTTCATGGAAAGTTGCAACATTTTTGATTTTTAGTGAAATTTA
This sequence comes from Mytilus galloprovincialis, assembly GCA_037788925.1. NCBI lineage: Eukaryota > Metazoa > Mollusca > Bivalvia > Mytilida > Mytilidae > Mytilus > Mytilus galloprovincialis. The sequence continues at coordinate 91,304,659 of CM075336.1, read as the reverse complement.
TGTTGTATTAACAAATTTATGTGATTTCCTCCATTGTACATGTTGTTTCTGAAGTTTGACATTTAATAATACAATAATTAATTAATATTACTCTATAAAACAAAAAAGTCAGCCTGGAAAAGATAAATAAGATTTGCCAGGGAAATGGATTAAAGTTCATTGAATTCAATATACAATATGACCTTTAAAACTGAGAATGCAAATAGGGAATGTGTCAAGTGACAACAATACAATCAAAGCGCAAAAGTGTCTGAATGTAAACATGTACAATGTATATATTTTAATGTATCTAGCAATTGCAATTGTCTAAACCAGGAATATGTACAAAATGTGTGCTTGCACATACATGTACATGTATATTATACATGATATATAAGTCGAGATAGACAAAAAAAACATTTAATTGAGAATTTTTTTTAGTTTCAGGGATATTCAGAATAATTCCAAACATGTCAAAATAGATAAATTATTTTTTACTAGAATATGAGATTTTTTTTCTACTGTGTATTTCTACACTCCCTCCTACTATTAAGTCATGAAGCAGTACTTAAGTTTTAAGGTTACAGACTGGCACTGTAAATTTCCAGGAGCTGAGATTTTCTGGGATTTAGGTATACATTAGTATATATTCAAACTTGATGGGAATTCACAATTTTACACTCATCTTAAACATGTTTAAACGGAAAGTGAAAAGAATTCTCAAAGATCCATGAATTTTAAAGCCAAGTCATGTACATGTAAGTCTTGTCTTGCGTATATGTCTTAAATGATCAAGAGCATCACAAAATTGATCTCAAATAAAAATTTAATGATTCAACAAAAAAATAATTTGAATTTTAGATTTGAATCATTATGTACATGTACATATATGTAGTAAACATGTACATGTACATGTTATGCATATGCTTAAACCTTGCTTCAAGTTCAATATTAGAGAAAGATAAATACATTGATCTTATTATCTGATCGGTCAATCATTAACTGTCATCATGGTCATTCACTGTGAAATGATGCAAGGAAAACAAATTGTATTATACTCAATTGAATTTTCAGAGATCATTCAGCTGTCGACAGAACCTTCAGGTATTACATGTACATATCTAACATAATAATGGCTGGACTATTGTGTAGTGTTGTGCAAGTCTCATGGTTACATATACATCCATCATGTCCATTCTTACACCATGTCTAAAAATACCATTGAATGTTTTAAATTTATTGTCTGATAATGATTTCAGTTCAAGGCATGTGGCTTTACTTTTCAATGCTCTGTAATTATCTCCCCAAACACTAGTACTGGCACTATTTACAGGCAAAACAAAAAATAGTTGTTTTCTGTAGCTAGCATATGCATGCCCCTTAAACATATTAAAAATAAATATATGGTCTGGATTTTGTCGAGCCTACGACTTTAGTCGAAAAAGCGAGACTAAGCGATCTTACATTCCGTCGGTGTCGTTGGCGGCGTCCACAAATATTCACTCTGTGGTTAAAGTTTTTGAAATTTTAATAAATTTCTTAAACCATACTGGATTTCTACCAAATTTGGACAGAAGCTTGTTTATGATCATAAGCATGATTTTACTTATAAATGCACTTAGTTTTTCTGCGGGAAAACATTACATATATATGCATACACTCTGTGGTTAAAGTTTTTAAAAGTTAAAGTTTTTAAAACATTTATTAGATTCATAAACTATCCAGGATTTTTTACCAAACTTGGACAGAAGCTTCCTACAATCCAAACATGGTATCAAGTGGAATATTTTTATTGATTTTTTCCCTCATTTTTGTTGATCCTGCAATTAACAGCAAAAGTAGGCGAGACACTGGGTTTCACGGAACCCTTACAATTTTTTTTTCCAACAGTCTCATGAAATGAAGACAAGTCATTTGAGGACTATAAAAGCTCATTTCATCTATTCATGAATATGAGTAATCGTACATGTGGTACATGTAGCTAGAGAATTTTAAGAAGACTTTACACATTGTTAGTCTTTAATCAGATAATTAAATTTCAATGATATTTCAAAACTTGGTCATTTGGTAAACATTATATTCATCAATCATGTCAATCAGTTCATAGAAAAATTGAAATACTAAAATCCAATGATCATTTTTAGAAATTGGTTCTGCCGATCAAATCGCAGCTTAAGGCTTGATGGAGAAAGCTAAAAAATTTGCAGTGGATTCCAGTATTTTCATGATCATTATTTTTGTTGCTTTTCACACACTTTTGATTTTTTTTTAAATAGGGTTTCTCTTCTCCAAGGTACATTGTACCTGCTGCATGAATTTTTGGAATTGCTTATAGAACAGATATATATGTTTAGTACATATATATACATTCACAACATTCGCAGTCGCACAATTTATATAAATCAGTGTAATTGTACATTTGTACTTGTACCTTTGTTTGCTTCATATACAGTAACATATATACATGTTAGCTATACAGTGCTTTTATAAGGTGTCTTAAAGATGAGACAGTTTGGCTTAATTCTCGAGGTGTTTCATATGGACATTTTAAGAAAAAACCCACCCGGTTGCAAGTTATTTTTTTAAAACACCCACCTTACCTTAGTGAAAAAAGGAAAACACTGATGTTGTACATGCACATGTACACAACATTCACAATGTTGCAAGTGTTAATCAGTAGTATTTGTACATTTACATGTACAGTACTTGAAGATGTACATTGTACATTGTGGATATACTTTGTACATGTGGATGTACATGTACGTACAAATGTACATGTAGGTGTTAGCTGCTATAGTCCGTTTGACTTCTATAAATCTTCAAAAAATAATTCTTAAAATTTCATTTTTAAAGATAAATATTTTTTTTCTTCATGTATGTTAATGTATGATATATACGAACTCTGACTATGCATATCATAATTTTAAACCTATAATCAAAAAAGTTACTCATTAGGTCTCTATGTTACTTCAATTTATTTTAATATAAAATACTCAATGGAGTACGTATGAGTAGTGTAACAGCCTTCCATTCAAAACAAAAACATTAGACATGTGCTCTAAACCTGTTTTATTGTACCATGTGACATAAATAACTCTGGTCATGTGTGCATGCTTTTGTATTTCTCATTGAATACAGAAAGATCAGTAATCACATGACCAGAGTTATTTAAATGAGTAAAGTCACATGGTACAATAAAACAGGTTTAGAGCACATGTCTAATGTTTTTGTTTTGAATGGTAGGCTGTTACACTACTCATACGTACTCCATTGAGTATTTTATATTAAAATAAATTGAAGTAACATAGAGACCTAATGAGTAACTTTTTTGATTATAGGTTTAAAATTATGATATGCATAGTCAGAGTTCGTATATATCATACATTATATAATTAACATACATGAAGAAAAAAAATATTTATCTTTAAAAATGAAATTTTAAGAATTATTTTTTGAAGATTTATAGAAGTCAAACGGACTATATGTTGTTTGGTCTCTTGTGGAGAGTTGTCTCATTGGCAATCAAACCAACATCCTCTTATTATCACATGTACATGTACATGTATCTATAGTTAATTTACATGTTCCATAGCATGGTTCACCATAAGACATATATATATATGTGACTATGTGTAGAGTCCCAAGTGTACATGTACCTGAAGGTTACATATATATGTATGTTTTGCCACAGTATATTTAAACTTGTATATATACATGTAGGTGTACATGTACATATACTGTGTTCATTAAATCTGTTGAATTTCAGTAATCTTATATTAACATGAGTCCTGGCCATGGACTCTATGTAAATCAGCAAGACTATTACTCTTAGGAAAATTTTGTGAACTTGCATTGGGAGTCCAAAGATTATGAAGATGCATCGAAACTGTTATCAGTAGATTTCAGTTGTCAACAATTAATTGAAAAGATTAAAAATAATAATAATTTGGAAAGTGAAATTTTGTCATGGAAACTTTTGAAATAATTTCTTTGAACACCCTCGGAAAAAAATGGGATCCATTAAACTTGCCTGAAAAATCTTTTGTGAGCAAAAATGGTGAGCCACAGTTGAAAAAAAACAAGGAATTATTTATATTTGGAATAATTATGAAAATTATTTGAAAACTAAGCCAATTTAGGAGGTAAGCAAAATTCATTCCTGAATTTAAGTTGGGGGGGGGTCACACAATTGTAGTTTATACAGAAATATCAGAGAAAATAAAATTGGCATGAATTGCCATGCATCATCTAATGTGGTAAACCCTCTTCTGCTGAATAAGTTTTTATCTAAGATTTCTTATCAATTTTTCCAGAGTTCAAAATAATTTACTTGTTATTTAAAAGCAAAATCACATACAGTATTAAAAAAATAAGAACCAAGTTGTAGTTCTGGATTGCTTTTGACTGCTTTTTGAGGATTTGCTGTCAGGCTGTGATCCACAGCTGTCTTACTTCAGAGCAATCTTGGACTAATCATTGCTAATAAAAATACAGTCATGATTAGTGTGTCCGTGTTTGCTGAATTGTTACTACATTGTATGTGAAAAAAAATGATGTACACACAGCTCCGGTGGATTTTGCTTTGTCCACCGCCCACCATGGGAGTGGGCACCGGGTGGACAAAAATTTCTACCTTGTCCACTCTGCCCACCCATAGGAGTGGGCATGCAATTTCTTTTGTTTAATCTAAAGACTTGAAAGTACAATCACTTGAAAAAAGCAGATAAGCATTTGTAATCAATATTTTTACAAAAAAATAGATTATAGCTAGAGTGGGCACAGGTTGGCTGCCCACCGTGGTGGGCATGTGGAAAAAGCAAAATCTACTCGGGCTGTTGTGTAGCTTATTTAATTGTTTTGTGTGATCATGCTTGCTGTAACGGATGGTGCTTTCTAAGTGTGTGGATTTTTTTGCTGCATGATATTAGTTGTGACATGTGTGTGTGATTTTATGATTAAAACAAGATTTTTCCTTTTTTTTTTCCCTTTTTTTTCCTTTTTTTTTCTTTTTTTTTCGTTTTCTTGACTTGTTATGTTAGTAATTGTGTACAGATTTATACACTTGAACAATTGGACCATTGCTCATTTTATCATGTTTATCATGTTTAATGTACATTTTATATATACATGTAAAAAGTCAACAAATGTATGCTAAGATACATATTCTATAAATATGTTTGTACTTTAGAGTGCTCAGTCAAACACATATTTGGCAATGTGCCAAATGAAATGATACGCTTTGTAAACACAGGCTTATGCTAATATTTTCAATATGAATTGATAAAAATGATAAAATGTTTACAATAATTGACTTGTTTACAAATAGTAAGATACTGTCCTACATGTCCTACCCATCTATTTAAATTCTTTCTTTAAATCCAAGATAAAATACCTCTTTTAGACCTTAGTTTGTCAACATCTACACAAGTAAGGGGCCTGGGTGGCAAAGTGGTCTAGATAGTTACTACTATAATCACTAGCCAGTGGTTTTCTCTGGGCACTCTGGCTTCCTCCACCATTAAACGCTGGCAACCACAGAATAGCCTAAATGCAGTGATTAAATGTGGCATTAAAACACCAAAAATGAAATCAAATCTACACTTAAAAGTAATTTATAATGTAACCATTGGATGGATCAGGATTTCCACAGTCTTGTAAATCTGAGCATTTTCACTCCCATATCACCAGTAATCACCCTGATTTGCTATATAGTGCACAGGAAATTACAAAAAAATGAGAATTGCTTGTACGTTCATAGTGTAAGCGGGATACAGGAATCTGACAAAACAGTAAGCAGGATCCTGGGTCAGACCCCCTCCAATGAGACCCCCATTATAGCTATGAATCATTCCACACCTGCAAGTAATATTTGACTGCATTATATTATTATTCATATTGATCATTAGGTCTACCTTACTTGGGTGAGTCCCGATTCCATATTTAGAAATTTTAGTATGTTCCCAGATCTAGAGTGGACAAATGGTGAGTCTGACCTCATCATGGTGCCTAATTGAAAACCATAACTGCACTATGACAATATTTATCGATCTTTCATTAATTTGTGCTTGTGTCTAAATTGGCCCTCAATGACTCATGATCAGCAAATAGACTTAACTTCTAGAAAAAAAAACATTTCTTGGTGGAAGCAAATCACACGTCAATATTATGACCCTTAAAAATATTTTATACATTACATGTCATGATGCATATATGTGTAAATATAAATATAAGCATGCAAAATTGATCATAACCTTTTCCATACATGTTTAACACAGAACACCTGCAGTTTAGTATTGAATTAAACATATTTTCCTCATATACATGTATTGAATTTATTGATCTATTAAAGTTGCATTAGTGCATGCATGACATATGGTTTATAATTGAAAATATATTATATTTACATGTATTTGTACATGTATATGTACAAATGTACATGTAATTGTTGTATGTTAATTTGACATGTATTTATGTTGTTTTTTCACCTAAAGTCCTATTATTGTAAATATTTATTTTATTATTTGGTCATTCTATAAGCTTGTCTTTCACAAGTTGATCGATTTTTTGATTTATTTATTTTATTTTATTTTAAATAATAGACCGATTATTCTCACACCTACATTTATTTTGATTTGTTTGCAAGTGGTTGTTGTTTGTTAATTATGCAGTGGTTAATATTGTGTGATGGTTTTTTTTGGAAGAGAACTAATTATCATGAATATATATTATTCATTGTACATACATTATGTACATGTAACACTCATTTAATCCAGTACATTAAATTTATATTGTACATGTACATGTAAACTTGTGGCTACTGCACAGCAGAGGTCCTCAATTATGCCTGACCACAGTTTAAGGCAAATTTTTGGTTCTGTCAGATAAGCCAATTGTCTGAATAATTGTGTCAGACATATTTTTTTAAAGGGGTACCTAACACTACAGGGAGATAACTCTGTAAAATCAGCTAAACCTTTTGATCGCATTGTATTGATAAGAAAATATTAAGCTTCTCAATGATAAAAATAAGTGTCTGTCTAACTGCTATATATACATATATATATACAATGAAATTTTTCCAAGAAAGAGATTGGTTCAAATTTTTGAAAATTTTTACTTTTTTCCGAAATGTCAAAGTTTTATAAAAATTAAACGATCCAAATTAATTTTAGTCAAGGTGTTGGGTACCACCTTAAATTCATCTTTGTGATATATGAATACAAAATGTATTTATCTCTAAAGTGTATCACAAATTATATATGTTTATATAACCTAATTCCCAGTTAAGTAAGTAAAGGTTTATTTAATTAACTGGATATGTAGTCTGAACATTTTTAGTTTAAATTATCTGTTATATCTTTCAGAAAAAGATAATGTTGTCACAATATTCATCAGTCAGACAGACGGAAAAAATATTGTCTCTAAAATAGAAGCAGGTCATGATGTGAAACTAGCTATTACTGTAGGACCGAGGACCCACGATTCCACCAACAAGCATTCGATAGAGTCTACGAATAATATCAGCAGAACTTCTGTGTTATTTGTGTCCATCTCGTTCATTGTGCTAATGATTATCTCCCTTGCGTGGCTTGTTTTCTACTACATCCAGAGATTTAGATATGCCCATGCCAAGGAAAGATTAACGGTATGTATATATATATATATTAATATTCTACTCGTCTAAACATCAACCCAACAATGTTAGGTCTGTAAATTTGCTTTCGCAAATTTTTTGTTCTTCCCTGGCCAGGATTCGAATCCATGCTAGTACTGAGATATTGTGACACCAAATTGCCTGCACTGTATCCAGTGCGCTAGACCACAAGACCACCTGATATTAATATTCTGATATTGTAAAGAAACTAAATGTACAACTTAATTTTAAGGGGAGGTTATGGTTTAATTGTTTCCTAAAAATATTTTGATCCTTAATTTGGTGAAAAAAAATATTGCAGTCATGCAGTTGAAAAAAATAATGTCCGACTTGGACAAAAAAACATAACCCCCTGTTTGAAGTTAAATGGTAGCTCTCTCAAAGCAAGGTGAAGTACATGTACATGTCATTTTGAAGTGTTCTCATATACTGGATGTGCTGGTACGGGTCCTGGTTCAAAAAACCATAAGGTCCAATAATTTTGAGTGTAAATATACAGAGTACTAGTGGTCCTGATGTTTATCTTGTTTGATTTTGTTATATTCTTTTTTTATTCTTTTTCATATTTACATGAAGGTTACTGTGATGATGTATCTCTAAAATTTCAATGTACATTGTATATACATTATGTATCAATTTATACAATTTTTTGTAAATTTTGATTTGTTTTTGTTGTTGATCAAAAACATTAAATTTGAAGGTCAGCAACCAATAGTTAATTAACTCAACCAACAAAATAGAATCTCATATTTCTGTGAAAACTGAAATTCAAGTGACAGAGACCTGATCATGTTTAATTCATTGTTACAATATACACCAGTATTATCAGTGGTCTCGCTAGCCCAAAATAGAAGGGCGCCGCGCCCTGGGTGCCCTCAGCTGCGCCCTGTGTGCCCTCAGCTGCGCCCTGGGTGCCTTCATCCGCGCCCTTCTGCCCTGACGTCTTTTTCCAAAATTATCTTGTGCCGTTTTGGTAAAATTTTGTTTCATCGATTTCTGATCTCCAAGTTAATTACATATATGACACCTGTGTGATTGCCCCCAGGTTAATCATGTCATTACAATCAATTACAATGATAATGACTTCAAAGGTGTTAATAACTAGGTAATTTAATTAGGACAATGTATCTTTTTGTCATACTTTTGATGAATGTGCCAGCGAGTGTGTTTAGCTTGGGTCGGCATTTTCGATCTCCAAGTCACAATGGAAGAGCGTATATAAATGAAGACTTTCATGACTTTAGAATTGAATTTAAGTCATCAAAATAAAACTATGCCTTTACAGAAATGCCTTCCATCTCAACTTGTTAGCGACAAGCACAGATTTTAATTAACCCAAACGTGGTGGAAATTGATGTTGGAGTTACTTCCCCTGTTTTAGCTTATTACAAATTTGTGCTCTAAAAATATTATCTAGTACCAAAAAAAGGAATAAATTACCAATTGAATATATAATAACATAATAATGTTACCTTAAAGATATTAACTGTCTTTGAACATATTAAAAAATATATATTGCAATTTCTACTTGATAATTATACTTTTAGCAATCCATGTTCTAAACATTGCTAAATTAGTAATGCTCTCTGTTTCAGAACATATGATGTATTCAAACCTATAATTCCTAGTATATAGATAAAAAAAAAAAACAAAAAAAAAAAAACCACATATTCTTTGATAATTGGTAGAGTGAAGTTGAACTGTAAAAACATAATATGTTGATGAAGATGTACTATATCAAACATAACTACACAAACAATGAAATAAAGACTATAGTTGAAAAGCATCTTTATTTAAGAAAAACAACATATACAGTAAAAAAAAAAAGAGATTCGTTAACTCGTGTTACACACAGAAACGTAGACATAAAAATGAGCAGTGCCTTTTCTTATCATAAAAAGTGCCCTGCCCTCCACTGGCACCCTGCCCCTTTTGATTTCTAGCTAGAGCACTGATTATTAATGTTAATGGTTTGAGGTCAGTGATCATCAGCTAAAAAATGAATTAAGATATCTGTTTGAATCACTTCTGTGGGTTAACAATAAGTACAGTGAAACCTGACTAAACCGAATCCTGCATAAACTAAAAACCTACATACAAACCAAACAGGTTCGTAAGCACCGTCATATCAAATTGTATGCTATTTTAACCTGATAAAACAGAACATCGTCCATAACCGAACAAAATCTTTAAGACCCGAAGAAGTTCAGTTTAAACAGGTTTCACTGTACATGATATTTGATTGGACAGTAACCTCTTAAACGTGTTCAGTGCACCTAAGTGTACCAGGTCATTGATGTTGTTGCCCTCTGTCAGTTTATCTTGATTACGTCGTCGTGTGTGATGATTGACCAGTGAGGGTACAAATGTAGGTAGTAGCTTATGATTTTGCCTTCAATCCAGAGATTTGCTCAAGAAATTGAAAGAGAGACACTTTAGTTTGTGATTGAAATTAGAAAAGAGGCACTCATTGGTGATAAAAAATCTGAAAAGATAAGAAATAAATTGATTCCTCATCATGTTTATATAAATGTTGTCAGCATATTGCCATATTATAATGATTATTGTTGTATATATTCTGTATGCCAAATATTATACTACATGTATATTGTTTGTAGCTGGTTTATTTTCCTCTTATGTATTATCTGATGATCATTACTGAAGTAGAATGGTGTATTTTGACATTAAGTTGATTATACCGGGATTCCGGGAATCACTAAAGCATGACTGGAGCGCCCGACCAGCCTTTTAGGCCAGTCAGCGGTTCCTTCTTATGAAAAGTTATGGATCCGCCACTGATAGATTTTGGACTCCTAACTATACATATACACGTTTATTTACAAATCTGAAAAGAAAAATCTAGAAGGTTACTTTATTATAGAGCTATATTGAACTTGAAGACACTTAGCAGTGGACCAGTTGTTCGGATGTTTCTAATGACCTTTTACAATGTTTAAGGACTGCATTTACTAGTAATTAAGAGAGGAATTCTAAAGTCCCATTGTTTTATGAGTTTTGATGCTAATATAACTTGGAGTCATACCACCTGGAACTACTAAAGTTTTGTGGTTTTCATAAGGATGCATTTAATTGTTAAGTGTTTCATTGCAATGTCACATGCAGGTACATGTATGATTCAGATTATATAGTGCACTATTTACAGGTTAACCATTGACTCAGTGCTTTATGTTATAAGGACTAATTGGCTTCAACTTAAAATCTATTCCGGGGATACCCAGAGTCTATGACATGTATGAAACATGTATGTGTAGTACATGTATGTCTAGTCTAAGTAACTACGACATTTCAAATTTGTTCATATTTTATTATTAACTTTAATTTCTGCTCAGTAATTGAAATTCAGTCAAAAATATTTCCTGATGTAGACTTTTCTTAGATGCTTTGAGCTTGGGGAGGGATAAAGGGTTGATTGAATACAACAGAAATCTCCCTCTCTTCAATATAAAATGTATATTTTACATGTATGTTATATCAGTTCTAAATTTTATCGCCAGCAATCAATCCCCCTGTTTTGTCGACTTGGAATTACATTTGAACTGACTGACCTTAAGCATTCATTTTGATTGGTGTTTATATTCAATGTTTGTATATCCAAATTTATATCTCTTATCTGTGATTACATAACATAAAAACCAAAGTACACTGTGTAAATTGTGGAATTAGGTGACCTAAATCTTGAATTGATGTTTTTAAAGTGGTTCAGAGTTGATTATTGGTGTACAAATTTATGTTAAAAGCAAATCTATTTTGTAATTTAAAAAAAAGAAAAGTGATCTAAGACACATGAATTTGAAAGAGTAGAGTAAATAAAATCAATGTATATGTAATATAAAGTTATAAACTAGATAAAAAACACACCAATGTTAAAAAAACATCAATGTAATATTATGCTGACGTACAGTATTTTGTCAATATCATATTTTGCTTTGTGAAAAGAAGTGGGTGGTGTAGGTGGGTTGTGTACGTGTGCACAAACAGTAACTATCAGAAATGACAAGGGATTTTATACTTATACTTATAATTATAATAAACTAAAAAATTTGCTAACAGTAGAAATCATCATTAACAGTGATTTTAGTACAAAGAATTGTCTGTAACATTAAAATAGTGTAGTGAGTCCAAAACAATATTTTACATAATTTTGTTAACAAAGTAACATTTCTTTTGTCAGGGGAGGATGAGGGTGGCCGGGACTAACACCCTATACAGTCCACTGTCGAGTCTGTAGGGGCAAGATGATGACTTCTTGACCATTGATCAGTTTCACCCCTTCACCACCCCCACCACACTGGTACCACAGACTGACACAAGCTAGTTGTGTTATAAATGTCTTAAAATATACTGTTCTACTGTGCTACTTGCAATAGTTTGGATTAGCTAATGATATAAGTATCTTCAATCATCAAAAGATATATATATATATAATATATATATATATCTTATTGATACATTATATATATATATATATACATGTACATGATGGTAATTGACATCCTAAATCACTTGTAATACATGTATGCTGCATTAGGAGACTCCCACGCTCCTAGCACTTACGAACCCTCTTAGCACTAACAAATCACTTGTAATACATGTATGCTGCATTAGGAGACTCCCACGCTCCTAGCACTTACGAACCCTCTTAGCACTACCAAACCTACCATTGTCATTCATTAGTTGTTGGCTCAATGGGGGTCAATCAAATGCAAAGATTTCAATCACATTTATATAGATAAAAGAAAGTATATATATACCATATGTATACTGGACATGCTGGATGGATTCACACTTGTTTATGAAATGTCAAATCCAGTATTATAAAATTGATAATGGAAATAGGAAATGTGTCAAAGAGACAACAACCCAACCACAGATCAGACAACAGCCGAAGGTCACCAACAGGTCTTCAATGTAGGGAGAAATTCTCGCACCCGGAGTCGTCCTTAAGCTGGCTCCTAAACTATAAATATATATATACTAGTTCAGTGATAATGAATGCCATACTAAACTTCAAATTGTACACAAGAAACTAAAATTAAAAATAATACAAGACTAACAAAGGCCAGAGTCTCCTGACTTGGCACAAACATGTGGCGGGGTTAAACATGTTTATGAGATCTCAACCCTCCCCCTATACCTCTAGCCAATGTAGAAAAGTAAACGAATAGTTTCTGAATTGGAGTCACCGTGTGCTGTAAAATTTGTATGACTGCTAGGCCTGGATGTGGTTTACATACCTAATTAATATTTTATCTGAATTACATAAAAAAAATCATTGAAATAAACATATAAATAGTCACAATCTAACACCCTGCAGTCTAATAACATATTAAGGTGCAGGTGCAAGCAATAAAAATTCCAAAAATATATATTATTAAAACATGCTGTTATGAATATATTAAAGCATCAATATATTGAAATTAAAAAAATATATAAAATCTGAATTGTCATAATACAAAATGTAATATATATTGATGCAACAAATTGATTGATATTAGGAAGACAATTTTATCCACATTACAGTTATTTTGATAATTTTTATTTAAAGTTTAGGAGATAACTTCTGTATTAAATTGTGGAGCTCTGCTTCCACAATTTTATCTTAGATTCTAAATATATACAGTACATTTGGCCTTTGACCTTGAATGGGTTTACACAGCTAGCCTTACTATATCTGTTGTACATGCAATATAGGCTTTTGACCTTGAATGGAGTTGCTTTTAAATACACAAAATACATCTTTTCTACATGTAACTTGGCATTTGACCTTGAATGACTGCTTGAAATTGAATCCGTTAACATTATAATTAGTACACTAAATATATACTGTACAGCCTAATATTACATGTTTTGGTATGCACTTTGTCTGACCTTGAATGACTGCTTGGATCAGTTAACGTTAGTACACTTAAATTATATACTGTACATACGTACAGCCTTATTACATGTTTTGTTATGCACTTTGTCTGACCTTGAATGACTGCTTGAATCAGTTAACGTTAGTACACTAAATATATACTGTACAGCCTTATTACATGTTTTGTTATGCACTTTGACCTTTGACATTAAATGGAGTTACTCGTATCAAACTTCTTTTTTTCTGTATACATGGTCTATATAAACATGTTAAAGGCATCATACAGTAGTAATACATGTACATGTATTACAGTAAGTAAGAACCTTGGACATAACCAAAATTATTGTGAAGAACACATATTTCCTTAGGTACAAATGTACCTAAGGAAAACTTGTAGCCTTGAATGTGTCATAACATCTATATATATGCTGCCATTATTAAAACCTTAATTGAAAGCAATAATCGGGAGATGCAAAGCTGCAGAAATAGTGAAACATGATACATGGTACTTCATCAACATTCTAGCATGAAATGTTCCTAAAATAGATTCAGGCGATGTTATAAATACTTGACTTAAATATTGTGTCATAATTGTGTTAATAGTTCTTTAATATTGCTTCTAATAATGTACATTGAGTGATATACAATGTATGAAAGAGTGTTGTGACCCTTCTTTATAATGTACATTGAGTGATATACAATGTATGAAATAGTGTGACCCTTCTTTATAATGATTCAGTGTTTTCGTGTAATTAACCTTCATGTTGAGTCTTCTTTATAAATGTGCAGTAAACCTGTATAGAAAATAGTCATGAATTTCAATAAATTTCACAGTTATTTAGTAAAATTTTGTAAGCCTATTGAAATTAATGCAGATTTGTTTGGCTCCAAAGGATCATTCAGTTTTCTAGCTTCGAAATTAAAAGTGCAGAGGGCCGGACCACATCATTGCAAGGAATATTTCTGCCCTTATTATTTTCCTGATTTTTACATATGAAGATACATTATTTATATTATAGCAACTCCTGTCTGTTTACTCAAATGCCATAAAAACTTCCTTATCATGCTTATAACAGAGTTATTATTGGAGGATTCATATATTCTTTTAATACAGTAAAAAGGTTTCTATTTGGAGTGTCTGTTCATGCACATCAAAGGCTTTTGAAGTGTGTAATTCAATATTCATCTTGATATGTATGTATGTCAAGTGCATCAAAAACCATGGTATGTATAAATACCACATATATTTGGTTTGATTTGCATCAATTAAGAGCTTTAAGCATGTTTAGGAACCACAATAGTTAGTTTAACCGTTCAAATCATGTCTTAACACTATGATTTGAGTGATTGTTGTACACCATTTTCAACACTATTTTGCTATTTAATGGCTGTCAGTTTTATTGGTGGGGCCCAAACCCTACCAAACATTGAGATAGTAGGTAGGTAGGTAAGCATTTTCTTTCTTTTTTTTGCAAAGAGAAATTTAAGTATCAGATGTCTATTCATTTCTATTAGTCTTCATGCTTATTTGAATAAAAAAATATATTTCAACATTAGGTCAATAAAAGATTTTGAGTAGGCAGCTATTTTGTTGTCCTGGGTAAGGTTAAGCGTTTGGACAAACAAACCTATTCTTTTGTATGGCCTGGATGATTCCAGAGTGCCTGGAGAGAACCACAGACCTTGTCAGGAACACTGACAATCCTAGTCAATTAGGATGAGTCAAGTCCTAAGTGTCTTAGTGAAGGATTCACACTTACAATCCTAGTCAATTAGGATGAGTCAAGTCCTAAGTGTCTTAGTGAAGGATTCACACTTACAACCTCAGTGTTGACCAACTAAAATGTAGTGATACCAGTCTGCACGGTTAGCCACTAGTCCGATGCCCCAGACTAGTAAAATTTCATTCGGACTAGTAAGCTTTTGCTTAACTTTGTTTGGATAAAGAAGGAAAAATGTCAGAATATTGGTCTTCGGACTAGTAGTTGAAAAAGTTTTTGGTGCAGACTGTGATACAGTCATGACTCCTGACAGTTGATAGACTGACTTAGACCACTGGACCATTGAGGCCCCTAAACACTGTTGAAAAAAGCAAATATAGAATTTATATACATGTACACTAGATTAATCACTACAAAATTTGAATAAAAATCATGACTGCCAGTCCATGGCCACCGCACACAAAATTTGCTGGATTTTTGGTTGAAAGAAAATTTATATGAGTCATTTGTGAAAAATCAGGTTAGCAGTATACATTTGTGGTATAGCACCTGTGATAATATGATTTGTGTTTCACAAGATTGAAGAATTGTTGATTAAATACTCTTTGATGAAATTTTAAACTCTAATTTTAATGAGAATTTGAATAAGAATAAAATGTCATCTAATTGACCTATAATCATTCATAATTTTTGTACCCCAAGCAGATCACATAAACTGCATTGATAAGTCCATCTAAAAAGTTCTTATTGACCCATACATGTACATGTCTGTATTGCAAGCAAATGACATAAACAGAAAGTCAATTTTCAAACCCATCCTCCTCAATATTGCCATCTAAAAAGCAATCTCAACAAAAATATCTTCCGTTCATCCTTGTGAAGCCCTACAATATAGAATTATGAATTATTGTGTGAGATATATTGGACTTTCACCCTGACAGGATGTATATGATCATCGTATTGTCATGGGAAAAAAGGAAGTTTCACTTAATTAATTCACAGAATAAGATAGTTAAGCGAATTCGTAATGTGAAAATGAGGTCAGACAAAGTGTAAAGATGTTATCGATAGATATTGATGTATTACTCGTCTTTTAAGTTTCATCTTTGCTATCACAGTAAATGATAGATAAGTAAATTTGTGTGTTTGAGTTAAAATAAAATCATGAATTCTACCCTAGGTCTAAAAAAATACATTGTACCTTATACAGTCAAACCTGTAAATAAAGGTCACAGACCTTTGAATTAAGAGTCAAAGTTGTAAATGTACTGGTAGGTATTTCTACAGTTGGACCTGCAAAAACAGATTTTCCACTCAATAGAGATGACTTTATTAGCAGCTTATATTTGACTAGTTCTTCTTTCTGTACGTCACATTGAAGTCAGCAACTAAATTTTCCAGCTGCCTACTCAAACTTGTTTTTTAGCTTTATTGTTTAAAGTCTTGACCTTTATTATTTTATAGAACCTTTAGAGTTTAAAAAAAAATTATTGATGTGATAGACACTAAAAAATAAAATTATTTCCAGCTGCCTACCCAAACTTGCTTTATTGTTTAAAGTCTTGACCTTTTTCATTCAAAAGAACCTTTAGAGTTCACTAAAAAATAAAATTATTTCCAGCTGCCTACCCAAACTTGCTTTATTGTTTAAAGTCTTGACCTTTTTCATTCAAAAGAACCTTTAGAGTTAAAAAAAAAATTATTGATGTGATAGACACTAAAAAATAAAATTATTTCCAGCTGCCTACCCAAACTTGCTTTATTGTTTAAAGTCTTGACCTTTTTCATTTAAAAGAACCTTTAGAGTTAAAAAAAAAATTATTGATGTGATAGACACTAAAAAAATATTACTTTTATAAACCGATTTTCCCACTCTTATTTTTTTACCAGTAAACAAGTATAGTTTTTGCCTTAAATGGACATGATAGATTTATTTATATATACATGTACATGAGTATCATATACATGTACATGTATTATGATATAGGAAATAAAAAAAAGAATATGAAACTGCTGAGATAAATAGGAAACTGTTACAAAAATGCCCTGAGCTAGCAATTATCGACCTGATAGCAATTTCATAGAGAAATTACATCTAGCCTTTTGTGTGTTGAAAGACCTATTATAGCTAAGATTTGCAAGGAATTTCTAAGCTTCTGTTTATTAAACAAGGGTTGCACAGGTCCAACTTTGCAAACACAATCAATATGTTGACGGTGACGGTGTCAGTTCACCTCAAGTTTTTAATTGATTTGAATTATTTTTTCTTGTTTCACACTTGTGGAAGGTAGCCATTTTGTCATTGAAGGTACATGTGTATTAAGTGAGTAGCACATGTACCTTATGCTTTTCATCTGTAACTCCCAACTTCTTTCTACAATATTTTTCATAGCAGCATTGTGCAAGCTTGGTACAGACACAACATCTAAGTTTCTTGGGTTTCTCATTTTTGTCCTTAAATATACTAAGAGAGGGTTACATGTGTACCTAGGCACATGTGACACAGGTCCACTTGGAATCAGTTTATGACATGTTCGGTCCAACTTTTGAAAGTGAGGCTGATGTGAA
Organism: Mytilus galloprovincialis; assembly: GCA_037788925.1. Classification (NCBI taxonomy): domain Eukaryota; kingdom Metazoa; phylum Mollusca; class Bivalvia; order Mytilida; family Mytilidae; genus Mytilus; species Mytilus galloprovincialis. The sequence continues at coordinate 91,286,862 of CM075336.1, read as the reverse complement.
CATTTATGGTTCTGTTCTGTAACATTCTGCACAGGTGCAATGCATATGTTGATAAATGTCAGTCAGGCGACTATGTAACAGCTATGTAATGGTAGGTTAATAAGTATGATGTGTTTAACAGTTTGTCAATAGTAATGTTAGTAGACAAAACAGGTGTTGTCTGGTCTGGTACCCCTGACTAAGAAACAATTTTAATTACCTCCCTTGTTTAGCAATTTAAGGTGAATAGACACTGAACTATTTAAATCGTACTTTTTTCTTCAAACTTCCCTATGAGAATTTAATCAGAATAAAATATTCCCTTTTGTATTAGTTTTTTAGGAAATACATGTTTGATATATATATATATTCTAAATTAATCATTTTGTATTGTACTGTTATATTATTTAAATATGAATTATAATTCAAGGAAATTGTGCTGAATAAAATGAAAAACATATTTGATAACAGATTGGGAATTTTATAGGGAGAAAGAGGTCTTTTTCACAGTTATTCCCCTTCCTCACCATCCTGTCCATTCAATGCATTTGTATACATAAGATAATGACAGGTTTGTCAATAAGAAAGGGGACACTCAATTACAATATCAGGAGTTGACCCTATGTTTGTCTTCAGCAACCATGGCAACAGAGTTTAACAAAATACCCTGTAACTGTTTGTGCTATATATATTTCTATTTGTTACAAGCTAAACTTAACCATTAGATTCAATACATTGAATGGTTGATTTCAATTGGTATTTGCATTCTTTGCAGGTGTAGATCCACTCGCTGCCATTCAAATGCATCGATCACCGTGCCCTCTTCATTAAATTCTAATTAAAAGAAGATTTAAGTTAAAACTTTGCCAGTGTAACACACACTTCCTGGTTGTGGGTAGTTTGACCTATGACCTCATCGTTTGTGGCCCACCTACATGATTTTAATGACAGTCATTTGAAAACATTTAAAGCACTCGTTTTAATTAATTGGCTTGACCGATTGACTTATTGATGTTGTCCATACATGGAGACATGTAGATCTGTATCTAATACAAACTTATATATAATGAGACCAATAAGGAAGTGGGCAAAATGTCAGCTGTGGTTCTTGACCATTGGTCAGTTTTAAATTGTGGGAATATTTTTTTTTTATTTTAATGTCTGTGAGAGTAATACATGTACAATGCATATTATATATGCTCTAAGATTTATGATTATTATCATATTAATACTTTGATGTCGTTATGAGAGTAATAACATGGCTATTATGTAAATAGTTAAGATTATTATCATATTTTAAAAACATAGATTTGTTTCAAATGATGGAAGTTTTTAAGGACCTTGACTGGCTACACAACTTTAGATAAAAATAAATACTGTACTGTACATACATATGAACAATGATGAATTCTAAAACATAAACATATATATATATATATATATATACAACTCGTCTAAACATCAACCCAACAATGTTAGATCTGTAAATTTGCTTTCGCAAATTTTTGGTTCTTCCCTCGCTGGGATTAGAACCCATGCTACTGTGATATCGTGACACCAAATCGCCTGCACTGACTCAGACGTACTTATATATATATATATATATAAATATATACAAAATGTCAGAATGCAGTCATGTAGGTTAAGTTGAATCCAGGTCATATTATTAATAAAAGAACCTTACTTTCTTCTTGTTTTTTTTTTTTTTTTAAGAATATCCTATTTAAAACTTTTGTATTTTTTTACAGAGAAGATTAGCCAGTGCAGCTAAGAAGGCCATTGCAAAGATTCCACAGAGAACTGTCAAGATTGGAGACAAGGTATGGTTTAGAGACAGTGTATCAATTTACATATTTTAATAATTTAATTTTGGATGTAACAGGTCTTCTGATTGGCTGACGTTATTATGTTATCAGCCCATAGACATAATTTAGTCATGTGACCGTGACATCATCAATGTTATTTCATGATTTTCTACGGTTTAAAATGAAATTTAGAATTAAATTATAAGAAATGACTGTAATATTTTTTTTGAAATACGCGCATTATTGATATTCAGTGTGCACCAATTTTTTATGTTATTTCTTCATAGACAAAAAAAAAGTATTACAGTCATTCCTTAAATGTTTTATTATATCTACTCAATGCAAACAGCCTGTCTTGTCATGCTTGTCTTTGAACTGTGTACATGCATTTAACTAAATGTATGTCATTGTTGTGACTGAAAAAGATTCCAGGGGATGCAATCCAGAAATTTTGTTACATTAACTTTGATGCCCCCGCTGTAGCGAAGGGGCAATAAGTTTTATCTTTGTCTGTCCTTAATTATTATTAAAATTATCCTTAAAATTATTTTGCGTTCTCTAACTTAAGTTTGCCTCAACCAAATGTTATGAAACTAATACATATAAATAATGCTTATTACCACAGAACACAGATCAAGTTGGAATTTTGGTAGCTTCACTTTTAAAGTTCTACAGTTATGCCCCTTTACAAATGGAAAAGTTTCAGGAATTGATACACAATTCTTATATTTCCACACAACTTGTCATGATAAAAAATGCTTATTTCAAGTGGACTTGCTTGTAGATACTCCTAATAAATTATTCATTAGCAGGTCAATAAATATGATAAGATTAGAAACATTAAGCAAGACTTTAATAGGATGGTAAGTAAAATGTCATTGATATCATGGGCAGTTCTTAAATGTGAGATTATTTTATTATTATTAATAATAATACTTAAGGTCATTGAATGATTAAAAAAAGGATAGTCCAAATGGACTTTAAAGCTTGCAAAAGCTGATATTCATTTGCAAGTCTATATAAAGATATTTATTGAGAGAGATAGAAATGGTGAGTCCTACTGGAAAGTAAATAAAATGTCTTTTGTTGTGTTGTTCAATTTTTTGACATTATGGTCAATTCTAAAATTTGAGATTATTAAATTATTATTAATACTTAAAAGGTCAATAAATGATTAAGAAAGGATAGTCCAAGTGGAGATAGTCCAAGTGGACATGCAAAAACCATTCTTAAAATATATATTTATCTGATAAATATTCATTTTCAAGTTCATATATCGTCGCTGTTATACAAAAACCTCGTATCTAAGGTTTTGATTATTTTACACCAGGCAGTAAAAACTGAAATCTTTTTATCGATTATTTAGAATTAAATGTGTATGTTCCACTGTATGCGAAAATATCTGATCTTCTTACCAATAAATTACCAAGACGAGCAAAAATGTCTGCACCTATATTGTATTTTAAAAGCTTTTCATATTATTTCTAAGCTTTATTAGCTTTGAGAACCTAAAATTGATTCAGTAAACTGTAGCTGTTATGATGCCAGCTGCCGTGCCGTGTGTTTTTCTTTTGAGATACGATATTTTCGAACAACAAAATGTCTCACCAATCCGACTACACTTTTTCGTCACATGTCAGAATTCAGGTTAATGATTGGTTAGAAGATCAGATATTTTCGCATACAGTGGAACATACATATTTATACCCCCGCTTTAAAAAAGGGGGGGTATACTGTTTTACCTCTGTCTGTCAGTCCGTCCGTCCGTCCATCAGTCCGTCCGTCAGTCCGTCCGTCAGTCAGTCAGTCCGTCCCATGAAACTTTCGTCACATTTTTCTCAGGAACTACACATCCACCCTTTCTGTAATTTGGTATCAACATTTATATATGTCAGCCACACCGTGTGATGCGTTTTCAGATTCATCACTTGACAACTTCCTGTTTACCGAACACTTGTCTGATTTTACACATGATAGCCAAGTTGAAAATTTTCGTCACATTTTTCTCAGGAACTACAATGCAAGGATTTCTGAAATTTGGTTTCAAGATTTATATAAGTCAGCTATACCGTGTGATGCGTTTTCAGATTCATCACTCGACAACTTCCTGTTTACGGAACACTTGTACAATTTTACACATGATAGCCAAGTTGAAAATTTTCGTCACATTTTTCTTAGGAACTACAATACAAGGATTTCTGAAATTTGGTTTCAGGATTTATATAAGTCAGCTATACCGTGTGATGCGTTTTCAGATTCATCATTCGACTACTTCCTGTTTACCGAACACTTGTATGATTTTACACATGATAACCAAGTTAAAAATTTTCGTCACATTTTTCTCAGGAACTACAATACAAGGATTTCTGAAATTTGGTTTCAAGATTTATATAAGTCAGCTATACCGTGTGATGCGTTTTCAGATTCATCACTCGAAAACTTCCTGTTTACGGAACACTTGTATGATTTTACACATGATAGCCAAGTTGAAAATTTTCGTCACATTTTTCTCAGGAACTACAATACAAGGATTTCTGAAATTTGGTTTCAGGTTTTATATAAGTCAGCTATACCGTGTGATGCGTTTTCAGATTCATCATTCGACAACTTCCTGTTTACCGAACACTTGTATGATTTTACACATGATAACCAAGTTAAAAATTTTCGTCACATTTTTCTCAGGAACTACAATACAAGGATTTCTGAAATTTGGTTTCAGGATTTTTATAAGTCAGCTATACCGTGTGATGCGTTTTCAGATTCATCACTCGACAACTTCCTGTTTACCGAACACTTGCATCTTTTTACACTATTAATATTATCCACTTGCGGCGGGGGTATCATCAGTGAGCAGTAGCTCGCAGTTTCACTTGTTAATTCTAAATAATCAATAAAAAGATTTCCACAAAAAATTGAGATACGAGGTTTTTGCATAACAGCGACGATATAGTTCTACCTGACATGTCTGACAGTAAATAAGATGTCTTTTGTGGTGTTGTCATCATGGTCAGTTCTAAAATTTGAGATTATTAAATGTTGGTTATAATACTCAAGGTCAAATAAATGATTAAAAAAGGATAGTCCAAGTGGACATGCAAAAACAATCTTTAAATATACAGTGAAACCTGTCCAAACCGAACACCCACGGGACTTTGCGTTTTGTTCGGTTTTCACAGGTGTTCGAATTGTAGAGGTAGACGGAAGTCGACACCAAAATAATTTTGGCAGGAATAATAGGTGACACAACAGCCTACAGTTTATTTTTGGGTTGATTTAGATGTAAATGTAAAAATTAAACGAAGATAAAAGATAGACGTTTTGCTACATTTTTGTTTATAAATCAAACGCCACTCCGTCAATCACGCTCGTCGTTGGGAGATGTCCGACGTGGAGCGATTTTGCTTTTTATAATTATTTTCTCATCCGTTAATTCACTGACCAATTCAGATTCACAGTCACTGTCATATGACGATTCCGTAGTTGAATTGGGAATGTCATTGTACACACGAGTTCTCGGACTAAACTGGTCACCCGCTGATTGATACTTCGGCACACGATAACAGTGAAACAACAACAGGGGTCCAGTTTATTCTCGGACTTTATCGTTGCTAAATAGCTAACGAAAGTCTTCGGGAGCATTCGAATCAAATATATAGTGCCTCTAATGGGAATCCAGCAATCGAAATCCATTGACCTTGTTGTGTTGCACGACTTCTTAATCCGGTGAAAGGCTCTAAAACTATTATTTAATTAAACAGTTTAGCTACAGAATGGCAGTTTCGATTTTGTGGCCGTAGTTATTTGAGTAAGGTGCATTTAATTGATCTGAGAGAAAGTTCCTTTCTTGTCATTATCGGCGATGGGGGTAGCTGACCAGTTTAACGTTTCTTTGCACACTGACATGCTAATTATTTTGTAATAACAACTCACAAGTACACTAAACCTCAAATACCTTCGGGGATACTCTGCCATCCTGTGTTTGTTTAATTAAATCATGCAAATAATTAATTATATTTTATTGTTTTGATTGGTATTGATCGATTTTGACAGGTAATTTTTAGATACAAATTTACTAACGAGCCTTCAAAAAGCATTCGGAATTCGGTGTTGACAGGGTTCGTTTTTTTCAGGTTAGATTAACGTTAATTGATAGGAAAATTTTGTGGGACTTTTAAAATTGTTCGGTTTAAACTGAAATTCGGTTTTATCAGGGTTCGGTTTACCCAGGTTTCACTGTATATATTTCTCTGACAGATATTCATTTTCAAGTCCATATATAGTTCTAACCGGAAAAAAAATAAGATGTCTTTTGTGGTGTTGTTCTACTTGTTGACATCATGGTCAGTTCTAAAATTTGAGATTATAAAATGTTGGTAATAATACTCAAGGTCAAATGAATGATTAAAAAAGGATAGTCCAAGTGGACTTATAAAAACAATCTTTATATATCTCTGATCGATATTCATTTTCAAGTCCTTATAAAGATGTACAATTTTTTTTGTTAGAGAGATATTGTGAGTTCTACTGAAAAGTAAATAAAATGTCTATTGTGGCGTTGTTGACATTATGGTCAGTTCTTAAATAAATGTGTTTATTTAATTATTGTTAATACTAAAGATCAGTTGTTGATAAAAAAAAAAAAAGTATAGTCCAAGTGGACCGGCAAAAACAATCTTTAAATATATATATTTCTCTGACAGATATTCATTTTCAAGTCCATATATAGTTCTAACAGGAAAAAAAATAAGATGTCTTTTGTGGTGTTGTTCTACTTGTTGACATCATGGTCAGTTCTAAAATGTGAGATTATTAAATGTTGGTTTAAATAATACTCAAGGTCAAATGAATGATTTAAAAAGGATAGTCCATGTGGACTTGAAAATACAATCTTTAGATATATTTCTCTGACTGATATTCATTTTCAAGTCCTTATAAAGATATACGAAGAGAGAGATATTGGGTGTTCTACTTGAAAGTAAATAAAATGTCTTTTGTGGTTTTGTTGAGACATCATGGTCCATCCTAAAGTGTCAGATTGATAAAAAGGTCAATTAAATGATTAAAATGGTATGGACCTACTTTTGTACGCAAATTTCACTGACCAATATGCATTTGCGGAAGTCCATATAGATATTTAGTCACACAAGAAAAGAAAATTTCTCTTGTGGATTGGTTAGGAGTCTAAGCTGTGAGATATCTAAGCTGTGAGATATCATTTAATACTAATTAGCTAGGTCGATGACATTTTGAATAAAAATGCAACTTTTGAGTTTGTTTTTCCTTATTCCCAGTAATAAAGCCAGTTGTAAATAGATTCTTTACTTTTCAAGGATAAAATGTTAACATTACATCTATATATTGTAGTAGTATTTGCTTTTAAATAACTGTTGATGTTTCACTGTTTTACTGTAACAATATTTTAAAGACTGTGGGTTGATGAAATTAAAAAAATAAATAAGTTGATATCAAATTCTTTTAAGGAATTAACAAAACAAAAATTTCAATCTTTTTATTAATTATCAAATATCTATTGTCATGTAAACTAGCCTCAACAATACTTAGTTTGTAACAAGTAATATAAACATACATAAAATACATTTCACAAACAAAACCAAAGGAAAGCATCAGTCATCATGGTCATAAAAGCATAAAAAGTAAAAAAGGCAAAACTATCTATCTTTATAATATACAACTTTATCGGTAATTCATATATTTTCCCTTTGATCTTACTGCCTAATATTTTCGAGTATCAACATACTGGCTGTATCACTGAAAATATTAGGCAATACATTGTGTGACGTCATAATTACCGATAAACAGAATAATAGGTAGTTGAGTTTTTGATACTATATCATGTGGAATATCTTAACTCGCCCTAATGGGCTCGTCCAGATATTCCACATGATATAGTCAGTATCAAAAACTGAACTACCTTTAATTCTATATATATTTATATATTTATATATTTTTATATCTATTGTACATTTTCAGTTTTTCGGTCATCATTGGTTTTGATGCCACACATGATTGTGTTCAGCTTGTCATAATTCCAGTTTGAAAACAAATCAATGAAAAAAAGGGTTAAAGACTGTTTTTCTCTTTATGTAACATTTAGCTTGAACTAAGTACATTGTCTATGTACTGGTTCTTGAAAAATTTGTCCTGGTCTTGGAGCAAATCAGTAAAATTACATTTTTCTCCTCAAACCACAAAACAATTGGTAGCCGTGATAATTAATGTATCCACAGTAATCCTCATCAGTAGTAGTGTATGTATGGAACTTTTCATAAAAAATAATGAAAATATATTCTCGAACGATATTTCTCTCTGATTTTCATTTTGGTACTGATGTGTTTATGTAAATCTTTATATTTCAGGAGTTAGAATCCGAAGTTGATCAGTGTGCTGTTTGTATAGAGGGTTATAAAGCATGATGTGTATATGTAAATCTTTATATTTCAGGAGTTAGAATCTGAATTTGATCAGTGTGCAGTTTGTATAGAGGGTTATAAAGCATCAGATGTTATCAGAATACTACCATGCAAGTAAGTCAACATTTTGGTTTTTTAATAGATTTGTTCATGATTCTTGTCTCCAGTGGTGGATTCAAGGGGGAGGGTGGTTGCAGGGGTTGAAACCCCCTTTTATTTGCTGATCAATGCATTTGAATGGGGACATATAGTTGGAACCCCCCACCCCCCGGCTTGTCCTGGGTTGGAGACCCCCCTTTTTAAAATGGCTGGATCCGCGTCTGGTCTCCATGCCCTTAGAGTTTGGGTCGAAAAGTGTTTATGCCTCTTTCTCTATCATGCCTCCATTCTGTCCTGAAATGAAACTTTTTTTCTGGAAACAATCATGATCAAAATAAAGTTTATATAAAAATACAGTATTTCCAGAATTGACGAAAATAGGTACTGATGGAAATAAATATGTCCTTAAAACTGTTGATTCATTTATTTTTCATAGGTACCTATTTAATTTAATGGAGTCAAAACTATGTTTTGTGAATATTTGAAATTGTGGTTTGTGAAAGTCTGTATTTCAGTCTATAGAGTATTTTTGCTTTGAACTTTTATATATACATGGTTGATATATAGCCACACAGCCTTGATAAATGTGTATCAACATGCAGCCTATTAAGGGCTATTCTAGAAAAAAATGTATGGGGGGTTGGAAGGCAGTTTTTGTCAGCACCTGCCACCCAGACAATTGTAATTGAGAATTATAGTGCATTATAGTGTGAAAAGTTGCTCTGATAGCCATCACCCATGTATTATTAATATAATGTGCCCCATACATTTTTTTGTGGAATAGCCCTAATGAAACTTCAGTACTGTCGAATTAGAAATTATTGTCTAAATTTATTATTTGGATTTTGTATGAATTGACATAATTGCGATGACCAATAAATCTTTATTAACCCTTTCAACGCTATACACGGCATATGCCGCGATGACGTACGCCGTTCGCCACTGCTATTCGCGGCATATGCCGCGATGAAAAAGGATTTTTCATAAGGACTCTTAAACCATTCGGTTTTCATTCGGGTTCTCTCTAATTTTTCCTCGTTTGAATCTAGGATATGCAAGGTCTCATTTGCGCTTGAAATCCCGACAATTTTTATAGTAAGATCATGCAGTAGAAGGAAAATAGAAGGAAAATAAAAACAAATATTTTGACAAATGCAAATGGCGGAAATCGGAAACGAAGCTGTAAATATGGAAAAATTTCAGCATTTCCTTGGCGAAACTTACAACGAGGATTAGTTAAAAGGTTTCTTGTTATCTCAATGTGTTTATTACATAAAATTCGTGTGGGAAATATGATTTGATCGATCATTACGAGACGTAGAAAAAGGGGGGAAAACGGAGGTTGACTGAAATTTTTTAGGACGGAGCTATTTATTTGTGCCACGATTACATAAAACGTTATGTATGGTACAATACGCTACGGAATCGGGCAACTGGTGTCTTCTTTACAATATGGCAGATAAAACAACAAAATAAATGAAGACTAAAAGTAGTTTTTATTCAAAATTCAACACAAATGTAATAAATTACACCTTTTACCTGTTAATTACCTGAAAACGCAGGTAACCTGATAAAAATTTCAGTAAAATAATTGCCTAACATTACAGTTCATGCTCTCCTGAGCATTTTTCATGCAATAACTTTCTCTGTATCTCATATAATAAAAAAGATACAGCAGTCTGAAAAGGAAAATACTGTTCTAATGAATGTACTAAAAAAAAATGCAGCAGCAGCAGCCATTTTTTTATTTTTTTGTGTATCTATGTTATAAGGTATCAAAATGCAAGTTTGTTACTTTTGCAATGTACTCACCCAATCTCATTAATCGACTTAATAAAAACCTCACAATCATTTCTGAATCGACAGTACTGTAAATTCAGAAATTATTGCAGGCATTGATTATTGCGATTTTGTCATTTAAGACTTAAACTGTGATTTTAATACAGACTTGGGGTAATTGTAATTGTAATCATTAATCAGCTGTAATTGATTACAATTTTTCAAGTAATCATTGTAATCATTAATCAGCCAAAAATCTGATTACATGTAATTTAATTTAATCAATTACTTTTCAAAATGCCCTGTAATCCTGATTACATTTTGATTACATTCTGATTACAATGAAAAAAATCTTGAACTGTGTTTATGGTCAATAAATGAACCTTATTGTAATTCTTATTTAATAGATATTTAACAAGTTAAGATAGTTTGGTTTACTTTATGAAGCATGTTAATTGATGTGTATACCTCAGTAAAAAATAAACTGTTACAATATTAAAAAGTCATCATTAGCCAAAGAAGGCTTTAGTAAAAGTATTGTACATATATTCACAATTTATAAAAGATGTACATATATATATTTGATTAAAAAAGCTGTTATATTTAAGCAAAATTATATGTTTCTTTAACCCTGAATTATAATCTTTTGTTAATATTGAGATTATTGTAAACTTTGAATTGACAGGTAGGAAACCAATTAAGTTTTGTTTTTATTGCAATTTCTAATTAAGTATAGCTGTAGGACAATATATATGATAAAAGATTAATCAGACATATGAAAATTACTCTAATTAGCACAAACTAAATTAAAATTTGTACAAATATCTTGTTTAAAATAGGCGAATTTTTGTATGTACTTAGACTGGACATGTAAAATGCATTGACTTATAGTACTTGTATTTTGTTTACAATTTGTTTAAACAATTCTATTGAATTTTTACATAATTTTTATCTGGTAACTTTATTTCATCCATATATTAACTTTAAAAAACTGCACCTTGAAATACATATAAAGTCTGGAAGCCGTCAGAAGACTAACAGCAACTCTTTAAAAAGGCTTTAAGCCAAATTCAATTGAAGTCAAAATAATTCAGAGATCAACGATAATAAAGTGTAATGGGTGACATAATGTATGTCTGTAGTGAACTTTTGTGGGTTTATTAAATAGATGAAGTTGGGAGTTATCATTTTAAAATATATATAAAAAAATCCTTTCTAAAAAATATTAGTTTCTTGTGTACAATTTGGAAATTAGTATGGCGTTCATTATCACTGGACTAGTATATATTTGTTTAGGGGCCAGCTGAAGGACGCCTCCGGGTGCGGGAATTTCTCGCTACATTGAAGACCTGTTGGTGACCCTCTGCTGTTGTTTTTTATTTGGTTGGGTTGTTGTCTCTTTGACACATTCCCCATTTCCATTCTCAATTTTATATAGTTATATTAAACTTTAATTCATTCACTTCATTCAAAATATTTTTGTTTTTTTAATTCATTGTAATCAGATGTAATCATGATTACTTTGCCAATGTAATCATTAATTTAATCAGACACTTTCAGAAATGATGTAATCATTAATTTAATTTAATCGTACAAATGACAAAGTAATTGTAATTTAATCAATTACATTGAAAGTAATCGGACCCATCTCTGTTTTAATATTACGATTTTTTGAAAAATCATGTTTAATTCATACAAAATGTTTTAAAATGTAAGTTTGCGTTTACAACTTTGTCGCATTTTTCGCAATAATAAAAACCTCTCAATGATTTCTGAATTGACAGTTATGAAAATGAAAATGTTCAGACTTTAGCACCTTTCCTGTAGCCGTCTGTTAGAGAATAATTACTATGACGGGAGCAACATCTAATCGATAATATGGCTGATAAATTCTCACGTTCAGTGGACAAAATCATTTCTATCTTTTAACATTGCAGACATATTGATTTTAGTATCTTCTCCATAAAAGTAATTTACGATCAGCGTACCGAAATTACCTCAAGATACTGAATTCCCTTGGAAATTTGGCAAATGTATAGATAGTTTAACATTTAAGGATGTGTTATTCGGTACTTCTACAAAATATCATTTAAAATATGAACTTGAAAGTGTCCTTTAAAATTATTTATAAAATTTTCTGTACATGTTTCCCATTCTGTAACATTGTATTTATTTTAACAATGCAGCTTGCAGTTTTGCAGATCTCTTTTGTATTGTGGCGTTTGGTTTCATATTAATATGGAAACTGAAGGAAGAATTATCGATTTTATAAGCTTGTAATTATGAGATGACAGCTTTCTCCGTCTTAATCATTTGTGATGCATGTTGAGACAGATTTCTTAGTTTTGATTCATTGGCCGGTGGAATTCTTAAATCTCTTTTGCTATAATGAATTTTATAAAAAAAAACAAAATTGTTTCATGTCTTCATTTAAGCACTGTTAAAGTTTGAAATAGAAAATAAAAACCTGGAAACAATTTCATTCTTTTATCCATTCATTATTTTGAAATTCAGCTCTATGATACTTGTGCATAAGTCATATTTACATCTCTAGATTAGAGGCTGATTAAGAGGGGGGGGGGGGCATCTTCCTCCCTTTTTCACCTGATGGAGCAGCATATATGGATATTGCATAGCCTTTTTACATGTCCCACATGCACTCCAAAGTTCCATAAACTATGGTGAAAATTAGATACTTTGTATCGAGTTAATGTCCTCTTGGATAAATTACATGTATCTTCCGCACATAATGAAAAAAACTAAAACTTTAAAACTTTCTCATATTCTTTTCCTTCAAAACATGATGTCTATGATAATTTTCATCAATTATTCATATTTTGTGCAGACTTGATTTATTACATTAAGATTCTATTAAGATTAAAAAATTTATTCATATGATAGGATATGACATATATAATTGATCATCACTTTTTTAGTCTCAAGGACAAACTGAAAATAATACATTAAAAAACTAGTTTGACATGCTGTATCATTGTTTTTACCATCCTTGTATTCAAAAGTTCATCCTAAAGTGGGTTACTCTAGATGTAAAAGTACAAACAAATGTAGGTTGTGTTCAGTTGTACATAGTAATGTCTACATTTCATACTTATCATTAGATTCGTAATATATTGGATAATTGAGGTAATAAATCAAAAAGTAATATGGTATGCCCCAAATAAAGTGTAACACCTATGACTGACAGTGCACTCCATGACAATGATTGTAGCTTAATAAAATTATTTTAAGATTTTTTTTTTTTGGATTTTGATAGGATTGTAAAAAAAAATTCACATTTGAAGTAAGGCATGCTTCCATGGTAATGGCTTTGCTTATTGTTGAAGGCTATACTGTGACCTATAGTGGTTTTAACTTTTACATCATTAAGTCTCTGGTTGAGAGTTGTCTCATTGTCAATCATACCATATCTTCATACACAAATTACCATGTGATATGTTTTCAGTGATGTTAACATACATTTGTACATATCCTAATAGGAAAATAATAACCGGGAAATTTTTATTTCCTTGTTCCTTTCAAATCTGAGGTCACCTAAACCTCGAAATTCATGATAAAAGTACTCCAGACATTATTACACAGTATATAAAACTTACAATATTTTAATTATTTATTGTCTAATTCCCTCATTGTATTATGAATATAAATTCTACCACATCACACTTCCCTTGAATAATATTTATCCATTGGATATAATTACATGTACATTCTTACTACTTTTATCAGCTCAGTATGCTCAAATTTTGCTGTAGTAGAAAATTTGTTTGATCTTATTCAAACTATCAACGTTATTTTTGACCTGGTTCATAATTCATCCTTATATTCAGACCTTTTTAGGTTCATAATTCATCCTTATTTGACCTTCTGGTTCATAATTCAACTGTCATCCAACCTTATCAGGTTCAAAATTTACCTACATTCAGATGATTTGGTTCGTAATTAGCACTTATTGTTTGGACCTGCTGGTTTATAATGCATACGTTATTTTATTTCAGACACATATTTCACAAGTCATGTGTTGACCCCTGGTTATTGGATCAGAGAAGCTGCCCTATGTGTAAGCTGGACATCCTTAGAGAGTATGGCATGCAGGTTCATGTAAGTATAGCAGACGACACATGTGTAGAATAAAGGATTATGGGTAATCTCATTGTTTGTACACCAAAATGTAAATATTGTTATGTCATTGGCTGAATTTCTAATGTTTAGTACTGTTTAATACAATCATAAAGTTTTGGTGTATATGCTTTGTAAAAATATTACCCAGAATGCATTAGATTCTGAAAATGGGAATTATCCAATCAGATTAAAATATATATCCTGTGTCAAAGCTTTGTGTGGAATGATTATTTATTACAAATGAAATGCAAAATGTCCAACTTACTGTTATTGTCCGCTGCCGTCACATATAAACCCAATCTTCAACAGAAAAGAATTAATTATGATATTACTGGTACCTAGCCTATGAAAGTTTAGCCTTCAAATTGTTGAAGGTGTTTATCATTATGATAGAACCAGTAGGTCACAAAAGGACTTATAGCATGTATAGACAGAGAGTAGAACTAAGTGTTGTCAGATCGATGTCTGACAGTGATTTGTGAACACAAGATCTGTATTTAATTCAAAAAGGAAATGGTCAACGGAAAAAGCTGAAAAATGCAAATTACAGAGTTTTATATTTCGTAGAATGGTGGGAAACATTCCATTCGAGGAGAAATTTGAAATAAAAAATTCTCATCATACAAATAACAAAAAAAAAACAAGACAACATCCCTTAAAAAAGTCAAAAAAATCCTCTGCAAATTATCATTATACGCATTCATTTACATTTCAATGCAGACCTGTAACAGAATTATTGTTAAATGAAAAACACAAAATAAAAAGATAGAGAGAGCTGAGAGACACTAGATAATGCAAAATTAAAAAGGAAAACAAATCTATCACTGAAAAACTTGACAGTACAACAAATTGCATTAACTGCATGCACCCAATTTTTGAAGAGAGAAACACTATTGCAAATTTTCCTGTACAAAGATGGCAGTTCTCCTTAAACTATGGCTTCCTCCATTTATTAAAACTAGCTGCAACAATATAGCCTAAAGTGCTTTTAGTGACATTAAACACCAATAGTAAATCAATCAATCCACAACTATATATATACATTGGGATTCGAAAACAAAAGTTTAAAGATATTTATTTCATAATACTGTACATGTTACAGTATGATATATTATATGAAATCTAGGTTCAATATTTAGGGTGTCCTCGAGTGAGTTTGGGACATGTTAATGAACATTCCACAGTCTAGTTTTACAGATAGAACCAGTTTAGTTTTTGGTTTAAAGTTATTTATTTCATACTACTGTACATGTCACAGTATGATAAATTATGATGAAATCTAGGTTCAATATTTAGGGTGTCCTCGTGAGTTTGGGGCATGCAGATCAAGGAAAAATGAAAAATATATTTTCTTACTGATGTTTCTTATGAAAGAATTTTAACATTTAAAACCACAATTAAATGATTTAAGTACCTTCTATCCCCTCACACAATCTTATTTAGAACAACTCTAAAATTTACTTTGAATTTTTACAAAGGCTGAAGTATTTAAATATTGTTTGTTCCGATTGTTTGGACAGGGTGACTGCCAATGACATTGCCATTGAAATAAACATTGTATGTACAGTCTATGAAAAATATTTGTATTTTGATGACATTAAAGTGCTCATATCAACCTCAATTACTTTTGTCCTTGAGAGATTGAGTGAAATCAGGAAATTACACGAAGTAGATACTGCAATAAGTTGTTTGATAGTTTTAGATAATAGTTAAATAAGGCCAAATAAAAATAAATATGTGGTTCCAGTTACCCTACCTAAATAGCATACCTCAAGGATTTTTTTGTCATTTTTCATTAAGCATTGTTAAAATCAGAATGTTGCTCCAATAGACTCAATTTAAAAAAAAACATACTGTAGAATATAAAAAAAATGGCTACCTACACATACTATTTTATTTGACCTAATATTTGCATGCATCAGTTTTTGACCAGACATAACCACAAGTATTTGAATGTATATCCTGGATGTTGACATCAGGGATTACTTAAGAATTTGTCAAAACAATAGGGTGTTATGATTAAACTGCCATATGAATAAAAGATAGATTTTAATTATTTATTTGGGGGAAGAGGATGACAAGCAGAGGGAGTCTTAAAAAGTATTCTTTAAATAAGTAAGCTCACAAAATTTCCACGATCAGTATTCTACATCCTGGTTTTTGACCTCAGTCTACTCAAGAATTCTCAAAACAATCGGGCATTTAACTGTGAATTGAATAAATGAGGGAATAATTAGAGAAAGGCAGTCTAAGAATGATGTCTGTAAATTTCCTAATGAACAGAAAATCCACCCTCAATCTCATCCTATCTTTTGACCTCACTACTGAAGAAAAAAAATCGGGCATTAAAATGTAATTAATTGCATAAAAAAAGGGGGAGGAGGAGTAGTACATTCCTATCCTATCTAATCCATCTTCAGTCTCCTTATGTTTCAAGGCATTTTTGAAATAGCAAGAAAGTCGAAATTCTTTCCCACAGGTCTTAATATTAGAAATCTTTTGTTACTACATGTATTACATAATGTAATATTTAAATTTAAACTTTTCCCTGTATGATAATCTTGGTCAAATAACTTATTACTTATATTATGACCTACATGTAAGCATACTAGCATATGACGAGAGGAAAAACTGGTACCAAACAATTTAAGTTTATTGTTTACTGGTATTATGAGTTTGTTTTTTTCTGGTTGACTGATCATGTTGAAAACTAAAGACACAAACAACTTAAAAACTAAAAATAGTCTAATAGTCTTGAGTATAAACAAAGTTTATTAGTTAAAACTTATTTATTTATTAATGAATTGCACATTTATACCCCTAGGGGTTGAAGGCATATACAAACAATACAATACAATATACACAATGGAAAAATCATAACATAAATAATAAACATCATATAAAGTGGTAAAACAGTAATATTTATGCAGGCGTTCACTGTATCCACCCCCCCCCCCCCTCAGTTATTATATAAATCTATGTATGTTTATAGTATAATAGAAAAAAGAAGATGTGGTATGATTGCCAATGAGACAACTATCCACAAAAGACCAAAATGACACAGACATTAACAACTATAGGTCACCGTACGGCCTTCAACAATGAACAAAGCCCATACCGCATAGTGAGCTATAAAAGGCCCCGATAAGACAATGTAAAACAATTCAAACGAGAAAACTTAAACTGCCTTATTTATGTAAAAAAATGAACGAAAAACAAATATGTAACACATAAACAAACGACAACAACTGAATTACAGGCTTCTGACTTGGGACAGGCACATACATAAATAATGTGGCGGGGTTAAACATGTTAGCGGGATTCCAACCCTCCCCTAACCTGGGACAGTGGTATAACAGTACAACATAAGAACGAACTATAAAAATCAGTTGAAAAAGGCTTAACTCATCAGATGGACAAAAATACAAGTGGACGTGGCCTGGTACTTATACATCCCGACACAAAAAGAAACAATGAACAGATCTGAGAGTACTCGCAGTTATCTGACAGCTAGTTCAAA
This sequence comes from Mytilus galloprovincialis, assembly GCA_037788925.1. Classification (NCBI taxonomy): domain Eukaryota; kingdom Metazoa; phylum Mollusca; class Bivalvia; order Mytilida; family Mytilidae; genus Mytilus; species Mytilus galloprovincialis. The sequence goes on along the minus strand of CM075336.1, from coordinate 91,269,112 downwards.
GCCACTAACAACTAATAAAAAAATAATGCAACTAAGACTAAACTAGTTCTTTTTCTTTCTGTATGAATAATTGTTTTTGAAAATTTGACATAAAACAATTTTAAAAAGAGACCTGGTCTAATAATCTGGATTATGAACTAAGTGTACTTTGTAAATTTTGTTTGACCTTTTTTTTTTTAACAACAGAGTTAAACCTTTATTTCAATTTCGGGCTTGTTACAATTTTGCTTGACCTGAATATATCTTTCCTGTTTACATTGTGTTTACATTGTTTGTCAAGTGTGGAAAGTGACACAACAAATCATCTTTATTTTAAGTTGGTCAGATTACTCCGAAAAAGTTATACAATTATACTAAATCGGCTTTGTGGTTATTAACCTACATTTGTAGCTAACTAATAATTAGTCACTACTTGTATTTATTCTACAAAGAAAAAGAAAAAATTAACAAATATATTTAGGTCAATTTTTATCTTTAAGAAAAAGAAAAAAAATTCTTACTGAATTAACCTTGGGTTTAAAGCATAGAGAACTGATTGAATAATGAGAAAAAAATAAAGAAGAGAAAATAATGCAATGCTGTAATATAAAGAAAAGAGTACAATTATAAAAAAAAAGAAGCTATTCTATGATTGACAATGAGACAATCTTAAAACAAGTGACCAAATGACACAGTAATTTAAAACAACTTTGTGTCACTGTATGTATATGATAACTATATTTAAATCCTTATCTTTTGCAGTTAAATAGTAGTCAAGAGACTGTGCATGCCGAAGCTGAGAGTGGCGCTACAGCCTCTGCCATCGGGGACGACACAGAACATTTATCGTCCCCAGAGGAACACAGTCGGGCAGAAGCTATTGTTCTAATTAGACATCAGCCTAGTTTCCAATACCATGGCTCAGACACATTCTGTGCAGAGACTTCACCGCATACCACGAATATTATGGCTCATATAGAGCTAGAGGATGAAGACAATAACTTAAGTGATAACGAATGCAACGAATTACACTCATTAATGACAGGTTTGCCCCGAAAAGACAGTGGTGCCTCCACTGACAAAGGAGATGTCTAGTGTTGGCTCAAAGAAGCTGTTTTTATTTGTGCATTTTCAAATGGAGATTAAACTTTTTCTTTGAGGACTTAAGGTCCTTTCTTGAAAAGAAATTTTTCACAAATTTATTGTGGAAATTTGAATTATTTTCATTCAGTTGTAGAAACGAAATCTGCAGACATTTGATGAAACTGTGTTGTTATTACTTTGAACAAAAGTCCAATTATTTTACTTAGTTACCTCCTAAATGAGTCCTTTTCCAGGTTCAATATGACGTGCATTTACATGACAAGAATTCATGCAGATGTCATCTTATTTACATCTATACATGAGAAAGTTATTCAACACATAAGCTCCATTTGTTGTATCTTGTCACCATTCACAGACACTGATTTGAAAAAAAGTGAAATTCCAGTTCAAAGAATATTTGAAAGGGGAGATAACTCATATCCCAAAGAGGAGACAACCAAGTAGCTGTTGCATATTTCACAAATTCTCATTACTCCTAGTCTTATTTGTTATTGAAGTTGTTAAATTGTTGTTTATATGTAATGAAAGATATTGTAAATGTAAGTAAAGTGCTTCATGGTATTATATTGTGTAAAAATGTATCCCATTATTTATATTGTTTCTTGCATTTGTAAAATAGTGTTTGTCAATTTTCAAATCTGCATTCAGCAGTCTTTTTTTTGTGATTTTCATTCCATTGATAAGTGGCATGACCTTTGATGTCATCTTGTTCTTTTGTCACATGATCTGAACAATCAGAGTCATTTAAGTCACATGACCTCACTTCAAATCTATTATTAGAATTCTGTCACATGTCTCCTTAACATCCAATCATATGATAGGCTACATTTGTAGCACCTTATGTACAATTCACTGTGTTGATTAGTGTAAATATTTATTTTGTGTCTTTACACATTTATAGGACACTTTGTATCAAAGTTGGAAAAGTATACAGTTATTCAATCATAAAAAGAATTGAAAATGAAAATTTATAAAGGAAATCATTTTATTATTTTGTTTTTGTGCAATTTTTTTTGTAGATATTACAAATATAATCAGGCACTGGGTGAATGAAGATGAATGTTTATTCCATTTGGCATTTTTAAGTCATATTAGTGGCTGAATCAGAAATATTCATAAGGCTGGGCCCATTAACTGCCAAAGAGGGGGACTACTCCATTCATGCTTCAGTGATTCCATATGAAATAAACAAAAAAAAATTTCCAACAAAAGGGGAAGGGGCGCTGCTCCCTAATTTCTGCCTCTGCATAACATTTAATTAAAGACAATGTATCGTAGAACCACTGTTATGACTGTGACAGTAGAGAAAACAACTGGCAGAATTCCTAGTCTTTCTCAATTTTTATTTTTTTAAATATATGTATAAGACATTTGAATGAGAGATTCTTATTGGGTTCTTACACTGTCAAATTTTTCTCATTTATTTACAGTATTCAAATCATGGAACAGGTTACAAAAGGATGACTTTTAATCTAAACCTGCTTCATCAATTTGTTTTGGATATAAAACATTAATAATAAGAGATAATTAAAAAAAAAATCATGGTTTATCTAACAATCCAGCAAACTTAAATTTGATAGGCAAAGAACACACCAAAGTAGTTTAGCTGTCGGCAAACATGAATTTTATAAACTAAGCACACGTAAAAGTAGTTATTATTATTATATATTTCATAAACTAAGAACATACTAAAGTATTCTAGCAGTAAATGGAAAAAGCAGTCATCAGATTTTTTATTGCAATGTTAATTATAACAAGTTGTTTTAATAAAAGCCAAATAATAAGTATATGTTTCTAAGCAACTTATTAACCTCTTTGTCTCATTTCTTTCACCCATAATCAGTTTTCATCTCTGTACATAATACCTTTGGCCATTTTATTGAGAAGAACGAACAAATAACGTGAATAACAACACGTAATGTCTACCTGATGTTAATGACAATGTTATTGAATTTCTGTCAAATTGTTTCTCAGTTTGTAGCACATAATTATACCACACAGAACTGACAGCCTTGAATCTATAAAAGGAGCCAAGCCTTTTTAATTAAATTCTTGCTAGCACATTTAAGTATTTATAAAAGATATATGTTTTTTTTTTCTATACATGACTTTCGAAAATTAAGGAAAAGTGCTGCGTTTAAAAGGCATTGTGGCAAAACAGATCCAACTATTAATGTTGAGGCTCTTTTTGAATCTATATTTAATCTAGAATTCTCTTCCAAAAATGATGATGAAAGTTTTTTTCTTGATTTTATTTACTGTTTTGATGTTCAACATTTGACAATAATTCTTTTAACTCTGCATATTTTTTATTAAAGCAAGTTACAAGCCTGCTCTTAGGACTTTCTTTCTCTTTAAAGAGTATGTCAAAGCATGCTTGCAGCTTGCTCTTGGAAAAATCTAGGACCCAGTGCACTATTTCTTTATTCATGAAAGATCATGTGTATTGCAATGCGTTAAAACCTGACTAAAATAAAGCAATTTAGGACCCTGTTTGATTTAGACAGGTGTTTGTTGTTTACACAGGTTGCGTATAAGACAGATTTCTCTGCATAGTAATGGCCAAATACATGACAGGAGTTGAAAAAAAAAATATTTTTTTCGTGTAATTGTTGTACATTTTCTAAATTTGTTGAGATTCGAAGAATAAAATTATGTATGGATAATTTGATGTAAAGTTAGAGAGTTTAATGAGTGATTGAATTGTGTGAGAAATTTAATTGTGTGACTTTTGTGATATGGTTGACTGCGTGTGTTGATGGTGTTCAATGTATCCCAGTGTTATATGGTTATTAAAATGTAGAGAGACTGTTGTTTATTGATTATTATTTATTTCATTGTTGACATTGTCACCGAGTACGTCATTGTTTATATTTGTTGCATAAGTATTGTGTAAAAATTCAGAATATACATCGTTATTTAATATTTTGGTGACGACACTGTAAAAACATTTTCACATAGCAGTTGATTGTAGAAGCTTTATACAATTTGCAAAGAGTGGCTTTTTTTCCCCATTTCTTTCGCAGATTTTCACATTTGCCCCCTCGTAACTCTGTGCAAGCCATTTCATAGTAAGTCAGGCTTTGAACAATAATAATGGCACTCTAAAATAATGTTAAAAAATTTAAGAAATAGCAGCTCTTTAGCATGCTTCAAGTATCCTTGCTATGAAATCTCTTGATTTTTACATTTAGGGCTTATAAATTGAGGATGCTTTGTTTATGATTCTTTTATTAAAGATTTGCTTTCCAAAACAAATATATTTATATACTTATCATAAGAGTTAAGCTTTTCCATAAAAGAAATTCATTATTTTAGCTAGTATTTAATTTTGTTACACATGCTTTTTGCTATAGGACTTTTATATAAATTCAGCTCAAAATAAACCAAAGAAATGAAGAATTGTTTTCACAAGTTTATAAGATATATGACTTTATCTTGATTTATAAAAGTTTATAAAATATATGACTTTATCTTGATTTATAAAATGATATTAAGCTAAATAAGCTTGGAAGTAGTTAGCATAAACATGTTAAGCATTCAATTGAACATTTAATTTATTATTCAATTTCTTCAAAGAAGGGTTATTTTATTTTTTTAAACTGTTCCAAAGGGGATTTTACTTGAGGAAGCAGGGTAAAACTATACAGATCAAGCATCAGTTTTCGGTCTGGTTTGATGAAGTTTTGTCCCATGTTTGATGTATTTGTTAAAGTGCAATTGCACATTATTTTGAATGATTTGACCATTATAACAGGTTATATCAAACTTTCTTTTTTTATGTCCCACCTATGATAGAAGAGGGGCATTATGTTTTCTGGTCTGTGCGTCCGTTCCTCCGTCTGTCCCACTTCAGGTTAAAGTTTTTGGTCAAGGTAGTTTTTGATGAAGTTGAAGTCCAATCGAAACTTAGTATACATGTCCCTTATGATATGATCTTTCTACTTTTACTGTCAAATTAGAGCTTTTACCCCAATTTTACGGTCCAGTAAACATAGAAAATGATAGTACGAGTGGGGCATCTGTATACTATTAACACATTCTTGTTCTCTACTGTTATTGTAATTTTGACTCTTATAACATTTAATGTTATTTGTAGTACCCGTATTTTGAGCTTACGTTATTAAATTGAAAGAATCGTATTGTTATTTTGATTAGATCTAGGAAAAAGCACATAACTCTATAGCGTCACTTGTACGTTTGTTTTTACCCTTTTCTACATTGTATTCTAAGCTTCTTGATAATGTAGTTCAATTTCATTCTGTGTCATATGGATGCTTTACAAGCATTGCTGAAACTGACCTTTATTCAAACACTTTATTTAATTTTTTAAAGAGAAGAGTCTTTTCCCTTTTCCTTGTTTTTACCTTAACTTACAAGCCCTAAAGTGTGATAAAATGGTCTGTAAAACATTGAGAAGTAGGGGGCGCTGTGCTCTGAAACTCACCATATCATTTATAAACTTGTGTATTTAGTCATTGATGAGGCAGCTTGATATTATATTGTGTTCTTGAATAATTTGTGTGGTGTATCACAAGGGTCAAGGTCAAAGGGGTTTGCACAATAAATATCTGACATTATTAGACATATTCATTTCTTTATTTTTGGAATTGTGGAGTGATTATAGAAAAATGCAGTAAATGGAAAAAATAAAATTTAGAAATATACCACATTAAAATAGTTTTAATTTGATTTTAGCTAAATATTGAATTGCAGGTGTTTCTTTGTTCATTTCAATCTGAAGGAACTTTTTTTATAGGTATCTTTTAAATTTATCATCTTGGTAACAGCAGCTACATGTAATTAGTTTGCATTCATGTGTAAATTTTCGAATTTTGTTTTGATAAAGTTAATTATTACATAAATAAACATTAAGAAAAAAATCATCTCAATTCACTGCCAATAAACCTTTGGACTCCTATTCTTTGTATCTGCATATTACTTAAAAAGTTGTAGTTATACCTACAATTTAAGGGTTATATCAATTTTGGTAAGACAATATAAGAGTGTAATTTTGCCATGACGTTGAGAAGGACATACATATTTTCTACACATTTGAAGTGATAGAGAATAGTTAACAATTAAGATATGTCCGAAATAATCAAATAAACTTAAAGTATGGTTTGGACATTGTTCATGTGTATACTTTTTACTTAGAATGTAAAACAACTTAAAAAAAAAACAAAGTGAAAGTGAAAATGATGATTATCATGTTTACTGTTTGTTCTTAATTGAAGTAGATCAAAACAGTTAGGAGTTCATAGTAGATTCTGTTCAATGCATTTTATTAATAGTTCTGCATTTCATATCTACCGCTGACCTTTGACCCTTTGAAAGGAAACATTTTACCACATAGAATATAGTGCTATTACATCATTACGAATGTGCTTGTAAATATAAGCTTATTTCTCGGCTCGCAAGAGTGTTTGCCCAATCATGTCATTTATGAAAAAAGAAATCATTTTATTTATAAAAGAAAGTTTTGTTGCCTTTTTTTCAGTGTGATTGCAACATGCTAGCTCATCAAATTATTTATGGGTTGTTTGTTTATTCTTGAAAACAACCTTCAGGCCTATTTAGTATAAAAGCTCCTAACATTAAATACGGGATGACGATACAAGTTTATTTAAATGAATGCTACGAGCATGCTTGCAATTTGCTTTCAAGAATAAATGCAAGACCCATAATTTCATCAGTAACTCATTATTGTAAATGTTCTTGATTTTCTGAAGTAAAATATGTGCTATATTTATGATTTCACATTTGATATAGAGAAATTGTATGTCAGTAAGGCAGAAAAACACATAATGATAATAATATGTAATTGTTTTTGACTAAACGTCATTTTCTGAGGGATATTGAAAGTATTTCAATAGTATTACTGTAGAAATTTCACCCATCTGATCTTAGCCTAAACAGGTACTGTGGAATCATAATTATTCATTGGGTACCATCTTTCATTGATTTATATGGAAAGGTAGACCATGAATGAGGGGGGATAGGACCTTTATCGGGACACAGGGATCGGGTGTTTTTAAGCTCAGGATTTCGGGATTGACCCTTTCGGGATCCGGGAATCCTTTTTTTCCGATTTCAGGATGTCGGGATTTGCTTAATTTAAATTCGGGACCTCGGGATTTCGTTTTTTCAAGTCCGGGATTTCGGGATCAAGACCCCTCCTATCCCCCCTCATGAATTAAGATGTTAAAGGAAATACAAATTTTATGTTGGGTTGTAAAAGGACTTGGGAAAAACCTCAAAAATCAAGTATCCATTTAGGTGGTACCTAACACTTTAACTGAAATTAATTTGGCTCGTTTAATTTTCTTAAAATTTTGACGAAGTATTGACTTTGACCCTTTGACAAAAATATAAAAATTTCAAAAAATTTGAACCAACCGTTTAATCAAAAAAATTACACTGTTTATATAGCAGTTTGACAAACACTTATTTTGATCATTGAGAAGCTTAATATTCCCATATGAACACAACGTCATTAAAACGTTCTGCTGATTTTACAGAGTTATCTCCCTGTAGTGTTAGGTACCACCTTAAAATGCTAAATTTTTAATATTCTATGAGAAATTGCTAACCGAGAAAATAAATGAATCTACAGTATGTTATTTTAAAGAACTTGCCAAAGGTTTAAAACTCATTTCAGATCAGTGATTTTTATATGTATACTTCAACATACACAGATTGATAAGAAAAAGGGTATTTTGATGTTCTAGATCATGTTTTATAAATTATTTTTTTCTTTAACAGCATCAGTTTAAGTAGCTTTATTATTAATACTGAGTTGAGTTAAATTTATTAAGTACTATAAATTCTGAAATTATTGTATGCATTTATTGTTATTGCCAATTTTGACAAACAGACAAAAATGTGAGATGAATTACTGCAATTATCGAAAATCTGCATACCAATACATGTATACCAGATCTAATTATTGCAATACTCACCCAGTCACATTATTCACATTAATAAAAACATTGCAATAATTTCTGAATTTACAGTAATACATGCGTACTTGTAGTAGAATGACTTATTATGATTTTGACTTTTAAAAAAGTACCAGTTGTTAAAGTCTTTTATAAGTAGTGATGAATATGACATTCTGTAGATTGTTGTTATAAAAAATACCGGTATTGAAAAGAATATTGTATTAATGTTATTTTAATATATTAACAAATGATAGATAGTCATGACCAAAAATTTAATCATAATTTTGAAATCCTGGAAATCTATCTTAATTATGCATAATTATGATAAGAACAAATTTTGGCTGTACCTGTTATGCCCTTGTGTCCCCAAAAAATCAGTGCTAGAAAAAAATATTTGTATCAGAAAAAAGCTGAATTTAACATTTTGCAGGTATTCATGAGAAAGTTTAAATCTTTATTCTGATTACTGATTTCAGTGCCACTTATGAGTATTTTATAGACTAAATGCCAGCTGACTTACAAAATTATTAGAGAGTTATTTTCTATGAATTAGTCCTTGATTCTCAAAATTAAAATAAAAGACCTTTGAAATTGCCAGTGGCATTTATATTTTTAGTTATGGCTATCTACATTGTATTATGTAGTGAACAATGTTCTCCACAGCCCAGTGTATATGTGTGTGGATACCTCACCTTCATACCTAGATTTTCACTCTGGTTTTATGTTTTTTCTGTACATGTACATGGATTTATTTTTATGTTGGAATTCAATGAGTTTTGTATGGGTTTGAAGAAGGGTGTTAAATATTACACAGATAACCTAAGAAGAAAGTGAAACATGTTTATTTTTTCATACAAATATGTTTTGTTTCATTACAAACTTTTTCGCGACATTGCAAACTGCATAAATTTGAATTTTTATTTTTGAATTGAGATACACTTAAATTTGTAGACATGAAGCATCCATCAATCAGTAGTAGTATCTGTTCAAAAAATGTTAGTAATAATTTTTTTTTAAATCAATAAAAGTATCAATCATGAAAATTGCAATCACAGACCCCTGTTGCATACTTCTAGCCAAACTGAATACATACAAATAATTACATTAGATGTATGTTTCATTATAATATTTTATTCTGATTGGCTAACTGCACATCACGTGTTATTCCATAAGCAGTTGCATTGCTCAATACAACTTTTCACTCATGATAACATGTGCTCCAACAATAAAGTGCACAGGTGAATTAAATAATAAAATTCGTGTTTTCATGATCATAGCTAAAAAATGTAATTATAAGTATTGAATGCTTCTTTTTGTAACTTTATAGGGTTGTAAAAGTGTTGACCGTGCGTACATTTTTAGAATGAAGCGCGGAAAAATGTACTTCGGTCAACGCTTTTACACCCCAATAAATTTACAAAAAGAAGCATTCAGTTCTTAAATAAATCCATGTATAATTGTGTACCTATTGTAGAGCCAGAGTATTGCTACTGTACATAAAACTCCCTTGCCAAATGAGAAATTGTATATATATCATTGTTAATGCTGGTTTAGATGTATGTTTGTTATTGCTTATTAAATCTATACCAACTATATTTTGTGTCCTTTTCTTTATGATTTTTAGTGTCATTTCATAGTCCACTTGTGCATGGTTTGTATATACTGGTATATTGATAAAAATTGGTATGACATATAATGAATATTCATACTCGTAAGTGTATATAAGAGACAACATTTTAAAATTGAAAGAAAAACACCAAAAATATCAAGAATACAAAAAAATATATAATTTTTATACGATGTCATTCTTGTTTCCTAATTGTAAAATCACTTTCACCTCTAATGTCTTAAAAGGTACCGAAATAGTGACAACTGTGGGTATCAAAAGACTTGTTAATTCTTTAAATTGACAGTGCTTAAACTCATTTATGAGATCTCCTGTTTAATGAGATTCCTATAATTTACCTGAAGAGCAATTGTTTGTCACTCTACCAGAATAATCAAAAAGTTTTGGTTGGTAAGCCCTGCAACTTTATATTTGATTTGGATTGGACTGCTTTTATTTGGGCGCCTTTAACTAGTTTTTATGCAGAAAAAACGTGTATGGAAACCAGATTATATACCTGGTACTTTAACTCATATATATTTTCAGTTCAAATCAAATCTATATAACACTACTATGATTTATTCACATATAAACTATCATTTCTGAGGAGCACTACTTAAGAATTAACCTGATGGAAAATCATATTACATTCCTCCATATTGGCATATATGCACTGCTCTCTAACCAAACAATGACTATGTGTAACTTGGAGAATATAACAACATATAAAAAAAAGCATAAAATATAATAAACTCAAAAACGTTATGCATGTTGTGAAAAATAAATTAATTAAAATGATACAGGTATTCGCTGTCAAAGAGGGTTGAGTGCTTGTTTTCTCGGCAATGCGGTAGTAAATGGGACATAGACATACCAGAACATTATCAGGCAATGCGATAGTGAATGGGACATAGACATACCGGAAACTCAAAAACGTTATGCATGTTGTGAAAAATAAATTAATTAAAATGATACAGGTATTCGCTGTCAAAGAGGGTTGAGTGCTTGTTTTCTCGGCAATGCGATAGTAAATGGCCATGGGACATAGAAATACCAGAACATTATCAGGCAATGCGGTAGTGAATGGGACATAGAAATACCAGAACATTATCAGGCAATGCGATAGTGAATGGGACATAGAAATACCAGAACATTATCAGGCAATGCGGTAGTGAATGGGACATAGACATACCAGAACATTATCAGGCAATGCGGTAGTGAATGGGACATAGACATACCGGAACATTATCAGGCAATGCAGTAGTGAATCGGGCACAAACATACCAGAACATTATCAGGCAATGCGGTAGTGAATTTGACAAAGACATACCAGAACATTATCAGGCAATGCAGTAGTGAATGGGACACAAATATACCAGAACATTATCAGGCAATGCGGTAGTGAACGGGACATAGACATACCAGAACATAATCAGGCAATGCGGTAGTGAATGGGACATAGACATACCAGGTCATTATCAGGCAATGCAGTAGTGAATGGGACATAGACATATCAGGACATTATCAGGCAATGCGATAGTGAATGGGACACAAACATACAGAACATAATCAGGCAATGCGGTAGTGAATGGGACAAAGACATACCTGAACATTATCAGGCAATGCAGTAGTGAATGGGACACAAACATACCAGAACATTATCAGGCAATGCGGTAGTGAATGGGACATAGACATACCAGAAGATTATTAGGCAATGCGATAGTGAATGGGACACAAACATACCAGAACATTATCAGGCAATGCGGTAGTGAATGGGACATAGACATACCAGAACATTATCAGGCAATGCGGTAGTGAATGGGAAATAGACATACCAGAACATTATCAGGCAATGCGGTAGTGAATGGGACATAGACATACCAGACCGGAACATTATCAGGCAATGCGGTAGTGAATGAGACATAGACATACCAGAACATTATGAGGCAATGCGGTAGTGAATGGGACATAGACATACCAGAACATTATCAGGCAATGCGGTAGTGAATGGGACATAGAAATACCAGAACATTATCAGGCAATGCGGTAGTGAATGGGACATAGACATACCAGAATATAATCAGGCAATGCGGTAGTGAATGGGACATAGACATACCAGAACATTATCAGGCAATGCGGTAGTGAATGAGACATAGAAATACCAGAAGATTATCAGGCAATGCGGTAGTGAATGGGACATAGACATACCAGAATATAATCAGGCAATGCGGTAGTGAATGGGACATAGACATATCAGAACATTATCAGGCAATGCGGTAGTGAATGGGACACAAAGGTACCAGAACATTATCAAGCAAGGCGGTAGTTAATGGGACATAGACATACCAGAACATTATCAGACAATGCGGTAGTGAATGGGACATAGACATACCAGAACATTATCAGGCAAAGCGGTAGTGAATGGGACAAAGACATACCAGAACATTATCAGGCAATGCGGTAGTGAATGGGACATAGACATACCAGAACATTATCAGGCAATGCGGTAGTGAATGGGACATAGACATACCAGAACATTATCAGGCAATGCGGTAGTGAATGGGACATAGAAATACCGGAACATTATCAGGCAATGCAGTAGTGAATGGGACATAGACATACCGGAACATTATCAGGCAATGCAGTAGTGAATGGGACACAAACATACAAGAACATTATCAGGCAATGCGGTAGTGAATGGGACACAAACATACCAGAACATTATCAGGCAATGCGGTAGTGAATGGGACATAGACATACCAGAACATTATCAGGCAATGCGGTAGTGAATGGGACATAGACATACCAGAAGATTATCAGGCAATGCGGTAGTGAATGGGACACAAACATACCAGAACATTATCAGGCAATGCGGTAGTGAATGGGACAAAGACATACCAGAAGATTATCAGGCAATGCGGTAGTGAATGGGACATAGACATACCAGAAGATTATCAGGCTTAAGATAGATTGTAGACACTTTACTCATCTATTGTTGGACAGCAATATGATGAATATAATTAAATCACTGATTAGAGAATTATCTAACGAACTTCTAAAAAAAAAACTCTTTAAATGCTTAAATATTGCTGTGGCAAACGAATATAAGCGAACATTTTGGTTCATATTTAATCTGTCATTTTCAACAAACCAAGTCATGCATAGATGGCTGTCTTCCATTCGTTTGATAGGCTTTTGATTTTGACATTAGGGAATTAACGATTTGAATTTTCCCAGGAGTTTTAAATATTTTTGATATTTTATTTTTGATGATGAAAATTGGAAAAATAGTATCACTTATTAAAGACTGATATAAATAGTGATGATTATGTAATTATGTTGATTGATGTGAGAGATATCGGTATTGTGTCTTTTTTCGTCGAAAATTGGTCTTGTTTCTATTTAAGTCTATTTGACGTGCTTTTTATAAGACCGCTCTAACTTTAGTATAAGTAAATAGAAATCTATGAAATTTAAACACAAGGTTTATGACCATAAAAGGAAGGTTGGGTATGATTTGGGAGTTTTGGTCCCAACAGCTTAGGAATTAAAGGCCAAAAAGGGTTCAAAAAGAATTTTTCTTGGTTTTCGCACAACAACTTTAGTATAAGTAAACAGAAATCTAAGAATTTTAACATAAGGTTTATGACCATAAAAGGAAGGTTGGGATTGATTTTGGGAGTTTTGGTCCCAACAGTATAGGAATTAGGGGCCAAAAAAAAACATGTCCCAAAAAATGTTATCGCATTTTTCTTGGTTTTTGCACACAATATCTTAAGTATAAGTAAATAGAAATCTATGAAATTTTAACACAAGGTATGACCACAAAAGGAAGGTTGGGATTGATTTTGGGAGTTTTGGTCCAAAAGGGTCCGACATTAAACTTTGTTTGATTTCATCAAAAAAATAATTATTGAGGTTCTTTGAAATGCCCAAATCTTACCGTGTATTTAGATTCTTAATTTTTGGTCCTGTTTTCAAATTGGTCTACATTGAGGTCCAAAGGGTCCAAAATTAAAATTAGTTTGATTTTAACAAAAATTGAATCCTTGGGGTTCTTTGATATGCTGAATCTAAACATGTATTAAGATTTTTGATTATGAGCCCAGTTTTCAAGTTGGTCCAAATCAGGGTCTAAACTTTGTTAGGTTTCAACAAAAATTGAATACTTTAGTATATGGATTTCTTTAATATGCTGAATCTAACCATGTATTTAGATTTTTAATATTTTGGCCCGCTTATCAAATTGATCCACATTGAGGTCTAAAGGGTCCAAAATTAAACTTAGTTTGATTTTCACAAAAAATGAATTTTCTTGGGGTTCTTTTGATATGCTGAATCCAAACATGTACTTAGATTTTTGATTATGGGCCCATTTTTAAAGTTGGTCCAAATCTGGGTCCAAAATTAAACTTTGTCTGATTTCAACAAAAATTGAATATTTGGGGTTCTTCAATATGCTGAATCTAACCATATATTTATTTAGATTTTTAATATTTGGGCCCAGTTATCAAATTGGTTCACATTGAGGTCTAAATGGTCTAAAATTGAACATTATTTGATTTCAAAATTGAATTCTTGGAGTTCTATGATAGTATAATTATCAAAAGAAGGATGGACACGGATAAACATACGAGCAAGTATACAAGAGGAAAACATCGAAAAAGGAAGAGACAATAAATAATAACCTATGTAATGTATGTTCACAAATATTTCTAATTTGCCATTGTAAATTCTTTACTTATCTTGAGTACTCAGTACACCCCTTTCCAAGACGAGATTTTCTTTGCATTTTTCTCAGGAAATACAAATCAAAGCTGCTGAAACATTTTGTTGCGTTTTTACACCCACTGCTCTTTCTCAAGTACACACAATGATAATGTATGAAATTTAATAGACCACTTTCGAGTTTGTCCGTCACCAGAAATAAAAACTAGCCTTTATGACGTCATTTACCAAATAGAGGGGATCGCCTGTATCCCTCCACTATAAACATTCATCAAGCGTCTATGTAATCGTTATTGTGCAGGGTAAACTAGAAATAATATTTGTTCTGTAGGTACTTAATAATAATTCCATAAAGACAGCAGTGCTGAAAGACAATTATGAAAAATCAATTTGCCAAATAATTCGTGCTATATAGCTTTGTAGTTTTCCGACCACTCGCTCAACATTGGAACGGAAGTGACGACGCCCCTTAACGCACGAATGATGTTCACTAAAACCAATGTTTTTAACAGAAATGCATCGAACTCGAAAGTTGTCTATTACATTTACCAAAAAAATCAAGGTTCGTGTGAACATTCTGAGTGATGTGTTTTCAACAACCTCCCATGAACAATTCATAGAACCCAGAACGTCAAAAGAATTATACAATACACGAGAATACAAAACTCTATAACCACGATAACAGAGTTTATGTACATTAAAGCCAATGTTATAACATTTTTGCACACACAAAACAAATAGTTAAAAGTCTTATAGTTACATGAGGAAGTATGAATATTTGCACATGCCCAGTTGTGGTCCCAGATAGAGAGGACTTCGGTCGATATACATGATATAGTATACTAGACGTTTTATAACAATTAAAAAAACTCATTTTCCCCAAAGCTCAATTCACAATTAATGTGTATAGTCTAATGATCCCTGTCTGTGTTTTCTTAGAATTTGGAAAAATAATAAATAAGAAAAGTAAACCCCCATCCCCTAAGAGTTAAATGAAGGTTTCAGTAAATAATAAAATAAAGGACAAAACGAATAAAGAACCAAGAAAATAAAGATATAGAATAATGGTACATGTAGTAGCCATATAAATAAAGAATAAAAGAAATTGTTTTAAAAAAAGAAATGTGTAAAAAACCCATCTAGACCCTTTGTTATAAAGCTTTTGGGTTATATTTTATAAAATATTAAATAGGTATTGATCAACAATAAATTTATCTATAACAGACTTAGGAACTTCACAAATAATAAAAACTTAATCAACAAAAATTAAATTGGTTTTAAAGAAAATAGTATTTACACTAAAATCAGTAATTGATCATTACAAACAAAAAATAAAAAGGTTTTTGCAGCTTTTATTGATCTTAAAAAAGCCTTTGATACAGTTTGTCGAATAGGACTATTTTAAAAACTTTTGATACATGATATTCCAAATAGAATTTTTAGAATTGTTTATTCAATGTATACTGACTCAGTATGCAGAATCAAGTTTTCAAATAGGCTCAGTTCAGCATTTCTATCTGAGCGAGGAGTAAAACAAGGAGATGTACTGAGCCCTGTACTTTTTAATTGTAATTCTGATCCAGTTGTAATTGTGGATTTTTCTTTAAATATTCTTCTTTATGCAGGTGGTATTGTTTTATTGTCTAAAAGTAAAAAAAGGACTACAAAACAGTCTTAATGCTTTATATGATTATTGTAATTGTTGGAAACTACAAGTTAACACAGATAAGTCCAAAAGTTATTGTATTTAATTCAAATGGTAAAACATTTTTGGACGAATTTACCTGCAATGATTCTTGTATTGAAACTGTTAGTTATTATTTTTATTTAGGTATTGTAATAAAATGTAATGGTAATTTCAATTTACCCATTAATACTCTTATGGAAAAGGAAAAAAAAATGTTGGTCTGAATAATCCATGTAGACTACTTGAAAAATTGTTCGATACATTAATATCACCTATACTTATGTACTGTTCTGAAATTTGAGTTGTTAACTCATCATTTAGGGACTCTGAACCCTTTAAAAAATTACACATTAAATTTATCAAAGAAGCACTTGGTGTTCATTGCAAGGCTTCAAATGATGCTTGTCGTGCTGAGCTTGGTAGAATTCCACTCAAAAATAAAATTGTTTTTTCAAGCATAAATTTCTTAGAGCATATACTTTCATCAGAAAATACACTTGTAAATCACATTTTCTGTGTAACAAGATTTTCAAACCCCTGGATCCTAACAACTGATTGCATTTTACAAAAATTAGGATATTCATATCTTGTTGAAAAAAGTTGTCTTAACAAAGCACCACTTGGGACAAGTAAGCAGAGAATTTAGTATCAGTGCTTGCAAAATCAAAATGCAAACATACAGGAGTCTTCGAAGCTCGTTTCTTTCGTCAAGTCTACAAAATGGGTCAAAGGCCATCATATGTTGATTCACTAAACAATGTAAATGATAGAGCAGCAATATGCAAAATACGCATAAGTGCACATCCTTTAATGATTGAAAAGGGAAGACATCTTAATATTCCTAGACAGGAAAGATACTGTCCTGTCTGTAAAAATGGGGACATTGAGGATGAACAACATTTCTTATTAAAATGTAATAGATTTACCTCAAAGCGAGAAATATTAGAACATAAAATAAATGTTAGATTTCAAATACAGCGTAACATTACCGTTGATGAAAACATATCTCTATTGGTTAATAATAGCTTAGCATTATTACTTAGACTGTCTTCCTCTTTCATATCAGAGTGTCTAAATATAAGAAATAGTGAACTTATATGATTTTTGTCCATGGATTTATGAGTTTTGAACAGCGGTATACTACTGTTGCCTTTATTTATACATCATTTTGTAACTTTTCATATAGCATGATATGTTATCATGGAATCTTTCATTCTACCATGTCAATTATTATAGCTATATGTAATGCCATAGGTCTTAACAATTTATAGTTAATGAGTTTGTGTCAATAAAAATATTTGTATTTGTATTGGTCAATTGTTATTTTGATATTTGTAGCAGGGAGTGTAAACATTGGCATCCGAATGATGACCAAAAAATCAACAGATAATTGAGTCCAAAATTTGGACCAGATTGAATTGTATATATTAAATGCAGTTCAAATCTTTAAATAGACTTTTGAATTTAAGTTGATTTAATATCAGGAAGTAAAACATCAATCCAAGATGGCCGAATCAAAGCTCAAGTTCAAGTGTCCTGTTTGCCTAGAGGTATTGAAATCTCCCAAAATTTTGCCTTGTCTTCATTCATTTTGTCAACAATGCATACATGAAATCATCTTAGCTACAGTCCAAAACAAAGAACCGAAACCAACACAATTTACATGCCCAATATGTCACACCGTTGTCAAACCAAGAGACCCAACAGTAGACATTGAAAAATGGGCTTCGATACTGCAAGACAACCACGTTGTGGGCACTGCTGAAAGGCAAGAGTGTCATACTTGTAAGCATCACAGCGAAACATCCGTTGCCAACTTCTGGTGCAAGGATTGCAATGAAGCTTTTTGTGAAAAATGTAATGGTATGCACAGTTGGGTGAAATTGACTTCCTCGCATAATGTCATCCTGATTGAAGATGCAAAATTCTTTGATTCTGGTTTCGATCTGGAAGTTATTTCAGAAAAATGTAGCCTCCACCCTTCAAACATTGTTGAAGCATTCTGTACTGATCACGAAGAACTGTGTTGTGTATTCTGTTTAACCTCTAGTCATCGTAAATGCGAAAATGTCAAAACGCTTTCTGAAATTACTCTAACGGAAAGAGGTAATGAAACCTTGGAAGAAGTGTTACAAAAAATGAAACAGGAGAAACGAAACTTAAATTACTAAAAGATACGACTGAAATAATAGAAAAGGATGATGTTAAGTTCGTGCAGACAATTAAGTGCAAGATTGATGATCTGTTGGGAAACTTTATCAAACAATTGCAAATTATACAAGACGAGCAGGATTTAAATATTCAAGCGGATGTTCAATTTCTCAAAGATTTCATGCATGAGAACATTAGCTCACTGGATTAGCGCTACTGAAGTCATTAGAAAATATGGTACAGAAACTCAATTTTTCATTCATTCGAAAACTATGATTGGCCAGATCAATGAAAATATTACACAACTTGGGAAGAGATTTATTCCTGATATTGACACACATATTTCTTTCAATAAGCATTATGTTCTAACGCAGGTTGTTACTGATATCAAAGGCATTGGAACAGCGATTGTTAAAACGACAACTTCGGAAGATCGAACGAAGGACCTGTTTAACCTGTCACGCGAGATTGGCATAAAAGCTGTTGACTTTGAAGGCATTGCAGTAAAACATCTTCGAAATATATTCATTAAAGATGCAGATATTAAATGCGGGGTTTCCATTGGAGACAATTACGCCATAGTAGGAGCTGACAGCAAGAATGAACTAATACTGTACATTTTAAACATAAAAACCGGTCACGTGGTAAACACTACTGTCATTACCAAGGAGCTTATATATAGAAGCTTGAAATGTTTATGTTTTGATAAAAAAACAAAACATCTGTTTGTAGTCGTAAAGGGTCAGATTTTGATGGCGGAAGTTAATAAATATGTAATAGAACAACCTCGAACACTGTCATGTGACATACATTTGGGGCAGGTGTTTAAAGTGGGTATATGGGACGACGATTTATATGTTCTATCGAGTGAAAAAATACAAAAGTTCAAACCATCATTGCACTCAAAAGTGAAACAACATTTCACTTTGTGTCTTGAATCAAATATAAATACAACGTCTGGTATAATTGGAGTGGCGCTACGTGATGGTACATGGTTGTATACATCAGGCCACAAACAAGTCAAATGTTTGACAATTCAAGGCAATGAACTGTTTAGTTTTCAATCGTTTTCACTGGAAAGTCCAGGTTGCCTGACCGTTACACCATCTGGTGTTGTTGTAGTAGTAGACCGAGTTGGGAATGGTTCGTTAAATGCGGTTTCATCCAATGGAAAAAAAAGATAAAATATTGCTACAATTCGATATGACGACTAGAACGCCGACGGATATTTGGATAGACGATGGAGGAGAAGCAATTTGCGTTTGTGGAGGACAGGACATTATGGTTTACAGAATTGAAACAGAATGATTGTGGCTATGGTACTTTCGTCAGTTTGAATTTCAATGATAAACACAACCTTAATTGTACAGTCGGAAACCCGGTTGAAATAAAACAAAAGAACCGAAGCACTTTGTTAGAAAAGGCGATAAATGTGTACTGTAATGTTTACTATAGTGACAACAATTTTAAGAGTTAATAGAAACAAACAAAATTACAATTTTCTTTTCAATTACGAAGTGTTTTATTTTAAAAACACCATTTGCATAAGTTTTCAATTTATCTAGTACATAGTTAAGCAGAACAATTAGATATCAAGTCGACGACATGGGTATCTTTCAAGTTGGATGTAGAAAATGCATAACCACCGATTGTTTTTAAAAAATTACCACGGACGGAAAACATATCAATCTATTAGTTCAGTAATTTTCGTGTCTGCCCTTCCATTATGTGACTCACGAAAAAATTCCAAAATGATATCGTACAAAGCAAGAAAATTTCATACATCGTCTCGCTTCAGATTCTATCATTTTTATATATCAAAGCTACAGGTTGACTTTATTACATAAAAGTACTAAAAGATGAAATATATGGGTCAAGTGAAATACCTATCTAATGAATCACAAAAACAGAATAGGTGTGTTCGAATAGCTCTTTGTTAACTGAAAGTACTTGACGACAGTCTTTCAAGTTGGATGATGAAAATGCATATCTAAATATAAAATTATATTTTTTTGTGTATGATAACTAGGGTTTATAGTCTTCAACCACTAACAAAATCTAGTCTGCCCTTCCACGAAATATTTAATTAGAATTTTTTTAAATGTTTATGAATTTTCGAAAATTCAACCTGACAACCGATCAGACAATAGTTTTAAGTTCAATCAATGCAGACAAGATCATTAACTGATGCTCATTAGCTAGTTGATACATTTGTCTTTTAAAATACAACTAACATATAAGGGTCGTATAAATGGTGCAATGTGGATAAATTTATCGGTTTCAAAGAGCAAAATTGGCAGCGCGTCATCCCTACAATGGCTTCCATTTCTACGGTTGTGAAAATGAACTGACGTAATTGGGAGATAATTTTGACGAAGTAGAATCCTGACTGTGCAACCTTAGCCAGCCTATTTATAAGTTTTTGAATATATTATTTTCAATTATAAAACGTTTCCAGTGTATTCAAACTGAGTATTGTTTTATTTACCAAATGAAGGTATTAAAAAAGAGTACACAAGATAAAATTGAGAATGGAAATGGGGAATGTGCCAAAGAGACAACAACCCAACCATAGAAAAAAACAACAGCAGAAGGTCACCAACAGGTCTTCAATGTAGCGAAAAATTCCCGCACCCGGAGGCGTCCATCAGCTGGCCCCTAAACAAATATATACTAGTTCAGTGATAATGAACGCCATACTAATTTCTAAATTGTACACAAGATACTAAAATTAAAATAATACAAGACTAACAAAGGCCAGAGGCTCCTGACTTGGGACAGGCGCAAAGATGCGGCGGGGTTAAACATGTTTATGAGATCTCAACCCTCCCCCTATACCTCTAGCCAATGTAGAAAAGTAAACTTATAACAATACGCACATTACAATTCAGTCCAAGAGAAGTCCGAGTCTGATGTCAGAAGATGTAACCAAAGAAAATAAACAAAATGACAATAATACATAAATAACAACAGACTAACCTACTGAGGTACAATATATCGGAAAAACGACTGTTTGAACGATACCACAATAAGCTTAAAAGAAGGAAAAGTAAGAGCTGTTGGTCATTGCTTTGCCTCCGTCTTGCCTCCGTCGTGGTCGTAAACTTAAAAACAAAGTTGTACTCTGAACCAAAATGTCAGATCAACCAAATTTCTTCCAATTATCCTAAGTGATCGGATTTAAAGTGTGTTGTTTTTAAACGAGCATGGTCTAGAATGTAAAATGCTTTAATCGTGTTGAAAAAAATATGAATAAGGTCAGTCAGCGGCAAAAATGTTTAGAACAAATTGATCAACCCACTTCATATTCCCTCAAAATTATCAAAAGTCTCCTGGAGTTATTGCAAAATAAATTATGTCTCACTAATTTTCGGTTGGTTTTTTTTGCCTTTTTTCTGAAAAGAAAAAAAAATGGGAAAAAACCACAAAACTGATCAGTAGAACATCTACAAAAAGCTAATTGATTGAAAGCATTGAATAATGAAAATTATATGCGTCGTTTGTTTTCTCTTATTTTTGAGTGTAATTTCACATTGCGATAAGACGTGTCACGGTACTTGTCTATCCCAAATTCATGTATTTGGTTTTGATGTTATATTTGTGGGATTTTGTCTGATGCTTGGTCCGTTTCTGTGTGTGTTACATTTTAGTGTTGTGTCGTTGTTCTCCTCTTATATTTAATGCGTTTCCCTCGGTTTTAGTTTGTTACCCCGATTTTGTTTTTTGTCCATGGATTTATGAGTTTTGAACAGTGGTATACTACTGTTGCCTTTATTTATATATGCCCTTTGGGGGATCTTGGAGTTCAAATGCAGATGATGTCTCAGCATGTTAATGTAACCATGAAATATCTCTTTTAGGGGTCAATTGGTAGCTTGGTGCAACTAACTTTAATGATGGTATGTTGTATATGAACGGATTTTCCTTCTTGCATATTGAAATATTTGCTACTAGAGGTTAAGCATTCAAACATCAATAAATGAATCGATTTTGAATATCCTACTATTTTTACTTTTGCCAAATCATGGCATCAAATATGGAAGGAATGGAATTGTACAATACTTTGACAAATTAATTCAGCTGTTTACAGTAATCTTATTGAAAAATATTATGTATCTCCGAATAAGGATAATTATTTCCTTTTTATAATTAACTCTGGTTAAAAAAGCGCTAGACAATACATTAAAAACTAATTGTTCACATAACATGAACGTGTTGATAATCAAATTTCTTCGATTAGCAAGCAAACTACTAGTAATGTTCTCGTGTCGTGATTAATGATCTGTATGGACATTTAGTCTCGACGATCCATTAAACACCTTCTCAAATACGGTATAATATCTTTCAACTTTGGTTTTCCTAACAATGAGCCGTCACCAGCACTGATCACCAGTTTGACCGCAAGCTTATAACCCGTCTCGATAGAGTGTTGCATAAGCACATTTATGTCTAAGGTTTAGTAATTGTTCCAACAATGTCAGTAATTATCTTAGGGGAGGAATCTGCGCGAAAGTCTGGGAGGTGTTGAGGTTTTCGGTCAATAAAAGATTAGCATGCATACTAAATTGCGTATACGTATTTTCCAGTAACATTAGTTCATGTGTATAGTTGTTTCGTTTACAATGATAACACATATTAGTTTTAAAAAACAAACAAAAACCCGGTAATGTATTTAAAAAAATATATATTTAACATTGCCAGAAAAGCGGGAGGTTTGGCATGCTACAAAACCGGGTTCAACCCACCATTTTTTTCTTGAAATGTCCTGTACCAAGTCAGGAAAATGGCCATTGTTATATTATAGTTCGTTTCTGTGTGAGTTACATTTTAATGTTGTGTTTCTGTTGCGTCGTAGTTCTCCTCTCATATTTGATGCGTTTCCCTCAGTGTTAGTTTGTAGCCCGGATTAGTTTTTTCTCAATCGATTTATGAATTTCAAACAGCGGTATACTACTGTAGCCTTTATATATATGATTATATTCTGTAATTAATTTTCACCCATTATTACATTACAATTGTACATATACTATGATAAAATTGAGAATGAAAATGGGATATGGTCAAAAGATACAGTAAGCCGAACAAAGGACAGAAAACATCAGAAGGCTACCAATAGGTCTAGTATGCAGCTGTGTATGTCTGTTGTGAGAAGTTACACATTTTGAAGGGGACAATATATAGATCGCTATACAGAAAGTCATTATATTTATGATAGTAATAAGATGAGCATTCCATAACATGAAAATCAATATTAATTTCAGAAGATTAAAGTCTTGTAACTATAGCAACTAACTCAAGGTAAATACAATGAGAACCAATTAATCAAACCGGTATTATTTTCTATATATTTAGTATGTCTTTTAAAAATAATAATATTATCACTCTTTACAGTGACTGAGAAATAATGTTTTGTTTCATTATACTGTTGATGTCCGGCCGTTCCTTGCATTTCTATCAATAAATGATTAAAAGGTTTAAAATAATGACATTCATTTATAAGTATTGGAACTTTTGCCGGAAAAACCACAATGCATGATATCATTTTCAAAATGTTCTGCATTACAAACACGTGGTGTTACATTGCATCGCACAACTGGGAAATTCCACAGAGAATATAAAGATTTTTTAAAACTACATTAAATTCTACGTCATTTTGTCACTAGTTGTGAATTGTCTCTTAGCAATTATACCACATCATATTTTTTATACATAAATCGCAAATACCAATTTGACTAATTCACTTATTCTATGACGAACACTCAGAAATTATTCTTAAAACAGAACGTATGACGTTTCGTTTAATGTGTCGCGCCTTTAGAAGACATCGGAAGAGGTGTTAATTATCCGCGTGCGTCAGTTACTACATATAATGTGATTTAAACAAAATACTAAAATTAAACCATTGACAAATGTACTATCGTGTTACATACTTTTATACATGTTTATATGGATTCTGTCAAGGCAGTATCTACCAAAACAAGTGATTCCTACTTCAAAGCTCTAACAATGCACTTGCAAATCTAACGCAAAACAACTGAACATTTAACTTAATTTTGTTAGTTGAAGCATTTCAATGTCAAATTATTATAACAAATCGTATACCATGTATACGGCAGTAAAAGTATTGTCCACTGGTTTTAACATAAACCCCAATATGTTTCGGAAAGATGGGTAGACGGCTGTATCTACAACGTCCCCTAGCAAATCATATTCAGAATGAGAACATGTCACATTAGTCTAGATTAGTGAATGAATGTATAATTACTTATAATTACTTATGGATAGAAAAACAAAAGATATATATATATATATATATATAATTATGAAGTATCTATCCATGACATAAAATCAGTTCCCTGTACGGGTCAACGTACCGGTACATGTATGTACGGCAATTTAAAACGAAGGAATAGCGCTTTTGTCGCTGTTTTTCGTCTTAAAGTCACAATGAGGGTTTCGCCCTGGTTTCTACACGACTGAACGCTGAGCCAAATTCTTACAAAATGAAAATAACACTTAATGAATCGCGTGCGTTCGAAGCACTTTTCTCGATTTACAGTAAGGGACACTTAAATAACGCGGGTTTAACAGAACCGATGAAATGTTGCCACATGTAAAAGGAACATTCACAATTGTTAGATTGAAATCATCCCTTGTCACAAAATTTGTTCTTAATCCACCCTCAGTGATAATTTTCATATATAAGTCAAGATATTAGAAAGTCTGTGAAAATGGTAACAATTGTCAAGTGTTGTGCATAACAAGTCTATAATTGACCGTTTATAATCAGTCTGTGAGAACTGTAACAAGTGTTGTGTTTCATAGTTCTGTTAAGAGGGTAGGAAACGTTGTGAATCATCACACTATGATGAAAGTAAAATATGTTGTGAATTATATGTGTCTGTATAATGGGTGTTAAGTTGTGTATGATCAGTCTGTGAAGACGGTAACAGGTGTTGCCATGTGTAATATCAGTCTGTGAGAGGGTGATAAGTGTTTTGTATATATATGTAAGACTCAGATCGACGTCCGGTCTCTAATCGACATCCGTTCCTCATATCGACGTCCAAATCTGACGTCACAATAAAATATTCTCCAAATCGACAGCCAATGTAATGCCTATCTAATCTACGTCCATTTTTTTTGTCTTTTCTGATCAACGTCCGTTTTGGACAAAGAATACACAATTGACCCGAACCGTCAGCAGCTGAAACCTTTAGACCTTTAAACATATAGGTTATATTTTGATTTTTTTTAAAGATTTATAAAATACTAGACTAAATATATGTAAATAGGTTGTGATATCATTTTCTTTTTTAATTTTAGAGATTACATAAAAATATTAAGGAGATGTAGTATGACATGAATCATGTAAACTATTCAAATTAGAAAAATAACGGTCTTATTTATAAAGAAAAATGACAGACATAAACCATCGAAAACCACAGCTCTACAGGCCCATAAAGAATATTTTGGGGTTAAACATGTGTGTGTGGATTCTTCTCAGTTCAGTATTTTTGTGATTTTACTTTTTACCACTCTGTAAGGAATGTGACACGTATAGTGCATTACCAGTCTTTGATTTGGGTGACATGTATTGTGTATTATCAGTCTGCAAGATGTGTAACCAGTGTTGTATATTGTCAGTTTTTGATAAGGGTGTTAAGTGTAGTTTATAAACAGTCTGTGTGGACTGTAACAAGTGTTGTAGATAAGGGTGACAAGTGTTGTTTATAAACAGTCTGTGATGAGGGTGACTACTAATTAAACTTATTTGTAGCTAAGCACTGATGTAATATTAGTCCTCGTCATGACAAAATCTTGGATTATTTGGTGGTTTGTTTAAATTCATTTTCTATCATTTAGTATGGATTCACCATTAAAGATGTAAAAATATTTGATAAATTATGAATCACCTATAAAATGAATGCTGAATGGACATTTTTTTTGTTTCACCAATAAACAAAGGTGAAAAACTGTCAAATGTGTGTCATTTGGGTACAGTTCATCACAGATAAGGGCTTCCAGTAATAGTCAAGAAGAAAAACAACAATAAAAAGCACTGCTCCAATTATATTTCTTCTTGCCATAAGTATTTCATGAAATTAATTTGTTTTAAACTTATGTATATCCTTTCTCTACCATTGTTTAATAACCACTTTCCATATAGAGAATAACCTCTGTAGAGAAAAAAAATATAATGTGCAAACAAAAGAATAGAGGGCAAACAATATAAAAAATACTAAAGAGTAGAGAAAAATTGACTGATATATATAAAGAAAAGAGAATGATGGGAGAAACAAATAAAGAATAAAAAAACATGATCTAGGACCCCCAACCCGTTGAAGTAAACATATTTCAAGTCTCAATTACTCATCATAAATTCAAGCAATTTAATATTTATTCTTGCTCTGAAGGGTTAATACTAAATATGCTTGAATATCAACAATCAAAATTGAGAAAAGAAATGGGGAATGTGTCAAAGAGACAACAGCCACACCAAAGAGCAGAAAACAGCCGAAGGCCACCATGGGGTCATCAACAAAGCGAGAAAATCATTGTACATCAAAACTTTACATCTGCTTTATCCTGCTGAACTTACTTTAAATAAAGCTAATACTAACAATGACCACTGTCCTTTCCTCGATCTTGATATCTATATCACTAACAGAAAGCTGAATACTAAAATTTATGATAAAAGAGATGATTTTTCATTTCCTATCGTTAATTATCCATTTTTAGATGGTGACGTTCCCTTGTCACCATCTTACGGTGTTTATATATCTCAACTTGTACGATTCGCTCGTGTATGTAACAATGTTTTAGATTTTAACGAGGGAAATTTATGTATTACTGAAAAATTATTACACAAGGGTTTTCGATATCACAAACTAGTCAAAACATTTACTAAATTTTATCATCGGTATAAGGACATCATTCATAAATATAGCTCAACATGCAGACTTCTTATACATTCAGGTATTTCACATCCAATTTTTTATGGAAATATTCTTTATAAAGCACAAAGGTGTCAGCGTTCACCTCAAAAACTAACAAAACCTTTGAATAGACTTATTAAGAAGGGATATATTTACGATACTGTTGTCAGGTCATTAAAGATTGCATATTTTGGCGTTAATATTGATTCACTTATAGGGTCTTTGCATCGGAACTAAACACATTTATTCAAAAACCAGTTGCTGGCATGACACGGGTTATGTTCTTCTCATATATGTTATGATGGTATGATACTAAACCCCTAACGGGAAGGATTTTGCCTGATGTTCATATGATGAAATCATAATCTTTCAGTCAGTTTAATTGAAGTCTGAAGCTGGCATGTCAGTTAACTGCTAGTAGTCTGTTGTTATTTATGTATTATTGTCATTTTCTTTATTTTCTTTGGTTACATCTTCTGACATCAGACTTGGACTTCTCTTGGACTGAATTTTAATGTGCGTATTGTTATGCGTTTACTTTTCTACATTGGCTAGAGGTATAGGTGGAGGGTTGAGATCTCACAAACATGTTTAACCCCGCCGCATTTTTGCGCCTGTCCCAAGTCAGGAGCCTCTGGCCTTTGTTAGTCTTGTATTATTTTAATTTTAGTTTCTTGTGTACAATTTGGAAATTAGTATGGCGTTCATTATCACTGAACTAGTATATATTTGTTTAGGGGCCAGCTGAAGGACGCCTCCGGGTGCAGGAATTTCTCGCTACATTGAAGACCTGTTGGTGACCTTCTGCTGTTGTTTTTTTCTATGGTCGGGTTGTTGTCTCTTTGGCACATTCCCCATTTCCATTCTCAAATTTATCTATCCAAAAGGGGAGGTAATTAAAATGCAAGAATATAATATTTGAATTTTTTTAATGTAAAAACTATCATTACATTGCAACAATATCAGATCAACAGATTTATGTAAATGTCAATAATTAAAAAAAAATCTCTTAAATCAGTCAAGTACCCTCTTTGTAGTTTTATATAAATTTTATGTGTATCTTTCACCAGGTTTTGGAGTAAATTTGTTACCATGACAACATGGTTATAAGGTTTTAAGAATTCTTTAAACCAGGGCTCACACTACTTCAGAATTATAGGGAGAAGTGACTTCTCTTTTTGAAACTGATAGGGAGAAGTGGTGAGATTTGAAAGAGAAGTGCTCATTCGCGCGGTGCGCTACAATGTTTGGATTTTACAATAGTATAAAGGGCCATATGTAAATAATGTTCTTTTTATATTGTTCAATTCATATCTGAGAAATAAAATTACAATTAAATTAACATTTTAAATTAAAAGTTGTTTAAATTTTACTAAGGTTCTTGTGAGAAACTACCAACTAAATATCTAGCACTAAAAAAAATTTAAAAAATGTAAAGAAATTATAATATATCAATTACAATTTAATTAAAAATTATTTTGTGTATGAAATTCAGTGTTTCTTATAAAAAAATATAAAAGTTATTAAGCTGGGCCATATAATATATTGATCTCAGAGTTAAGCAATTTTAATCAATAGTTTGAAACAATCCATAAAAAAATATAGGGAGTTATATACACCAATCAATTAGATGTAACCAAAAGTCTCTTAATGTGTGTGGAATGCGTAATTTTCCCCTTTGGGATCAATATTCTTCTGTCAACTGTTCCATCCGTGCGTCCGTAGGTATTATTGTAAAAGTACGGATTTCGGTCATAGCTAGCCCGGTTCAGATCCGTAGTTTAGAAATCGGTCAATGGCGGACGAATGCAAGAAAATTTACAAAAATAAACAATGTTTGACAAGTTATTTGGATAGGAACATAACGTTTTTAATGCAATAAATGGATTAAACATTTACTGGAGGCAACTTTTATCACGTTTAAATGAAGTAACAAACTTATTTTGCCGCCGAAATTTAGGTTGATGTACGTTTTCGAATAAGAACTTGCGGAAATGCACGAAGTGATAAAAAGTTGTATTTTTATCAAATAACCTGCTTCACATTGCGAAGACAATGCTTCAACCTCTTTTCTAAAGACAATGAATCGTTTATGTCTGAATTTCTTTAATTATCAATAAAAAATTGATGTTTCATCAACTTGGTTAAAATTGAAAATGTCCGATGACGGAAGCGACTGAAAGCGAGTATCGTCAAGAACAGGGCGACTTGTTTTCGCTTTTGGGGGTCGGGGAAAGCGAAGTGACGGTCGGGAAGGCGACTTCTTCGCCCAAGTCGCCTGGTAGCGTGAGCCCTGTAAACATGCAAATATTGCAACATTCTTTCAAGATTTAGCGTACCCCTTACAACTATACAGTTTACAATAAGTATTTGGTACACAAAACTAATAATAGCTAAAAATTATAAGAAGTCTGACTGTTTGTTGAATTTATGATAAAACCCTTGTAAAAATCAAATAATGTTTCTTAACATGATTAAACTGCTTAAATATAACACTGTAAGTTCTCTTTCTGACTGAAAAACAACATGAAGCAACTTAATCTGTTTCAGTTTTCTGTAATTTTCAAGTTCATCAAATTTGATTTGGCAAACACTTTAATTTGCTATATTACAACAATTTCATTAAAGGAGTATCTTTAGCAAGAACAATGTTAAAATACAAGTCCTTCTTTCTTTTACTACTAAGTACTAATGTAAAAACAGTCAATAACCAAGACAACATAACTTCTGGATGGACTAATAAAATTAAATAAAAAACATTCTTCAATGAGTAGAAATTCCATAAGGGAACATACTTTACATTATTGTAGTAAATAAACCATTTATAAGACATTTTGGTTAGAGGCCTTCTTTGGCTTCTCAAGAATCTTTCTGAATTACATTGTAGATTAAATAAAACTCTTATAAATTGTGTATTTACTATAACATGTATAAAGATAAAATCATTCAACAAAAAACATGAAATTATCATAAAATACCAAAATGATATACAATGTATCAGTAAAACTTTCCATAAAATACAAAATAAAATTGAAGATAAAATTCATCAGAAAATATGAAATATGAAGACGCTAGCTATACACTGAGCAATTGATAAATGAATGATATAAAATTAAATAATGAACAGAGAAGTGAAGTTTAATTGGTTAAATTTAATTATGCTATAAAATAAAAAATCCTATCATGCTATTACAAAAACTGTTGATGTTTTTGGTTGTCTTCTTGGCGTATATATCATCCTATTTGCTTGGATGAAGCCTGCTAGATAACTAGGACAAATATTTGTGTTTGACATGCTCAGGGTTAAGGTTTGGATCTATGTGTCATTTTTGTTGTCATGTGATAGCTACAATTTGTATGATCATCATTTGTAGATTTCAAATATACATAACTATTGTAATATACATATATATATATATATAAATATTCATGTAGATATATTTGTATTGCAACTTGTTTATATATTTTTTTAAAATACATATACAACCATTTGTTTTCTGATCTTTTGATATATACCCTAGGTTTACAGCATTTAAGTGTAAATTGCTTCAAACTCAGATCCAATGTAAAGTTATTAAGGTGGTACCTAACATTACAGGGAGATAACTCTGTGAAGTCATCTAAACGTTTTAATTACGTTGTGTTGTAAAAGGTATATTAAGCTTCTCAATGATCAAAATTGGTGTTTGTCATATTGTAATTTTTCTGACAAAACGGTTGGTTCAAAAAATTTTAAATTTTTATATTTTTATTAAAGTCTCAAAGTGAATACTTTGACAAAATTTTATGAAAATTAAACGAGCTAAATTAATTTTAGTGAAAGTGTTAGGTACCACCTTAATAACCATATTATTGTAAAGATTCAAATACAGCTTATCTCCCTTAGAATCCCTTTTTCATCATATTCATACTATAAAAATGGAGAATAAAAAATTTAAAAAATTAAAAACTTGAAAATAACCTGAAAAAATTGATGATACATTTTGTAATACATTTTGTAATGATATATTTAAATATTTGTTTGAATAATTTGAAAAAATTATGGTTCTAAATGTAACTACATTCATTGTCAGGAAAAAATATGGCACAATTAATACAACTTTGTTTACCTTTAAGTGTATAAATTGAATGGTAGAAAATCTATTAACAAATAAAATTCCAAATTTACAAAATTTGAATAATCTTATATTAACAACCATTATTCCTGTGTGTTTTCTGCTGTCCATGGATAAACCTAAGATGGTCAGTAAGCAAAATCTTAAATCTTTGAAATATTGTGGATTAATTTACTTTTGTAGGTACATACACATTTTTTCGTGAATTAAGGAAAAATAGTATTTTTTGGTGGATATTTGATCTTGTTGTTTTAGTCTACAGTCTGCCTAAAAAAATATGTAATATGTCAAACACGGAAATTCATGTTTCTACTATATATGTACCATGGAAATCCATGAAAATGCTATATTTCTTGATTTTCTGATGAATTTTGGAACAGCCCTTAGAATAAAAAAAAGTACAAATCTAATAAGAATTAGAAAATATGATTTCTTCATTACTAAGAACTTTTTAAGGGAGTAGACCTTGGTTCAGGGAGATAACTCTTTAAATCAGTTATGCGTTTGTAAAAGTAAAGTTTCGTCAATGAGTTTTAAGCATTTACCTGAAACAGATTGGAAATAATCTATGTATCCTAGAAGCTTAAAACATATTTATGAAAATGGCTGACACAAACATACTGATGATTTTAAGAGTTATTTCCCTTAACCTAGGTCTACCTCCTTAAATAGCACCAAAATTGATCTTGCACCCTGTGAGGTAAAAACTAACACTTGTATATATGCCAAAGATGGAGTATGCACAATATAAATATATGTTCAGCTGTAAAATTATAGGCAAGTAGGTCAACAGAAAACACACAAGTTTTTATGATCTTAGCATCCATATACTAAGTCTAAGCTAAGCTGAGCAAGAAAATTTGTACAACAAATGAAGTATGTTTAAAGCTTATTACAATGAAATGAATAAAACTACTTGGCACAATAAATACCCAATTTATTAGTAAACAATGGAAAAAATATACAGATGTCGGTTATGAACTTTATGAATATTGCACATAGATCTATCTTCAAATTCAAAGACAAATATGCTTTCAGAGTGTTTGTGTGGCCTTATAAGTTTGTTCTAAAAATAAAAAAGTTCACGTATGTTCCTTGAAAAATACCAGAGCTGAGTAACATTTTTCAATACCCATTAAAAGCTGAAAGAATTACCATCCTATGTACACTACATCCAACCAAGATGTAATTAAAATACAATCAACATTTTTCAAAGTTTATATTTATTTTTCTATTTTAATTTCAGTAAACAATCTCATTTTAGTGTTGTAAACCGTTTCATCTTTAATTTAAAAAATAAACTTTTCATGAGCAAAAGTTTAATCATTTTTTTTAAGAAATTAACTCAATTTTTGTGTGTTTAACTGAGGGCTGTTCCAGAATTGATTGTATTTCAAAATTTCATTGGAAGAGGTTATTTTAGATGTACAAAATATTGCAATTATAGGAAAAAATAGCAATTATACCAAATAATCTAGCTGCGTAGAGACATGAAATATAAAGTGCCTTTTGGCTCAACTTTTGTTTATGGAACAGCCTGAACATTTACCATTTATGTAAGTCTTCTGCCTCAAACTTCAAATATTTCGTTCTATGTACATTGAAATGCAACAAATCTGATGAATAAATTCATTCAATGAAAATAATTCATTTTCAAAATAATTATATGTAATTTATGTGGTTCAAAATTCATCTTGTGTCTTTTGTTATTGGATGGAGATATGGAACCATGTGACAACATATTGACCAATCAGATCATATAACTCAATGAAAGACATTCATGAAGTAATTCTTTTTACAATGTAAATATTTATTTTAACAGACTATCCAGTAATAAATTGCACAAAGTACAAATAAGTACTCCAACACAGTACTAGTTGTAAGTCTACTATACACATTCAACACAAATGAATTTATATAAGTCTTTTCTACTTTAAGTGACTGACTATGTCACTTAAAAATAGCTAAATAGATATTAAAAATAGCAAAAACTGTTTTCAACCTAAGCATTCCCAATGTACATCACACAATGTAAAAAGTCCAATAAAATTTGGTTTCGTCCAGACCTAATGTCAGGTAAACATTTTAAACATCATAAAATATCTGAAAGACTGTATTTACACAGTCATGACAGTTTGGAAAAGCAGAACGTGAAAATTAACAAAGGAATCACTTAGAACATCAGTTTTAAGTGAAGTTCACATATATTTTAGTTATTATGGTTACTAGCCAGTAAAAAAAAATGTGATGTAGTACACACAGATTGACATATTCATGATATTGCTTAATTTAATTGAAATTTAACTTAAAAAAGAATCAACAATTTACACAAACTTTACATGTTTACATGTTTGACTTTCAAACAAAACTTTTTGACTTTCAAACAAAACTCTTGAAAGAAAAATCTGGATTGAAGAACTTTCAAAACAATCAAATTATTTCTTGAATAAACTAATTATGATAATAAAGTGGTTGAAATAAATGCTTTGTTTCTCTGATTCAATTTACATCTGTCAAAAATAGTCTTTTGATTATATATTTTTGGGGGCATTTTTATTTTGAAAAAGATTTTGTTTTACAAATAAAACATAACAAATTATTCAATATTCTGGTACTGAATATTATGAATATTTCAATCAATATTGATAAAAAAAACTAAAATTGAAATTTTTTTATAAAGTATTTGGTTTGGAACTGGTAGCTTTGGACATAAGTCAATTTGTATTAATTTTTTTTCGTCTTCAAAACTATCGAAAATATCTATCCTTTCTTATCATGCTAATCTGACATTAAAAAATTTCAGGCAAACAAAATAATATTTCAATTGCCTTACAACATGTACAAATTTATCATTCTTATCATTCAAAATAAAATATTCATTTTTCACATATTCAATCACAATGTATAACATTTCTTTTAACATCTTCACAGGAACATTCCATTTCACAATTTCACTGGAATACTTTAAAATTTCAAACACCCACTACAGTTTGAAATACTGGTTGTATTGTCTGTGTTGAACTTTGTAGTGTCATCTGAAATTAACTCCCCTTGTTTGGCTTCCTTTGACAATTTTTTGGCGATAGTATAGAAAAGTTTATCAACATTATCAGCTTCTTTTGCCGATGTTTCAATGAAGTCCATTTCGTATCTGTCGGCAAATTGTTGTCCAATGTGTGTTGGTATTTCTTTGTCATTAATTTTATCTGTTTTGTTTCCTGAAAATAAATAAACATTTATAATACATTCTGCAGCTATGCACAGACATGGTTGTGACTTGCAAAAACGAGTGAAAATTAACAGAAAGTTATTCAATAGGATAAAAGTATTTATAACAGTAACCTCAACATTGAAAAAAGCTTGGTTTCAATATAAATCAGAAAATGTAAGTAAGTAGGCATATCATAAATTTGTATATGTTTTTCTTTTATTGTGTTGTTCATGGATCAGTCTGTTACCGGTAGTTACCTTGTTATTTTTTGTACATTTGTATAAAGTGAATCAGGATTGATAAACAGATTTTCTATTGTAGTTTGTAATACAATTCAAATTCAACATAATATAGGTAAAATGTATATAAGATGTGGAATGATTCTAATGACACAATCATTCATCCTAGTCCAAATGATGTGATATTCAGCAGTCATAGGTCAATAAAATGCCTTC
Organism: Mytilus galloprovincialis; assembly: GCA_037788925.1. Taxonomy (NCBI): domain Eukaryota; kingdom Metazoa; phylum Mollusca; class Bivalvia; order Mytilida; family Mytilidae; genus Mytilus; species Mytilus galloprovincialis. The sequence continues at coordinate 91,234,193 of CM075336.1, read as the reverse complement.
AACAATAAACAAAGTAAAAAAAAGTGCATCTCTTATAAGATATTGATTAACAATGGTATTTTTAAACATTGTGTAATTTATAACCTACCAACTAAGTAACCACAAAACTTTGTACTGGCATAAGTTTCTATTTCCTGAATCCATGTGGGTAATGAATCAAAAGATGCTTGGCAGCAGACGTCATAAACTAGAATAAGAGAGTTTGCAGATCTATAGTAACTTTGAGTAATGGAGCGGAACCTCTCTTGACCAGCTGTGTCCCAAATCTGTAGCTAAAAATAGAAAGTAAGTGTAAACAATAAAACAGGAAGAGTTCACCTTAAATGATTTTACAGTATTTGTACGACTTTGCCCCTCGCAGATCTATAGAAAAACAGAACATTATTTAACATGTGTTACCATGGTTACAGACACTTTTTAGATGATCAAAACGTTTTATGAATAGATTAACTTGTGCATGATCAGTGAGTTCAAGTTCATGGGCACTTTAAATTTCATTTAGATTTAAAATTTTTGTTTCACCAACATATTTCTTGTCTTTTTTTATTTATTCTAAAATATTTATGTTAGCATCAATAACTTTATTTTTACTATTGCCTCCAACCTTCACCCGACTACTCTGCAGAAAAAACTATATGACATATTTCTTTGTTACCTCTAATTTGTAATATTATATCTAATACTTGATAACTTTGCTTTAGGCAAAAGAAATATATGTATTGTTTCCTGCCTCTAGTAAAATAAATTGGTGAATTTTTAAAAAAAATTTTAAGGGTGGGGAGATAAATTTTTTTAGCATCAAAATAGCATGGAAAATTACATGCTTTCTCTAACATGTCTATAGCTAAGTCCAATCACTATAATTCATACCAACATTTGATTATTCAAGCATCCATGTTGGTTTCAGCATAACCAATGCTCCAACCCTTTCCCATGACCTATAAGTTAGCACAAAAAGCAGGGGTATAATCAACTACTTACTTTTACTTTCTCTCCATCTATTTCAACAGTTTTGATCATGAAATCTACTCCAATTGTAGCCCCCTGTCCTGGTGGGAATAGTCCCTGAAATAAACAAATAATCATGAAATCTACACCAATTGTAGCCCCCTGTCCTGGAGGGAATAGTCCCTGAAATAAACAGATAATCATGAAATCAGTCATTTATAATAAAGTATCTATTAAAGACCATTCCATGGATAGGGATACATGTATAAAGGAGGCCAGAAGTTCACTAGGCATATATGCCTATGACAATAGTCTTTTTGTCAATTCCCGTAATTGACCCTGTAATTAAAGATCCCTTTTTCAGTTGTCTTCCTTATGAGGGACATCAATATTTATTTACAATAGAGAGCTAGAAGAATAAGAGAAAATTTATCTGTACGTCATGTGAGTAACCTTTAATTGTTTCAAATCTTTCGATATTAAACATAAATTTGTTGTTTAGCAAAATACTTTTGACATCAGCAATTATTTATGTAAATATATTCAATAGTTTTTAACATGGGTAAGGTAATCTATTTATGAAACAAGAATGTGTCCAAAGTACACGGATGCCCCACTCGCACTTTCCTTTTCCATGTTCTATGGACCGTGAAATTGGGTAATTATCTAATTTGGCATTAAAATTAGAAAGATCATATCATAAGCAACAAGTGTGCTAAGTTTCAAGTTGATTGGACTTCAGCTTCATCAAAAACTACCTTGACCAAAAACTTTAACCTGAAACTCCCACTTTCATTTTCTATGTTCAGTGGACCGTGAAATTGGGGTCAAAAGTCTAATTTGGCTTAAAAATTAGAAAGATCATCTCATAAGCAACAAGTGTACTAAGTTTCAAGTTGATTGGACTTCAGCTTCATCAAAAACTACCTTGACCAAAAACTTTAACCTGGACGGATGAACAGAACCACAGACAGACGGACGGACGGACGGACGGATGGACGGACGGACAGACGAATGGAGTCACAGACCAGAAAACATAATGCCCCTCTACTATCGTAGGTGGGGCATAAAAACAAATAATTTTCTATCACCTCATAAAACTTAAGTCATTGTCATGATTGTTGTAGTTTCTCTGACATATTTCATGCATTCCCCATTTCCATTCTCAATTTTGTTTAATATTTCATCTATTTACATGTATCATGTTTACACAAAGGCTAACTATCTAATGAATAATGACCAAGGTAAATAGAGTCTCACACAATATTTTTATGTAAATATACCTGTGTAAATCTTCTAACAAGACAGGTCTTCCCAACACCTGCTTCACCAATCAATACCACTTTAAACAAATACTTGTAATCTTCCATGCTAAAATAGATATGAAATAGATCATGTAGATAAAAGTCAAACTTGTATCATACAAAAACAAGAATGTGTCCACAGTACACGGATGCCCCACTCACACTATCATTTTCTATGTTTAAAGGACTGTGAAATTGGAATAAATTCTCTAATTTGGCATTAAAATTAGAATGATCTTATCAAAGGGAACATGTATACTAAGTTTCAAGTTGATTGGACTTCTACTTCATCAAAAACTACCTTGACCAAAAACTTTAACCTGAAATTTGCACTATCATTTTCTATGTTCAGTGAACCGTAAAATTGGGGTCAAAACTCTAATTTGGCATTTAAATTAGAAAGATCATATCATAGGGCACATGTATACTAAGTTTCAAGTTGATTGGACTTCAACTTCATCAAAAACTACCTTGACCAAAAACTTTAACCTGAAATTTGCACTATCATTTTCTATGTTCAGTGAACCGTAAAATTGGGGTCAAAACTCTAATTTGGCATTTAAATTAGAAAGATCATATCATAGGGCACATGTATACTAAGTTTCAAGTTGATTGGACTTCAACTTCATCAAAAACTACCTTGACCAAAAACTTTAACCTGAAGCCAAAAACTTTAACCTGAAATTTGCACTATCATTTTCTATGTTCAGTGAACCGTAAAATTGGGGTCAAAACTCTAATTTGGCATTTAAATTAGAAAGATCATATCATAGGGCACATGTATACTAAGTTTCAAGTTGATTGGACTTCAACTTCATCAAAAACTACCTTGACCAAAAACTTTAACCTGAAGCCAAAAACTTTAACCTGAAATTTGCACTATCATTTTCTATCAGTGAACCGTAAAATTGGGGTCAAAACTCTAATTTGGCATTTTAATTAGAAAGATCATATCATAAGGAACATGTGTACTAAGTTTGAAGTCGATTGGACTTACACTTCATCAAAAACTACCTCGACCAAAAACTTTAACCTGAAGCGGGACAGACGGACGAACGGACGAACGAACGGACGAACGAACGGACGAACGAACGGACGCACAGACCAGAAAACATAATGCCCCTCTACTATCGTAGGTGGGGCATAAAAACATTGGTGCAAGTTCCATACCAGGAAAGCTGCTTTCTAAATTAAAATATCCATTATATAAATAATAATACATTTTGACATAAAACAAAATACTGTGTCACCCTGCAGGGAGTACAAGAACATCTGCAAGAGAGATGTGGGCATCATCACAGATTTACGACAACTAACCAACCATCAACTAATTATAACCAGTTTTATTATTCTGAATTTCATTTATAATTTTAGTTTTCAACCTTTAAGAACAACAATTAATTTTATGAATATGGTCAATAGTAAATTTCTGAACAAATTTGTAAATGTATGTATAAAAATCTGCACCAAATATATATGTCCCTAGAGCTAAAAACATATTAATGAGCTATAGATAGAAGTACATGTAGCTGCCTAACTGTAGCTATAGGTCATAATGTTATTTTTTTTACTTTTTGAGGACCATAGATCGTCTGCAAATAGTAAAACATAACATCAAAGAACTATGAGCTTCAGTTCCCGAGAGCTCTACTATAGAGGGGTCTGGTATCGGGTCTGTTCGCCCTGGGTCCATTCTCCCTCAGTCCGTTCACCCATAGAGTCTGTTCGCCCAGGTTTACTTCTCCCTACTTTTATTCAAAAATATTTGTATTATGGTATTAAAGTTTAATCAACTTAATCAGATATTTATATGGTACATTTATACATGGTATATAAAATCTTGAAATTCATGGAAATATTTATTATTAATCATTGTTAATCATGTTAAATGCAATAATGGTGTGTTTTTGAGCATTAAATGTTCTTAATAATATATTTTCCCGAAATTTTCATTGTACTAACGAACTCAAAATCGTTCAATTTATTGGATGTCATGTTTTGAATTCCCACATCTGCGCAGAAATCTACTATGTACTTCCTTTGTCCGTTCTCGTTTGTATGAAACTTTGAGTAAAATATATATTTCAGTCTAGAATAAAATAGGAAGGAATGCAATATCAATTTCACTTTCGATAATTCCTTGATATGAAAAAACGTTACCTGAAGATAGCGTTTCTTTGTTTACATTGCATATGATGTCATAACTTAAATAACGTCACAACTAAAATTCCTAACAACAGAACCAAAATCGGAAACATTACGGTATTTCCGTTTCTTTTTTTTTTTTTACAAATATTATTAGTTACAAACAAATAATTCATACAGACTTCATTTCCATTTACAGGTTATGCCTGCCTCATTTTACAAGACTAACACAAAGTCCACATGGAATGAGAAAAAAAATTAGTGTACATTACATTGCCATGATTGTGGTTTCTTTAATTTATATTTCTTTATTCTTCAATATTGAGAGGGCCCAGATATTCGATTCAGACATAAAAGGGCAAGATTTAACTGTCATTGATGATCACTATCCTATATAAAATAGCGACTACAATGGACAATAAACCCCTATCTGACAGACTAAACAAGACCAAATGAAGTCACATAACATAGTTGGTCAAATGTAATACCTTTTGATTAAATAATAAATGATTATTCTATAAGAAAAACAATGTTATTTCACATTTTTCAAGTGTCAGACGGGAAATAATTTATGCTCACCTTATAACGTTTTGTATAGTCTATAGATTATATTGATCGAACCATATATTACAGAACTAAATTGTTGGGTTTTAAATGCTCTATTTATGGGCTGATCATCCTATATTAATTTAGAAATGACTCATTAAAAGACACATTTAAAGTTTTGATTGTATATCTTCCCCGTCATTATGTTGGGTTTTAATCATCAAGGGGACATCACTCTTCACCAATAACAGTGATTTACCCAATAACCTAATCATAATTTTAAAAAGTGAGATGCAACAATTACCCCCCAAAGGACAACCATGAGTCAAAAGTTAAAAGTCAAAACCAATGTCAAAATAAACAAAATAAAAATCTACACGACTCTACATAAAACCAAAGTTACAAGTGTTAATGTTGCAAAGATCTAAACAATATGTCCAAAAAGAAGTTTGTTTTGAAAAACTTAATGATCGAAGATGTGACACCTAATCAGTGATCAATATGGAAATATTGTTTTTGTATTTGTTATACAAAAAAATCGAGACGTTTCGGTCACACTAACAGTTCGACCACAGTCGATTCGGTCATATTGGCCTTTCAAATTGATCCTAGTATGCTTGGTGTTTTGCGACAATGCGAAAAATGATTTTGTTGGATTACCATATCTTGCCGTTAGTACTAAAATATTTAAAAATATGATCATATATCACTTCTCATCTGTGAAATGATATATTTTATACATATAATTAGTATAATAATCCCAGCTTTTCATTAATAATCGTATCTTGTTACAAAAAAAAATTTTCATTGACTTGAAACCGCAGTATCCTATAGTGATACGTAGTAGAGAAAGTTCCTGCTGAAACGGAGACAGATAATTCAATATGCTATGTCTCTGCTTGACATCAACATCAATCATATGTTTATAACATTCTTTAATTTAAAACATATTTTTATTTTTATCTATGCAATTACATATGACTTGATTTAGATCATGATTATTAAAATTTATTTTTGTATTATTTCTTCTTCTAAAAACAACTATATTTTCGTCCCTTTACAACAAGAAAAAAAAACACATGACCGAAACTACTTTACAGATAGAGCATGGCCAGACAGGCAGCATGGCTGGAACGCCTGTGGTCGAAACGGCACTAACCGATTTGACAATGTGGTCGAAGGCGGCTATGGCAAATTCGGTCGTGCGTCCGAAACGGCTTTAAATAGCAGATTCGGTCTTGTGCCCGAAACGGCTTTTGCAGATTCGGTCTTGTGTCCGAAACGTCTGTAGCAGATAGGCAGTTTGGCCGAAACGTCTGTAGCAGATACGTACGGTAGTGTGGCTGAAAGGTTTATAGCAGATACGGAGTATGGCCAAAACGCAGATTACTGCATAGAGCGGGCCAAAACGCATGCAGATTACTGCATAGAGCGGACCAAAACGTCTGCAACAGATACTGTAGTGTGGTCGAAATGTCCGAAGCGGAATGGCAGTGTGGCCATATGGCGAAACGTCTGAATGAACAAAAAAAATACTTGTACAAAACTAAACAATCAAAGTTCAAAGCTTAAACAACATTGGTGGATAGAGATAATAAAGTTAGAATTAAAACTTAGTATAATATTTCGAAAACACAATATTAATCTTATTTTTAATAACTGGAAATTAATTTTAAATTCGCATGTAAATGCACATTTTCTTGTTTTACTAGTTACACATCAAGAAATTTGTACATTATATGTCATACCCACAGGCACTTGTCTCCTAAATTCAATCCCTATATATAATACCTACAGGAATATTTTTTTCTGAAACAAGTACCTGGGGTTATACCGTGGACGTATCATTTGGTCTGTGTTATATTTCAATGATTATATACAGAGAATGATATTTGTAGTTGAAAATGTAAATCTTTGTTCCTTACTTGTGTTACTTTCAATAATTGTTAGCGATCGAAATGTTATTCAAAACCAGTTCCCAAGAGGAGGGGGCTGGATCGTAACTCTTTGCCAGCTTTGATTGTACTACTGAGCTTGTTTCAATTTGCTTTCCGCAACTAAGTTTTACAGCATGTCGGTCTTTTGGTTTCAGGGCCGGGCCGGGGATTTTCTATTACAAACGTTTTTTGTAAAAATTAGAGACAGATTTGAGCAACCCAGTCCAGTAGTTTACCGTTCACAAAATATCATGTCTGTGTATGATCATGATCTGGCAAGTTAAAAAAAAAACATATAAGTACGTCTGAGTCAGTGACAACTCTACAACAGATTTATCCATCGGATCACCAGCAATGATGGTGATTATACATGGCTGTGTACATTATGTTGATGTTTAAGACGAGTTGTATATATATATATATATATTACAAAAAAAGTTTCAGTTTACTGTTTTTATCTAGTTCTATTTTGAAGTGTTAAGATGTGTTGTCTTGATTTTTGTAAATATCATGTGTGGGTGGCCTCCTTGGTGTATTTATTTGGTATGCTGATATATGTTCCATTGGCATTGTGTCTATATTTTTTTCCTTTTAAAAAAAATATAGTTCGACATAAACCTGCTAATTTTCAGTCATACTTCAATTGAAAAAGAGGGACGAAAGATACCAGAGGGACAGTCAAACTCATAATTCGAAAATAACCTGACAACACTATGACTAAAAATGAAAAAGACAAACAGATTAACAATAGTACACATGCCACAACATAAAAACTAAAGAATAAACAACACGAACCCCACCAAAAACTAGGGGTGACCACAGGTGATTGAAGTTACTGTAATTTAGTATTACCACAAGACTTTTAATAGATTCTACCATCAACTGATCGGCCTACTGATCTTATTCTTCATTTAAATAGGGTATACTGTAGGATTCATTTTTGAACAATCTACTGAAAGATCAAGTAATAGTAATTACTTTTCACATCTTTCTGACGTTAAACAGGGACAGTTTTTGCTTACTTAGTGTCGACTGTCCCTGCATAAAGATATTTTACTGCAATAAGAGACCGTGTGAACTCCAACGGTTGGTTTCCAGAGGCGGATTTAAGGGGGGGCAGGAGGCCCGCCCCCCCCCTTTTTGGGAAAAAAATTGGTTGCTTATATAAGGATTCACTGAAGCGTGACTGGAACGGGTCCCCTCTTAGGTCAGTCAGTGGGCCCCCACTTATGAAAATTTCTGGATCCGCCACTGGTTTCGACCACGGCCACTCAGCCTTATTACAAAAATTACAAAAATAATACCAATTAAGAATCTATAGTTTACATTCATGATGAAACGAATGTTATTCGCTAACCAAACAGTATATTTTAACATAAAAAAACAGGAGTGGACTTATTAAAAGAGATAAAATTAATGATAAGCAATACCCTTCCTTCTTTTATTAAGTTCAGTTCAAAAGTTGACCATGGTGACAACTATTGCCTTTTTTAAATATTTGTTAGACTAGTAAATCTTTAATATGCAATGTTTTACAGGTTAGATAAAAAAAACTCTCAACTGTAGAATTATAGAATAAGAGAAACAGAAATTAACAAAGCCCGTTACTGAACAAAGCAGGAAATGTCACGTAGGCCAGTTAGCAGTCGCTTATTCTCATTTTGCCTTAACTGTCAAAATAATTATATAAAATTAATCCCAGTTTGCCTTAGTATACAGATTTTCAGGTACACAAGAATTAACTAAGGCGAAATGGGAGCTTCTGTAAACATTGTAATTAAGTTATGTTTTGTTAGTATTGCAATTAGCTATTATTTGTTATTTTGATGTCAAAGTCTACCATGAAATATTTATTTATCTTTGGTGTCCCACTTTTCAAATATTTTTTTTTATAGCTGCTATTCTTTTTCTGATTTTTTTTTACTCATGTGTTATATTTTGTAAATAAAGTCTTATAAGTTATAAAATTAATCCCAGTTTGCCTTAGTATACAGATTTTCAGGTACACAAGAATTAACTAAGGCGAAATGGGAGCTTCTGTTAACATTGTAATTAAGTTATGTTTTGTTAGTATTGCAAATTGACAAATTGTATATGGATATTTCATATTTTGATCAATGAATAAATAAAAGACAAATATCATACTATCATAACAAATATTTCATCTCTGAATCAGCACTGAATTCAAAACCCAATTTTAAATTTGCATACTAATAAAGAAAATGTACAAGTTATAAATAATAGCATACCATGTAATTCAGTGGTTGTCGTTTGTTTATGTGTTTCATATTTCTTTTTCGTTCATTATTTGTACATAAATAAGGCCGTTAGTTCGTTTGAATTGTTTTACATTGTCATTTCGGGGCCTCTTATAGCTAACCATGCAGTATGGGCATTGCTCATTGTTTAAGGCTGTATGTTGACCTATAGTTGTTGATATCTGTGTCATTTTGATCTCTTGTGGAGAGTTGTCTCATTGGCAATTATACCACATCTTTTTTTTTTTTGTATTTTACATGTATTATCTTTATTATATATAATTATAACACGATTTAAAAAAAATTATGTTATTTTATTTATTTTATTAAAGTTTTTGTAATATACATGTATGTAAACGAGTTTGAGGGAATCCATTGTTTTTTCTTTTTTAACTCTTTGTGTTGCACAATGTAAAGGATAAATGACTGATTATTAAGAACTTTCTAATTAAATAAAATTTATACAATTGAAACTTATATTAAATTAAGCATAAACGAAGCAACTTTCCTACTGAATCATGTTTTATTGTGGATTTTTTTCTTTTAAAATCATAAAAAATGTCACTTTTATTAAAAATAATAATTCAAGAGAAACATTGCCTTATTAAATGTTGTTAAAATTGCTATAAAAGCACAGAGGTTTAATTTGTTTATTTAAATTCTCATTTTGCCTTAGTTCAATTCCCATCTGGCCTTAGTATATTTTCTACCTTTTTTTACCTGAAATTCACAGCTAAGGCGAAATGAGAACACAGAAGCTCCCATTTCGCCTTAGTTAATTCTTGTCACGGTACTGGTCGAGGACCAGTTACCGTCATTTTTTGTCAGTATATTTCATTTATCTTCTAAACGTGAGAACATTTAAATCTATCCTTTGACAAGGAAAGTGGTTACCAAAATTACTTTAATATTTCAATTGGTCAGTATTTAAAATTAACTAAATTTCTCAGAAATTAACTTTTAACGGCGTCCGATTTCGTACGAGATTTGAAGATGCCGAGGACCAGTTACCGTCAGCACCGAAATTGTTACAATTCTCTCTCAATGGTTGTCAGATGAGTTTAAACACGGTCTCAAACTATTTTAACAAATTGTATAGTATTGATTTTTTACATTAAATGTTATGAATCAATTTGGAGATGAGCAAATATTTTTTTATCGCTGAAGCGTCGTCTTCGTTACGCAGGAGTTGTCTCTCTTTGCTTACCTCGTCAAAGTGCCTCATTTTAATTTGGCGCCCTTTTAGATGAATTGTAAACCCCGGCGTTGAACAACATGGAAAGCATGGCTGGAAGTGGAATGAAGTTGACTGACCAATTATGAGGAGAACAAATTTGAAGACAGACGAATAATCAGTCAAGATTTTACTCAAAACATGCAAAAAGACCGCATGTTTGGTGGTGATAGTCGAGATCGACTTGAAATCGGAACTTTCACTTTCAGACAGAGCCTCCAGTTTACATGCAGGTAATTTCACTGAAACGTAGGTCAACATTTAATTGATAGGTGACAATCAGACATTTTTCCATTTGTTATCAGTGTAGGATCCAAAACTTTTCCTAAAAGGGGAAGGGGTCTGACTGACCTAAGCGAAGGGGGAGGCACTCTTTTTTTTTTTAAAGTCGTGCTTCAATGATTCCCTACATAATCAGCCAATTTTTTCCCACAAAGAAAAGGGGGTGATCTGCCTATGGTTATGACAACCTGAAGAAGGAGCGGTTGACCTTTTGATTCTAGTTGTTTTAAGGGGATGACGGCAATTTCAATATTTTTACGTCAAACCCTACCCCCCCCCCCCTTTTTTCAATGTGTCCTTTAAAAAGAGAAACAAGGGTTGATAGTATAAACACAACAGACAACACCAAGAAAGATGAGTGAAGAAGTTATGGAATTTTATTGACTTGTCTTAATATTACTGATAGTTTTCCCAACCTATTCCAGCAGCTTGTCCTTTCACATTGTATATATTTAATATCATGTGAAACCAATTTGAGGGGTCTTCATTTGCATCACATGGTTAGGTTAACTTTTTAACATATGACTTGTGCTGATGTGTGTTGTGTTAGTACTTACAAATTATGCCACCTGCTAGCCCCTGAGTCTGAGTGTACCTAACTGTTTATGAGGCATGCTATAAATGTCCCAAATCTACCTTCAATAATGTAGCTGCATATCTGTACTAAAAATACTCTGTTAAATGTAATCACAATTACAGACAATTTTGAAATGAATGCAAGGGCTGTATAGCCAGCCATGGTACAAAATGTAGTTAACTTCCATCATCAATGCTCCAGACTAAAAAATATTGATTCAATTTCAGATTATTTAAAATTTTCAAAATTGTATCTAGAGTGGGGCACCCATATTCGCCGGGGACACAATTTCGCCGTTTTATGATTTTGAGTTGTAAAAACTTCAAAGGATGGCTGAAATGGAAGACATATACCGGTAAATGATATTATATAACAAATATGATTATTTTTTATAACTGAGACAAAATTGCGGAACCTACTGCATGTACTGAAAAGGACCGAAAAACGAACAACCATTTTCGGCCAATTTCCTGAAGAAAAAACACGAATTCAAAGAAGTATTTCTAAGTAATTCTTTGACTGAATGCCCCTAAATTTCAGTTCTTAACACCTTTGAAATGTCTGCTATTCATCTATTATGAAATCGATTTGATCAATGTTATGAAAAGCTGCAGTTATTTGATTTTAAATTGATGTGTAAAAATAGCGAATATGTGTCCCCCATTGACATAAAATCAGGTAATTTCAAACACCCTTTAATCTAACTTTTCTGATGATTATATTCAAACCAACACGTTTTCAAGCTTAAGAATATTTTGCATTTGAAGTTATCTTCATATAGAAATATCAGTATACTTCAAAAACATTCACACCTGAACAGAAACTGGAAAACATGAAAAGATGTGGCGAAAATGAGCACCTCACTCTACATCTATTCATATAATACAGAAAGGTTTTGAAGTTTTCTAGACTAGAAAATACAAATTTATACTCATTATACCACCGCTTTAAAAAAAAAGGGGGGGTATACTGTTTTACCTCTGTCTGTCCTTCCGTCAGTCAGTCCATCCGTCCCATGAATATTTTTCTCAGGAACTACAACACAAGGATTTCTGAAATTTGGTTTCAGGATTTATCTAAGTCAGCTATACCGTGTGATGCGATTTCAGATTGATCACTTGACAACTTCCTGTTTACCGAACACTTGTATGATTTTACACATGATAGCCAAGTTGAAAATTTTCATCAAATTTTTCTCACAAACTACAATACAAGGATTTCTAAAATTTGGTTTCAGGATTTATATAAGTCAGCTTAACCGTGTGATGTGTTTTCAGATTCATCACTCAACAAAATCCTGTTTACCGAACACTTGCATATTTTTTCACTATTTATATTATCCACTTGCCGCTGGGGTATCATCAGTGAGCAGTAGCTCGCAGTTTCACTTGTTTGTACTTTAAATTGGTTAAAAGAAACTTATTACACAAAAAAAATTGTCACCTTAATGTACCCCTCATGCATGTCTTACATTTAAAGGGATATTTAAAAACATTGTCATGGAAGGTCATCTAACAGGTTGTTCTCAACCTGATTATGGTGCAATGTACATGTATTGCCTCCCTCTTGTTAAATATATTGGCTTTTATAATGATAAGCTCAATAGTTGGTCATACAATGTACATATGCTGCAGTTTATAGTAAGATGTACTTGTACTGCTAGACTTCTTGACCTTGTGATTTATTGACCTATGTACATGTATGCATGTAATACTGTAATCAAATTTGCATGTTCCTGTACTAGACTCTTTGACATTGCTCTTGTGATTTATTGCCATACAAATTACATGTACATGTGTATGTTATTTGGTTTTTATGTTTAATACCTTAATACATGTACATCTATTCTATACTATTAATTATGTTATTGTAGCTGTGTAGTTCATCTGTGTCTGCAATATTATACATGTACATGTAATTTTGTCAGATGTGTATGTCTTTCTGAAGGGATGCAACTAACCACAGCTGAAAGTTTTATATGAATATGCTATGATTTTAATTTGATATGTCTGTCTAGCAGGGTTCTTAGTCTTGAATGCACAATGTTTTTGTAAGATATAGGTAGCTGTCAGTTATCTGCGAGTACTCTCAGATCTGTACCTAGTGTCTTTTTCTTGTCAGATAAAATGTACAAGTACCCGGCCATGACCAAAAAGGTCCACCTGTATTTTTGTGCATCTGATGAGTTGAGCCTTTTTCAACTGATTTTTATAGTTGTTTCTAATGCTGTACTGTTGAACCACTGTCCCAGCTTAGGGGGAGGGTTGGGATCCTGCTATCATGTTTACCCTTGCCATATTATGGATGTGTGTGTCTGTCCCAAGTCAAAAGCCTGTAATTCAGTGGTTGTCTTTTTTTTATGTGTTACATATTTGTTTTTCATTCGTTTTTTGTACCCAAGTTAGGCTGTAGGTGACATTCAGGGTCTTCTATAGAAGACTATGTGGTATGGGCTTTGCTCATTGCTGAAGGCTGTACATTGACCAATAGTGTCATTTTCATCTCTTTTGGAGATTTGTCTTAATATTGGCAATCATAAGACATCTTTCTTTTTTTTATTCATCTGAATGTTTTTTTAGGGTCCCTAAAAGGATGAAGAATCTTCTTAATTTGAACTTGTGCAAATGTTAATATGTAGATAGACAACTACCATAAAACAAGAAACCAACAGATGAGTTTATAACGAAGACTACAGGTACAATATGATATTACATATTAAGGCATAAATCTAAATATACCTTATATTGACTGTTTGAAAAATACACTGTTTTAGTAATTATTCTGCTCATTTTGGAGGTCGTGATTTGCAAATAAACAAATATTTAAATTTGTATTTGTTTGATTTTGGCATAATAAAACAAAGTCAATGTTCAATTTCTGCTACTGTAAACACAATTTGTTTAATCTGAGTTTGCTAGTAGACTGAAGGTTAAATACACATGTCTGCTATATCATGTACAATTATTCATTAAGCTGCTACCCAACACCTGACTAAAATTAACTTGGCTCGTTCAATTTTCACAAAATTTTTACAAAATATTTACTTTGACCCTTTGAAATGAATACAAAAATTTCAAAAAACTTGAACCAATTGATTTCTGGGAAGAAATGGTTGAATATATTTCAGTTTGACAAACACTAGTTCGATCATTGAAAAGCTTAAAATTTCCTGAACAGTATAACATGATTAAAATGATTAACTGATTTTACAGAGTTATCTCCAGTATTTAAGGTACTACCTTAAATGAACAAAATATTATGTATATGTCATTCAGAAATTTTTCGATGTGAATACTATATAGCCTGACAACTGTCCATATCTTTTCAGATGATTAAAATGTTTATAAAAAGCTTTTATTAAAGTTAAAGATTATTGAAACTATCAATTTGATTATGATTCATAACATCTTCAAAAATCATTTGCTGATCTTTTACTTAAATATTGGTATATATAGTGTAAGATAATATTGTTTATCATATACTTAGACTAAATAACATATAAATTTTACAGTATGATAATAGCATTAAATTGACGTAAATTCCATATTTTTATGAATTGGTGCTTAGCGGGCTGATATGAAAAGTTTATCACATGCTTCGATTGTTATCACATGCCTTTCCGTAACGTTATCACATGGCATTCCGGTAATACTCGGCCAATTCCGGAAAAACACCTTAATGCTACGTTTTCAGTGAAAAACATTACAAAGTAGTGTACAAAACAATTATTTGAATACTGGAAAGTATATTGTTTAAAATAATAAAAAAATTAAAATTAAAAAAACAAACAAACAAATTATTTAATAAATGCATTTTTAAAGTTTTTCTGAAACATAATTTAGAAAGTTTCTTTAGAAAGTTGACTTTTCCAAACAATGATCATTATGTATATTGTTGTATTATTTTTTTGTCGATTCGTCCATATCAAAATGTTTTTTCTCTCTCTCTGTTGAGGCATATGATAGAAAGATTTCATATTGAATGTATCAATTTTGGGTCCGACATCCGTGAACATTTTTACTCTTTAATCTTCGGGAACCACGTAAAAGGATCAATATATAATCTGTTATTTTTCTCTACTGTTGAAGCATATGATAAAAAGATCATAACATGCCATTTTTCATATCGCATGTATTATCAGCCCTCGGTCAATATCAGCCCTCGAGCCATGCGGCTCTTGGGCTGATATTGAACCTAGGGCTGATAATACATGCGATATGAAAAATGCCATGTAATAATCTGATAATACGTTATGCATGCATATCAAAACTTGTTATTTGTCATTACATTTGCTTTCGGATCTTTCAAAAACCACATTTACTTAATTTTTTTTTTTTGGATTAGAATATAAATGAATTACCAATAAGTTGAATAACAGAATAATTTTTCATATTATTATCTTTCATTAAATGATTTGTGAACCCAGATTATTGGTCAAAACTTTTTGTCTCTACCACTTCCTAATTATTTCTTTCAGAAACAATATGAAGACGTGCAAAAAAGGAAATCTAAATCTTAAACCTTATATGCCTTAATACCCAGAAAAAACTTTTAACTCTCTGCAGCTTACAACATGTACAATATACAGGTAATAATAATAAGTCTTTTACAGATGATAATTGTATTATCGAATTAAAATCAATATTGCAGCAATAAGTTTGTTATGAACAGTATTAGATTTATATCAATATAATGCAATTTCGATCCAAAAAAAAATTAAAATAAATTTCACAGTTCTTCAAATTATACAGTCTGGAGAGATTTTAATTATATATTCCTTATTCTTCCATTGTCTCTATAATCTCCATATCGCTATCAAATTGTAAAAATTCTTCCCTTATTAAAGGGGTCTTTACTCTGGTACTTCTTCTATTATCTACCATGTCTACAGATGATTTAGTATATGTAGCATGCTGGTGGAATTCAGCAGTGATTTGTTGGTTACATTGCTGCATATTTCTTTTTTCTTCCTTCTTCTGTCTCTTCCTCTCTCTTTCCTCTTCCTTTTCGGTGTCTCTTATTTCTCTGTCTCTTTTCTTTCTTTCTCTTTCTTCTTTCTTTGCTTCCTTCAAAACTTCAGCTTCTTCCTTTTTTCTAGCTCTTTCTGTTTTTCTTTCTTCTTTTTCTTCTGCCAACTTTACTGCCTCATCACGCTTTGACTGTAGTTTTTGAAGCATTTCATCCCCTGTTATTACCCTGGCTTCTGTAATGATTTTACTAGAAGTTTTTTTTGCTAGAGATGGATTTGCTGGAGGTAACAGCACATCTGCTAAACTTTTTGGAATTAAGTTTTTTGTTACAAGTGGATTTTCAGTTGGTTCATTTATGCTCATCTCTATTTCTTTAACATAGGAGATAGTGTTGCCACAACAGTGACAAAGAATTGTTGATTCCTGGAGCTCTGTAAAAGAAAAAAACTCGAGGTACAAAAATGTAGAATTTAACAAAAGATTAAATAACTCAGAAGTTAATGGGCAAGCAAGAATAACACTATTGAAACTATTTATTTGTTGCTGTGTTACATTTTTTTGTTTAATTATTTTTTTGTATATTAACACATACGATACATACACCTTTAATTAGACTAATTACCGGATTTGTTATCACATAAGCAACATGACTGGTGCCACATGTGGAGCAGGATCTGCTTACACTTTGGGAGCACCTGAGATCACCCCTAGTATTTGGTTGGGTTCATGTTGTTTTTTTCATTTTTAGCCATGGCGTTGTCAGTTTGTTTTAGATTTATAAGTTTGATTGTCCCTTGGGTATCTTTTGTCCCCTCTTTTTTTTAAATGGCTATTTAATCCAATCCTGGAAAAACAGTCATTTGTATAACTTCCTGTTTGGGTCAGGCCGCAGGTCCTCAGTAGTGAGCTGAGGGAGGAAAAACTTTAGAAAGCGATCATTAAGAAACTTTGATAGGGTATGATCCACTATTTCGAAATTGAAAATGAAGAAAAAGAATATTTTGTTTGAAATATGTGCGGTAGGTTAAACAGGTCTCATGAAAAAGCATCATGTATGTCGCATGGTTTAAAAAAGATCCCAGTTAGCTTCAACCATTTGTCAACTGGATGAAAAAGTTGTGTAATTTTAGAATGGAATGATTAGTGATTAGGTATATTTATAGCCTGTCCCAAGTCGAGAGTTTGTAATTGTTTGTTTATATGTAATCCCCATTGGTCAATCAATTTTCCCCAAATTAAGTGAAGAGGTGGGTGTGGGGGTCAGTGAAAAAACTATGTGAATTAAGTTTTTTATCCTACATTGAAATTTTGATGTCATCAATAAGTCACCATGGGAAACACAAACAAATGTCTTCGTTTAGAAAACCACTGAACATGCTGAATGGAATGAAACCAAGCATAGCATGAATGTTCTTAATGAGATAATGACCAGTAGTTATTACTTTTTAGCCAATCCAACTTCCAAGATGCCTAGATGGCCACCATGGTGGGGATTAAGTTTAACATAGGACCCTATGGGAAATACATACAAATTTCTTCTTTTAGAGAAACACTGAATGGAATGCAGTTAATATTTTTATACGAAACACAAAAATTAAGAAGTGTTGGTCGTATATTGGTATCACATCATCATTGAGAGAAAAGTAAAATCACAAAGATACTGAACTCGGAGGAAAATCCTATCAGGAAGTCCATAATCACATGGCAAAATCAAATGACAAAACACATCTAAAATGAATGGACAAGAACTTCCCACCTCTAAACAGTCAGCAATATTCTTGACTTTTTTTTCAAAACTACCTCCACCCTTTTTTATTCGAAAATATGCGTAATTTTCATCAAATTGGGAATTTTGGAATAAACGATGAATTTGACTGAAACTTCAATTTACAGACTCCATTTCAAGAGTCGAACCCTGCTTTGAAATAAAACCTCTTTTTGTCAGTGATGATACATAACCAGACCCTCAAATCTGCACCTACAGTAATTTTAGGCAAGAAAAAAAGTTAAAATGAGTGTTTGTCAGTTTGAATTCATGCACAATTAGTACGGAGACTGCACTGTTTGGGAAAAAAGTTGTTTTTGGGAATATTTTAAGCCATTTTTTTTCAAATTGGGATTTTCCTCCAGGGGAAAAGCCTTTTTCTCCATTAATATAAGGCAAACAATATCACTGCTTAACAATATGTATTCATGTATGGGATAAGGCCATAATAAATAATAGGTTTGTTTGTCCAAACGTACCTACCCAGAAAAAAGCTGCCTACTCAAATTCTTTTATTGTCCTGATTTGAAGAAGTTTTTTTTTTAATCAAATAGGCATGAAGACTAATAAACATCTGATACTTCAATTTCGTTTTGCCTACCTACCTACCCACTGTCTCAACCTTTGGGTAGGGTTTGGGCAAACCAAAATATTTTTAAGTATGGCCTAAGGCCTTAATTAATATATTGTTTGTTTTTCCCAAATCCCGATTCTACGAAGCCAGGTGTGGGTAGGTACAATGTAGGTATGGAAATAATTTTATTTTTCCAAAAAGCTTGAACATTATCGGACAATCCTGCAAGCCTGAAAATCAGAAATGAATAAAATAATATTCGATTTAGTTATGACAATAAAATTTTATTATGAGTAGCACCATTTTTGCAAGGTTTGTCGGGATTTTGGAAACAAACAATATTTTATTTCAGGCCTAATATAACAAATCAAATGAAATAAATAGTTTACCATTATTGGTGATTGTTGTTGTATCTACATCTGTAGTTTCTTTATTTGTCTTTTCAGATTTGTTGAAGTCGGCGGGCGCAAGTTGTGAATTTGGAATTATGGATCTGTCTACAGGATACATTCCAGATTTCCTGAAAGACTCTTTGACCCTTGCTAGTGTTGTAGTCTGGTCAATTGCAGTGCTGCAAATAAAAATGATACCTATTACTGAAGAAAAAAGTGTAAGTTGCATGTTCTTGTCAGTGTTTATATATGTTACAGAAATTAGATTATACAGTTCATGTGAAATTGAAGTTTGAAGTCTGCTGACAAAAAACTGAAAATCAGTAAGTATTTAACACCATTAACTTAAAAAATACTTGTTGAGGCCAAATAAAAATATATACTGCAGCTGTCCTATTTGAGCAGTCAAATTGCATTGACTGTATATTTATATGTCATATACAGTCCATGACCGTATATCACCTTGTTTATGAGGTTGACAATGCGTTTCCGTAGAATTTTATTTATGACGTCAATAAAACATACAGGTTTTGGAAATTTTACGTCGTTCGCTCCAAATTTAAAAATGATTGTTTTTACACTAAATACTTCATTTAAAACACTTATATGAGTTGCAGTATATAAAGGATAACCATACATTGTCTCGAAATATCAATCGGTTATTTGTACTCGGCTCGAAACAGGTAGAAATGCTTGGCACAGCCTCGCTTTCTACCTGTTTCTAAGCCTTGTACAAATAACATTGATATTTCGAGACAATGCAGCCGAGCATTTCTACCTGTTTCGAGCCGAGTACAAATAACCGATTGATATTTCGAGACAATGTATGGTTATTCTATGTGTGTGGTTCCAGTTACATACTTTTAAAAAATGAGGTCGGTAGGTCGGCAAATAATTTTTTATTTATTTTTATTTTTGAATGTCAAAATCTGGAAAAAATTGTGTGTTTACCGAAATTGTTTCCAGTATTATACACACCCCAACCGGAAGTCCACCATTTTTAGATATGTTTTGTTGTAAAATAAACAGTCATGATATGTTTTTAGTTAATTTTGTTGCATTCTGTTATGAATTGTTACATTTTAGCCATATCAGATAATTGTGATGGAAATTCAGATGATAGAAATCTATGAATTTAATTATTTTAATTCCCAATCCTCAAAATTTGATTGCTTGAAAATTCGGTTGTACCAAAAAAATACATAAACATATAATCCAAGCATATGTACATGTAAATACCTTAATAAAGCAGGAAACTTGGCTTTGCCTATGGTGGCACACTTGTTCAGGTTTCCCAAGGTAACTGATAATTGGTTCACTTTTTCTTTTAGAGGTCCAAAGATGGCAACATCCAGTGGCTGCAGCAGATGTGTAGTATGAGGTGGTAAACCAATGATGTGAATGTTGTTAGCTTTGGCCTTCTCTATCAGGTCAATACTGATATGGGAATCGTGGTTATCAAAAATCAGCAGTACTGGTCTTCTTGTTCCACAGAATGGTATGAAAACTTTGTCGAACCAGTTTTCAAACAACTCGGTATCCATGTACCCGGATTCAGAGGATCCATATAACCAGTTATCTGGAACACCATCCTTAAAGCTCCTATGAGGCAGGCAACCATCAAAAATCAGAAATGAAGGGAGGACATGTCCATCCGCTGCTATGCACATGTGAACTGTAATGTGACCATGGACTAATACTTTCTGTTGGTAGCTGTGTGACCCTTTTAGTGTTAAAACTTTTTCCTTACTTTTTTCTTTACCACTGAAGCCAGACTCGTCACAGTTAAATATCTGGTTGGGTTTATTTGTTAATCCTAAAGAGTCGACTGTGTCCACTAGCAACTTGAAATATTGGTCAACCACAGTGATATTAGACATGCGTCTCCTGGCTTTGTCCTGCTGTTCTGGTAGTTTTTCCGACAATTCAGGGTGTCTGTTTAGAAGTTTGTTGACCCATTTGTTACTAGGACCTTTTTCCATATTGAATAAAGTTGATCTACCTGATTTCTCAATGATAGAAATTACGAATGCTTTTAACATTCTTCTTGTCAAAGGAAAACCTCTCTCTGCCATATACTTGACGTAGTTTATTAAAGATGTCTCTTCCTCATCTGTCAGCATCTTTGAAGGTCCATTCAAATGGTTGTCATACTTCCCATTGACATGGTCTGATATGGTTGTCCTTGGTACCCCATATTCTGTAGCTGCTTTAGAAATACTTAATTTGTTTGAATTTACTGCACCAATGGCCTTATCAAGGGACTCCTGCAGGTATTGCTTTTTTTGTGGCATCCTTAAAAGTAAAAATAAATACATTTGTATATTTTGATAAAAGGTCAATGAAGGCATATATATATATGAAGATTTAATCTACAGAATAAATTTCTAAGGACACAAGAAATATAATTGCCAATGAGAAAACTCTCCACCAAACCAAACTTTAACAATGAGCAAACCCAATTTAGATTGTAAGCAAAATAAAATAATGCTTGAATAATTATTGTCAAGTCTGCCAAAAACTCACAGAAAGCTTGGCATATGGATAGTTACAACAGTGGTGTACAAGCTAACTGCTTTTTATCTTAGAAGGTGAAAGACCTGGATGCTTCATACTTTGTATATAGATGCCTCATGTTACGAATTTTCCATCTCACATTTATATTGACCTCATTTTCCTGGTTCAATGGTTATAGCTTAGTTTTTATACGACTGCAAAAATTGATTTTTTTTTGTCTTATATCATTTATATTGTTGTCACGTTTCTGTCGTCGTATTTGTCTGTGGGGTCCGATTACTTTTAGTTTTCGCTCTCGAACTTTAGTAAAAGTGAATAGAAATTTTAACACAAGATTTATGGCCTTAAAAGGAAGGGTGGGATTGATTTAGTAAGTTTTGGTCCCAACAGTTTAGGAATAAGGGGCCAAAAAGGGCCCAAATAAGTATTTTTAGCTCACCTGGCCCGAAGGGCCAAGGGCCAAGTGAGCTTTTCTCATCACTTGGTGTCTGTCGTCGTTAACTTTTACAAAAATCTTCTCCTCTGAAACTACTGGGCCAAATTAAATAAAACTTGGCCACAATCATCATTGGGGTATTTAGTTTATAAAATGTGTGGCGTTACCCGCCAAACCAACCAAGATGGCCGCCATGGCTAAAAATAGAACATAGGGGTAAAACGCAGTTTTCGGCTTATAACTCAAAAACCAAAGCATTTAGAGCAAATCTGACATGGGGGTAAAATTGTTTATCAGGTCAAGATCTATCTGCCCTGAAATTTTCAGATGAATCAGAGAACCTGTTGTTTGGTTGCTGCCCCTGAATTGGTAATTTTAAGGAAATTTTGCTGTTTTTGGTTATTATCTTGAATATAATTATAGATAGAGATAAACTGTAAGCAGCAATAATGTTCAGCAAAGTAAGATTTACAAATAAGTCGACATGACCAAAATGGTCAATTGACCCCCTAAGGAAAAGACGGGTTGGAATTGATTTTGGAAGTTAAGATTCCAACCGTTAAGAAATTAGGGGCCAAAAAAGGGCTCAAATAAGCATTATTCTTGGTTTTTGCACAGTAACTTAAGGATGTACTTAGGTGAGGTTTTAGAATTTGTGCCAATGCTTGTACTCCTTGGTGTTTTTCCATACAATACAATGTGAAATATTTTGCCCCATAACACCCATTCATTTTAAGACTAAATAGCTCGTGAAAGGTCATCTACCAAAATTTTAGAAGATTCTTAATTTTCTTTCTTTTGTTTTGAGACCTAATAATACCAATGCAAATATAAGGTAAAACTCAGAGTCGGCCTTTTCCGGCCATATTTTAAATCTCGAATATCTCGAAAAGGAGGTCCATGACCTATCAATATTTTTAACTTAATTTTATCCTTAGTTGATGCTCTACCAGCTTATAGTATCAATTTTAACTTCTTACTGTGTATGTAGATTCTTGATTGTTGGTCCCATTTTCAAATTGGTCTACATTAAGGTCCAAAGGGTCTAAAATTAAACTTAGTTTGATTTTAACAAAAATTGAACCCTTGGGGTTCTTTAATATTTTGAATCTAAAAATGTACTTAATTATTGGCCCAGTTTTCAATTTGGCCCAAATCGAGGTCCAAAATTAAATTTTGTTTGATTTCATCAAAAATTGAATAATTGGGGTTCTTTGATATGCCAAACCTAACTGTGAATGTAGATTCTTAATTCTTGGTCCTGTTTTCAAATTGGTCTACATTAAAGTCCAAAGGGTCCAAAATTAAATTAAAAGTTTGATTTTAGCAAAATTTAATTTTTGGGCTTTGATATGCTGAATCTAAACATGTACTTGGATTTTTATACGACTGCAAAATTTGAAAAAAATTGTCGTATATTGCTATCACGTTGGCGTCGTTGTCCAAATACTTTAAGTTTTCGCGTTTTTGCACTCTAACTTTAGTAAAAGTGAATAGAAAATTATGAAATTTTAACACAAGGTTTATGACCACAAAAGGAAGGTTGGGATAGATTTTGGGAGTTTTGATCCCAACATTTTAGGAAATTAGGGGCCAAAAAGGGCCTAAATAAGCATTTTCTTGTTTTTCGCACAGTAACTGTAGTTTAAGTAAAAAGAAATCTATGAAATTTTGACACAAGGTTTATGACCACAAAAGGAAGGTTGGGAGTGATTTTGGGAGTTTTGGTTTTAACAGTTTAGGAATTGGGGGCCAAAAAGGGGTCCAAATAAGCATTTTTCTTGGTTTTCGCACCACAACTTAAGTATAAGTTAATAGAAATCTATGAAATTTGAACACAGGGTTTATGACCACAAAAGGAAGGTTGGTATTGATTTTGGGAGTTTTGGTCCCAACAGAATAAGGGGCCCAAAGGGTCCAAAATTAAACTTTGTTTGATTTCATCAAAAAATGAATTATTGGGGTTCTTTGATATGCCAAATCTAACTGTGTATTTAGATTCTTAATTTTTGGTCCTGTTTTCAAATTGGTCTACATTAAGGTCCAAAGGGTCCAAAATTGAACTTAGTTTGATTTTAACAAAAATCGAATTCTTGGGGTTCTTTGATATGCTGAATCTAACCATGTATTTAGATTTTTGATATTTGGGCCTGGTTTTCAAATTGGTCCAAATTGATGTCTAAAGGGTCCAAAATTGAACATTATTTGATTTCATCCAAAATTGAATTCTTGGGGTTCTATGACATATGCTGAATTTAACCATGTATTTAGATTTTGGATATTGGACCATAATAGGTAAATGTCCAATTTAAAATTTTAAAGTTTTCAAGTTTAAGTTCTTAGACCACATTCATTTTGTGTCAGAAACCTATGTTGTGTCAACTTTTTAATCACAATCCAAATTCAGAGCTGTATGTATAGAAATACCCATACTTTATAACAGGAAAATTTCTATGAAACTTTGGTGAATTGTTAATATCTATTGATGTAAGCTCCCTTTCAATTTTTATAAATTTCAGATTTTAAGTTTTGGCTTTATGGGGCTTTATTCATAAAAAAAGGGGGATTTTCAACACTTCGGACAATAACTCAAAAAGGCTTTCACCAATGTCCATGAAACTTTGGTGAATTGTTTATATCTATTGATGTAAGCTCCCTTTCAATTTTTATAAATTTCAGATTTTGCATTTCCGTGTTATGAATTTTTATGCTTAAAAAAGGGGGGATTTTCCAATTTTGGGACAATAACTAACACTTTCACAAAATTTTATGCAACTTTGATAAATTGTTTATATCTATTGACATAAGCTCCCTTTCCATTTTTATAAATTTTAGATTTTACGTTTTCTTAAGTAATGAATTTTTATACTTAAAAAAGGGGGATTTTATGAAACTTTGGTGAATATATTAATGTAACATCCCTTTTGATTTGTATATATATTTCTAGTTGATCATATAAATTCATTTAAAGCATAAAAGACAAGTTAAAAGAGCAACGGGCGTATCATGCGCTAAAGCGCAGCCCTTTATTTGGTCGTATATTGGTATGACGTTGGCGTCGTCTTCGTCCAAAGACATTTGGTTTTCGCACTATAACTGTAGTATGAGTAAATAGAAATCTATGAAATTTAAACACAAGGTTTATGACCACAAAAGGAAGGTTGGGATTGATTTTGGGAGTTTTGGTTCCAACAGTTAATATTAAAGAATTAGGGGCCAAAAAGGGGTCCAAATAAGCATTTTTCTTGGTTTTCGCACCATAACTTTTGTATAAGTAAATAGAAATCTATGAAATTTAAACACAAGGGTTATGATCATAAAAGGAAGGTTGGTATTGATTTTGGGAGTATTGGTCCTAACAGTTTAGGAATAAAGGGTCTAAAATTAAACTTTTGTACTTAGATTTTTTATTATTGACCCAGTTTTTGAAGTTGGTCCAAATCGGGGTCCAAAATTAAAATTTGTTTAATTTCATCAAAAATTAAATAATTGGGGTTCTTTGATATGCCAAATCTAACTTTGTATGTAGATTCTTAATTTTTGGTCCCGTTTTCAAATTGGTCAACATTAGGGTCCAAAATTAAACTTAAGTTTGATTTTAACAAATTTAATTCTTGAGCTTTGATAGATGCTGAATCTAAACATGTACTTAGATTATTGATTATGGGCCCAGTTTACAAGTTGGTCCAAATCAGGATTCAAAATTATTATATTAAGTTTTGTGCAATAGCAAGAAATTTTCAATTGCACAGTATCCAGCAATAGCAAAAAATCTTCAATTGTACAGTATTGTGCAATAGCAAGAAATTTTCAATTGCTCAGTATTGTTCAATAGCAAGTATTATGGCATTGGTTGTAATAGTATTGGCAGATCTCTTTTCTATTGATGATATTTGACCCCATTCCCTCAGTCATGGTCCATGGAATGCCATTTTTATTTCCACCAAAACACGATGGTACATGCGTCAATGAAGCAATGTAATTTTCGTGGTGAAGTTTGTTTCATAGAAACTAAACAATAAGTCGACTATATTGTGTGTAGGACTACATGTATTTCCTGTATTGTTTATCTAACCTTGGCCTCTTATTCTTGTAAATGTTGTTGTAAAGCTTTATATGTTAAGGAATGGTTATTAAAGGAGACCGACATATTAGTGAAAGATGAAATATGGTCACTTTACATGGTTTTAAAACCACTATAACGACCAGGTTGTGCCATTAATCAATTGTTAACAAACTTGCTCATTCACACTTCTTTATTGGTAATAATACGACTAACTGTTGTTCATATTGGTGTGACTGAAACCCACCAACATAACTAAGACATTTAGCATTCAGATTTCCAGTAACTAGTTCTCATCGGTGTATGTTCCGAAAGCGAGCTAATTGATTGTCTATATTGGAGTTTTTTGGTGGGTACGTTTCACAGACGCCACAAATATTCACTCTGTTATAGTTTTTGTTGAGCCTGCAACTTTTGTTGCAGAAAGCTCGACATAGGGATAGTGATCCGGTGGTGGCGTTAGCTAACTGTTTAAATTTGTGAAGGTGGAAGACCTGGATGCTTCATACTTTGTATATAGATGCCTCATGTTACAAAGTTTCTGTCGGTCACATGTCAAATGTCCTTGACCTCATTGTCATGGTTCAGTGACTTCTTGAAAAAAACTTCATATTTTTTGTAATGTTGAATTCTCTCTTATTATAAGTAATAGGATAATTATATTTGGTATGTGCGTACCTTGCAAGGTCCTCAGTTTTCACTTTACCTCGACTTTATTTCATGGATCAGTGAACAAGGTTAAGTTTTGGTGGTCAAGTCCACATCTCAGATACTATAAGCAATAGGGCTAGTATATTCGGTGTATGGAAGGACTGTAAGGTGTCATCTGACCTTGACCTCATTTTCATGGTTCAGTGGTTATAGTTAAGTTTTTGTGTTTTGGGCTGTTTTTCTCATACTTTATCCAATAGGTACACTATATTTGTTGTATGGTATGATTATAGGGTGTACATGTCTAGCGGGCAGATGTCATCTGCCTTATTTCATTGTTCAGTTGTCAAAGTTAAGTTTTTGAGTTTTGGTCTCTTCATCTAATACTACATTGTATCAGCCATAGGTAAACTATATTTGGTGTATAGAAATATTTTATGATCTATAAGTCAGTGGCGCAGGTTTTGTTTGACCTTAACCTCATTTTCACTGTCTACTGATAACGAAGTGTTAAGATTTGGTGTTTTGGTCTATTTTTCTTAAACTATAAGTAATAGGTTAACTGTAATTGTTGTATGGAAGCATTGTTAGCTACATGTATATGTCTGCCTGGCATGGTTCATCTGACCTTGACCTCATTATCATGGTTCATTGGTCTTTATTTAGTTATCTTGGTTAATGTTAAGTTTATGTGACAGTATTAATAAAGCTTTATACTTAGCACTATCAACATAATATCAATGATTAATAAAGAAGGCGAGACATTTCAGCGTGTGCACTCTTGTTGTAATTTTAATAACTTTCTTTAAACATAATGGATTTCTACCAAACTAGGACATGCAGAAGCTTGTTTATGATGATAAGATGGTATCTAGAAGTAAACTTTGTGAAAATAAAATTCCATTTCTTCCGTATTTTACTTATAAATGCACTTAGTTTTTCTGCGGGAAAACATTACCTTCACCCTGTGGTTAAAGTTTTGTTTCGCCTTGCTGGAGTTGAAAAGCGAGACGGGTATGCTTTTGTCGGCGACGGCGTCAACAATGTATTAGTTTGTGATTAGGTCTAGTTTATGGTGAACCACAAGTGGTAGGTCAATCATATTTGGTATGCAGTTGTATAATATTAAAAAGAAGATGTGGTATGATTGCCAATGAGCATACCACATAGTCCGCTATAAAAGGCCCCGATAAGACTAATGTAAAACAATTCAAATGAGAAAACTAATATTGCCACATCTCATTTCCATGGGGGATTATTTGGCCCTGCTCCCTCAGTCATGGTCTATTGACTTAACTTTTGCTTATTTTATATGTATTATTTTGTGATTAGGTCAGTTTATTGGGCACCACAAGTGGTAGGTCAATGATATTTGGTCTGCAGTTATTTCAGCATTGGCATATCTCATTTGCATGGACATAATTAGGCTCCGCCCCCTTAGTCATGGTCTATTCACTTTGAATTTTTTTCTTGTTTGTCATGTATTCGTTTGTAGATTAGGTCAGTTCAAGGTGAACCATTAGTGGTACGCCAATGTTGATTGGAGTTTGTTTAGCCATGTTTCATTGACTTGGAATATTTGCATAACTTGTGTAAGATGTTAAAGCATTGCTATTTTTATTTCAACATTTTCGTATCGAAATTAAAAAAGGCGACACATATCTCTGATAACAGCTTATTAAAACTTTAATAACTTTCTTAAACTATCCTTGGTCCTTGTTGGTTTGTGCCAAACTTGGACAAAAGCTTGTCTATGTCGTATGATCATAAGAAAGTATCCAGAGGTAAATTTTGTAAAACGATAAATCAATTTTGTTCGTATTTTACTTTAAATGGACTTGGATTTTCTGCCAGGAAACGAAAAATTGTTACCTTTCTTGTACTATTTTTGATTCGTACCAAACTTGGACAGAAGCTTGTTAATGATTAAAAGCTTGTATCTTGAAGGAAATTTTGTACCTGTGTTAGTGTGTATCTGTATTTTACTTGTAAATGGACCAGTTAACAGTACGTCCAGTCTGCAGTTAAAGTTTACAAACATTTATTAGATTCATTTACTATCCTGGATTTTTACCTAACTTGGACAGAAGCTTCTTACAATCAAAAGATAGTATCAAGCGGTATATTTTTATTGATTCTTTTCCTCATTTTTGTTGACCCTTCAATTTACAGCAGAAGTAGGCGGGACACTGGGTTCTGCGGAACCCTTACAAATTTTTAGGTCTTGTCCTCTAGTTCATATTGGAGCGTTTTATGCTGTTTTGTGTACTCATCTCGCTGTTGTTGTATGTTATGATTGCATGTTGTACTTTTTCGTTGGAGTTTATTTGATGGTTGTACTCGGAAGCCTTTAAAAGCCTGTAATGTTTTACTTATACATGTTATACAAATTGTGACCTGAATGGACAGTTGTCTCATTGGTAATCTAGTCACATTTTTTTCATATCTATGAGCATTTAATGTGGTATACAAAGTCCGTTTTAAAAGCGGGGGACTTTCTATACTAACTGGACTGAGTACTTTTAAAAACGATGCACAAATATTAAAATTATCGACTGATCTCGGCCGAGCTAATATTGGTATAAAAAGTCCCAGTTTGAAAGAAACCGTTGTTTGTTTCCTTGATTTAAGTACTGTATTCTGGTCTATTTGTTCGATGATATGACTTCTCTGTACGTCATTTTTTTCGATGTAGACCTTTGTGTTGGAGTTGACATGATGATGGTTAAAAGAAGAAAGAGTATAAGTGCTAGTTCTCCCACTCTATTTGAAAGTCACAATTTGTAAACCTAGTAAACCATTAAAGGCCAAACGGACGGCTGTTGATACAAACGTTTGGCTGCCGCTATAATGCAAGCCTTAAAAATACACAGAAAATGACTAGTGTAAAACCTTAAAAACAAGAAAACTAACTCTGGTACACCCACATTTCGCTAGTTCAGTGATAAGCTCTTGGAAGCCTCCCGAATTATTTTTCATAATTAATCAAATGTTTGTTACTGAAAACACAGAATTTAAACTGGAAGTACATAAACAAAGAATATGGTATCAGTAGCGTATCCAAAGAGGGGGTGGGGTGTTAAAACACTTATTTTTGCCATTTTTTCTGCATTTGAATGTGGACAAACAGTTAGACACCCCCCCCCCCCCCCCCCCCAAAAAAAAAATACACACATTTTAAAATGGGTGGGATAGGTATGACTTGCAACTCTTTATAATAGATAAAAAGCAATGCCAAACGTCAAGTAATTCCGTCCATGTACAGGTTAACGAATTTAACGAATTTTGTGTACATTGGTTGTGAATATCCCTTATACACCCCTTAAAAGTAACAAGTGCTTGCTTGCTAATACAAAGATGTGACGTAATATCATAACAATGGCCTTGACTTTAAGCGTTGCAGTTTGTAAACAATGCTGGAGACGTACGATTTTATTCTCAAATGTGCATGATTTATGTTGTACAACCTGCAAAGGCAGTCTGGATCAATTTAGGAATAACATTTGTGAATTCCAAAATGTAAGTCAATATATTATTTTGTTATTAAAATCTCTTTTCTGGAAGGGAAAGCGTAATATGGTGTTTCAAATCAAGTAATGCAATGAATCAAATTTGTAGAATATAGGATACAACAGATATATCTTTAATGTTTTCAATCTAAATGTTATATTATGTGTTCAAATATACGAAATAACATTTTCAACATCATTATCAAGTAGGAACAACCCGAAAATACAGCCACAAAAAGCAATATACAACGTCATTCAGCAACCATTTTTGCATCCCAGGTAAAAATCGGATAAAATGGCTCCCATTGAGAATCTTGGATGACAACAATTTTTATAAAATAAATTTGTATTCAAAATCGTGAAATGAATGGCTGAAACGATTCCCAAATGACGAACAGGGTTCTCGAAAATATGTAAACAAACCTTTTTTTGGTCAGTTTCTATTTATTTTTGCTACAAAGGATTCCCCCGTCTGAACATGCGATGCGAGGGTTAAAAAAAAAGTGATTTTTGACAAATAAATAACCAAAAACTGATACTTACTGAACTAAATTTTGTCAACAACTTCTTGATGCTTGTCCGTTAAAAAAACACGATGACGTCATCGGATTGACCACGACGTTTCGCTGAAAAAATGCAAATGACGGTAACTGGTAACTGACGGTAACTGGTCGTCGACCAGTACCTGAAAATTTGTCCTTAGCAATGGTAAGTCAGAGAAAGCAGGAAAATATTTTATGCATATTCTTGATTTAAAAGACAGCTTGGTAAAAACTAAGTACTGTGGCTATGATCTCTGAAGTGACATTCGTTATCTTATAATTGTTTTACAAAAAAAATATGTTCATGATAACTTGAATCAGCCGTTGTAGTTTAATAATTTTATAATGTTATTGTGGTATTTGGTCATTTAATATTATAGAGACATAAAAAACTGAATCTACTTGAAACACAAATTATAAAATGAATCTATTAGTAGAAATTTCCGTATAAATTTCCTTTTTACTAAAAAAATATTTATTGAAAAATTGTAGCGTAAATAAATGTAACACGTGACTCAATTAGCTTTTAGAACTTCCTCCTTTTATCCAATGAAAATCAGTTTAACAAATCGATTACGTTGTAGTCACCTGATCATCGCCATTTGTAAAACAGACACATACACGAACATGAAGAAGTTAAAATGAAGAATATGTTAGAACATTTATTGTGACAGACATTTATTTGTACATTTCCAGAGAACACAATGGAGGACGTTACCGAAGAATACAGAAATTCCCTTGCGGATCTCACGCAAAATAGTAAACCGTTGATAAATATGTTGACCATGTTGGCGGAAGACAACGAAATACACGCTGCCAAGATAGTTCAAGTTATAGAGACTCATTTACAAGAGGTTTAAGTTTTTTCATTTCATTATTTTTGTTTACAATTCATTTTATCATAAATTATAACAAAATAACTGCATTGTTATATGTGAAATGAGATCATTGCCCATATGGTCTCTATGACCTTGACCTGCCCAGAGAAAGTTTCAGTATATGGGCTTTATGGTTACAAGAGCGGATTTATTTGAACTGCATTTTCCATAGGGTACCACTAGTATTCTGTATTTTTTTTCTCGAAGGCTACACAAACTAGGTAAAAACGGGTAGCAGTTCCTGTTTCTAGAAATGCCAGTGTTGCATTAATTTTACAACCACAAAAATATATAGGGTCATGCGGCTCAAATTGACTTAAAATGCAGTTGAAAAAGATCGTCTATTTTTTTCGCTTAATGAAAAAGGCATATTTTTAATGGCTCCGACATGCAGAAATTGAAGATATTTTCTATACTTCGTAAAATGTGAATATGATTTTCGGCAATTTTTAAACCTAATTTGATAAGCTTTTGATTAAATGTAATTCCAATCCTGTATCAACCAATCAGAAGCCGTAGGATTCTATTTTGAGTACCATGTTGGGGTTAAAAACTTGCCGGCAAAATGTAAACAAATAATTGCGCTCTTGTAACCTTATAGCTTGTCCTTTATGAAGTTTCAAAGTTATACACATACCCAAACAGATATACATTGTATCCAATGTCCTTTACATCATTTAACTCGTCCATATAACACCAATCTACTCAATTGATTACCCAGAATGTATTTTTATCATAAACAAAGACTACACTTGCAGAAAATTATTAAACTATGGCATATGCACAACACTGACAGCATTACAAATAAAACCATATTTATTTTAACACAAAAGTGATGTATCCAAAATCCCATGTCGTTATAAGTGAGGTTATGTTGTATACAGTGCCATGCCTGAGCTAATTTTGATCTGATCTGATCATTTTGGAAGTTTCAATGTAGTGTCATGCTCCCGTTCATCAAAAGTACTAATAAATTTATTTCTAAATTTTGCCAAGCCTAAAGCAAATTTCATTGCTTCAAAGAAATATTCTATAAATTAAAAAAAAAATCTTTACCCCATTTTAGTTTATTTTGAAACTTTACATACGGCCAAACAAAAAAGTATGTATGTGTGTTTACTGTCACATGCAGAAAAAAAGGGTAAGGCAGGATTTTTTTTACATTGAGTCTGTTGGTCTTTGGAGCAACATTATAACTTTAACAGTGCTTAATCAAAATTGGCAAAAAAAATAGGGTAGGGGATAAAAATTAGGGTAGGTAGGGGTAGAGTAAACACACAAACTTTTTTTCTTGGCCAAAGGTGTTTTTAAGTGGATTCAGTTCTTCATAGCCATTGAAATGTAATAAAATTTAAAATTGAAGTTTGTATTTCAGGATTGGAAGATACTTTATAGCATAAGTGTACATTAAATGTTTGTTGACTTTTAATTTTGTTTTTTTTATTAGTGCCCTCACACAAATATATACCATTTAAATTCTGAACAACCTTAAATGCTCTATGCAGATAATTGAAGTCCATATGAAAAGTTTTGTATGGTTCAACAATACTTTCTGCAACATAGATTCTGAGGGAAAAAGTCTGTTAAACATATTTCTAAGACATTTTGTCAAAAAAAGAATATTTATACCATAAATACGGCAAAAGAAAATTATATGTGTGTGGATCCAGTTACCAGACCGACCTTAGTTTAAACCCTGACTCTACAAGAACAATTTGTTTTCATTTCTCTCAAATTTTGAGGATTGTGTATTTCAATAATTAGATATATGTAGATTTCTGTCATCTGAATTTGATTGGCCATCAGAAGTATCTGTTATGGCTAAAATGCAACAATTCATAACAGAATGCAATGAAAGTAACTATAAACTTATCATGAATGTTTATTTTACAACCCAACTCCTATAAAATGGCTAACTTCCAGTAGGGGCGTGTATAAAACAGTATTGCTGGAATCAATTTCAGTCAGATTTTATTCCCGGATTTTGACAACCCAAATTAAAAATTTAGAAAAAAAAAAAATTGTCAACCTAGCTCTCGATCCTATTTTGATAAGGATGTAACTGGAACCACACATATATAATTTGTTTGGCCTTATGTCAATAGACTGTTAGCCTTTACTGCTTGAGGTCATTGATTAGAACCAGTATTAGGTCAAACCACATCTTTATAATTGGTATTTGCTGCTTCTCCACTAACAATGATCCTTTAACCCTTTCAAGAAAAATCCCTTTTTACCAGGATTCAAGCGTCAGACAGCTGGCGACGAGGTCCAGTTTACTGGGTGTTGGTATACCTTTTTCTCATTAATTTTTGATATGACATTGAGAAGTTATTGAATTTTATGCTTTCAAAACGTGATGGGCGTATTATGCGTTCATGGGGCAGCTGTTTATTTTGACATAAAATGCTAGTTTACATGTATGAACTTAAACATTTCCAAGGGTTAATGAGTCAAAGCAAAGTCTAGTTGGCTTGAAATGAGATTAAAGCACCATGGAAACAATCACATTAAAACCATACTTAGCATGTAATATTGGTGTAGGAAGATGTGGTATGAGTGCTAATGAAACATTCCATCCAAGTCACAATTGATAAAAGTAAACCAATATAGATCTAAGTACAGTCTTCAACACTTAAACACTTACGCAAGCTATTAAGGGCCCCAAAAATAGTACAAAGCAGGCTACAAATGTTTCATTAATATTCCTATTATCATGTCAACACCTGCTCATTGCAGCAAGATATATTATGTACATGTATACTGCAACCCTATCAGTGTCAATAAAACATGTTGTTATGCTATAAAACTATTTCCTTTTAAAAGCAAACATGTACTTCTTGAATGTGGGAGGTTTCTTAACATCGAATGGGCAATCAATTAACTTAAAAATTAAAAAAAAAAAACATTTTCATCTGGGAACACATGTATATATATATATATATATACCGGTATGTATATGTAAAATTGTTTTGTTAAGATTTAGATGCTTTTGAGTCAAAATACTGACGAAGATTATTCTTAAAAAAATGATGACTAATGTTAGACGTAAAAAAAATATGTACATGTATATTAACAGTTACCCAACAGTCATGACAGTTCTATACTTTCCCACCAAAATAAAATAGAAATATTTGGTACTATGCCTTTTTCAAGCAAGTCTTTGAAATGCTATGTCTAATATGATCTCGAAAAACCTTTGTTTTACCATTTTCAAAATCATCTCCATCCACGATAAACAAACAGCGATGGTCTTACTGTTTCATTGTGATCAGTGATGAAATGCAACCATGAACTGAATATTATACAAAAGCACAGTTCAAAATACTTCATGATGCAATCAATCGATGAAGATAGAAATCCTGATACAGCCCTTTTTTTTTTACTTTGGTTCTCAAAGATTTCCTTTTTTGAAGATAAATATTATACACATAATTTACACAGAAACCGTCAAACTGTGGTTGTGTTTGTTTAAAATAAGACGTTATATATATATATCAACTGAAAACATTGACTATGACAACACCGAAAGATTTGCACGTCGGAATCGCTACGTACCTCCAACAGATTTCCTCTGACATCGTCCTACTCTGGTATAGTTTACCATTTTTCGTGTATTCTCCTGCTACATTTACACTCCACAAACCAAGTTTCCCTGGCATACTTAAACGATTGTCACATGACCAAATATTTCATATATATGTTCATGTATGATTGCCAATGAGACGATTGTCACATGACCAAATTTTTCATATATATGTTCATGTATGATTGCCAGTGAGACAACTACTAACCAGAGTCCAAATGATGTGAATGTAACCAACTTGGTCTAGAGGTCTTCATGACCTTCAACAATGAGCAAACCAATATAGTTGTTTATGTCCTCATCCTTTAGTCTCTGCTAGACAGTTGTCACATTCACATTGGCAACCCTATCACTTCTTATTTAGTCTATTTAAATTTAAAATATGAAATAAAAAGTTGATAACTACCGGTAAATAAGGTGATAGAAATAACATTGCTTAGGTTCAAAAATTCTTTTGACAATTCCTGGTATAAAGCACTTTGAATAACTCATTGCAATTTGCACATGTGTCATATTGTTTTTGTTTCCATAAATGTTTGTTTGTGTATTAAACTGTCTTGAATGTATCACCTGACTATTTAGTTATTGAGTTGTTATATTGTTTATGGGTTCAATGTTAGTAAAAGTCTTGCAGTACTGGTTCCAAAGGCTTCAAAAATTCAACTGGACATTTGGTACAGTTAACCGCTCTTACTGGACCAGAATCTATCTAACAGGACATTTATACTGACCTTTGCCCAGTGTCGGGCAACCTTGTGAATGGTCCCATATACATTTGGGGTACTCTAATTGGCTTGAATTGTGAGAGACCTTTTGAATCTGTGCTTTCAAATACAATATGTAATTGGTGATGTTTGCAATGGCCCTGCTGTCTGTCTGCCTAATAGCACAGCGCTGAAGTATGAAAGCACTGAATACCAGTAGCCTCGGGGGAAAACACAAATAAACTATATTAGGTGTACAGAATAATTGTTTAGTGTACCTGTACTTGTTATGTATCCTTAGTTTGGTTCTTTTGGAAGATATATTTGTATCTGTAGTACTATAGTATTAGTAAAAGGTTAACTATATTTGGTGATGAAATGATTGTAAGGTGCAATGTCTGTCTGGCAAAATTCATCTGACTTTGACCTTAAATTTAAGTTCATTGGTTTAATTTTCCTGTTCAGTCAGTCTTAAAAAAACACTAGGCGTAGAAATAGGCCAACTGTATATAAGCTATACTCATGTAAAATATATGCGGTTGCTTCTATATGCGTTTCTCAATTCGTAAATGTTGAAGCAGTGAATAAAGAAAGGACAACCATAATAAATTTGTGATGACTTGGAGTCTGATATTTATTATAACCGCTATGGTCAGCTTTAACATGTCATTAAACCAAAAATAAACGTGTATTGATTGGCGATCATTCATCTCGTTATAAAGAATATACATGCACTTGTAAACATTTGTAATACATTATAAATGTCCGGAATATATGACTGTTCTGGAAGCCATGATTCGTATCAAGATATTTCTTTGAAGTTTGAAAACGCTGCGAAATAGGATTTGAGCACTACACATTGAGCTTAACGGTTTTGAAATTTCTTGATTTTTTTCACTATCACTAACGGCAATATTGGATGCATTTCGTGAAATTGCTGTAACACTTCAACTTATTTGTTGAGAATACAGTACTAATAAACATGGAAAAATTAACATATGAATATATGCTAAAATAAATTTTCATCATATATAGTATGATTGCCAATGAGACACTAGAGACCAGAGGATAACAAAGTATACAACAAAGCAATTATTATTTATGGATGTACTTCGGTGAGGTTTTGGAATTTGTGTCAAATCATGAAATGTTTGGACTCCTTGGTGTTTTTCCATACAATACAATGTAAAATATTTTGGCCCATAACACCCATTTATTTTTTCATATAACACTTAATAGCTCATGAAAGGTCATTTACCAAAATGTTAGAAGATTCTTGATTTTCTTTCTTTTGTTTTGAGACCAAATAATACCTGCAAATATAATTTTAATGTTTATCCTTAATTGATGATCTACCAGCTTATAGTATCAATTTTAATTTCTTAATTTTTACCTAACCTCACCTAAGTACATCCTTATTATCATGGACAATAACATAACAGCACTATACCATACATGAGTATATTTGTGACCTTAAATGGTGAAATGTGTAAAGATTACAAACTGTATGATCATTATAATCATTGAGAACATGTAAATAATAAGTCTTAGCAACATAACAACATCAAAAACAAAGATTAGGATTTAAGTATCTATATATATGCTGTCATTATGCACGAAACCATGTAAACTGCAGACGCCATTGGGATACATACATAAACAATAAAAACGACACTGTTCTAATTTTTTCTGTTCAACAATACTTCTACAAGGACTTTTATATATGGAAACCGAAAGACATCAAGAAACCATTAAATTTGTTTACAAAGCGCTGCTTTGTTCTTGGAAGATTTAGACTGGTTTCAAGACTTCCGATCTCTTCAGTGCAAAAGGATACACTGGACTGGAGCAGGTTATGAAATACAAAGGAAAAAAGACACTGCCATTTTTTTTTTACAAAAATGGGAAGGGGTTTCAAGAAAACATAGCAGGTTGCTTCTCACCAAAAACAACTGTAAGAAAAAATATAACAGCAATGGGGACAATAAAAGACAGAAAGACTCCTGAGCTTGTTCTGGCTTTGAACAGACGCATTTAAGGATAAGAAAAATCATCAGCGATCAAATTTTGAAAGAGATGAAAGATAACCTTTGGATGCAGACTCTTGCTCAGAAGAGATGTTGTTTTTGATATTTTTCATTCATGCGGTGGATGCATATTAAAAGGACCAAGTTATCTTCAACTGCTTTTCACACACAGACCTAAATGTTTTTTTTACAATCTCTCAAGCTCTCTCCACTAATAATTTACTAGTAGCCATGAAATTGGGAAGAGTGTTGAAATTGTTTTAAAAACACCTACAGGTTATAATATCAATCTTGTGTCACAAACTTGCTGTTGAATCGATGAGAAAGTTATGTGATTTGTTTATTTCCTGGTCTTAACTATTGGACGGTTTGTTTCAATGGCCAATTTTGGTCAAACCTAAGATTGAAATGTTTTTCTTGTCTGCCAATAACTCTGCATTTAAGAGTTGATGAATAATATGTCAAGTTAGGTCATCATGTATTCCTGCAGATTCCAGCTTTGTCCAGCTTAGATTACAATGATATGCGATGACCATCACATTTTCAACAGGATTAAAAATTAAAAGAAGTCATGGCCTTACTGTCCAATTTGAATGTATGTTGTTCGTACATATGCATATCCGTTTTGTTTGTTGTAGCTCATTGCCAAGCACATAATTATATATAATTCACAATAGTATATACATTGTAGATATGATTACTTTAATATCAGTAGTATCAAAATCGACTTTAAGCCTGCAGATAATGGAGATTGCATTTGACCATTTGTTGTTGTTGATTGTTGTCAGTAAAGAAGGGTTGTTATGTCTCCCACACTGGCACATGTTGATGTGTTTCATATTTTAGTGGCTTAGTTCTGTACATTTCCAGTTCTTATTTGGAACAAGGCATTATTTGGCATACTTTTGACCAAGAATGAGCGTTTGTTTCATTTTGAAGCTTATGTTTTTTGGCAAGTCTTAAGTCATAATGAATTGATCTCATATATATTCAATGGTCAGTGGGTTTTGATCTGTTCTCAACAAGTATTTGTGTAGAAGACTTCACCACTAAATTAAACTGGATTATTCTAAAGAAAATTCATATATTCATATATTGTTCATAAAGAATATTTATATATTATATTATATGTTAACAATATCTTTTTGCCATTTGTACATTAGATACAATTTACACATACAGTTCTTGACATGATAAAGTCATCTCGTGCAATAATATCATCATATAGATAAAAGAAGATAAGGTACGAGTGCCAATGAGACAACTCTCCATCAATCCAACTCACAATTCATAAAAAAACCAAATGTTGAGCCTGCTAACCGTCTGACATAATTATATATACATCAGGAAAAAATGAATGAATTAGAATTTTACAGAGCATAAAATTAATTTACACACTTCGAAACTGGACTTGTAGCCAATGATATGTTCGCAAAAAAGTATGACAATACATCAACCTGAAACATCTATGCATTCAATTCTAAAGAAAATTTCAATTCATAAGATCAACAACTTATTTAGACACGTATGTATGAAAAACACACCTAATACGCTTTGTTAATTTTCATTTACATGTAACTAACAAATGTGCATTTGATTTGATTTGAATTGCTTTAAATTTACATTTTTATTTCAGGATGTGTTTTGCACTTTACTTTTTATTCACTCATTTATTGATTTGTGTGCATTTAATATTATTTTAATAATATATATATGTGTCATGTATGTTTTCATTAAGACATGAAACTCAATATGGGCTGATCCATAAAATGTGCTGTAAGATTTCAAATAGAGAAGTGTAGCAATGTAATTAAATATTTGCTGTGTCAATCTATGATTTGATGTTCACAAATTGTATTGAAATATTTTTTGTGTACTTCAAGTTCCATTGACACTAGCAATTGTACAATTATTTTGCATCTATATGTTTTAATGCAACAGAAGCATAAGGGACTCTAAAATAAATGCAAGGTTATTTAGTTTCTCAAAATTTGTGCTCAAGGAAATAAAAAACCGAAAATTTAGCACTATGAAATGTACTGTTACTTGTACTCATTCAAGGTTGCATTAAAACTTATTTAGCACATTTTACTTGGAACAGCCTGCTCTTCTGCTTTCTATTTTCAGATCACTTACAACTTTCGACAGAGAATCATATTTCATTTTCTCGCTACAGGTTGACGCGACCAAGAAGTTGCCAACATTATACTTGATCGACTCCATTATAAAGAACCTCCCAAAATCTACTTATCCCAGTTTCTTCTCGCACAATATAGTCAACATATTTTGTAATATGTTTGAACAGGTTAGCATCAGGTTTTAATCGATAAAATTTTTATGGTGAAGAGTAAAAAAAATATTTATGGAAAAACAATCCGTTTGATAACCAATAAAGTTTCAAGCAGGATTACTTATTATTTAAATTTATATTTTATTGTGACGATTTGTTAATTTTTTATGAAAGGGTGTGTATATTTGAAATCCATTTACATTTACACTGGATAATTATTATGTTGTTGTATAATGGTGATGGTCATATTTTATATGTCTGAATTTTAAAGTGGAGTTTTAAGTTTGCATGTATGTGAGATATGAAATGACTAATTTAGCTTTAAACTCAAACTTTTGAAGTTTTTTTGTAGAACTTTTATTATATTTGAATTTTTATTTTAATTTTTGGAGAATTGTTTTATAAAATTTAATATTTTTTATTTGAATTTTTTGTATTTTGACAAAATATAGATGACAGTCTCTACCATGTCTACACAAGTTGATTTTGTTTCATTGGGGGAAAAAGAATTCATTAAAAGAAATAAATAACATAACTTATAGGTCTGAATTGTTTTTTAATTTCCAATTCAGTTGTTCACATCTCATAAACATTCATACTTAAAATTCAGATGTGCCTTCAATTAAGGTAAAACATGGAAATGTTACACAAAAGACATACAAAGTTTTTACAGTTTGAATAACAAACAATTGGCGTGTGAATGACTTCACTTGGCATTCATTGTAAGCATTGTTAAACATGTTAAATGATTTTTATTTTGCTGGTAACTTTATTTCACTATTGTTACAAGCATATATGTGTGTGTAACAGGAATTTGGATGAAATATTGTGTACATGGAAAATTTTAGAAAAATTAATCCTTGAGGAGTTTCATTTATCTGATGCAAATGTGCGAAATTAAATGTGATTTTCATCAGTGAAAATTTTGAATGATGCCATCAGAATATTGAAAGCTGTTCACCTAATTCATAAATCATCTTCACAAATTCATCAATGATGATATTATCAATACATTGAAACGTCAGTCAAATTCAAGATAAAGACAAAGGATTTATCGATTAAATTATTAATTCTGGAGTTATGGAAAAACAGAAGTCTTAAACTGCAAACCAAATATATTCATGGAGGCTGCACAACACTTGCAATCAATGTTTAACAGATAAAAATCAATCATGAGAGATCTTCATTCAAGAATTTAAAACAAGGACCAAACACATTACTTGAAAGTTAATTTTAGATTTCGAAATATGGAAACTAGAACTATACATAGCTATGCTAGCAAATGGATGGAAATACAAGATAAGAAGTGGCTTAAAGTGCAAATATTGAACATCTCTGAGAAGCTGATATTAAAAGAAGAGGACTACAATTGAGCTTTTATGCTTGAAATGGCAGAAACAAATGATCAGTGCCAAATGCATTTAAACCAGTGACCAGAAAATCGTAATCGCACATCATTTCTACATGTCCTATGTGCAAATTATTCGATTGTTATCAGTTGGAAGTATGACGCTAGTGCACAAATTCTAAGGAAGGAAAATAAAATGAATTTATTTCATGATCATGATGATGTTGAAAGCCTTGTCAGTGAAATAAAAAAAAAATGTCTGCTGAGAAGATGGCTACAAGTTTATGTGGACTTTTGGTTGATATATATCTTGTAACAATAGTGAAACAAAGTATATTTAATTTGAAAGCGTGAACAATTATATTTACATACACTACACAAAATACACACAAAAAAACAACATCTACTCCTGATTGTTTGTTGATGTGTGCCAAAACATTTTTTTTTTTGGTGACCCCTCTATAAAATGTAACAAATAAAAAAAAAATGCTATGTTAACATGACAATGACACATTTGCATAAATTTGGTACTACATTATTAGTCGTAAAATATATACTGTAAATTCAGAAATTATTGCTATTTTTCAATAAGTACTGTCAAATACTGATAACCACAATAGTTAAACCTTATATTCTTGCTTTCATTTGCCCCTTGACAGTTTGTGATCCATTTATTTCCCTTGCACTACACATGCTACATCAAATCTGTTATCAGTTTAATTACTCATTGAATAACACGGGACAACTGTTCTTACCAGTTTCAAGATCCCCAAATGTGGTATGAAATGTTTAATCTTCAAGTCCTTTCTAGATCCTCATGGCATGTGCATATGTTGGAGAAATGTTCATTCACTTCTATTCTATTACAAAAATATGCAATGAGATCAAGATGTTTGCAAAGAAAAAGAGAAACATCATTAATATACAACTATAAATAAATTTGTGCTCGCTGCAGATTACACAAGTAGAAGGAATTTTATGGGGTCCCTGAAAAGTACTAAAAAGCAAATGCAACAATTTCTGAATTTACGGTAGTCTAGACTGGTTTTTCTGTCTAGACTATAACGGTAGTCTAGACTGGTTTTTCTGAAACATCAAAAACATAGCCAGTGATACTTGTCACACAATACCGAAAAAAATGTCTATAGGATGGAAATTTTGAACACCTTTCAAACAGTTGTACCTGCTGTTCAACAGAATCTTGAATGCATATTATGCAAATTAAGATTCAAACACTTTCTTTAAAAATACCATTGAAATTTTATTATTTAATTACAGGTATACATGAATGGCTTTACCTTTGTTTTACTAACGTATAGTTTTAAAGTTTTAAGCCTTTGCCTGAATAATTTTTGGATGTCAATTTTTGTACAATAATTTCTGAATATGCAAGATTTTCCAAAAGTTTAACGGTTTTTTAATTCATGTATATACATGTTTACTGCATCTGATTCAGATCTTTTAAAAAAGTGAATCTGTTGGAAAAAGGCTGCAGTTGAACTTGGCGAAGACACAATTTTATTTATTTTTCAACTTTACAAAAAGCCTAATGTAGTTTGTAATCAGATGATATTGTTGCAATTTGTATTTTTAAATATTCTATTTCTTTTGAAAAAAACAAATGTTTGTCAGCTTTTACCTGTAGAACCTTCTGTATGAAAAATTGTTCAACTAGGAATTGTCACAAACTAAAACAAACCATACAAGTCTCCCTTTTTTGCACCAGATTCAATAATAACTGGTACACTTCATGCAAATGTTGTCCCTAAACATTACAATTTAAGGGTGATGCCTCATGTACTGTTACATTTAATGCATTGTGAAAAAAATCTACACAAAAAAAAATCTGGATTAATTATAGCAAGGACTGAAATACTTTTGAAACTGGGAAAAACATTTGATTTTGGTCATTTTACTTTGAATATAGCACAATTTTACAGTTATCAAGTAAGATCTTGTTACATGCATTCAAGAAAATTAAAACAGATAAAGTTGTTTTTTTACTTGAATCAGATATCAATCTTATTACATAACAAAATGGACTAATTACTGTAATCATGGTAATAGTAATATAAGTCAATATTTTTTCATCTGGCAGAAATATTTTGATTGTGTGCTTTACAACAACTATATGGAAAAACATACACAGTATATCTAAAGTGTACCAATTGAATCTGGTGTAAAAATAAATCGACCGATCAAAACAACACATGTCAATTCACAAAAGAAAAAAATCACATATCAACCGTTTTGAAACACAAATTTGGCACAAAAAAAGCTTTGCAGCACTAGAAAGATACAACTGGTAAAGAACAGGGTAAAAATAATCTATCATGAACAAACAAAAAACTGAAGGAGAAATGCAGAAAACTAATGGATATTTCTGACAAGTTCAGACTGACCATGCTGACTGCATATTCTATTGACGCATCATTATGTTATCCATTGTATGATTGTAAATTTAATGCAGCATCATTTGCATCCGTTGTCATGGCATCACTTGCATCCGTTGTCATGGCATCACTTGCATCTGTTGTCATGGCGTCACTTGCATCCATCGATAGCTATTTAGTAGAAGTTTATTGTTTTCATTTTCCTCAGATGACAACATCAGTAGTAGTGTAAAGAAAAAGGTTCAGTTTGCATCTCTCAAGTTTTCATGTTTGTCTCAAAGTTCAAGGGAGTTGAATTTGGTTAATATCATGGTAATATTCAGCCAAATTAGCTGTTCACAATGGTTAAGGTTTTGTTCATTACTTTCAAATGACGAATGATAGATTATCTGTCTTGCCAACAACTGACCGAATTGCAAATGATACAATGTACCAGAACAAAAATCTTGATATTTGCTAAACATGTTAAAGACTATAGAATGTTTTTCAATTTAGACAGATTGCCAAAATTGTAATCAGATTGTGGTATTATTAAGGAAAATAATTTATGAGAACAGGAAAACAGATCTGGCAAAAAAAATCCTACTCCAAGAAAAACAATTGGAATGACATTTTAGATTAAAACATGTGTATTAAAAAAACAGGTTCAAGTTAGTTTATTTTGGTATCTTCAAACTTTTGGTTAATTGCTACTGCAGTTGATGGTAAAAAAAAGGAAATACAACATTAGTTCAAGTGCAAAAACTTCTGTGGAGACAACCTGGCAGAACCACAAAATTATTTTAGGAAATAAAGATCGAATTTGAAAAAAATTGTGTGTGTTTTTCTGTAATTTCTTATCATGTGCTTCCATTATTTAGCAAAGCTTCACTTGAAAACATTTTGTCTTCTTGTTTAATGTGTGGTAATGGTCAAAGCTGTTCGTCTATTTTATATATGGGGGTCATATATAACATGTATATTATT
Source organism: Mytilus galloprovincialis (assembly GCA_037788925.1). Classification (NCBI taxonomy): domain Eukaryota; kingdom Metazoa; phylum Mollusca; class Bivalvia; order Mytilida; family Mytilidae; genus Mytilus; species Mytilus galloprovincialis. Next base: position 91,189,351 of record CM075336.1, on the reverse strand, counting down.
TGAATATTCATTTTGGTAATAGATGAAATATGTGTTATAATGTCATTGAGATGGTGACCAATCTTTTTTCTTGCCAATAGCTCATTAAAACGGATTGGAAAACAAATGGCAAATTAATTTCAGACATTCTTAAATTCTCTGTGATGGTTTAAATTGGGTTCAGTTTGTTGTTGAATTAATCTAATGTTGGTCACATTTATGACTTAATTTTATGCAAGATCTATTCCTGAAGCTTTAAAAGCTGCTAGATCTGGATGATAACTTTGAATTAAGCTTTTAGTTTGGATAGGATTCTGCAGTCCAGACAAATATGCTAGTTTTAAATGAAAAGGAGACAAATTTTGCACTAATATATTTATACAATTCAGAGTTTCAAAAGAAGAGCATTTAATGAGACAAAAGTCACTTTGCATTACAAGGAGGTCATTATCAGTTTGTTAAATTTTGTCGCTACAATTAGTGATATAGCTAGCATAGCAACAACTTGGCCCTTTCTGATCTTGATTGTCTTTCTTAGCAATTGTTGGTTTAATAACACTAGACTACTACCAGCAGCATTTTGCAAGCAGCATTTGCAAAATGCAAGATAAATTAATGTTGCAAACGGCCAATGTGAGCTTTTGGCATCTGTCGTCATCTGTTAACTTTTTCAAAGATCACCTTCCAATCTTGTTAATGTTTTGGGCGTAACCCTGCCTGTCAACCAACTAGGGTAACGGGGAAAAAAATAGAAAATTTTAAGTTGTGTTCATTATCTTTAAAACTAATGTAGATAGAGAAAATCTAACAAAATGCAAAAAATGCTTAAGATGTTGAGATCTTCCATCTGACATTATTTCAAAACTGTCGGACCTTAACTATCAAGAGTTGTTGCCCTTAAATTGGCTTAAATTGTTGAACTTTTCCACTTTTGAAATTTTTGCTTCTTTTGAATTTTTGAATAGAAAAAATGATCAACAAACCAGATATTGCCCTTTAATGGTGATTCCCTCCTCCTCCCCCCCCCCCCAAAAAAAAAACAACCAAAAAAACAACTTAATAAGTGATAGCTAGAAATGAGGTTGATAATGTACACAAGAAAAAAAAACAACCCTTACCACGCTTTAAATGAGTGCTTTTGATGCTGTCTTGACCGGCAGAAAGTCCTGCTTATAACTTCCTATCAAGTTTTTATTGTAAGTGTGAATAAAAGGACTGTTGATGCAGTGGACCCCAAATTTTTAATAGTAATTTTGAATGGAGAGGACTTGATGCCTCAAACTATTTATCAGTTTACAATTGGTTAACCAGTATATTACTTTGGCTGTTATAAATGTAGATCAAGGATTTTGAAAAGTGGGTGGTGTTTAATGAGACCCCAGACAAGTCAAAAGTTGGCATGGCAAGTGGGTACCCTAATGGGGCAGGACTTCTTGTTAATTAGGTTGGTTGATTGCGTTGAAGATGGGTTATTTTCAGTTTAGATGATTAGCACCTTTTCCCCATTGTTCTTATTCAAATGACTGATGTGTAACTTAAGTTATTTTTGCATCCAATTTTATCACGGTGATATAACGTCTTCGACTTGATCATTGATCATTGAAGTTAAAATAACCTGATGCGGATCCATGATTTCAAATTAGGGGGCCAGAGGTCTGCCAAACTAGGCAATGCTGAGAATGGGACATTTCCTTGTAAGGGGCACTGAAATCCAACTGATAACAGTTCTCGCTTTATATGGCAGAGTAGTTCATTATGTGGGGAGGGGGGCTCCTGGTAAGTTTTAGTAGGTGATTTACTGTATCATTAGCATGCCATCAGTGTTTAACTTTAATCTTGCACTGTCAGTGTGTTCGACTCCAACAGTGGCGGATCCAGAACTTTTCCTAAGGGGGGGGGGGGGCCCGCTCCAGTCGTGCTTCAATGGTTCCCTATATAATCAACCAAATTTTTCCCACGAAAGGGCCAATAATATTGTAAGTGGATTAAAAGAACAACCAATCAATTATACATATTTGTGTACAATTAAGACAAAGAAAGAAAATTTATTAATCTGATTCAAAAAAGGATTTTGTAGCGAAGAATTAGATAGAGGATGACGAGATTTTTCATCCATATTTCCACAAATTCACCTTTGAAAGCCAAGATGCCTTCCACACTTATATTATCCCACAATGTGAAGTTTTGAAAATCCACATGAATAATCTAAAAAACCACAACTTATTTTACTAAGAGTTCAAAGAATTGGTCTCATTCACTTGTATTGCACTGCTATTTTGGGTTTATTGACCATAATCATGTTGGAAGAGTTTTGGTCTATTTTGAATATTTGAAGGATATTTATGAAGGTGTTTTTTCTAAGGTTGCATGTTGGTATTCGTTTATTATTGAATGGATATGGTGTTGATTTTTCAGTATTTTAAATCTTTAATATGTTCATGATGTTGGTTGAAAGAAAATTAGGCTTAAATTTCTTAATTTGGAAATAACATGGGAAAGATCGCTTGTATGTGAGCATTAACTTGTGAGAAATATTACTTTCATACACTGCTGTATATAAAATTGTCTTTGTGTTCACCAGTTTATTGTGGGAACAGGTTCACCTGCAGGTAACATTGCCGTTAATTCTCCATATAATTTGATCCAAAAAAAATAGGTAGATGAAAAGACTCGACAGTGTATGTTTAAAGTACGACAGACCTGGAATCAACATTTTTCCAGTAGAAGGATGTATGCCTTGGATGTGAGGGTGAACAACATTGACCATGCATGGCCACTGACTGCACCGCCACCTAGTATGTCCAGTAGTATCCATGTCAATCCAAGGTTTCTAGCACAGGTAGGATTCTGTCGCAAATGCTGTCCACTCATTTCTCATTTTATGTGCTTTTTCATTTCTCTCATTTTAATCTAATCTAAATTAAATTTAATTTTGATACATTTAGATCATTACCAGAGGGGGCAGGACATCTGTCAGGACCTGGTGTTTTTAAGCTCTGGATTTTGGTATTGATCCTTTTGGAATGTCTGGAATTAAATTTTTTTTTTAAATTCGAACCTCTGGATTTCAGGTTCAGGACCCCCTCTTGCGTTATGATACGCTTTTGGAAGAAAAGGCTACAATTTGAATAGATCTGCTATATTATGAAAAAGATCACACTTGTGGAAAATTGGTATTAATAAATAGGGGAGTAAGTCAATAATGATCTAGATTAACAATTTAATGCATAAGACTAATTGGTGTATAAAAGCAAATGTTGACTGAAGTGTAATTGGTTCCTGAGGGTAGTAATGGGGGTACCCTCATGATGAATAACGGTAAAATTTCTTGCCAAATGACGTTAACTGTAATTTTTGGTGCATGAAGATAATGTGTACACTTTCTTTTAGACATTGAAAATTCGACTGATTTGATGAATAACGTTGATTTTTTTCATAAATGATATATAATGATAGTTATTTGAGACCTCTGACAAATCATGATAAGTATATAATAAAAAGAATCACGGTAAAATTTTAACCAATTTGACTCAAACGGTAGCCAAACTGACTGACTCCTAATGGAAAAGGGCATTACTACCTTCCTTGCTACACCATTTAATTTCGAGTATTTTGCAGAATTAATTTTTTGGTAACTTAGGTTTGTCACCTTGATTAGTTCATTGAAACATTGAAAATAATTTTCAACAATAACTGGGTAATCCAATCCTTTCTGTTATTTTTTTAGGTCCATGTAGCATTTTCTACAACATTTTCCATGCACAAAAATTTAAAAGCAAAATAATGACAGAAGGGTGACTTATTAAAGCCCAGTGGTGGATTCAGAAGGAGTTTCCGGGGTTAGACCCCCACCCAATTTATTTTGACAATCTGCATTTGAATGGGGACATCCAGTCAGAATCCCCCTTTAAAAATATCTTGATCTGCCCCTTGGCAGTGACATGTTTTATAAGCAGTTTGATAAATTTTTAGTAGAACTAGCAGTGTCGAAACCTAAAAACCATGTTGAAATAGTTGAAAAAAATGTGGCCTGCTCTTTAAATTTGCTATATTTCATCATATAGGGTTGCAAATCCCTTCTTTGGGCAAAATTTACTTTTTTTTGGCCTTCCTTAATTGTCATGGAAAATTTATATATATTTTGAGTTTTTCAGGGAAAAATATCTGTCTGATATATACAATTTGATACACGGTTAATGTCTTTCTATAGGTACTAAGAAAATGAAAAATAAATAGATATGGTATAATTGCCAATAAAACTCAAAAGACCAGGATGTAATAAACTAAGGGTCATGATAAAGCTTTCAACAATGAGCAAAAATCATTCAATACTGTAAGCTATAAAGAGGGAAATAATTCTGGCAGATAGCAATCATTGAATACAAATAAATTGCATGCTTTAAACAGGAACAAAAGAAAGCAGCAGGAGTAAAATGTTTTTGATGGGTCAACCATTCTAATTTCTTGTGAAAAACCAAGTGCTGTTGGATAAGGAAATAAAATGTGATCTTTAGCCTCTCAGTACAATCATTATTTAAATCTGACGAGGCCAGCGAAAAAAAAGACAAGGTCTCAGCACTGTTCTATCATTTAATCATTGATTATGTTTTTAGCAAAAGGAAGAGCAAGGTTTACCACTTCCTGAGGAGCCAGATGATGATGATGAAGCTGAAATGAGGAGACAACTGATTGCCAAGCAAGCAGAAATATTGAAATTACAACAGAAAAGACTAGAATTAGAACTGAAAGAAACTGAAGCACGTCTCAAATCTCAGGTAAAAATGGTACGTATTCAAAACTGAATGCATCCATTGACAAAACATCTGCAATTTGTTAATTATGATGAAATTGCAGCAATTTGTTTATTTCTTGGAGAAGGACTCTAAAAAAACATTTCTAAAACACAAACACACTCATATTACAGAAGAACAAAGGATATGGGATATCCATCAAAGACACAAAATCAATACATGCATAGCAACAACAACAAAAACACCAAAAGCAAAGGAACAGCGCTTTTATTGCTTTTCTTCATCTGATGTTTTGTTTATATTGGTGAGTTGCTGTCTCATTAACATTGATATCATAGAAAATAAGGTGTGATGACTGAGCAGGAAACATCTATCAACAAGAGTTGAAGATATATAAACAATTATCTACTGTACACCCTTCAACAATGAGACAAACCCATACTCTATAGTGGGATTAAAAAAAAACCTGACATAAAAGTGTGAAGCAATTAAAATAAAAAACAAAGCCTGTTTTATTACTGTTAATTCAGAACAACAAAATGTATTTTGAGAAAATCCTTTTGTAAAACAGTGAACCTGGTCAAAGCAGTAAAAAAAAGTAATATGACACATAGCCCAACAACAACCATTTATCAATGTCTCCTTTTATTCATAATATTCTGTTGTTCTGTTTTAGCCTGACTCATCAGATTCAACTGACTTATTTGTTGGTGTGGAAGCACCAGCTGAGGCAACAACTTCGATATCAAGAGATCCTCGGATACAAAAAGACCCTCGAATACAAAAAGACCCTCGTCTAAGAGATCCAAGAGTATGCAGGGATCCAAGAATGAGGTTGAAGCCAGCACAGCCTGAACTTCTTCCAAGTAGTGAGGAACAACCTCAGTTGACCTTTTTTGGTCCCAGCACTAATGTTCCATTGAATCAGTTTGGTGGACGAGAAACAGAGCCTCCGACATTGTCCAGTGAATCTATTATGCCACCTCAAAGTATACATCAGCCACCTGTCATGACCTCTGGTCCAGGGATGTTGCCATTTCCAATGCCTAGCGCGTTATTGCCACGCCCAATGCAGACTGCATCACCGTTTTTGTCAGAATTTGGTAATCAAAATAACCAAGCAATACCAAGTTTAAAACATGAACCTATGGAACAAAATACATTCAGTCCCAAAAAACAATATAAACAAAAGCCAGATGTCGAAGTAAAAAAAGAAAAAATAAGTCCAGAAAAAGTTCATTCTAGCCCAAAGGAATTAGAAAGTCCAGTTAAAGTGAAAGTTGAAAAAAGTGTAGTTGCATCACCTAGAAAAAAGAAATTAGATCCCAGAAAGGCTGCCAGTGAAACAAGAGTCAAAGAATCCAAGGAGCAAGAGGTCAAGAATTTAAAATCAACGAGTAGTCATAGTCAGGAAAAAGTTAGAAGCACAAATAATGACACTAAACCACGCCAAGAAAATCATGACAAGGGCAGATCAAGAAACAAAGATACTCATGATAAAGGGAAATCCCCTAATGACGAGGAAAAAGTCAAAAGTAAATCAAGCCCTAGTGAAACTCAACATAGTAAAAATAAACGGACTAGGGGAGACTCGGAACGTGACAGTCAGAAAATAAGTGAAGAAAGAAATGGAAAAAGTGAAAGCAGAGAACGAGAAAATAGTTGGAAAGATATTCGTAGTCGAAGGAGTAAGTCGCCAAGAAAGAGCAGAGAAAGGTCAAGGTCTCCTGTCAAAGAGACCGGAAAAGGATCTAAAGTTCAAACACGTAGTAGTAAAAATAGAAGTAAGACTGATTTAAAACAGGACACCAAAACTCAGAATGAAGAACCCATGGAAGACACACATAAGATTGAACATAGAAAACCCATATCTAGTTTACCAAGGATACCTAAGCGTACCGGTACAGATGTTGATGAAAGAAGAAAGGATAAAGATCAAGATGATCGTCGACTTTCTGGTTCCAATAAAAGGGATCTGGATGAACGACAGGATTATAGAGAACGTGACTCTGGCCGAAACAGTAAAAAAGCAAGAATCAGTCAGGAAAGAGGCCTTCCTACCATGGAACCAGTTCACATTCATACCAAGCTAAATGAAGATTTAAGGTGAGCAGAACATTTTATTGGGACATTATAGATGAGGGCTTTGATGGGGGTTCTTAATTTCAATATTCTTCAAATTTCTACATTGTTTTATGGTATCTTTATTTATTTTTTAAAAAATATTAAACATAACCTGTACAATGCTGATAAAAACATTACAGTTATTTGGTATTTCTGTAAGTGGATGATTTTCTTATGCTATACATTGTTTATTTCTGTAATTAGTATTATATTTATACCTACTTTCTGTTGTATTCCACAATTATAATTTATACTTTAGCACAACATTTATACTCTCTACTTATTTTTGTTTAATTTTTCTTTGTAAATTATTATCTATTCTGTAAACCCCAGCCAGACCCTCATAAATTATATATGGTTCAAAAAAAAAGGAAAAGTTTCTCAGCCATGAGATAAAAGCCTGTAGATACCGTGTTTATTCCTAGACAGCGTTAGTTTATGACGTCATAGTGTTCTCACTCTACTTGACTCTATGTGTTATGATATTAAAAACCATTCTCAGACGAGTAACTTGAAATGGAATATTACATCACCAATTTCAAAGATTAAAGCAACATTAAAAAAATCAGCACCGATTATAAATAGCAGATTGGCTTGTAACAACACAATAAATAAAATCAGGTAAATTTTAAGATAAATAAACTGTAGAGATTTGTTTTTTTGTGTGGAGACAAATCAAATAGAACATAAAGAAAAATGGAAAGAAAGAAATGAGCACGATAAGTATGAATATCTTTCAAAGAGAGCTTTCAGTAAATATAAATTAAATAAAAAATTGAAAGTGCAATTTTAAAGATATGAAATATTTCATAATAAACATTCTCGTTTTGAATCACTGACTGTCCCACAGCTGAACTGCATCTGCACCAGTACAGAAAATAAGATGTGGTATGAATGTCAATGAGACAGCTATCAACCAGAGTTCTATTGAAGTGGATGAAAGCAATTATCAACTTCAAAACATAAGCAAAGATTCATTGTTAAATTTTTACAATTTCGTAATTTGTTAAAAATTTTTCAGTGCCTTATTTGGAAATGAAGACCAGGATTACAGACACGCTGATACAATTTCGCCCAGAGGAGGTGGGCAGATAGGATGGGCAAGATACAAGGCTGATCATCCACAGGACTTCGACAGTCGTAGATCAAGTATAGAAGACATAGATCAGAGACAAGATTCACTCGATCAGAGACACCAAGCACCCAAGGTTCCAAGGGATACTGATTTCAGAACACCACCCTTCAGTAGACCTCCAGGTCGAAGTCCTGGTTATAATGAACCAGTGCAAAGGATTGGACAGCCTCCTTCTGAAGAGGATGTACCACAAGAATTGAGAATTGAGAATCGAGAACAAATATTAAGAAAAATGGAAATGAGAAGAAAGTCTGGAGAACTAAGTCATCAGGAACTTCAAACAGTTTTAAGAAGTTTATCTGAATTTGATTCTCTGCAAGAACAAAAACGACATCACCATCCGGGACATGAACCGCCTCTTCTAGAACCTGAAGTTCATAGACGAGATGAAAGAGTACTGCCACCTAGACTAAACGAGCCTTTGATGGAGTATAACTCACCAGGAAAAGCACCTATTCCTCGACAAAATGAACCGTTGATGGAGTACAGTTCTCCTCGAAAAGATAGAAGTCACCAGCATGATGCAGATATAAGAAGGGACCAGTTCAGAGGACCTGATAGACCAAAAGATGACAGGGGTCCAAGAGAGGAACCAGTAAGACCAAGCTTACTTGGACCTGGACCTGGTCCTAGATTGAATAAAGAGCCGGATGTTACTGGATCTGATAGAGACAGACCTATCCCTGGTCCTGACCCTGCTATGAATTTTGATGTCGACCTCCGTAAGCCTACTCAAATGGATAGAGGCCCACTTATAGATAGGAGACCTGATGTTGAGATAGGACGATCACCAGTAGATAGACCCAAAGAGGTCAAACCAAGTCTCCTAGGCCCTGGACCTGTTATTTTAAAAGAGAAAGAACCACCCATTGTACCTAAACTGGATCCTGTCAAACGTGATGTAGAGAAAAAAGAAAAAGTTTTTAAACCTAAAGAGAAGAAAAAAGAAGGTGCTGGACTGGCTGTAGGAGCAATGTTGGAAATGTTGAGATCGGAAAATTCTCCAGACTATTCACAAGATGCGCCTATGCCCAAGCCTGTAGTTCCCGATGCTCTCAAGGCTCCTGCAAAAGAAAACCGTGAACAAAAAACTCATAGGGGATCTCAGAAGGAAGAAAGAAGATCAAAATCCCATAGAGAGCATGGAAGAAATGAAAGTCATAGAGATGAAAGGCGTAGAGACAGACCCAGAGATGATAGACGTAGGGATAGAGATGCTGCTAGAGACGAAAATCGTAAAGATGCTTCAAGAGACGAAAATCGTAAAGATACTCCCAGAGATGAAAATCGTAGAGAACCTCCTAGAGATGAAAGAGTACCACGTTTAGTTCCTAAACCTATTTATGACCCTGACAGAGATGACAGGTGGATGATGCCAGGAGGGGTAAGAATAAAAGATGGAGTACTGAATATATTCCCTGATGGCACGGAAGAAATTGTTGTAAATGGTCAGCCACATCATTACAGAATGGGAGGACCAAAACGTATAATTCCTTTTAAAGGGGATCAGTTGGAAGCTTTCATTGAACAAACAAGAAGAACGCTTCTTATAAATGGTACTGCTGTGTACAAAGTTGCTGACCCTGTGAAGGAAGTTTTCTGGGGCCCAGGTCCTAATCAAAGAGCTCAAGTATTTTATCATGGAAATCCCAGGAATATGTGGATTGATGGATTTTTGTACAATTTGCGCATAGATGCACCACCTAAAATAATTCGATTTCGTGATAAGGAACATACAGTTTTGATAGATGGGCGAGATGGAATGCTATTAATAGACAAAAAAGAATATGGAACATATGGCGGGAAGCCAAGATTTGTTCGTTTGGATGACGAAAGGGTAGAAATGAGATTTACTCCTCCGCCTAAAAATATAGTTATTGATGGGTTGCAATGTCAGATAAGACTTGATAGAAAAATTCCTTTTATTGTAATGGATGGTGTAGCACGGGGTATACGATTTGATGGACCCCCTAGAGATGTAATAATAAACGGGCAGAAGTTTTTAATTCAAACAGACAGGGCAGTTGAGGTCTGCATTGATGGAATATTTCATATGGTAGCATTTGGAGGTCCCTCTCATGAAATTATTATTGATGGAAATTGGTACGAGTTGCAGTTTAATGGACCCCCAAGAGAAATAACTGTAGGAAATCAACGGCTCCTGGTTGGGCTTCCATGTCCACCACCTGATGTGAAAATCTTGGACCCAATTGAGAATCAGAGCCTCAAAGAACCTGATGTTGAGAAGAGTGGAGGTAAACGTGACAAGAGACATGGATCAGATGACAGGAACTCGCCTTCATTTGGACAAAAGAAGCCTGTATCCATATTAGACTTGGATATTGCAAAACCTCCAGGACTTAAAAATAAGGATAGATTAAAGGGATCACCTCTGTATGATGAAAGGTCCAGAAGTCCAGATAGTCATAAAGATAGAAGAAGACGATCACCTCATAGGAGACATAGTCCAGACAGAAGAGGAGGCTCTCCACAAATTAATGATCAGTTTAATGGACCCTCCATGAATCAAACTGGTCCACCTCAGCCTAGACCACCTTTTATACCAGGTCAACCATTTAATCAAGGAGGACCAAATCAGCCATTCCAGCATGGACCCAATCAACCATTCCCACCAAATCAGCAATTTCCAGGTCCAAATCAGCCTCCATTTTCATCAGGACCAAATCAAAGATTTCCACAAGGTCTTAATCAACCACCATTTATGCCTGGTCCAAATCAGCCATTTCCATCTGGACCAAACCAGATATTTCCACCAGGACAAAATCAGCAAATGCCAGGTCCAGGAGCTATGCCACCTTTCCAAATGGGCCCAAGACCTATGATGCAAGATGAGGGTTCTCAGGGTCCACATCCAATGTTTCAACAAGGTCCTCAAGGCCAGCCATTACAGTCTATGCCTGGTATGCCACCCAATATGAGTCAGTCTATGCCTATGCCAGGTCAGCCAATGCCTATTCAAGGTCCACCGGTGTCTGTTGCAGGTCAGCTGTTGCCAGGTCAACCAATGATGCCACCAGGATCTGTTCCAATCAGTGTCATGAATCAGCCAATTAATCCAGGTTAGTCTAAGACATTCAGAAATCGTTTATTATTTATTTATTATTGCAATTGCCATATTAATTTTTGCGATATTGAGATAAATCCTTTTTAATTCATAAAAAATATTTCAAAATGAGAGTTAAAAAACGATTAAAACCCAATCGCATTTTTCTGAATGTACAGTATTTATCCTAAAAAAAAACTGTAATAAGGAAGCGACGCAAAAAAATATTGACACAGGAGGGAACAGGAATAGTGAACATTAGTGCTATTCCATTCCCTCCTCCATCCATATAGTCTAACAAAATCTTTAAATAAAAATAATTGTCTTACATGAAAAAAAAACTGCTCAAACCATATAAAGTTTTCAAAAACTGACAATTTACTGCAAGTTCTTTAAGTGTAGAGGTCAATTTATAGAACTTGCAGTCATGTCAGTTTTTGAAAACTTTATTTTTACTATTTGATATCATATGAAAAATCTTCTCTTGACAGAAATTCTTACATTTTGAAAATAACACTTGGACAAAAGTCATATAGATCTTTCATTTTTCATAATTAAGGTATACAAGTAATTTATTTAATTTTACTTATTGAAAAAGAGCATAATTTATAAAGTGCTTTTGATAATGCATTAAACATGTCCCATTAGTAGTCAAATGGGGGTGTAAGTCATAATTTGTGTTTGTTTATTTCAAGTTTTGTTAATTATTTCTGGCATATTATAAGAATTTATATGTTTTAGGTATAATGAGTCAGCCACTAGGAGGACCTCCAAATTTAATGCCGTCCCAACAGCCACCAAGTAAGTTTTACAGTTTAAATTCATTGTTTCAAAATTAATTTTATATTGGCATTTTTAAAAATCTGATAAATACAATAACTCTGTAAATGATTGATGCCAGGTATAAGCCAAATTTGAAAATATTATATGAAAGTTGTTTAATAAAGACAAGTCTTCAAGCTTGTCTAAAAGTCTTGTCAGCCCATGCTGGTAAAAGTCATATGCATACCTGCCAACTTTTCAAAATGCCCATGGGGGTTTTGCATGCAAGATGGCTGTCATAGTCCTAAAAAACCTTCACGGGGGCCTTTAAATACATTCTAATGTTATTTTTTGGCTTCTTCATACTTTTTTAAGCCTAATGTGATTGTCCACAATTTTAAACAAATCAATTAATTTTACAATCACATTTTCCTCAGAAAAAAGTATATGTACATAGTTGTATAATGAAAACTATCCATTTAGTTTTAAAAAACATATGCACATTTTTTTTTTTAATTTGAGGTTTCATATGTGACAGGTGGCAGGTATGCATATGAAACCTCAAATTAAAAAAAAATGCATATGTTTTTTAAAACTAAATGGATAGTTTTCATTATACAACTATGTACATATACTTTTTTCTGAGGAAAATTCTTTAATTTGTCCACATTTAGAAGAAGTTTACTTATTTGTAATTGCTTGCTGCCAGGAAGCAATTCGCCGACATATTTTCCATATGCATAGTGACCTAAGCATGACCCTCCTCGTAAAAATCCAGTGATAGCATTACGCATGAATCTTTCATTAAAATAAACAATTACCTGATTGTATATGTTAAAAACGTGCTAAATACCCATGCTTTTTGTTGATTATTTACTATAAGGTGACAATCGGTAAACTTAGGCTTCAAAACATGGCATTTAATGAGTAGCCATATTTGTTAAATCATAACAGACAGATAGAAAAAAAAATTGACGATTATACGATATATTTGCGTTGAAAATGATAAAATCGTGCACAGAGGACTTAGTTTATGAGATACATGCATTGGTTCAAGAATTGGATGAACATTATTTTTCACCAGTCACTCGTTTCTTATGACTTAAGTTTTTATCAGGTCAATAGAATACTGGAGATACATTAATATACGTTGCATACCAATTTTCATGGATTTCGTGGGTAAAAAATATGATTGATTGATTGTTGGTTGCTTAATGTCCAGTGGCAAATATTTCATGCATATTCAGGACGGAAAAAAATATATGATTGCCCTAACCCTACCTACCAAGAAAATAGCTGCCTACTCAAACTTTTATTGCCTTGATTTGAATTTTTTTAAATCAGATCGGCATGACATAAAAACATCTGACACTTCAATTTCTCTTTGTCAAAAAAAAAAGAAAGAATATGCCTACCTACCTATTCACTGTCTCAACTTTTGGGTAGAGTTTGGGCAAGCCAAAATATTTTTAAGTATGGCCTAACCATTTTCTGAAGAGAAAGCGCATCATGAACGGGAAAAACAAATGTCCATAAAATATGACACAGATAACTAAACTATCCCTACATATGTTTGTTTACATTTTAGCATTGCAACCTGAGCCATTGAATGTTGAGTCTTTATTACAAAGACTTATCAAAGTTGGCCTGATTGCACAATCTGGAGAAAAGGCAAAGGAGGAACAAGAAAAAGAAAAGAAAAAGGAGGAACAAGACAAAGAAAAGGAAAAGGACGAAAAGAAGTCAGAGAGTGAATCACCACAAAAGAAAGAAGAAGAGTCTTCAGATGGAAAAGAGAAAAAGAAGCCAGTGGTTAGTGAATTTAAAAATTAAAAGATGTTGTATTATATGTAAAAATAAGAAGATGTGGTATAAATAAAAATAAGAAAATAATAATGAGTAGGCACAGTATAAAACTACATCTTCTTTTTTTTATATATATATAAAAAAAAAGGCGATGTAGTTTTATTGCCAATGAGACAACTCTTTGCCACGTATCAAATTATGTTGGATTTAACAACTATAGATCAATGTATGGTTTTCAACACTGAACAAAACCTATACCACATAGAAAGCTATTAATAGCTAAGAAAGCACAAATATAAAATAATTCAAATGAGAATAAATAGGGTTCAGTTTATAATTTATAAATAGTAAGCCATACCAGTCATGGAAATTTTTTATGAAGTTCTAAATAATTTACCCTATAACTAAACATTTGCTCTATAGATTTGATTACAGAGTGTTTATTCATGTATTGACTCTTTGTAAACTATAACTATTTTCTGTTTTCAGAGACTAAAGCTTTCAAAACCTCAAAAGATTCCTGATTTAACAGAAATGAAAATCAATATCCTAAAAAAGTAAGTATAACATCAATAATACTATTTGGTCTTAAACTGTCAAGTACTTTGATCATGTGATCCTTATTGAATTTATTATGCCCCACCTACAATAGTAGAGGGGCATTATGTTTTCTGGTCTGTGGGTCTGTTCGTTCGCTCGTCCATCCATTCGTTATTCTGTCCCGCTTCAGGTTAAAGTTTTGGTCAAGGTAGTTTTTAATGAAGTTGAAGTCCAATCAACTTGAAACTTAGTAAACATGATCCCTTCGATATCATCTTTCTAATTTTACTGCCAAATTAGAGTTTTTACTCCAATAACACGGTCCATTGAACATAGAAAATGATAGTGTGAGTGGGGTATCCATGTACTGTTTTTTGTTTAATCTTTAATCTTTAAACCTTTCTGTAGTTTCAAGTAAATAACTGAATATGTGCTACATAATCATAATATATATTCAGTACTTTACTTGAAATAGATTATGATACTCGCCTGCAACAGAATTTACAATCTCAACAATTCATTTCCCTGCTATGGTTATGTGTTGCTAGAAAGCTTGATTTGCAACAGACATCAAAGCAATTTTCTATAGAAGTTCCCTGTTGATAAATTAGGGTATTGTGAAGAAACAGATTCCAACTCTGTCTAGCAAAGCTAACCTTAGTGAATTGAGCTTAGCTTGTCAGGTCCCATTGGTTGAATAGCTCCTAAAATTTTTAAGTATATATATATATATATATATTAGTGGCTTTCACATGTTTAGGTTTCAGTCATCCTGATGAAGTTTTACCCAGAAAAGTGCATCCGACACACAATACTTATAACAGTAAAATAAAAAAAGAAATGCATCTGCTACAGGCAGTTTTAAAATGCAATACAATGATTCATTAATTATGTTTTTTTTTTTACTTTTCAGGCAATATATAGGTGTTATACAAAGGATGTACTCTGGTATCCAGTGTACGTCATGTGGTACCAGGTTCATGGCATCGCAGACAACACTATACAGGGAACATTTAGACTGGCACTTCAGACAGAATCAGAGGGAAAAGAAGGGAGCTAAGATTTCAAGATACAGATCCTGGTTCTATGAATTGGATGTATGTTATTTTAATTTTTACTTAAGTAAATAAGTACACGAAAAAAACTTACAAATATACAAAATGCTGCTTAAAATAAATGAAATGAAATAACCCATATTTTATAAAGTTCTAATTGTTACAAGCTGATACAAAATTAGATTAAAGAAAAAAGAAGTTAATAAATATAGAAAGATGTGGTGTGAGTGCCAATGAGACAACTCTCCATCCAAATAACAATTTATAAAAGTAAACTATTATAGGTCAATGTACGGCCTTCAACATGGAGCCTTGGCTCACACCGAACAATAAGCTATAAAGGGCTTCAAAATTACTAATGTAAAACTATTCAAACGGGAAAACCAACGGTCTAATCTATATAAAAAACCAGAAACATGTATAAAGTACATAAACAAACGACAACTACTGTACATCAGATTCCTGACTTAGGACAGGTGCAAACATCTGCAGCGGGATTAAATTATTCATATTTTCATAAGCTATGTGTTTGATGAGTCATTTTTACTCAACTATTCTTTTTTGTTGGTTTTCTTTCAATCTAAGATAAAAAAAAATTTAATAAATTAGATTGGTTTTTGAATATCTGTCTCATATCAGTTTATTCCTGATTGTTTACTTGTTTTACAGGATTGGTTAGAATATGAAGATGTTGGGGATTCAGAAGAGAGAGGTAGGATATTCTTCATGTATTAAAACAAAGGACAATGTTCACTTATGGAACAAAATGACCTTAAATATCAACTTTATCATAAAACACCAAAAAGGTCACAATTTGATTCGTAAATGGGTCTAGTTCAAAATTCTGAAAGTTAAATGCATCAGATCTTTTCATATAAGTACAAAATATTCTCCAAAGTAAGCCCATCTTGGACATTTTGTCAAAATGTGATGATCTTGTGTAATTTTCAGACCTAAAAGCTTTAGAAGTACATTAGCCACCACCTACGATCCAAAAATGTGTTGTGTAACCAAAAGATTCCAATTTTGATATAGAATTCATCAACATGAAAGCTTTTTGGATCGCGGATGGTGGACAAGATTAATTTTGCCATAAACAGTTAAGATTATGGAAAAAATCACCAAAATTGACCTAAAAATATAAATAACGTTTATTTAAGGGGTCATAGCTTCATAAATTGTAAAGGAAAGTGCCAGAAAAATATGTTTTGTCTTAGAAGTATTATCACAAGTATTTCTATGTGAAATTTGTAATTTTTTGGCCCAATTTAAAAGACATCAAAAAATTAGGGCCAATTTTAACCCTTCATGAACCTTTTCCTTTGGGGCCTCTTACTAAGCATAAACATACTTTATAATATCAACAGAAAATTATGTTAAACATAAGCATTCTGACATTAACTTACAGTTATGTTTGTGTTAAAATAGATTTAATCTGATAGCTACAGTCATAAACAAAGAGTGGCCTTACTTAAATGGGCACAAATCCATATGAACGAAGCAGCTCTTCACAGCACCTGGTGTAATTTGTTAAATAGCAAGAGGATTATGAACAAACTGAAAGTAGTGATTGGTCAAAATAGATTTATTATAACATCTGTAATGAAAAAAATGATAAATATCATAAAGACAAATTTATGAATAGAAAAAATAAATTCGATAAAAAAAAACAACATTTTAATAAAAAAGTCAAATCTTTGAATTCTCAATTTGACATATGTGATTTTTTTGATTTTTCAGCACATTCAAGTTTGTTTGAACAATTGGCAGCACAGGCCCAAGAGACACCAGATAAAGAGTCTGCACTACCTCAGGGAGAAGACATTCTACATTGTCCTGCAGCTACAGGGGAGGATTCTGCTGATGTAAGTCAATCACTTTTGCTAATTATTTGAGTTCACATCTGGTTTTCAATTAGGTTCTTTTTGCTCAATCTTTCATGTAATTTGTGTTTCTTTTTTGGCATTTAGTTTTCTTTTTCAACATGCAGGTTTTGACTGCACCAATGGTAACTTCTCACTTTTTCCCATTTAGGGATGCGTGTCAAAAAATGTCTTTCTCTGGTTTTACCCATGGTAACTTTTCACTATTTCCCATTTGGGGATGGGTGTCAAAAGCTGTCTTTCTCTGGTTTAGTTTAGAGCTGACTGTTTTACCATTTGTTCTTCATTGAAGTACAGATTTTTAAGCCAGCTATAAAAATAAGCTGAAGCATTTTGAGATTTTCATTTTTTTGTTTTAAAAAAAATATGAATATATTGACTTCATATTATGGTAAAAAAAAAAGCATAAGTAAGAAAATGTAACAAATAAGTCAACCCCAATTTTGAACTGGTATGAGTTTTGAGCAATAGTATATTACTCTTACTTTAAAAAAAATGAAGGGTTATCTTTTACAAGAGTAAATCGTATTACAAAAAATAATGTTTTTATGTTGTCTATAAGCTCCAAAATTGAAAACCTATATCAGTATTATTTCTTGAAGTGTATTGATTGGATTAATAAATTAAAGTTCATTTCTCTTTAATTCATTTTTATGCCCCACCTACGATAGTAGAGGGGCATTATGTTTTCTGGTCTGTGCGTCCATCCGTCTGTTCGTCCATCTGTCCGTTAGTCCCACTTCAGGTTAAAGTTTTTGGTCAAGGTAGTTTTTGATGAAGCTGAAGTCCAATCAACTTGAAACTTTGTACACTTGTTGCTTATGATATGATCTTTCTAATTTTAAAGCCGAATTAGTCTTTTGACCCCAATTTCATGGTCCACTGAACATAGAAAATGAAAGTGGGAGGTTCAGGTTAAAGTTTTTGGTCAAGGTTGTTTTTGATGAAGTTGAAGTCCAATCAATTTGAAACTTAGTACACATATGTTCCCTATAATATGATCTTTCAAATTTTAATGCCAAATTATATTTTTTTACCCAATTTCATGGTCCATTGAAAATGATAGTGCGAGTGGGGCATCCATGTACTTAGGACACATTCTTGTTTATAAAAACATATTTTATATTTTATATTTTAGGTGTGTGTTGTGTGTGGCGATGTTTTTGAACAGTTCTTTGATGAGGAATCTGAAGAATGGCATTTAAAGAATGCATTACGGTCTGCTGGCAAGGTAATTCAAATAGAATAGTTAAAAGAAACTAAGATATATTCATAGAAATAATTGTAAGGATATTAGAAATGAGATAATTATTTAGGGGAAAACATAAGTTGATAGACCAGCAAGTATATTTTGATTTGTTTCCTGGCTCTTAGGTTTGTTTAATAATTCTATTTTTTAATGACTCCGCTATCATGGCTTTTAGCGGAAGGAACAATAAGTTTTACCCTTTATATCTGTATGTATGTCCCAAAATTGTTTTCTGTTCTCTCAACCAAATGTTACTTAAACTTAAAGACAATGCTTATTATCACAAAACACAGATCAAGTTTGAATTTTGGTGGTGTCACTTTAACCGTTCTAGAATTCTCTTTATAAATGGAAAAATTACAAAAAAAATTTGTTTTTCGTTCTCTAACTCAGGTTTGCCTCAACCAAATGTTATGAAACTTATACACAATGCTTATCACCACAAAACACATATAAAGTTGAATTTTGCTGGCATCACTTTAACCATTATCAAGTTATGTCCCTTTATAAATGAAAAAAAATGCGAAATTTTTAGTTTCCATTCTTCAACTCAAGTTTTCCTTAACCAAACATGAAAACTACGCACAATACTTATTACCATAAAACTCAGATCAAGTACAAATTTGGGTAGCGTCACTTTTATCGCTCTTGAGTTATGTCCCTTTATAATGTTGTATGCAAGCAGGGTAACATATGTGCCCATGGGTACAGATTCTCCGTTTATTTTTAAATATTTTAGATTTAGTAGGAAAATATTCTAGACTTGAACATGGGTCTGCCAAAAATGTCTTGACTTAAGGGTGTATTCCAAAAATATAAAATATATGGTAGGCAGGGAACAGCACTATCATACTATCTTAATATTTGCACATTTTTCAAAAATAATTTTTATACATTTTATTTTTCAGACCTACCACCCAGTGTGTTATGAGGATGCTCAAGAAGTAAGTAATATAATAGAAATACTTAAATTTATTTTATGTAGGTGAAATAATAATATCAACCAGGCAGTTTAATTTTTCTATTTTTGACCACTAGCTGATACAGTTTAAAAACCACAATGCCGGTACATGTAGTATGTAAAGTGAAAAACAATTATAAACAGTCGAAAAATTCCTGGGTATAGATAATTACAAAAGGAGACATTCAAAACATATTCAAATTTACAAGTCAAAAACAAATAGACAATGCCATGTCAAAAAATATAAAAGACAAAAAGATCAGGAAAATGAAAGACTTGAGCAACACTAATCACACCAAAACCAAGGGTGATCTCCAGAATGGTTAGCAGATACGGCTCCACATATGGCACCAGATGTATATCTACATTATTTCAACATTTAAAAGAGATTTTTAAAAGTTAATGAAAAAAAATTGTTTTACATGATAAAGTTTTTAACTTTCTAAAATGATATTGAAAGCATTATGCCCTTTCCATAAAGATATTGTCCATAGATAAATTGTTAATTAGATAGACTAGTGTAAAATTTGAATGAAGATGTGTATGATAGAAATTAAACAATTATCACTTTTTTCAGAATTCTACTCCAAAAGAAGATCCTGGCGCCCATGATGTTACAAATACAGAAAGAACTCGGAATGATTCCTGCCGACACTGTTGTCTCATTCCCTGCAGCTAACGTAATCTCGGTCTCACAACACGACCATACGCCCAAAGATATTAATCCTGATACACCACCTGAACCGGAAGGTGACACTACCACCAAAGAGGAGACAGCTCCGTCATGACCCGAGTTGTAAAAACAAAACTAGTCATTCCTTATCTGTGATTCTGTGTGTACTCTTTTATAGATATTGTGAAAATGTTGAAAAAGAGTTGCTAGAGAGAGAATGGTTTGAAGTTCTTTCCATGATTTGAAAGATGAAATTTCATTGCAAAGCAATTTATATGATTTCTCAGTGCATTCTATGAATAGTGCAGGAAGTCACATTTGTTAGTGAACGTTGAAACAGGAAATACAATGCAAATAAAGGTCATGGAAGATCACATAACTTTCTAGCTGGTTCTTTGAATGGATCAGGTTGTTATCTGTGGAAGACAGTTTGGACACCAGGGATACAGTTTTAAACTGGTTCCGTTTAGCTCTAAAGCAAAGAATTAAAGGTGTATAGTGATGACAGCTGGCCTTGATATTGGTCCATTTTCAGTGTAATAGTCATAGTATGATGTTCTACTGTCTCAGCTCAAAATATTGTATTATAGTACATGATATTTTTTATTTTGTTAATTGCAAATTTTTGTTTTGAAAGCATCGACTGTTAACACGTTTCTTTTTACGATCAGTTTCTGTTGATTTTGTAAACAATAATTATTTGTTACATGGATGTCACAAATTGTTATAATATTATACTGGTAATTCATGTAAATGGCTATGTACATGATGTAAAAGGTTTATTGTGACTTGATGGTTTAAAAAGTTGAGAAAACAAAAGTTACAAAAAAAATGTAAAAATATGAAGGAAAAGTGTATTCTAAAGGTGGGATGATATTGGCTATTTAATTTTTTTGTCAATTTAAAAACATACTTTTCATTGCACCATTTGCATGATCATTTTCTATACATGTTAAAAATCCAGTTCATTTTGTGGTTTTGAAGTTGTTTTCCTGATATGTGATAAAAATGTCCTTACATTGAAAAGTAAATGCATAAAAATGGCATATGAAGTTGCACATAATGGCAAGGGTCACAAGAATGAGAGAAGCGATTTGAAAAATGGTGTAAGGAACACAGGAAAAAAGAATATACACATTTACATTCATTTCTCATTATCATACCGAAAATAAAGTGCTATGAATTAATTTATTTGTATAAAGTTTTGATTTGTAAATTATTATTGTTCAAGCAGATAATATTTCTGAAATATTCCTGGAGCAAATTTACTTCCAGGATAAATTCACCTAAAAATGTACAAAGTATTTGTCTTGATTTTGAATTGTTGTTTCTAGATACAGAATTTATATTGCTTCTATTTGTGAAAAAAAACCTTTTTGGGGCCTAAAAATAAGTGTATGAATGGGGCATTCGATAACTATGTTGGGTTATTTTTGGACATTATGCATTGTTGCAACACTTACAGTACATGTCAATAAATGTTGATATGGAAAAATTCTTGTGATAAGTCTTTTTTGTTGAAAACGGTTTTGCTATAAGTTGTTATGCATGTTATATTTAGTTTGTTCGAAAACAGTTGAAAATTTTAAAACTTTCATTTATAGAAAAAATTCTTCTTTTTTCAAGTTCAATAGGACATCATTCATTATAAATTAAGTTCATAATAAAATCATTCATTTGAAAAAAAATTGCATTGCTGAATGCATTATTTATAAAGGGTATTTGGGAAGAAATTCCTAGTATATTATTCATAAATTGATAAATTCAAGAAAACGTAAAGTTAACAAAGCATTTCTAACAAAGAGAAAAAAATGCCATTGTTGATAATTTATGTCAGAAAATAATATTTGATTATTAAAAATAAAATTTGCGTTGAGGCAGAATTAGCATTGTTTTGTGTGAATTAGTAGACTTACATTTAAAAGTGTTTGGTATTTAACAAAGTGCAATAATGTAAGTTTGAGCGTAGTTTTTTGATGAGTTGATTTTTTACTTTATTTTTATACATGTACTTGCAGTTGAAAACTCATTTTAATCAGACATTAGCAATTGTCACAATAATTCATTATTTTTCACAAATTCAGAGTTTATTTTTTCATGTATTTTTTTCCATTGAATGAATGTAGGATGAATGTGAATTATTTTTAGATACTTATTGTTTTTATTTTAAACTGAATACTTAAAATCGGCAATTGTATTTGGATGGTTGAAAAATTGACAAAGATATTTGTTTGAAAAATCTCCTATTTATTGACAGAGGAAATTTATATTTATATTTACGAACCCGTAGAAATTTGGTTTTAAGTTCTATTTATTTTCTGATGCTATTTTTTAACGCTTTTTCACTGGAAAAATGAATTTAAACAAATAGTAGATAATTGACTCGATTCAACATGTTCAACACTAAAATTATGATTGATTAAAATAATCTATTAAAAAAAACTTTTTTATGACATGAAAATTCTTGTGGATAATTTCTTTATATATTTTAAGATTTATTCATTATAAAGATAAAACTAAGTTTTAATCAGTTAAAAGATAAAAACAAGGTATCAAAGGTAAATTGTTGTTTTAAATGATGAGTTCGAAAGGGTCAGTTATTTTATTGTTGTATTGAATGGAAGATTGAATATATATGCTGTGAATGAAAAGTTAGTATGTCTGAATGTTGATATATTTTTTACAATCTTATCCTTCAAAGGAGGCAATAAAAGGATACAAAATTGATAAATGTGTTTGTTTACTTTGATTATAGACACATCCGCTGTTCTGATATCATCCTCCAGAGTTCATCCATATCAGCTGTTTGTGACTTTGAGCTGACCTAAATTACTTTTACTAGAACTTATCATTGGTTAAATTGTTTCCTCAGAGCTTCAGGTCAATTAGTTTTTATGCCCCTGCTGTAGCGAAGGGGGCCTTAAGTTTGTCTGTCTGTACGTATGTCTACACTTACATCTGAAAGGTTGTTCCATTCTCTAACTTTAGTTTTCTTCAACATTATGTTATGAAACTTATACAAAATGCTTATTACCACAAAACACAGGTCAAGTTTGAATTTTGGTGGCGTCACTTTAATTGTTCTAGAGTTATGCCCCTTCACAAATTAAAAAAGTGCTGAATTTTTTGTGTCCGTTCTCTTACTTAAGTTTGCTTAACCAAATGTTATTAAACTTATACACAATGCTTATTACCACAAAATACATATCAAGTTTGAATTTTGGTCGTTTCACTTCAACCGTTCTAGAATTATATTTACGAATGGAAAATAGGAATCTTATATCTATTCTAAAAGTATCAATGATGTATTTGTTAAAAGTATTTTTAAAAATTGGAGTTATATTCCCATTATTTGGTTGAATTAACAACAACCAATGCTTTATACAATGCAATATTCACTGGAAAGATTAAAGCAATCTTTACTCTTTGGTGCTTACAAGCACTTGGATTAATGTTCTTCAGTTTTGTCCCTTTATAACTTAATATGATGTGCAAGTGGGGGCATCATTTGTGTCCCATGGACACATTCCCCATTTATTTTTTAGGTCAGGTGGTCAGAAATAAAGCCAATATCTTGATCATAGGGCAATGTAAAATTTTGCCATCACTTAGCCTTCCTTTGTTGTAGTCTGTAAATAGTAAATATGCTCAGCACGGTGGTAATTGTCAATTGAAATTTTGGTTAAAAACTTAAGTAGATAGAGAGAAAATTGAAAAAGCAAAATAAGTCAACATGGCAAAACAAAATCAGAGTTCTATATTTTAGTTAGATTGACTCCTGGTATACTTCTCAACTGCAAACACATACCTAAGACCATTGGAGCTTCTTTCATCATCTGTTTTCTAATATTTGTTGTCCAAAAGGAATAATTAAAAAGGTCTTCTCTAAAACCTATGATTCAGATTGGGAAAACTTTTCTACGACCAACCAAAGGGGGTCAACTGTTCTAAGAAGATTGAACAATTTTTATTAAGGGTGCACTGGACTACAATCTTAATTGACTAGGATTGTCAGTTTTTCTATTGAAGGTTGATGGTTCTATTCAGGCGCTCTGGCTTCCTCTACCAATTAAAACTTACCACCAGGAAATAGCAGAAAATGAAATGGTGTTTAACAATGATCAATCTATGACTATCCAAAGAGATTTACTTCAAAAGGGGCAATATTGTTCCCAAACCAATCAATCAACCAACAAGCATGGTTGTCCTAACTTATATTAAAGGAGTAGGTTCAGTAAGACCCCTTTTTGGCCCCAAAATATAGCAGTTTCACAAAATTACGAAATTGTTATCTTTTAGCTATTTATTGGAAAGTAGAATGCTTCTGCTTCATAAATATAGGCTGACATATTTGACAATACAATGTATGTTTATTGGGTACTAGCATCAATAAGTCAAGCTAAATTACTGAAATCTTCACAATTATAGCATTTTAGTTAAATTTTAGACGGTTTCCGTCTGAAATGAAAGTGGCCGCATTCATGTTCATTCATAATATTGAAATGCAAGTTGTATTTAATGATAATACATAATATATATAAAGGTTGAGGATAAACACGGATGCGGCCACTTTCATTTTTGACAAAAACCATCAGAAAAGTGACGTTTTTTGGCATATTTGCTCGATTTTTCATATTTAAGCTTGAATCGGAGCGTTTTTAATGACTAAATCAGTTAAAAACTTTCACAAAAACTAATCAAATCAATTGAAATAGACACTTAAGAGTTTAAAAAGTGTCCAAAATCTTTCGTCAGATGAACCTGAATTTTGAGGCCAAAATCAGCCCTTACCGGACCTACTCCTTTAAAGGTTTCAACAAAGAAACATGCCTAGGAAAAACTTCCATAAATCAAATTATATTGATTCATGATATTTATAATATATGAAGGATCACATGGTGAAAAGTATGTTTTTGTGGGGTTTTTTTGTGGTCTGAAATTCAAGATGGCTAGCTGCCACTATACAAGACAGATATACAAAGGACTACAGAAAGTAACTGCATAAAACTTTCCCATTTGATGCAAAAACTTTGAAAACTGTCATAACTGAAACATCTTAGAAAATTTATCAAAACTAAGCACAAATGTTCAAGATGAATTGAAACAATTATAAAAATCAGTTGGCTAGATTAACTACAGTACTGTCAATCATCTGGTCTTCATATTGGCAAAATATTGAAGTCATGTGAGAACAAAAATCATATTTTATTAAACAAAACAAAACAAAAAACATTCAAAAAAAAATTTATTAAACAAAATTAAACAAAATTTCCACAAAACAAAAAAAAAAAAAAAAACTTTGAAAAAAAAATATGCTATCTTCTTCTCTCTATACTACAGCCTGGGATCACATGGCTACACCCTCCTACGCTTTTATGTTTAGTACCTTCTTCTTACAGACCTGAAATGAGAAAAGTTTGCATAAAAGCATTCATATAATATGTATTTCTCTTATAAATAAATAAAGACTTGTTTTTTGTAAATTTAAGATGCTTCACTTTGTAATTATATAACTTCTGATGTCACCAATTGTTATTTGTATAAGTATTGTTTTATATATTGTAAATTATATGACATATCTATATATTGTATTTGATGAGCCTTAGTTTCTAGTTAATAAAGAATTTAAATAGAAATGATTTTTTTTTATTATCATAATCAGTAATGAAACCAGCAGATTCAGTCATTTTGTAAAAGGGGGAGAGGTTATAACCCTGGCTCACCATAAAATGTTTACATAATTATTATTTTTTGTTTAAAGCAAAATCTACCCTCGGATCCCCCATCCCTAGATCAACCAATGTGCAGCAATACAAAAACACTGCAATAAGATATGGGAAGGTGAACGTACGTCCCCTTTCAATTGGAAAATATATCATCTCAAATATAAACTTGTTCAAGCATTTTCCCATTCGATCCGCCCAAAATTGTATTCCCTTTTATTGAAATACGTCCTTTCGTACATCCTGGATCTGACATTGAGAGTTAGAGCAAAAATAACAATAATAAGATTTTTTATTGAGCTTCCATTGAACCAAGTAATATTACCTTCAACAATGAGTAATCTGTCTACATCATCTTCCGCTTGGTCTAATAAGTACCTATTATATTCATTTACTGATTTCAATGACTTCAACTCACTCTCTGTTAAATAAAATTTTACAAGTTCTGAAAATTATATTCATTTTATTTGTTTGAAAAATCATGCAAATTTCATAACGTATAATGATCTACTAGCATTGTATAGCTGTAAACAAAATATGGATATATTTATGTGAAATGATAGCTAATGAGTTAACTATCTACTATAGACCAAAAGGACGTGGATGTAAGCAAAGTTCACCTTGCACTACAACAAGGAGCAAATCTTATAATGTATAGCCACCAAGACATGACAAAAACATTACCCCCCCCCCCCCCCCAAAAAAAAAAAAGAAAAGATAAACCCCAAAAAAGCAAAATGATTAATGTACAGAAAAATAAATCAAAAGAAAACCAAATATGATAAAAAGTATTCAACGACATCCACTCAAATACACGATGAAGCAGGGTTTATCTGATGAGTTAAGCCTTTTATGACTGAATTGTATTGTTCGTTCTTATTTTGCACCTTTAAACCACCGTCTCAGGTTAAGGGAGGGTTGGGGTCCTGCTAACATGTTTATCCCGGCAAATTCTGTATGAATGTGCCTGTCCCAAGTCAGGAGCCTGTAATTCAGTGGTTGTCGTTTGTTGATGATATGTTACATATTTGTTTTTCATACTTTTTTGCACACAAATTAGGCCGTTAGTTTTTCTCGTTTGAATTGTTTTACATTGTAATTCGGGTCCTTTATAGCTGACTTTGCGGTATGAACATTGCTCTTGTCGAAGGCCGTATGGTGACCTATAGTTTTTAATTTCTGTGTCATTTAGTCTCTTGTGGAGAGTTGTCTCATTGGCAATCATATCACATCTTCTTTTTCAATATTTAACATGTTTGAAGGTGCCAAATACATTTTTTTTCATTAGATTTCAGGATGAATCACAGATTGTTTTTTCCTTTAAAGGTGACCAATCAATCAATCAATCAATCAATCAATCAATCAATTAAACATGCAAACAAAGAAAAAATGAATCAACCAATCAATCAATCAATTCTTGCTTGGTTTCTTCAACTATTTTAAATCACATCCAAATTGTCAATCTTTAAATCAATTGAATAATACTCAATCATTGTTTTATTTACAAAATAAACAAAATCTTACCAATAAACATTTTAAGTCTGTTTAGTTCGGCGTGAACTTTTGCCTCTTCGACATGAGCAAGCATTGTGATCAGTGGAGTCTCATAATAAGGGGCTGCCTGATTATTCCAATTTTTCTTAAAACGGGAAAATTGGACAGACAGCCCCTCAATTTCTGCCATCTTTTGATCCACGTCTTGATCAAGTTTGCCGCAGGATCTTGCTAGCCTCCGTAACGGCATCTCAAGGGTTGAGTTTTTACTTCTAGCATCTAGATATATAAATATATAAATATATACATATTACTTTTAAAACATGCCAGTTGTTCGTTTGTATTTCCTCTGTACTTAAAAATACTTTTGAAAGTGTTTTAAGATTACGGAGGTTTTTCACCAGATCTGGCAAACCTTCATAGTGGCATCTCAATAAAAAAAATAATAATCACCGAGAATCTTAATACCGGATTTGTTATAACATGAGCAAAACGACGGCTGCCACATGTGGAGCAGAATCTGCTTACCCTTCCGGAGCACCTGAGATCACTCCTAGTTTTTGGTGGGGTTCGTGTTGCTTTTTCTTTAGTTTTCTATGTTGTCATGTGTTCTATTGTTTGTCCGTTTGGTTTTTTCAGTTTTAGCCATGGCGTTGTCAGGTTTTTTTTCGATTTATGAGTTTGACTGTCCCTCTGGTATCTTTCGTCCCTCTTTTAATATACTAGTACATATTACTTTAAAACATGTCCCCAGTTGTTCGTTTGTAGTTACTCTGTTCTTAAAAATACAGTTGCAAGTGTATTCAGATAACGGAGTATGTGTTTGTACGCTATATACCTTACATGTACATTTGTACCTATTTTCTAGAATAAAATACATAAAGTATCGACAGTTGTCTAAGCCTGATTTTCATCACATATATCAATCATTTAATCAAGTTATGACATAAAATTTGTTTTACGACTATATTCTGGTATAAAATAGAGAAATTATAGATGCAATAAGCTGTATTTCTATCACCTATCAGTCAACAGAAATTTATGTTTTACTGAAAAATTATTACACCAGGGTTTTCGATATCACAAACTAGTCAAAACATTTACTAAATTTTATCATCGGTATAACGACATCATTCGTAAATATAGCTCAACATACAGACTTCTTATACGTTCAGGTATTTCACATCCAATTTTTTATGGAAATATTCTTTATAAAGCACAAAAATGTCAGTATTCACCTCAGAAACTAACAAAACTTTTAAATAGACTTATTAAGAAGGGATATAATTACGATACTGTTGTCAGGTCATTAAAGATTGCATATTTTGGCGTTAATATTGATTCACTTATAGGGTCTTTGCATCGAAACTTAACACATTTGTTCAAAAACCAGTTATTGGCATGACACGGGTTATGTTCTTCTCATATATGTTATGATGGTATGATACTAAACCCCTAACGGGAAGGATTGTGCCTGATATTCATATGATGAAATCATAATCTTTCAATCAGTTTTATTGAAGTCGGGAGCTGGCATGTCAGTTAACTGCTAGTAGTCTGTTGTTATTTATGTATTATTGAATTTGTCATTTTGTTTATTTTCTTTGATTACATCTTCTGACATCAGACTCGGACTTCTCTTGAACTGAATTTTAATGTGCGTATTGATATGCATTTACTTTTTTTACATTGGCTAGAGGTATCGGGGGAGGGTTGAGATCTCATAAGCATGTTTAACCCCGCCGTAATTTTTGCGCCTGTCCCAAGTCAAGAGCCTCTGACCTTTGTTACTCTTGTATTATTTTTTTTATTTTAGTGTCTTGTGTACAATTAAGATAGATATAGGAAGATGTGGTGTGAGTGCCAATGAGACAACTCTCCAACCAAATAACAATTTTGGAGTTTAGTATGGCGTTCATTATCACTGAACTAGTATATATTTGTTTATGGGCCAGCTGAAGGACGCCTCCGGGTGCGGGAATTTCTCGCTTCATTGAAGACCTGTTGGTGACCTTCTGCTGTTGTCCCATTTCCATTCTCAATCTTAAGTATCAGAAATTTATTTCACACATAAATAAAACGGCAATTAAGATGCTGATCTTAAATCAGGAAGCGGTGTAACGGAATTTAAACGGTGTTTTTAAGCTTGATGTATCTTATCTTATTAAAAGAATTTTTTTTTGTCTTAAACGGTCATTAACAAAAGACTATGTTAAAATGTAGTATTACCTTCAAGATATGGTTGTAATCCAGATATAACTTTATCGTTTTGAATAAATGTAATTTTCATAAATGCCAGTTCTACAAAAAAAATTAAGATGAACACATAAAATACGTTTCTCAGAGACCAACGAGTTTTAAACATTTAAGATCTGTACAATTTAATTCATGTAGTGTATTTTCTTTAAGTGAACAACCCTTCAACTTTAACCAAAAAAAAGGGGGGGGTCTCTAATAATAGAAATATTTTTATCCCCAATTTGATGGGAAAATATACTATTAATCTGGCCAATCAGATGACCCCCATACCTTATATAGTGCTTAATATTAAAAAAAAGTAGATTGATAGCGTTGAAAAACTGAAAAAAATAATTTCGCGCTAAAACATTTCTGACTCACGACAGACACAACACCATAATCCCCCCTGTGAAGTTAAATGCACCAGTGTCTGGAAGAGGGCGTTCAATTCTCTATTCTTAATTTTTTTTAACCATTTTCTTTGTATTTCGGTCTAATTTTCTTATTATTTTGAACCATTGTTTTGCATAATTGTTTCATAATAGACGAATACAATAGTTATCTCAACAGGAAAGTTTTTGTCAGTTTTGCTGTTTTCGCTTTAAAAAAAATAAACAATTATAAGAGATGGGGTTTGATGTTGGGTAACATCAAAATTATACCTTACAATTTACAATGCCTTTGAGACAAAGATGAGTAGCGATGATTCACTTGCTCTAGTGTTTAAACCGCCTTAACATGTCAGGTACCGTTTCATCTCAAACTCCGTCAATTAAGTACCGTTTAATCCCAAACTCAATCAAACACCGTTTAATCCCAAATCCCGTCACATACAGTTCAATTCAATCCCAAACTCCGCCAAATACCATTTAACACTGTTTAGTCCCAAACTCCGTCAAGTACTGTTTAATCCCAAACTCCGTCAAAAAACGTTTAATCCCAAACTTCCCCAAAAACCGTTCAATCCTAAAGTACCGTTTTATCCCAAACTCCGTCAAATACCGTTTAATCCCAAACTCCGTCAAATAGACATAGGAAGATATGGTATGAGTGCCAATAAGACAACTATCCATCCAAGTTCCAATTTATAAAAGTAAACTATTATAGGTCAAGGTACAGTCTTCAACACGGAAGTTTGGCACACACCGAACAGCGAGCTACAAAGGGCCCCAAAATACTAGTGTAAAACCATTCTAACGGGAAAACCAACGGTCTAATCTATATAAAAAAGTACCGTTTAATCCTTAACTCCGTCAAGTATTGTTTAATCCCAAACTCCGTCAAGTACCGTTTTACCCTAATCTCCGTCAAATTACAAGTATCGTTAATAATCCAAAAATCGAAAACAGTGGTGATGCTGCTTCGCAAAACTATCAAAAATTCAACGCAATGGTGATTAAAAAAAGCCGTGGTTTCCCGTTACTTTAGATAGACAAAATTATCCGACTTACTTTAAGGACAGTATACATGAATAAGTGTACTAAAATATTATGTCTTCAATGGTTTAAATGCTGAATGTTTATATAACTAACCTTTTATTAGCCTTTTATTCAGTTGACGGCGTTTGCGGACAAGATAAGCTATCATAAAACATATAAAAACCAAAGCGACATCTACGGGATCAATAGTATCCTAAAAAGTAATAAGAGCAGCATAAACATGAAGTTTAAAACAAGACGGAAGATCAATAGGGAGGACTGTTAACATGTGCTTTCGAATTAGTTTCTTTAATCTTATTAATTTAATTTTGTGTTTTTGTATCGTTATCTTTCAATCTATATGATGTATATGTACTGTTGAATTGATTTGAAAATATAAATGCGTATGAAATGTCTGTCCTCAACAAAACTCGTCTTGAAATGATGTGTCACTTTTGCTTAGTGTTGAAGCCCGGCATCAGTGTGACTTTGAGATGAAGAACAGCAATAAACTTCTGTTTCTTTGCTTTTGGTTTGACAATTGCTTTAAGTGATTTTATTCTTTTTCTTTCGTACTATTCGTAATTTCCACCAGACGTTAAGCAAACAGTAATCAATCAATCAATCATAATTACCTCCATATATCTTACAACATCATTACTAGTACATAGCAATCCATCTATTTCCAGGAATTTCGATCTGAAAAAAAAGAAAGAAAACGAAATTAATAAAAATAATAAAATAATTTAAAACAGTCTGTTTTATAAGTTAACAACCATTAAATGATTTAACTTCAGGGGGTCTGAATCAAGATCTTCTTCACACCTCATAGTGTCAAAAAATTTCTGTTTCATACAAAAAATCATCGACAAGATAAATCGTCTGTTTTTAAAAAGAAATAGAAACCCAACGGTTGAGATATTGTTTGTGATCCGTAATTAGATGAATAACTTTCTATGGTTGATGTATTCTACTTGTATTTGAATGCAGATGTAAGTCAGAATGCAAAACATATTTCTCTTAATTAAGTTAGATGATATCGAGCATAGTTGGTGCATGGTCTCGTGGTAAAGTGTTATAACCTCCTATGGGAAAGTTCGTAGGATTTTATCCTTTGAATTGCTGAACTTTTACATGAAATTATATAATAATAATAATGATAATATAATTTACTTACTTTATATAAATACATGAAATAAAAATTTCAAGAACTACAGTATGATTGGTTTTTTTTGTTTGTTATATTTTTCAATTATAGTTGCTGCAATATTAGATGTAGTTTCGAAAATACGCAATATTCCTTTTAAAGATCTATATACAAAGAATCCGATAAAAGTATATAAAAGAAAATGTGTCTACATACCTAAGCAATGACTCTTTACGAACGGTTGTCGCTTGGAGCAGAAAACATAGAAAGATAAGGGAATAATGCATCTCTAACTTTCTCGATTGTATATTTTACGTCTTTAGTCGTCCTCAGTCAATATATAATCTCCCGAAAATCTCAGACGTTGTCAAAAGTAACGTCACACGTCATAAAGACAGACGAATGTAACACCATCTAGCAAACTGACGGCCTTGTTCATCGTCATTTTCTAAAATTTATTTGAAACAAGAAAGGGGGACGGGGTGGTTTTTTTTGTATGGCCGGGGGGAGGGCGGGGTTTTAAGATAATAAATATCAATGTCAATGTAATTAACATGATTAAAACATGACTGTACTTTTATCTTAATATTTCACTTTTCTATTTGTGTTTATGTTTGTGCTGTTTATTTTTTTTCTTAATTTTGCAGTGGAAGATTGCCGAAATACCCCACTCGGAAATCTTTAAACGTAAAAAAAGATAAAATAGCAAAACGGGATTTTTTTTCAAACTCTACCAATTAATATTTACTTACAAATGCATAATTCACCAGCGATGTTTTTTTAAAGATTATTTTGACAAAATTGAACCAATTTGTACCTAAAACTTAAACTAAGGCCACATAAAATAAAATTGTGTTTCCTTCTACATCTTTGAAAAAATGAGGTTAGGTTGATAGGGAATAGTTTTTATTTTACAATAATTTTTACATTGAGTCTATGGGAGAAACATTCTGACTTTAACAGTGCTTATTACAAAGTGACAAAAAAAACCTTTAAGGTAGGCTATTTCTAAGCTTTAATTATCAGGTAGGTAGGGAAATAGGAAAGGTATACATCTATTATACTTAATTTGGCCTTAAAGCGAATTATCATTTCACTACTTGATTTTCATTTATTATTTAAACAAAAATTATATAAATATTTCATTTCTCGTAGCTAATGTCCCTTTAGAGCAAACCTCAGCTGTGCATTATCTAGTTTATAGCACAATAAGAAATATGAAATGGTGTCTATGTCTGGTGTTAAGTATGTTTGTTCACACGATCCGATCAATTACCTCGATAAAAACATTTTCCGAGCTTATCACTATACCTACCGTGAGGGTTACACTAATGACTGGACCGAATGACAGGACCGAATGACAGGACCAAATGAAAAATGCTAATAACTTTTTCATTTCTCAAAGAATTGATCTCAAATTTGAAATATAATAAGATTTCATCATTTGATAAATAGATTTAAGAAAAAAAAGAAAAAAATGTGTAAGAAACTTTAGAAAACGTGACATGACCAACTCTGATAATGACAGGACCAACATCGAGAATGACAGGACCAAATAAAAATGCTAATAACTTTTTTATTTTTCAAAGGAATTATCTCAGATTTGAAATATAAAATGATATGTCATATTTTGAAACATAAATGTTATAAAAAATATAGATTTATTTTCAAAAACTTTCGAAAACGTGACATAACATCGCTGACTGACATGACCAACCTCGACAATGATAGGACCAGATGAAATTGCTAATTTCTCTTTCATTTCTCAAATTTTTTTTCTGATATTTAAAATATAATAAGATTTTATCATTTGATAAAAAGATTTAAGAAAAAAATTAAAGAAATATGTAAGAAACTTTAGCAAACGTGACATGACCAACTCTGATAATGACAGGACCAACTTCGACAATGACAGGACCAAATGAAAATGCTAATAACTTTTTTATTTTTCAGAAGAATTATCTCAAATTTGAAACATAAAAGGATATGTCACATTTTGAAACATAAATGTTATAAAAAATATAGATTTATTTTCAAAAACTTTCAAAAACGTGACATGACCATCGCTGACTGACATGACCAACCTCGACAATGATAGGACCAGATGAAATTGCTAATTGCTCTTTTATTTCTCAAAACATTTTTCTGAAATTTGAAATATAATAAGATTTTATCCTTTGATAAATAGATTTAAGAAATAAAAAGAAAAAATTTGTAAGAAACATTAGAAAACGTGACATGACCAACTCTGATAATGACAGGACCAACTTCGACAATGACAGGACAAAATAAAAATGCTAATAACTTTTTTTTATTTTTCAAAGGAATTCTCTCAGATTTGAAATATAAAATGATATGTCATATTTTGAAACTTAAATGTTATAAAAAATATAGAAAGTTTAAACGTGACATGACCATCGCTGTCTGACATGGCCAACCTCGCATTGACAGGACCAGATGAAATTGCCAATTACTTTTTATTTCTAAAAAATATATCTGATATATGTTATATCTATCGTTGTAATATCTTCTCTGCAACTATGTATTTGGTTTATGAGAATAAAGTTCATTCATTCATTCATTCAGAATATTTTGTATATTGATTACCGGTCATAATATGACACGTCTGAAAACAATTATAAGGTAGGTAACAAACAAAAGGTGTGACATAAGCCATAAATAAGTTGATAACTCCAATAAAGATTGTGATGACAGTAATTAAAATCACACAATAGTTCATGTCGTTGTTTTATTAATATTTTCAAAACAGTAAATAATTATGTCCATGTATGCTTGAGTATATGCAGGGTATATCTTGATAGTTTTTCCCCCTCATAATAAACAAAAAACATTTCTTGAAGTATGCCCGACCCTTGCATGCATGTTTTCTTGGTAGTTTTAAATATTTTCATAAAATATACTGAAGCAAACATTTTCACGGACTACTTTAAAAGGTTTGATACCTTTCCAAAGTGGCTTAAATTGGGTTTATGATGTCAAGAAATATTATGATGATAATTCAATAAATCTTAATTTATCTATAGTTTAATGAACTATCTCTTAAACTATAAAATGATTATATGTAATAACATATAAATATTTCAAGATCTCTTTCTTAAATATAGTGATCATTCGTGTCTTTTTGTTCTGTGATTCTGCATGTCCTGTGACTCTCCGCCAACACAAGTTTAGTAGCTAGGTCAAGATTTTAAACCACTATATAATATATTTTCCTGAATTTATAAGATATATCTTACTAATTATTGATCAGAGTTGAACAATTTCAGTAAAATAAAAAAGAAATTATGATTTTTCATCGGCCAGATCATAGTCGATGTTAGTCAGGTCACACAACCGCAAGCTTTCAATACGTTTTTTTTTCTATATTTTTCTTAAATGATGTGCGAAATGGTCTAAATTGCCATTATTTCAAATTTGAGAGGATTATTCTAACAAATGTTATGCATAAATATCATTTTTATTTGGTCCTGTCATTAATTGTCGAGGATTGTCCTGTCATTGACAACGTTAACCAGGTCACATTTCAGCAAGCTTTTTATACCTTTTTCTTATATTTATATATATAATGGTATAACCTTCACATATTTTAAATTTCAGAGAAATATTCTGAGAAATAAAAGAGGAATTAGCAATTTCATCTGGTCCTATCATTGTCGAGGTTGGTCATGTCAGTCAGCGATGGTCATGTCACGTTTTTGAAAGTTTTTGAAAATAAATCTATATTTTTTATAACATAAATGATTCAAAATGTGACATATCATTTTATGTTTCAAATGTGAGAATATTCTTTTAAAAGAAGTCCTGTGACTTTCTGTCCTACATTTGGTCCTGTCATTGTCAAAGTTGGTCCTGTCATTATCAGAATTACCCAGATAGCAATACTTTGTTGGGCCAACATTGGTGATTGGTTGGCACAGTTGGTAAATAGTTGGCGTTGGCAGCACAACAAGAAACCGACGTTGGCCCAACAAAACTCAGCCAACAGTTATTTTGACACTATTGGCCCCTTGTTGGCCCAACAAAACTCAGCCAACAGTTATTTTGACACTATTGGCCCCTTGTTGGCCCAACGACTTTCCACCAACTGTCATTTTGGTGTTATTGGCCCAATGTTGGCCCAACATTTTCTTACCAACTGTTATTTTTAAAGTAGCTTGCCCAACGATACTTGACTTACGTTATCCATTGGTTCAGTGTAAGATCTTCTGACTGAAACTACTGAACCAATTTATTCGAACTTTATTTGAATGATTCTATGTTATCGTAGAGAATATAGATTGTGTTTGAAGGGCATTGAGGACTTAGTAAAAAAATCAAATAATAAAGTCTTCCCAAATAGCTAGGACTATTTTAAACCGTCTGTGCCAAGAGCTAGAAAATTCTTAGTATTTTGAATATTTCAAAAGTTTTTAAAACAGTATATATTTATAAAAAAAACAACATATCATTGATATTTCATGACAATATTGAAATATGAGCCAACATTGTGCCAACAATATGCCAACGTATTAAGTTCTTATCTCCCCGTATTATACCACAGATTTTTTTTTTTTTTTTTAGATATTATTTCAAAGTGCGAACCAAAAAATGTGCTCTTCATTCTCTTTATCTAATATTTTCAAATCTGTATAGTCATTTAAATGTATTTATCTTAATAATTAAATAATTTTATGCACAAACAAAAAATACTTAAAACCAGCCCAAAAAAACAAATAAAATTTGAATATAGTTTCTGCAAGTTGTTAAATTAATCAACAGTTACTGTACTCAGCTGCTCATTTGACACGAGTGTTTTGTTGCACTCTCCACATGACAGCCGAGATTTGACCTGCCAATATAATATACATAATATACTCAAAAGGTAAATATTTCCTAATACATAACATGAAATGCATGAAAAACATGTTTGACAGACTGAAGCCATCGTTGGCATACTGCTGTTCGACCAACATTGGTCCAACATAATTTTAAAACTAGACGATGTTGGTAGACTGTTGGCAAATAGTTGACATTGTTGGCAGATTGTTGGCAAATAGTTAACCTTGTTGGCATACTGATGTTGGGCCAACAAAGACCCAACATGTTGGGCCAACTGAGGGCCGATGAGCAAAATGACGTTGGCCCAACATAGTTTTCCAACATTGGCCCAACAATGTTGCCAACAGAATGCCAATATTGGCCCAACACATGTTTGCTATCTGGGTAGTCATGTCACGTTTTCTAAAGTTTCTTACATATTTTCTTTAATTTTTTTCTTAAATCTATTTATCAAATGATAAAATCTTATTATATTTCAAATTTCAGAACAATATTTTGAGAAATAAAAGAGAAATCAGCAATTTCATCTGGTCCTGTCATTGTCGAGGTTGGTCATGTCAGTCAGCGATGGTCATGTCACGTTTTTGAAAGTTTTTGAAAATAAATTTATATTTTTTATAACCTTTTGGTTTCAAAATATGACATATCATTTTATATTTCAAATCTGATATAATTCCTTTGAAAAATAAAAAAAGTTATTAGCATTTTTATTTGGTCCTGTCATTCTCGATGTTGGTCCTGTCATTATCAGAGTTGGTCATGTCACGTTTTCTAAAGTTTCTTACAATTTTTTTCTTATTTTTTCTTAAATCTATTTATCAAATGATGAAATCTTATTATATTTCACATTTTAGATCAATCCTTTGAGAAATGAAAAAGTTATTAGCATTTTTCATTTGGTCCTGTCATTCGGTCCTGTCATTCGGTCCAGTCATTAGTGTAACCCCTACCGTGATACATTTAAGTTAATTAATAAGGGGAGTTAAGTTTATTCAATACAAGGAAGTTGTTTGTTAACCTGTGTTAGTATGGCAACGGCTGCAACAGGTGAACAAGAGTTTGACATTTTCACTTGTCCTATATGTTTATAACAAAACATCAATTTCCGAAAGACAAAAAAAAAAAAGAGTACATTTTAACAAGTCCGATTTGACTAAAAGGTCGAGCACCTGATGTTTTTAAATTAAACCCTGATGACTGCCATACGCAATTAGAAAAAAAATGTATCACCAGTTTTAACAAAATGGATCTTCTTTTAATTTAATACCAAACAACAATAAAAAAACAATACACCTGCGGAAAAGATGGTATACTGCAAATATCTGCATTTCGACAATCAATGTCTCGTCAATGATGTTAGGAATCGAAACGGTATTAAGAAGGCCAAACAATGTACCTCAATAATTCAAATTAGATGCATTTGAATAATCCCAGGTATATATTACCTTAGTCGTATTCGGCACAATCTTTTTGAATTTTGGGTCGTTAATGCCCTTCAACAGTATACTTGTTTGGCTTCTAAACTATTTTGATCTGAGCGTCACTGATGAGTCTTATGTAGACAAAACGCACGTCTCGCGTACATTGCATTAAATGATAAGCCTGGTACCATTGATAACTATCTTCGTAACTGGATCGATTCAACTGCCGGTGAACGTTTCGTCCCCGAGGGTATCTCAAGCCTAGTTGTCAGGTCTGGGTTGACATGCATATCTATTATATGGCCATTTTTATAAATTAACTGTTTGCAAAAGTATGAAATATTCAACATACAAAGGATTATCTAAGCATAGATAGCCTAAGTCGTATTTGTCACAACATTTTTAAAATTTTGGGTCATCAATGCTCTTTAACTTATTTGGCTTTTTTACAATCTGAGCGTCACTGATGGGTCTTATGTTGACGAAGCGCACTTTTGGTGTATCAAAATTTAAGCCTGGCACCTTTTATAACTATCTGGAACAATATACTTTACATAGGATAGTGTCCATTTTGTCTCTTTTTATCCGTTTTTCTGGTTTTTGTCGAACAAAAATAGGTGAATGAGTTACCTTAATGTTCCATATGATGGAATCTTCACAACTGATACGTTTGCATTGTATCTTTTGTGCCGTCTGTCCCTACTTCATGGATATAAAAACGGACACATTTGATTGAATCCTCGAATACTCGACTTAACATAATATGTGCGATACATAGCTATCTCTATAATAGCTTTTATTCACATTTAAATTAGACAAAATTCCTTCCAATTTTTAGAATCAAACGTTTCCATTGTTTAAAAATGTTTTATTTTGTTTTGTTAAGTTACATTTTGTATTATTTCGTTCTATTTCGCGGTTAATGTGTTGTTTTGCATTTTTTTCAAACAAAATTGTCTGCAGATGAATATGGCTTTTATCTTACGTCCGCCTTACAGAGTCGCTGCAACACGGCAAAGCAGAAATGGTCGCTGCACGTCATACCAAAACGTAAACTAGGCTTTCAAAACGTCGTATTTAATTGGTCTTCCTCCAGTCAGGAACATGTAGTTTGTTCATAGATATAGGAAGATGTGGTGTTAGTGCCATTGAGACAACTCTTCATCCAAATAATAATTCAAAAAAGTAAACCAGTATAGGTCAATGTACGGCCTTCAACACGGAGCATTGGCTCACACAGAACAATAAGCTATACAGGGCCCCAAACTACTAGTGTAAAATCATTTAAACGGGAAAACCATCGGTTTAATCTTTTTTTTTTAAACGAGAAACGAGAAACACGTATAAATAACATAAACAAACGACATTAACTGTACATCAGATTCCTGACTTAGGACAGGTGCAAATTTGCAGCGGGATTGAACGTTTTAATAGTAGCAAACCTTCTCCCTTTTTCTGAAAAAAAATAGTATAACATCACAACATAGAAAAACACAAGATAAATATCAATTGGAAGGCTTAACTCAATCAAAAAATGTAAATTAACACACTATGAACGAACACATTTGATCTGCGATACCTGCATGCAAATACATACTTAATATTAGGGGCAAACATTCAAGGCCAAAAAGCAAACAAACAAGTCCAAACAAAGCAATGGCAAGAAATCACCGCGAAATACTTAATAACCCTTAGAAAATAATCACTTTAAAAAATAATATACAGAGGTAAATGAAAAATACCTTTGTCGTTTTAGACATACTACTAATGTGTTTTAAAAATGTTCATATAATTAGTAATACCAAGAAAGTTCTGTCAAATAAATACCTAATTTAACACTAGATACATATGGGCGGATATCAACAATAAAACTATACAATTAGAGCTAGATAAAACTTCCCTTTACAGACCATGTCCGTCATATCTTTTTTTCGTAAATTGTTTTTTTATAACTTAAGCCGTTGTTTTGGACACTAAGCATGACAGCAACCTTTTCTTTCCGACTATACGTTATGAGTTTTACTCATTGTTGAAGGTCCATGGTGATCTACAATTGATTGTATGCACTTTGTTAAAACAGGGATAGTTGTTCTATTAGCAATAGTACCACTTTAAAATGTGAATTTATATAAATAAAAACCAAATGCATCAGGTTGATTACTATATTAGGAAAGGTAAACGTTAGCTTATGGACATGTATACCTTGCATTGCTTCAATTGATTTATTGTGTAACTATTAATACAAAAAAGCAAATCCCGCTCTATAATGTATACAATCACTGCAAACGAATATAATTTCAAAGAGATCGAACAGATACCGACAGATTGAACAGACAGTAATGTAAATTGCAAATGTTTTATGTCGCAAAAACAGCATCTCTATCTCGCGTGTTGTTGTCAATTTCAAATAGCGAATAAATTACTATTGTTTATTTCATCAATTTGCCGCTTTATATATTATATCAACATTTCTATTGCTTACCTAACGAATAACTATAAATCATTTTTACTTATTGATTTCGGTATTTGTTGTGCTACGTTCTAGCTTTAATCCGTATTTATCTTAGTTTTTCTATCATACATTAAAAAGGTAACATATGAACTAAGATATACAGCTATTGCTCCAGTATTGGCAACTTGTCCATGACTAGTTTATATACGATGGTAATCAAAACCTATGATGTAATAAACATAACATACAGGTACTGTATGGCAGATACGGCAAATTACTATTTTTTTTCTTTTCATTGAATAATTAATGATATTGCTATTGGTCTCAGTTTTCTGCCGTTCACCAAAGGGTGTTGTTTATAAATTCTTAGTTAATATGTATATACATATGGAGCAGGATCTGCTTACCCTTCCGGAGCACCTGAGTTCACCCCCAGTTATTGCTGGGGTTCGTGTTGCTAAGTCTTTAGTTTTCTTTGTTGTGTCATGTGTACTATTATTTGTCTGTTTGTCTTTTTCATTTTGAGCCATGGCGTTGTCAGTTTATTTTCGATCTATGAGTTTGACTGTCCTTCTGATATCTTTTATCCCTCTTGTACTTTATTAACACAAAATAAAGTGTATTTTAGAAGGTGGCTGTTCATTGTCATCACTAAATCAGTTCATTGAGACAAAACAAAAAATCATTAATCTCATCAAAATGGATATTAGAGCAAACAAGACTTCAAAGGTATCAGAATGGAAACAAATAAAAAAATAAACAGAAAAATTAAAAGAACATGTTTTCTATCTGATTATACAGGACGGCAACAACCAACGGAACTGAAGAGGAAAATACTGTTATACCTGCTTTGTATAGACATTATAATTCAAACCAATTTAAATATTTAGAACGTATTCGGGTAATTATAGTAAATATATTAAGAGTAGGGCAACAGATAATCATTTTAAACTAATTTAAATCAAAGATTTTTTTTTATTGATATTAGATCTAGGTGGAAATTTATGGGCGAAAAATATAATAAATCTACTAAATCAGTAAATTACATTTAAGATATTCAATTTGATGCCAATGTTTCATTTGATTTACAAACACTTGTAACATAAGAAAAGGACAAAAAATCAGTTTTGGATAGACATTTTAAATGCAAGTGATGAATCTTAAAAACCAAAGTTTTCAAAAAAAACCAACATAAAAAGCCTTGAGGTATCGAAACTGCCTCATTGTCATTAGATAATAACATATTTCAATATTCGTAAAGATAAGCAAAGATAGCCAGATATATAACAGACTTATTATGAGGAATACAGCAGGTCAAATGTAGGATGTAAAAACAAGATTGATAAAAAAGTCATTTATTCAAAATCATAAAGTGCAAAAATATATTTTGCAAAGAAACATTTGACAATATCAATATGAAATTCGTAATTTATACGAAGTTACATAATTCTAAATCATATCAATTGAATAAATGACAAAACTAATCAAAAATATACTCTTCCAAAAAATGATCTATACTTGTCTACTTCTTGAGATAACATTCAGGATGTATACTTCTAAGGTTTTCAGAATTATTTCCTAAACATGCGATACAAATGGTAATATCATTGAATACAAAAAAAAGTATAATTAAACTGAACTCTGTGAAAAAAATTGTTTATTTACAACTAGTGTGTTTGCAATACATTTTTCAAATTTTTTTTACCAATAAAGTACGTCTTTCAAGCCAAAATTTGAGAAAATTGGTGAATGAAACACTATATGATTTTGCCAGAAACATGTACATCCCATATCACTTCATTCTTTTCAAATTTCTTAGACATGTATATTTTCAATCATTTATACCTTAGAAAATGATATTATACATGTTATATGCATTTTGTTCTTGTAACAGAGAAAATAACAAATTTACACAATAGAAAGAAAGGAAAATTTTACACGCCAAAGCATCAGCATATGATAAAACTTTCTTACATTAAGGTAGATAGGGTGTCTTCATCCATCTTAGATTTTGAAATACCAGAATGAAACGTCTAGATCTTTAATAAAATGTGCAAATTTTTGGAGTAGCAGGTAATTCATGTGTAAGAATGTTCATTATAAATATAGAAAATGCCATGTTTTATAATATTTATGGTTGTATTTTACAAAAAAACGAATACTTTTGTTTGATTCAACTTTTTCCAACTTTGCAAAATAAGGGGAGGCCACTCAAATGCAAGGGCAGATAATTCAGATAGTGTTATTTTTACAATAGAATGTGTTAGGAATTTACCCATGTTATTATGTAGCAAGAAAACGAGTCTGGCGACCCCATTCTTCTTTTTCTTATCTGAAAGCATAATATTGGAGCTATCTTCTCATATTTTATTTTAAAATTCTATGATATAGTTTTCGTTTTATTACGGAAAATTGGGTTTTCCATGCATAATCTACATAAAATTTGACAATTTTGCACAATCTGTAGTGTAAAAATAAGTCTGGTATCCCATTCTTTTTATTAATGTTTTTAAACAAGCAGGATATAAAGTACATTTTGGCAAATTATTAAAAAATTCTATGGATTATAATTTAGACACCCCATCAACCTTAACAACTGCCTATAGTTTTTTTTAAAGTGAAATTGGTGTAGATTGGTCCATTTTATCTTTATTGAAAGTATAAAAAACGGTTTTAAGTGTGGAGCTGTGATCCTGTTCACGATAAAAGACAAAAAAATGGATAAAACATGAAAAAATTTACGAAAAAGTGGAAAATCATCACAATAAGATACTTTCAAATACAAATACTAATATGTTAAACTAATTGATAAATTGTGTATGGTAACACGCGTTATATATTTCACAAAAAAAAAACTGTCACAAATTGGACTCTCTAGACACCTCAATCAACGGGGATTAATTTGGGATAGCTTTCACAATTTTCTAAAATTTCTGTAAGAAGTGTATTTCTACCAGATCTTTCTAGAGCATGGAGTAGTTCTCTGATCGTTGAGCTATCTTCTCTGTTTCTCCAGCGATATAACATGTGCCTGCTGACTTCACGGAGTACTTTTGGATAGTCGTATTCTATCTGTTCCAGATCTTCTATTCTTAGACCGAGTTCTAAGCCAAGAACCATCCACTCCTTGCCAATACGAAGACACAATTTGTCAAGCATCTCATCACTTGGCCAGAGATTCAGAATCTTATCAGGCAAATCTAAAACAAATATTTGTAGACTATCATACAGTATAAGCTATTATTAATTAATTTCACTGTTATTGTACTTTATATGATGAAAACTGCCTATATGCAATATAAGGTGTAAACTCGGCCAATATAGATTTTTTTCTGTATTGGCCAAGTTGACACAAATACAGGATTTCGGAACGTCTCTAGTTTTATATCAAAAGTCACGACAAGCATAAACTTAAAGTAAACAGTTGTTTGGAAGACGCAGTTTTCATTTAGTCATCATAAACATGCTGAAAAGTTCAGTATGACATATATTTCAGACTAAAGACGGTCATATTCATTTAAAAAATCATTTTGAAAGCAGACGATGGAATTATTTCAGGTTTGGGGAACGAGTAGATTATCACAAAGTTCATTTCTTGACGACCTCATAATATCACGATGGTACAAATCGAATAACTGTTTACTTTCGCTTCTTTTTTGGTAAACTGTCATTCATTTTTTAAAAAAGAACCAGGCATATGCATTCTGTAATAATGCAAATCTTCGTTCTTTGATCATTTGGCTTATAGATAGTTGTATCATTATTTGTTTTAAATATTGTTTCTGCATAACACATGCAAATTATGGCAGTACCTTTCCAATTACTATTGATGTGTTGCGTTTAAATTTAAGTTGTAACACTTTATAGTGGCTGGGAAGGGTAGAAAAAATCATCAGATGATAAAATGTTGAAGACACCTGGAAACAGCACCAGATCATTATATATTGCAACTAATAAAAAGAAACTGAGATTTGGATAGTTCCACTTCAAGGTAAAAACATTTATCTCTTGTGAAATGAAATCGAAAAATATTGTAACACTGTAGTTAATAAATAAAGATACTATTACTT
The DNA here is from genome assembly GCA_037788925.1 of Mytilus galloprovincialis. NCBI lineage: Eukaryota > Metazoa > Mollusca > Bivalvia > Mytilida > Mytilidae > Mytilus > Mytilus galloprovincialis. The sequence continues at coordinate 91,144,567 of CM075336.1, read as the reverse complement.
GTATTTCTGTATTGGCTTTGTTTATGGTCCTCGGCCAGCTGTATTGGCCTCGGCCTAAGGCCAAAACAGCAAGCTTCGGAGCAATAACAAGGCCAATACAGAAATACTTACGTAATAATATCATAGTAAGAGCAAATCTAATAAAACTATGTAAATTAAAGAAATTCTCTGTAATAATATGTTTAAAGTGTTTGAGATTTTTATATTCCCACTTGATTAAGGACTTTCCATTTATATTTTTTCTCGGAGTGAAGTATTTGTGTTATTATAGTTTTTTTGGTTTGTTAATATTTTAATTTTGACACTACAATATTTTCTTTCTTTAAACATGTTATCTAGTGTTTCAATAAAGGCAACAGTAGTACATGTATACCGCTGTTCGAAACTCATAAATCGATTGAGAAAAAAACAAATCCGGGTTACAAACTTAAACTGAGCGCATCTAATATAAGAGGTGAACAACGACACACCAGAAACACATCATTAAAATATAACACACACATAAACGAACTATAATAAAACAATGGCCATTTCCTGACTTGGTACAGGATATTTTAGAAAAAAATAGTAGGTTGAATATGGTTTTTGGGCATGGCAAACCTCCCGCTTGTATGGCAATGTTAAATATAACATTAAAATGACACATTACATGCCAGGACTGCAATACAAATAACTTGGAGAACATATAGGACAGAGAAACACACGAATAATAGCTAACAAAAGGTACCAGTTTTAACATTTAATACGCCAGACCTGCGTTTCGTCCACACAATTTTAACAATTGACGCTCGAATAAAAAAAGTTTGAACGCCAAAACAAGTACAAAGTTGAAGAGCACTGAGGACTAAACGTTCCAAAAAGTTGTGCCTAATACCACTAGGGCATTCTGCCTGGGATAAGAACATGCTTATTATTTAGAATAATTCATACTTTTGCAAGCAGTAAAGTTTATAAAATGACATTATAATGAATGAACAAGTTATCTTGTGTATTATTCTTGTGTAGATACATCTCACACTTACATTGAACAGTGGCTTGATATAAAAGTTGTATGATCTCATTATAATTAAAATGCTTGTTTTTTTTAGTAACTTTTGATTGGTTCAAAAATGATATAGAAGCTTACAAGTTTTGATAACGTAGGAAAATATCATTATGACATACACGACAAAAGAAAAGAAAAGAAAAATTGGTTTCATTTAAATCATATGTGAGAAACTTTCAACACATGGTTGTTTCAGTAGCCCAGGGAAAGTTTAAAGTATCACTTAATGGAGACAGCAATATCGTGCTATACTGAATATGGTTTATACTATATCATACCGGTCTCCACTTCTTCCTGTCTCAAAATCTACAATTAAACACAAATTTGAGTCGTATTTACAAGTGGATTTTTAATAAATGAGGTAAACAATTTAATATCCTTTTGATATCAGTTTCTCGTGGGTTTTTAAGTTTGTCCATAAAAGTATTTGTTATTGCTGTTTTTCTTGTCGTAATTTTCTTTTTGGATATGATATTTGCTATTTGTTTACTTAAAATTGATTCTTGTAACTACCTGTGTCCACTGACATTATATATATACATATATATATAAATATAAAACACAAGCTATCCATGAAAATGCAGCATACACTTTTTTCTTGTGTTGTTTTATACAGACAACGTCAAGATAATTATAACACATTTTTTTGTCGTTGCTTAATATGACCCATCGATGTTTTCTCAAATGTTATCCTTTAAACAGATTAACAACTCATTTAAGGAAAGTTAAACAAAGTTGGACTCGGACTTCTATTTAACTGAATTTTAATGTACGTATTGTTATGCGTTTACTTTTCTACATTGGCTAGAGGTATTAGGGGGGGGGGGGTGAGATCTCTTAAACATGTTTAACACCGCCGCAATTTTGCGCCTGTCCCAAGTCAGGGGCCTCTGGCCTTTGTTAGTCTTGTATGATTTTTTATTTTAGTTTCTTGTGTATAATTCGGTGTTTAGTATGACGTCCATTATAACTGAACTAGTATACATATTTTTAAGGGGCCAGCAGAAGGACGCCTCCGGGTGTGGGAGTTTCTCGCTACATTAAATACCCATTGGTGGCCTTCGGCTTTGGTCTGCTTGAACGATTATAAAGTTTGTCTTTTTCATTTTTAGCCATGGCGTTGTCAGTTTGTTTTAGATTTACGAGTTTGACTGTCCCTTTGGTGTCTTTCGTCCCTCTTTTAAGGAATAATCTTTTAAAAAATCTATAAATTAATATTTTTTTCATCTTTTAAAGGGAAACATATCTGCCAGGACAGTAGCCTTTCACGATAGAAATTAGCCTTTCACGATAGAAATTTTGTTGAAACTATTTCAAAATCAAAATATAAAGTTAAACATCTTCTTCAAAATAAATGTCTGGTAAACAAAGTTAAGAGTATATTGAAAATATAAAATTATATGAACTTTTATGTCATTAACGCCAAAAACATCTGCCAGGACAGTAGCCTACTCCGTTAAATTTTAAGGAAAAAAATGGCTGAAATTGTAGAGAAAAGTTTTCTTATAATTGTAAAATTTTCTTCAGAACAACTGTCTGGCCTATTATTTTTGTACAATTATGAGGGTTATGGATTAATCTTTCTTAAAATCTATGATTACATTTTTTTTTCATTTTTAAAGGTAAAAAAATCTGCCACCACAGTAGCCTTTTTCGTTAGAAATTTTGTTGAAATTAGTTCAAAATCAAAATATAAAGTTAAACGTCTTCTTCAAAATAAAAGTCTGGTAAACAAATTTTAGTTCATTGAAAAGTTTGAAATATAAGCTTTAAGAAAATATAAAATTATATGGACATTTATTTCCTTAACGCCAAAACAATTCTGCCAGGACAGTAGCCTACTCCGTTAAATTTCTGTATTAATTGCGGAAATTAACAATGCAATTTTAAAAATAATATTGGAATAGTTTCTTTATTGCGATTGTCTTAATTACTATTTTGATGCTACCAGATTCAATGGTTTATTAAAGTAAAAGCTAGACCCAATCATAAAATAAATATAACAAAATTAAAGTGAGTAAAAATTGCCAGGATAGTAACTTATTATGTCTTAACTTGTAGGGAAATTTGTTTCAAATCCAAATGGAAAGTTGAATAGATTATTACTTTTTGTTGTTGTTATAATTCGTTGTAAAGTGTTAACATTAAATTTGGGAAAAGATAAACAAATATTCATTCGAAAATAGATGAATTCCTTAAAAAGCGGCCCATGAGTCGTCATATAGCTAAATTTTTAGTTGGCACGTGCTAAACTTAACGATCTGTCATCGAATCTGTGTATTTGTATATTCTGTCATGTAAACCGTAAACCGAGCGTGTGGTAATGAAGATACAATGTATAGCTTTAATTTTAGGAAAACAAATTGATTTTATATTTTAAGATAAAATTTCATGCAATAGATTTTGGGATGTTCACAATTGCAAATGCTGTAGAATTCTGTTCTTACAAGTTTTTGCAGGTGGGATACATGTAGAACAACTAGAACTAGTATAGAACATCTTGTGATTTTTTTTGAAAAAGGTAAACTAGTGTGGTGGAATGTACTTAATTGTGACTGTGCATGGCAAATTTGTTTCATTAGAAAACATGTAAGGCTGTAAATGGCAGAAAGGAGTTAAACAACGCAACATTTGGAAACTCTTTTTGTGTAAGGGGATAAAACAGGTGACACTTTCCTGTGCTCTAAATACATTATTTATTCGTGAATAAACACTTTTTGAGAATTTGACACCAATCAGTGACTTTGAAGTTTTTATTACTGTCAAAACAAACATAATTCCGATATATGTCTTCTGTCTGTGATACAATGAATAGAGATCGAATTAAATCATCATATCAAATTAAGTAAATAAGGTTTTAATAACCACACCAATGTAATTATGCTTTCTAATAATATTCACTTTAATGACTGCATCATCACGGATAAATTTCAAACTTAAACTGAAAAAAAAATCTTTGAGAATTCTTCGCTTGTTCCTATGTAATAGTACTGTCCTTGCAGATTTGTTTTTGATTTATTATTTTTTTTTCAAATGATTTTATCCTAATTATCATATAAAAAAAAATAATGTTGATTTCTGCCATTCATAACATATGTAGCATAGTAGGTTAATGTCCAGCTGATAATTCAAACGGAGTAGGCTAAGGCTACTGTCCTGGCACATTTTTTTGTTGTTAATAAAATTAAAGTTCATATAATTTTATATTCTCGTAAAGCGTATATTCTAAACTTTCAAATGAACTAACATTTGTTTACCAGACATTTGTTTTGAAGAAGATATTTAACTTTATATTTTGATTTTAAACTTATTTCAACAAAATTTCTAACGTAAAAACTAGTCCTGGCAGATTCTTTTACCTTTAAAAGAGGAAATAAATATTAAATTATAGATTTTTAGAAAGATTATTCCTTAAAATTTATAATTGTACAAAAATATTATGCCAGGCAATTTTTCTGAAGAAAATATTACAATTATAGGTAAACTTTTCTCGACAATTTCAGCCATTTTTTTCTTAAAATTTAACGAAGTAGGCTACTGTCCTGGAAGATTTTTTGTCGTTAAAGAAATAAAAGTTCATATAATATTATATTTTCATAAAGCTTATATTCTAAACTTTCTAATGAACTAACATTTGTTCACCTGACATTTATTTTGAAGAAGATATTTAACTTTTTATTTTGCTTTTGAAATAATTTCAACAAAATTTCTGACGTGAAAGGGTACTGTCTTGGCAGATTTTTTACCTTTAAATGATGAAAAATATATTAAGGGCATACGATACAGGGGAGGTAATGACGTTGCTAACTTAAAATGTTGTTATGGCGACGTCAAACTGTGACATATCGGGAAATGATTTTTATCATTCAAACTGATTTAATTTGAAAACGAGTGCATGGACCCCCATTTTTTAAAACGTTATTTTGTTTCATTTTACAGGGAGATTATGTGGACCAAATTTTATAAAACTGTAAATAGTGCAATATTTTTAATTTTGATAAATATACAACAAAAAATGACTTTTTTCTCAATTCATGACCATTTGATAAATATGAGTTATTTCCGAACAAAAAAAGGATAAATTTTTAGAATACCTATAAAATACAGATATTGCAAATTATCTAACTTACACCAATAAGTGTTTATCTTATAAAACAAAAAAGTTATGGCTTTCTTTCGAAAGGGAAAATAAGGCCACAAATCCAAATTTTGAGCCACTCTACAAAATGTCGACCTCATTTAACTGAAAAAGTAGCACATGAAGGTATATTTTTTATTACTTATTTGATTTGATCAGGTAAAAATAGCCTATATGCAATTTTTTACCAACTTGTTTAGGTGTCAGACCACCAATTACTCCCTCAAATTTAGAACGTATGTAAAAGTAGGCCTACTCGGGACAAAAAATAGTGCATTTGATGTCATTGTTTACTTAAACTACCCAACAAATTTGCAGAAATGAAACTTTTGGTGAAAGAGAAATATATTTAGACCATTTTGAGCCCAAATTTACTTGTCTATGACTTGAAATTAAAAATTGAGGATTAATGCGCTCCATAGTATACTAATTTAAGATTTCAAGAAAACCAGAGGTTATTTTTAGTGGTACATCCATTCGGAAGGTCTCTTCTTTCTTATATGGCTTTAAAGGTATGTCGAAAATTGGCATGAAGAAAGGTGATACATGTACGATTCAGGACATACCTGGTTTGTAAGAGGTTAAACTTAAGATAAAAAATTTAGAAAGCTATGAAAATTGCAAAATTTGGTTGAACAGATAGGGACTTTTAATTGGTGGTCTGACACCTTTAAAGAAAATGCGGTGAAACCTCAAATTCAGAAAACAATTGAATTTTTTTACTTAACTGATCATATGAAGTGATAGTAGTCACATTTCAATCTTTTTGGGGTCAAAAAGTCACATATTGCAAACTTAGAGCCTTAAACTTGAATTTGTGCTATTTTTAGCTTTTCCCACCCTGACAATATGCTTTACATAAAAAAAAATGTCCCAAATTGTTATAAATGCACAGTAAGTTGTTTCTGTGGTATCAACATTAAAACATGGTTATTTTACTACCAAAAAAAGTTGTTGTCATCAAGATTTAATGAAATTATTTGATTTTTATCCCTTATATCATTGCGTCATAGCATGTATTTGGGAGATAACATAGCCTGATGTAAACATTGCAAAAACTCACAAAAATCCCATTTTTTTTTTATCTCAAATGAAAGTTTTATACCTTAAGTTGTATCAACTGATAGTAAATAAAACAGTTAAATGACCATGACTGCACTTTTGATCATTTAATAGTTCCATTACTTACACCAGGTGTAAAAAAGGGGGGTCAATATTCCTTGACTCTTCAATACCTTGGATTTTTTACTTAACCCATGTTAAAAATTGTGGAAAGTCTTTTAAGTAGTAGAACAAACAAGAAAAAAATCAACAAAACTGATCTTGATATTGAAAGTTTATGTTCCTGTAGCCCAAAATGAAATTTTCAAGTATTTTCTATCAAAGTCATATATTACAGTCAGTTTAAATTGAGCTGTGAAATTTGTAATATAAGTCACATTATGCTCAAATAAGCTGTTTCTGACTTCAAATTGACTAAGGATTAAGAATAAAGCAAAGCAAAGATTTCTGAGCACCTTTTTTGGCTCTTTAGGTGTCAGACCACCAATTACTCCCTCAAATTTAGAACGTATGTAAAAGTAGGCCTACTCGGGACAAAAAATAGTGCATTTGATGTCATTGTTTACTTAAACTACCCAACAAATTTGCAGAAATGAAACTTTTGGTGAAAGAGAAATATATTTAGACCATTTTGAGCCCAAATTTACTTGTCTATGACTTGAAATTAAAAATTGAGGATTAATGCGCTCCATAGTATACTAATTTAAGATTTCAAGAAAACCAGAGGTTATTTTTAGTGGTACATCCATTCGGAAGGTCTCTTCTTTCTTATATGGCTTTAAAGGTATGTCGAAAATTGGCATGAAGAAAGGTGATACATGTACGATTCAGGACATACCTGGTTTGTAAGAGGTTAAACTTAAGATAAAAAATTTAGAAAGCTATGAAAATTGCAAAATTTGGTTGAACAGATAGGGACTTTTAATTGGTGGTCTGACACCTTTAAAGAAAATGCGGTGAAACCTCAAATTCAGAAAACAATTGAATTTTTTTACTTAACTGATCATATGAAGTGATAGTAGTCACATTTCAATCTTTTTGGGGTCAAAAAGTCACATATTGCAAACTTAGAGCCTTAAACTTGAATTTGTGCTATTTTTAGCTTTTCCCACCCTGACAATATGCTTTACATAAAAAAAAATGTCCCAAATTGTTATAAATGCACAGTAAGTTGTTTCTGTGGTATCAACATTAAAACATGGTTATTTTACTACCAAAAAAAGTTGTTGTCATCAAGATTTAATGAAATTATTTGATTTTTATCCCTTATATCATTGCGTCATAGCATGTATTTGGGAGATAACATAGCCTGATGTAAACATTGCAAAAACTCACAAAAATCCCATTTTTTTTTTATCTCAAATGAAAGTTTTATACCTTAAGTTGTATCAACTGATAGTAAATAAAACAGTTAAATGACCATGACTGCACTTTTGATCATTTAATAGTTCCATTACTTACACCAGGTGTAAAAAAGGGGGGTCAATATTCCTTGACTCTTCAATACCTTGGATTTTTTACTTAACCCATGTTAAAAATTGTGGAAAGTCTTTTAAGTAGTAGAACAAACAAGAAAAAAATCAACAAAACTGATCTTGATATTGAAAGTTTATGTTCCTGTAGCCCAAAATGAAATTTTCAAGTATTTTCTATCAAAGTCATATATTACAGTCAGTTTAAATTGAGCTGTGAAATTTGTAATATAAGTCACATTATGCTCAAATAAGCTGTTTCTGACTTCAAATTGACTAAGGATTAAGAATAAAGCAAAGCAAAGATTTCTGAGCACCTTTTTTGGCTCTTTAGGTGTCAGACCACCAATTACTCCCTCAAATTTAGAACGTATGTAAAAGTAGGCCTACTCGGGACAAAAAATAGTGCATTTGATGTCATTGTTTACTTAAACTACCCAACAAATTTGCAGAAATGAAACTTTTGGTGAAAGAGAAATATATTTAGACCATTTTGAGCCCAAATTTACTTGTCTATGACTTGAAATTAAAAATTGAGGATTAATGCGCTCCATAGTATACTAATTTAAGATTTCAAGAAAACCAGAGGTTATTTTTAGTGGTACATCCATTCGGAAGGTCTCTTCTTTCTTATATGGCTTTAAAGGTATGTCGAAAATTGGCATGAAGAAAGGTGATACATGTACGATTCAGGACATACCTGGTTTGTAAGAGGTTAAACTTAAGATAAAAAATTTAGAAAGCTATGAAAATTGCAAAATTTGGTTGAACAGATAGGGACTTTTAATTGGTGGTCTGACACCTTAATACGGGATAAAAACTGTATCGTATGCCCTTAAATCATAGATTTTTAGAATAAATATTCCATTAACTTTATAATCGTACATTAATATTATGCCAGACAATTGTTTTGGAGAAAATATTTCAATTATAAATAAACTTTTCTCATCAATTTTAGCCATTTTTTCACAAAATTTAACTGTCCTGGCAGATTTTTTTTAACTTAGTTATTTCTTTTTTTTTTTTTTTTACAAATAACATACTAGGTCAATACTCTATTCTTTATTATTCAATTTAAATTATAACAATATGTTAAGTAAAACAAAAGTTACAGATGAAAACGCATCGAAAATAACTGTCCTGGTTTTATCTGTCCTGTTAATAGACCTTCACGATTTAAAAGGGTCTCAGTTGGTAATAAAGTATACCACTTGGTTCAGTACTTTTGCAACCTTGATTTTCACACAATGTCGTCATGAAGATTAAGCAAGAAAACCATTTCTCACACATACATATATATAATTGTTACTTTATTCTTTTAAATAGTAAGTGATAGTATAGTTGTTGGAGAATGACAACTTTTTGCATATAACCAATCAAACTTATTGTGGATTTTATTGATAAATGATCAGTCATTGTGAAATCTGGAACAACTTAAGTTTTACCCATTACAACGTACCTGACATATTTCATGTCTGTTGATTTCAGCAGCTTCCATGGCATTGACAAAATCTCTACATGATTTGTTCTTCTCTCTGCAGATACGAAGACTATACAATTTAATCATTGATATCGATTTAGAATCAATAGCTTCAAGTTTCGTATTCGAGACTCCAAGGTATAATGCCAAGCTGCGTACTTTTTCTTCTGTCAAGCTGTTGGAAATGCGAAGCAGTTGTGAGTCGTTGAGTAGCATTGACATAACGGCATCTTGTACACCTAGATGAGCACAAGAAATATAAAAATATGGTTTGGTACTTGAAGGTCTAAATATTTAGAGACAATCAATGTCTTTTTATATATCACATCCGCATCAACCAGCAACACCACTATACTATAAAAATGTCTGCTCAAGGGATAATTTGGGATGCGGTTTGAAACAGTGTGCGATATTTAAAAAAACATATCGTATACACTTTATTATTAACCTCACGACGTAGATGTGTTAATGTAACCTACAGATTAGGGTTTTGATTAAGCAAATGCAACACTGATTGACGTCGATGACGTAACATCATACAATACAAGGTGTGATAATTCGATGCGTCAATTGTCACTTATATCGATATCATCACGGATAGCTGATACATCATTATTGCCGTTCACCGTATTCAACATACAATTTATCCGTAACAACTACTATGTATATAATAAATTGTATAGTTCTATGTTGATTTTGGAAATATTTGCCCAATTAGAATCAGAACACAAATTTTCGGTGTTGCGTACGAAATTGTAGCAGCAACATAGTGCTACGTTGATGTTTGTCTACTGAACGAGTAGCTAGCCTAGCTGCTATCAATATCTATGTAGCTACGCGTTCAATAGTCATAAATCTACGTAGCCCTATGTAGTCGCTACGACTTAAAACGCAACCCAGTTTCAATCTAATTTGGAACGCAAGGCGAGCGTTTCGTCTTCAAAAGACTCTATAGTGTTGTTTTAATAAACACTATTTGAATATCAAATTAAATATGAAGTGGTGGAGCATAAAACAAGAAACTTTTCAAACCATTGAATCAAAAACAAATAAAAGTCCACAGGACTTTAATGATATGTGCATTAGTGAATTGGTTCAGTTTGTACACCAATAAATTCATTTAAATAGATATGATATGTTATCCTTATACACGTCATGATTCTTTAAAATTACTCATTCGTAACCTCAATCACACAAAAAATGTATATTTTTGTCATTTCAAAATTATCCTATTTTTTTCTTTTAATTTTCCGATAAGTATTATTAACGTTGTCGTAATTGTGTTTACATTGGTTACAAAGCATAGATTAGTCAACGTCGTCTATCGAAAATAAACAACTTTAGGAGTCACTACGATAAGCCCTTTCGACAAATCATATAAATGTATTCCCTAATATGCAAATCATATCAAATTTATTATTAAGGATAAAACCCCATTTGATAATATTTGGTTTAAAAAAACACCTATCACACTAGTATTATCAAGGCAGAAATGTTGTTGGTAATTTATTTGTAAGAACTATTTGTATTTTTGTTTTAAGGTGGGTTTTTTTCAGTCAGTGGTGTTCTATGTACGACATGTATATATATATATGTATATGTTGAAACGGTTTTTGGCTGCTGTATTCCAAATAGTGTCACATATGTGTGCGATGTCTGTTAGGGTATCAAACCTAATTTTCTCAATACAACAGAACTATAAGTAACTGTTATACCAGTGTGAAGTTTAGCTAGTTATAAAAGTAGGTTAACCGTAATTTCGGGAAATAGCTGTCAAAATTAAAGTCATTGTATTCCATTTGTTTCTATGGTTGATAAGTTCTAAGTTTTTATGACTTACAGCTTTACGAATTTTCCGTGGAGTATTTTTATATTTATGTGACGTATAAAATTTTCTGACGTCAGACACTCAAATCAATGAATGTGTTCGTAGATAGTAGTTGTTTTTGTGTTCTGTTAAATTGTTCCTTTTAAAATTGTTATACAATGATGACTGATGTACCCATATTTTGACTATTTTATTTTTATTGTGTCTTTTTATTTAACGCATCAATGTAAATATAACGGAATTTGATGAGACTGTCATTAAAGTGAGAGGTTTAGCGCTATAGAACCGGGTTTAATCCACCATTTTCTACATTTGAAAATGCCTGTACCAAGTCAGGAATATGACAGTTCTTGTCCATTCGTTTTTGATACGTTTTGTTATTTGATTTTGCCATGTGATTATGGACTTTCCGAATTGATTTTCCTCTAAGTTCAGTATTTTTGTGATTTTACTTTTTGTTATGTTTTTTGAATATACTTCTTGACATACGGTTCCCAAATTTTTATATTGGAGATTTCGGCATGTGTATCCCCCTGCAAACTGATTTCTGGCCAATGCCTTCCTAATAACGCCTACATTATATCACTAGACTTTAACAGTAAAAATATTATGTTCCATGAATTTTTCCACTGTCACATATTTTTCATTGTGGTTTTTAGATTTTAAAGTAATTTATTGTATAAGGTTATGTTCTATCCATTTGTTCTTTGTGGCAGGCGCGACAAAACTTAAAAAATTTGACATCCTTCAGAAAATATCAGCCGGGTAAAGCATAATAGAAACTCGTTTCAAGACAAAATAATTTTCTATTCATTGAATTGAACATTACCTTGACAAGTATCTGTACACTGTAAGATAGTCTGAAAGTTCACAAAAATACTTCTTTGCTTAACTAATGCAAATTGAAAATGACAAACAATTTGAAACTTGACATTTTTAACAATTATGTTTATATGTTTTGTGTGTTATATTTCACATTGCTATTAAAGCGGTAGGTTTGGCTAGCAACAAAACCAGGTTTAACCCACCATTTTTTTTAAATGTCCTGTTCCAAGTCAGGAAAATGGCTATTGTTATCTTATAGTTCGTTTGTGTGTGTGTGTTGCATTTGTGTCGATGTTCTCCTCTAATAGCTGAAGTGTTTCTCTCAGTTTTAGTTTGTAACCCGGATTTGCTTTGTTTTTCTCTCAATCGATTTATGAATTTCAAACAGCGGTATACTAAGGTTGCCTGCATTGTTCACATCGTTTTCAATATACTGGAATTTTATGTGACTGTCATATTTGGACACTTTATACAACATTATTTTTAAAATAATCATTCCAGACATATAGAGAAAAATAACAGTAATAGCAAACATACCATTTTGAATACAAAATAACTTTTCTTGAACAAATGAACTGTCTGAAAATCTTTGGTGTATTAACTCCTCTTTTTTATAGTGTGTTTGAAAACGGTATAACAGAGAGCCGTGGTGTAGTTGTTAGTGCATCGGACTACTAACACAAAGGTTCCTGTTTCGATTCCCGTCTGGGATGAAAATTTCAGGGACTGAATTTTCGGCTCTCCCTTGACACCATTTGCAAGTATGGTCTTGAGGAAACAATGCTAGTCCGTCGGAAGGGGACGATAAATGCTTGACCCGTGTTAAGAGAGAGCCATAACTCTTGGACGTTAAAGACACCCTTGTAGATTTCGAAAAAGAGCAGGCTTATGCCGCTACAAGGCAGCACTCACACCCGCAAAGTGGAAAGGGATTAATATAAGTTGCAAAACTTGTTTCCCATCCACTATAAATAAATATGTTTAAACTAAACAGTACAAATGTGTTGATTCAATAGACAATGAGTGTTAAACGTCTAGTGGGCCATTTTTTGCATCAGGCATGTTTTTTTCTGAGTGTTCCATCATTGTTGTATACAAAAAGTAGATACTGAGAAAGCAATCCAAAAAAAATATTGACTACTAGTAATCAAAGAGTTAACATATCGATAACTATTCAACTTGAGACCAAACAACACTGACAATTGACGAATGGGCTACCAGCATCCGTGAATAAATGTGTTGTTAGGCCACTCGTTGAATATTTTGCATTATTTGAATTTTTCGATAGGTTGTTCATTAGAAATATAATTGTATTGATTACAGAACATAACAGTTTAAACTTAATCATTAAGAATAGAAAAAACTTTAAATCAAAATCAAAACTTACCCTGTCAGTATACCAAATGTCTAGTTCAGATTTGGGTGTTATATATCGATGGTTGTCACACACCCAGTTGGTCCTAATCCTGTTAACCTTCTCCGTATCAATCAAACAATTTGGTGACAGACAGCCGGATTTTAATTTCACCTCAAATGGAACATATCTCTGTGTAATCTTTTCACTTGTGAAGGAAAGGGAGTAGACTTCAGAAATTTTAGTAAGGTTTTGTTCTAAACATTCTCGTACACTGGAAGCAAGATCTTTAATTATCAACTCCTTTCTTTCCTTGTGAACTATATACACGGCCACAGTATTATGTTCAGTCTTCACTACTAAATCATGTTTCCTGTCCAGGACGACAGCAACAAATCCAGAGAAGAGCAAATCTACATTTTCATAATATTTGACATTCCAGATGCTTAGAATGCTTGATATGAGTCTGCATGGTATTGCATCGGGAACATCTGTAGCGCTGAATTTAAATACAAAGCTGACACATTTGTCAGATGTTAGATGTTTTGCAACAAAGGTTGTCGTATTTTGAGTCCTGATCATGCAAGGTACAAGATAACAATCTACAGAAATCTTTTTTCCACTTTCTCTATCGTAACGTCTTACTTCGGACAGGATGTCAAAGTGAATCAAAAGCTGCCGGAAATATTCTTCATGTTGCAGAAAGTGAGAGAATGTGTCTGAACTCCAGATTTTCGTCAAGTCAGATTTGGTAAGTCGTCCTTGATGTAAACTGGCTATTATGGGCACAGATGTAACAATGGACTTCAGGACATCAATAAAGCAAGTTGGGTCAATAACTATGTAGTCTCGGAGCTTTGGGTAATTGATATATGTCATCTTGCCGCAACTATTTTGTATGTCTAGGAATAATCTGAACTCTTCAACAGAGAGTGGTTTGACACCAATTTGTGTATTCATTTTCTCTGCATCTTCAAGACTGATTATAATTGTTCCTTCCTCAACTAATGCTGCAAACTTCATTTCGAGGATGAGAAACTGTTTTGGTACCCTCTGTCCCCACTGTGGATTTTCAGTTATAGTCCTTGATATGCATTCGTTTAATTCTTCCATTTCATGATCATTCTTACTTAAACCATTTACAAAGAACACTTTTTGTAACATCAGATGGTTCTTAATGTTCTCATTGGTAAAGCAGGCTGATAAAGAAGTTAACATTTGTGATCGTTTAATTGGTATGTCTTCCTACAAGTGAAATAAATAAAAAATACAATGAAATGTGTGTTCATCAGTATAATACTACAACGTGTGTGGATGTGAACACAACGTGTTTGAGTAGTATTCAATAAATGTTGTATTCATTAGCGATATATAATTTTTAAAAGTTGCTTAAAGGAACTCTTTACACTATCCTGCAGTTTAACGGTTTCTGCAGGATATTCAACCTCTTTTTTTTGCATTTATAATTTTAACATGTTAAAGTCGATTATAAATTTTGTCTTATTTTAAGCATGCTAATTAAAACTTTTAACATTTATACAAGACTGGCTTGTATTATCCTTTCAGAGTTTGACAAATTTACAACCGATGATAATTTCTACACCGATGATCATATACCTGACAGACAAGATCTCTGTGGGTTGCTACAAACATCAATCTTGGATAATCTTTATTATCAGGATGGCTGTAGAGTAGAATTGATGAAACCCATTGTCGGATACTTTCTACAAAAAGTATGTAATTAAATTTACAAAAGTAACGCTTTGACGTTTTCTATTCATAAACAGATCATGTATTTTCATAACATATCGTGTAAAAGACTCATGTTGTTTGTAATCTGTAACAATTATAAAATCACATATCATATATTTAAAATTTCCTCCCTTAAACCATAGGCATATGATGACCAAAGGTTAACAACAGGAACTACATTATCATCAGATCAGACAAAAACCTACATTCAATAAAATTAGTATAACAAAAACAAATTATACAATTAACTTAAAAAGATTTTGCATCGTATATCCATAGTAGAAGAATATGAATAATCACATATACAAATCAGTTATTCTTTTCAACAACTATGTTTTTAAAAAATAACTTGAACGAACAATTTAAAGAGAACTCGTTACATTTCTCTCCATGTTAAGTAAGCATCGTTTTTTGTTTAATTGGCTAGCGTCTCAAATAAAAACTTACCGCCACGATATAGCCAATAATGTGTAAAAAGGGCATTTAACACCAACTAGTCAATCAATCAAGCGATGTACAGCTTATGTAGTTAAAAGATTGAAACATCGTACGCTTGCTGGTTAATTGTTACACTGTTGATCGTTTCCTTTCTATGTGTAACTGTGTTATGTGTTTACATGTATATAAGAACATGAAGTGGTGTCTCTTCGACGTATGCCCAACTTCTATATTGATGCATAGGGTTTACCTGAAACAAACATTATATTTACTTCTTTCGGATTTGATCCTACTGATACTGATTTTCTGAACCATACTTACCAAGTATTGTTGTTTTTCTTTCATCTTTTCTGTCACTTAAAGGGTCGTCCAAATTTCTGCTGCCATTAAATGTGATGATATAAATCCCATGTGAAGTAATAAATGATTGATGGGTTGTGTGGTAAACCATTTGTCCAGCGAAATCTAAAACAGGAATTGGAATAACTTCCTGATCATCAAACCTTTCTGTTGATTCGTTACATGCATACTCATCTATTTTGTCAGAAAGTTTTTCCAATACATCATCATTTGGAATATCGGGCTGAGCTATCACTGGTTTAAGATATGATAATATCTTTTGGTATATTGCTTTAGGAAAACTGCGGATACCTTAAAAACATAAACAAGTCAGTGATATCATTTCGGGAACAAACATACCATATTATGTTAGAATTTCTTTCATTAATCGGAACAAAACTTATTACTTTAGAGACAACACATTTTCCATTCTTCTTACGAGTACCACTTTTTATTGTTAGACTGATGTCAAATGTAAACAACAGACCTTTTCGGGTTTTTTGTACGACCCAGAATGTAATAAAATTATAAAAGGATAATATAAATGATAAATATTGAGTTTTGATTTATTATTGGATAGTTTAATATTATCAAATGGGGGGGGGGGGGGGGTGTTAAACGGGACAATCAAAGCAGTATATTGTGTATAGGGCTTTCACGGATGACACAATTACCATATTTGTCCTACTTAAATCGAAATAGTTCATGGTAGGTCGGGATAACCAATCGAATGTGAATACCGAACTCAAGGATAAAGTAAAACAAATTAGCGACTGTCATGAATTATTTCTTCGATAACTTTTTACCCTTCGTTTTCCCTGATGATGTATCCATCTGTTGTGTGACATCTTCTATTTTAACTGATTGAAGATATGATAAAATCTTTTGGTAAATTGCTTTAGGAAAACTATGGACACCTTAGAAAATAAAACATAAACAAGTCAGTGACATAATTTCAAGGACAAACATACCATAATGTTAAGAGTAAGTTATTGTATTAATCGATACATAACATACTACGTATGAGACAATGTGCATACCATCTTCTTTTTATTTTACAAGCTTGAAATTTGTAAAACTGTTTAAATGTTATACATGCTTTGGTTGTTCTTATAGTGATAAAGATTATAACACAATGTTGACTGCTGTATCCCTATTTTTGATATTTTTACCTATAATGTCGGTATTTTTTTAACACACATTGTTGTCAAGATGATGAAATTGTATGCGACTTTCTTATAGTTGAGAGGTTTCGGTAGCTATAAAACCAGGTTTACTTCACCCTTTTCTACATAAGAAAATGCCTTTAAAAAGTCAAGAATATGACAGTTGTTTTCCATTCTTTTGATGTGATTTAGCTTTTGATTTTGTCATTTGTAAAGGGACTTTCCGTTTTAACGTTTCCTTGTAGTTAGGTGTTTTTGATATAATTTTTCTTTTTACCACCAGCACTTCAAGGCGAAAAATATTACTACCAAATCATTTTGAATGTAGCCTTGTATACAATTTTTAGAGACTTTTAACATGGTATACCTCTTGAAGGATTTTGAGGTAACGAGTACCACTTGTTATTGTTTTTTTTTCAAAATGAAGTACTCAAAAAGGTCCAAGCCCTTAATCCCCATTAACATATCTGTCTTAAGTTTAGCACAAAGGTTTATAATCTTTTCTACTTTTCAACATTCTTTTGTTTTGCCCAATTGTGTACTTTTAGATTATTGAAACAAAAAATACATTATAATTGTCATGTTTGTAATAGTCACGACTTTAAAAAAGGGTCAAATTGATATTCTAAATTTCTTATCTGACAGTCTAAATAATACTGATTGCCATTACTGACTTGTTTTAGGCACCTTGTATAAACTCAGATGTGACTAAAAACATGTAAAGTGCACATTGTAATTTCCATTGTTAGAACAATAGAATAATATATATATTTACCCTTAGTGTTCGTTAAAAGTTTCTGTGTCTTCAGATCAAATAGCAATTTTCCAAAGTAAACGTTTATTCCATCAGTACTCACTCTCTCTCTAGGGATTTCGTTCCCAATTAAATTCGACACAAGAGTCGTTTTTCCAGCTTCATAAGCGCCAACTACTAAAATGCGGCTATCAAACGATGGCACTAAATCTGCAGATAAAAGTTGACAAAGACTACCTCTTCTAAGATCTACAATGAAGTATTAACGATACAAATAACAAAATGCTACACGAAGGAAAAATAATTGTCACAACCTCAGAAAAGCTAACAATATTGTAGCTGTCATTGGTTGATGACTACAAAAAATTGATGTTTTTCGTAAACTCTTGTAGTTGCAGTTAGGCATTACAATTAGTTCACAATTTTCATCCATGGGTTTAAAAACCTACTATGTACGGTTTTTATTACTTGTCGAATGCTTTAAAATAACATACTAATGTTAACATTTTTTTTCGTTTTGTATTCAATAAATAAGTTTCTCGTTGACATTTATATCACATCTCTTTAATGATTTTTGATATATTTTGTTAACAGCTTATTACACCGTGTTGGGATCTATAGGTTGCATATTTGTTAATATTGACAATGCAATTTCTCATAGGAACTCTTTTTACTGCTAAAACTGTACCACTTTTAGTATGAAGTTTTTTTTAAATCTTATCCTCGAATTGAAAGTTTACAATATGTTCCAAAGGTCAAAATATAGGGCTGTGTGGCATATTTTCAACGTTTGTATGCCCTGAACTTTTCAGACTTTTTAAATTAACACTAATTTTCTTAACTACCCCACCTCGACTGAAGGGTTACCACAGATTTCAATGTAAACAACATGCACATGTAAATTTACTGGTAACATTCCCAAGTTCTGTCTCTATGAGATGGAACACAGAGAACATAAATGGACACCAGTATGCAAAAAAAAATAATTGTCTATGAATATTCCCCAAAAGAGGCGTGGTTTGAGAAACAGCTGTATTTACAAAGTGCAACCTATTCAAATAGAAAACTCTCTAAAATCAGTTTCTCAGAATTATAGCCTTAAAGAAATCACTATGCATACTCTAAGGTTTTTTTACTGTACATTGTATACCCCCTCCCCTGTTTCAATTTTTTAAACAATTTGAAATTAAGATATTAATATTGCCAGCTTACTTTGGAGAAAAGCTCACTGAGCATTTCGGGAAGGTGAAATAAAAATGGCACATGATGGTATAGCATGACATTTCATGTCAAACTGACTTAAAGTTTAAAGACATCATTATATCCATTCCATTGCAATAACTTCAAGAATATCAGATACAAGGTAATACAAATTAAATTGTTGTTTCGGATAAATGCCATATTTAATGACAATATTCAAAGAAAAAAACTCAAACTTTCTTAAAGTCATCAGTAAAGCTATATTTGTAAGTTTACTACGGTGATTGTATGTATACATTACTTTAAAACATGATTTGTACATAACGTGAAAACAAAGAAAATTAACTTAACAACACAGATCAAACCGGACGTATTATTAAGAGGAATATATATATATACTTATAAATATAATTATTTTCTGTGACTGTATATTACATTAATTTGTAGGATCCTTTACTATAGATAATTTAGCTGATCTGTAACAATAACATCTTCATGCCTTCTATATCATGTACTGTAGTACGCCGCTAGATTAAAACTGACGAGGAAAGGTAACACACGGCCAGCGAAAGCTCTTTTTTTTGAGAGCCCAGGTGGTCGTGTGGTCTAGCGGGACGGCTGCAGTGCAGGCGATTTGGTGTCACGATATCACAGTAGCATGGGTTCGAATCCCGTCGAGGGAAGAACCAAAAATTTGCGAAAGCAAATTTACAGATCTAACATTGTTGGGTTGATGTTTAGACGAGTTGTATATATATATATATATATATAAAGTATGACTCAATACTTTTATGTCGACTTATTAATTATTATTTTTTGTATAATCCACAACGACAATTACGATATGAACTATTCAAAACATCTGCAGGCCACTTATTGGCTTGATAAACGAAACTTTGAAGATCACAATCGTACAGTTTGAGATTTCAAATAAATATCGCTTAACATTCAAACATTATAAAATTTTCAATAAAGGCAACAGTAGTATACAAAGTAGCAAAGTCATAAATCGACAGAGAGAAAAACAAAACCGGGTTCTAACTTAAATCCGAGGGAAACACGTTAACTATTAGAGGAAAACAAAGGAACAACAGAAACACTGAAGTGCAACAATAGCAAAACGCCAAAAATACAATAACACGAACTATTTGATAACAACAAAGATGGTTTAGGTCTGAAGCACCATGCAATAAACTAAAATCTTTTCGTGCTCCCATAGCCTCGATAAAGCTTTTGTTTGTGCTAATTCCGCGCATATTAATAGGCAATTTATTAGAATAACCCTGACATATAACACACTTATCCCATTCTATTTGATTCCTACTTCGTTTCGGATTTGATGGGCGTAGTTTAACAGGACTGTGAATGTGTGTCATATTCCGGGTATGAAACGTGACAAAAGGAATTGATTTGTATATTACAAACTATCAATAAAAAAAATAAAGTTATAAAAAACAACAAAAATATATTTCCCAAATACAAAACAACAATCTTCAAACTAATGGACTATTGCAAATATACAAATCGACCATACAACCAGCAAAAAAAAAAGAGAAATGAAGTTAGTGACAATTGTCTTAGTTAATGACCTGATAATGTAATCTACAAAACGATTAACGGCACGAGAAAAGGTGTCTTTGAATCAAGGCAAAATTATCACTAAATTTGTGTTTTAAATTATTTTCTTCTCACCGATTAACATAACACGAAAGATATTGGACATACATATGAATCATATCTTATTGATGTAATCAGAGTAAAATCCCGTGAAAGTACCACACAATACATTTTCTTTCTTTCAAAATGTGGTAAGTTTCAGCTAAAAAATAGTCTTGCTAAAATCATAAAATACTTATACTTAAATTATATAAGTCTTTTCAGCTTTCGCTATATGATAAATTTAATTTTTATGCTAAATGATAAGTATCATTTGACACAGAAAGCAATATATGTTTTCGTGTTGAAGATGGCCTGTATGATGAGGTATCTTTGGATACCCCAAAAAACCACAAACTTTACAAAAACATGACAACCATGACAACAGGAGCTTAAGACGACATTCATAATTGGAAAATATAATGATTGTCCAATAATTTGCATATAAATATAGCCGTGTGTTATACGTTAAATTAAACTCGTTAACTAGACGTATTTTTCGATACTGAGCACCCTACTACTATAGCAGTTCTTAGAAATGGTTGATGTGTGAATTCATTAATATTTAGATAATATCTCAAAGACAAAATACGTGTATAAAACATGTTAAGACACAAGAGTTGCAAGACAAAACACAATAAATACCCACTTTTTGTTCGAGCTTCCTCCCGTCCTGAAAAAAGACAAAAAGAAAATGAAATCTTACTTCATTCATACTCTACGTTGAATGACACTTAAACTGTTTAGGACAGCTAAAACTCATTTATCTCCACTTTTATTATGTCTATTTTGTGGTGTTTTTCTACCTTTTTCAGACTTGTAAGGTGAACAGGTTGTATCCATACTTTCGTCCTCTGCATCAGTACCATACTCATCCTCAGAGTCAACATCATAAGAAGTGTTCTGCAAGTTAGCATGGTGTCTTGGCGATCTTCTTCTTTTTAATGAAAGCCTAGGTGTGGCTGTTTGAGGTGTCCTTAAGTTGTATGGTGTAGATTGCATTTTTCAACTTAAGATGAATCTAAAAATAGAGAGAACTTTTTCATAATAATTCAATGACAGAGTAGTTGTTGTTTCTTGATTGTTTTTTTTAAATACTAATAATGTGTTTAATACTACAATACTTCAATGCATCCTTTTGTTAACCAAAATGGGCTATCACATAAAATGGTTCAATTTAATGTTATCATTGAGTACCGTATAGATGTACATTGTGGAAGATATTGTTAACTAAAATTCTTAAATTAATAAATATATTTTCAACTAATTATACTTCAATATTTTTATCATACTGTATACATATGAACATGATCATGATGATTATAGAAAGAAAAATCCACAAATTCTTGATCATGTTAATAGATCTAAACTTTAATGTTCAAAGAGGCTTTACAAAAAAGTAAATTATCTGGACATCAAATATACCTGTTTGTATTATAGTGAAAAGAGCAGAGCTCCAGATAAGCTGCGTATTTGCGTGATCACGCAATACAAATAATAAAAAACCCAATGCAATTGCCCATTGCAGGGTTCAATAACCCAATTAGTTCAAAGGAAAACCCAATTATATGCCAAAACCATGAGTTCTCAACCCTTTTATTGGCTACCATTTGCGTTATTAACCCTTATCTGTTTACAGTCGTTGCGTTAACTATTTTTATAATATTTATAATTGGAAATTTCCTTTCGTTCTAACAATAGATCCCTGCATCAAGTAGCTGAAATGGGTCCCTGTTAGAGTTTTCTGTTGCTCAATAGGTACACGTGTTTTTGAAAACATTTCGATCTTCTCGGCATTTATCCAATTAGCGTGTGTCATGTAGTCATATTTTTTTCGCATTGCTCTGGATTTATCATAACATACATTGAATTAAAACGTAATGTTTGTCCGGTAATTTTTTTTAAAATATTGAATAGAAGCATGTTTTCTGCTTCTTTTGAAAAGCTGAGGGAAAGTTATGATGATAACAAGACTCAGCCAGTGTTTTCAGGAATCGAAGTGTCCATCAAACATACGGGCGTGTGTGCGATACCTTAACGAAAACATTGCTAATAAAAACAGGGTTTCCTCAAAAACGAAATCAGTTGGAAAAAGTGAAAGGCCAAATCTATTATGACATGATAAAGCATCAGAAACCAAAAGTTCTAATAAAAGACAACTAAACCCAGATTTATGAAAATTGGAATAAAACAAAAACATTCAAGTATGAGAGTTTATATACTATTTTTTCTTCATTTTACTTTACGGTTAATGAATACACACACAGGCACTGGTCTCTGTATTTATTATATAAAGGTACATGTATAAGACGAGTGCCTGTGAATACACATATCCGTTTTTTTACAGTTTATATGGAAATAAAATAGCTAGCAAATAACCCTAACCCTAAACCAAATAAAACAGCTAAACAAAGAAAGAAACATATTTAAGATGGAAAAAAATCTGGGGTTGATATTGCCTAAATATTCAATATTGTGTTGATGAAAAAAACCCAATACATAACATGCATAAAGGAGCTTGGTGGTGAAAAACCCAATTTGATATTAACATGAGGGGTGAATTGGAATTGATAATGCAATTAAAAAACTTTATCACCCAATTATATAAGAAAATGGTGGGTAAAAAAACCCAATTTGTGAATTCTTATCTGGAGCTCTGAAAGAGACTTTCATACCTATCCTAAAACAATCAGTTTCTACTAATTAAAAATTAAGTGCATTTGAATTTAAATTATAGCATGTTTATAGACCACTTTCGAGTTCATCCTTTACTGGAAACAAACTTGTCAATTATGCGCGCCTTTATGACGTCATTTACCAGATAGAGGGGATCGCCAGTATCCCTGCACTATTAACATTCATCAACAGTCTTAGTGATTGTCATTGTGCAGCATAAACTCGAAATAATGTATGTTTTGTAAGAACTAAATCGCAATTCCCTAATTACAGCCATGCTGATTGTTTATTATGAGAATTTAATTTGCATTAAAGTTTTCAAACCACTCCCTCAACATTGAAACGGAAGTGATGATGCCCCTAAATGCACCAATGATGTTCACTAAAACCTGAGTTTTTGACGGAAATGCGTAGAACTCGAAAATTGTCTATTGCATTTAAATGTTCAAAATAGTAAGATACAAAGCTGTTAATTTGAAACTTTTTATGTTATAAAATTAAAATTCCCTGAAATAAAAGGAATTCCAAATAAAACATACACATGCATACCAAATCATTAGCAGGAAGTAAAATATCGTAAATTAAATTATAAAGAGATGATTTTTCAATTAATATGTTTCCTACAAAACATAATATCATATTATAGAAGCTATATATAAAGTGCAATGAAAGATCATCTTTGACAAAAGTGTGCTTAAAAGTTTTTCAAGCTTTGCTATACAATACAAGGATTATTGCAAGAATATTGATAAATTTTACATCCTTCATATAATGTATATTGCACTTGTGACAAAATCTTGCAATATAAAATTCTACTGGGGACAACCTTCACAAATATTCATGCAATAACACAATACATGTAATATATGATTGCAATTTAAAAAGAGACGTTTAATCATTAATGTGTATTCTATTTATTGCAATATAAATTTTGTACTTCAGTTTCCATAAAATCAACGAGAAAGAAAAGCTGTAAAAAAAAAACCCAGCTATCTGCTATAAAGTGTCATGTAATCACGGTAATTGTCAGTCTATTTTTAGATTTCAATACCTCCTCCAGAAGTGAACATTTGCCAAAATTGTCATGATTTCTTTGCCTTTAAATACCCACACCGGTCAGCTAGGTATTTGTCTTCATATGCAAATCCAGCCCTCTCCCCTTTTTGATGGAAATATTTAGTTGATTATAGGGGGAATAACTGCTGAATCATGACTGAAGCTGCCCCCTCTAAGGCAGTCAGTGAGCAGTGAGCACATCCACGGGGGGGTCTCTTCCTATATAAAGGTATATACATATGTGCTGCTGGAATGGGTCCCTTTTTTGATCCGTCAAATATATCAATGGGGTGCAATTTTACCGAGGAAATATATCAATAGGTAGTAATTGACCGATTGTGATATATCAATGGGTCATAAATATATGAATGGGTTATGATTTCGCTGTGAAATATATGTATAGGTAGGGATTTCACAACTATTCAATATATGAATGGGGGGTGTTTTTAAAATCCCAGCTGCACACCTGTACCCAAAATCCCATGTTGAGACCCCCCGGTGAGCACATCCCCTCCCTAAATGAAAATTTCTGGATCGCCCACTGGACTTTGTTTGTCATGTTTGTTTTGTTGAGAATTAGTATTAAAAATACTAATAATGGCAAGCAAGATCCCATCTGAAAAATCAGTGTCATAGATTTTACAACCCAAAATGTGTTAGGCAATGTTATCAATTACCTTATTAGACTTATCAATCAGTATTAAATGAAACATGTTTGTAAATGTAATTTCACATTTGTATTGGTTTCTGATTAAGGTTCCACTAAAGTCAAATTTTCCAAAAAGGTAGAGCATTTTAAAATGTCAAAATTCTATAAAAAATACATATTTTTGAAGCTTGAAATTTGTACCAATTATAAATATGTGTATAAGGTTGAAAAAAATAAACATGACTTCAAGAAACTCATATTAACAAATAGAGTATTCACCAATAAAATATTAAAAAATGAAGTTTACAACACACATTTTAAAAAAAAATCCAGGACATTTATTAACGAATATTAAAGTATAAGATTAATTGCATTTAAATAAGAATGTGTATACGCAGTGCAAGCTATCATTTAAATTTGTTGTAGATAGCCAGTTTCTGTGAAAACGACAAAAGTTTTACCATATCATCTTTGATGAAGGCAGCCATTTTTATTTTTTTTGACGACACACTGATTATGCTTACTTTTTCTGCTTTATAGATTTTGATCAGACATGAAACTTATATAAAATAAAATTTCGTTATTTGGGAATAGTTTTATGTGTTTGGATCGAAATTTCCTTACCATTTACACTGTTAAAAAGGCATCTGAAGCAGCTGATCATCCATTCTTTGAAACCGAAAGTAGCGGAAAAAATCAATACGCAGTTTCGCATAGGAGATTTTACGGAATTCCCTTTTTCGCGCTTGCGCAATGACTGGCCTTCAAAATCCGCCATACTTGTTATTGTTGTTGTCATGGGCGGGAACGCATAAACAATGCAGAAGAAAGAAAAGTTATCCCCGTATGCCTATGGGTTACCGGCCGAGGCTAGGACACGATACCAGGAGAAATTGGACTCGATAGGCTTCCTGATCCTTATGCTATCACTAAATCTGAATGGGAGAACGACCCCAGTATTTGGCCTGAACTTGACTTCGGTCAAGTTTACCTCTACTTAATCGAAACACCATCAATGTTTAACAAAAGTGCAATGAAAGCTTATAAAAGCTTAGAAGCTTATAGGTAGAGTCACTCATTTTTTCCGCGTTTCGACATAGAATGAAAGAACAACCATTTAATTTGAAAAGGACACCAGTTGAACAAATTGGGAAAGATTCTCACTCGCATTTATGGGTATTTAACGAGTTCTGTGCCACAGGGCCGATCATCGGCCCAAAGTCGTACTCCTTTCAGTGCCAAAGGGCCGATTCATCGGCCGATTCAAATGGTGTTATGAAATACGTAATGTACTATGACGTCGCCGTTTTTGCGCTTCAATTAAGTCTATTGTCTCTAAATTTTCGCGCGTTTTTTTCTAATATTGAAAAGTTCGGAAATCGAGCTTTTTTTCTTGAAAAATATATAAAATAAAATCATGTGGATTCTTTTATAAACATTATGGAAGTAAGTTTTATATGTAATGAGTCTTAAATTCACTCTTTTTTCCCAGCACTTTTGCGGTATGCAATTTAATCTTTCTTTCCTAAAGTTATCATCAAGGGAGTGTACTTTTTAAAAAATATATATATATACTTTTCAAGTTGCGGATTACTTTATATATAAATGCAATTAAAAATGTATATACATTAGATATAAAATGTAAAAATTAATCAAAAAGGAACAAAATACCTTAACAAAGAAAGGTTTATATAAAATATAATAAAAAATTTTAGAGATGCAAAAAAAAATAATGAAAAATACGCCAAAAAGTACGATATTCAATAAATGACGTTATTGATCTTATGACGTCATCCATTAACGCATCTTTCGAATAATGGCTGATCCTAATCCCTGGTTTCGAGTATATCCTCCTGAAATTCGGGATCACACAGAATTTGATCAAAATGTTGGACCTAAAAGAATGCCGCCACGAAATTCCAGACCCATTGCATATTTTATGCTGATTTTTACAATGGATTTAATGAAGAAGTTTGTCCTAGAAACAAACAGGTATGTTTGTGTAAATAGATATAGGAAGATGTGGTATGAGTGCCAATGAGACAACTCTCAATCCAAAAGCCCTAAGGCTTGTTCCTTTGAAAACGACGCAATGCACGGAATAAATTTCAAAGCAAAAACTGAAAAACTGTTTCTAATGTTCAAGATCAATGCGGCATACGTTAGAAAAGGTCGGACAGTTAAATCAAGGGGACACTTTGATATACAAGAGGGAAAAAAGAAGAAAAAAAAAGCAAAACACACGGGACGGAGCTCTAGTGCTATGCACTCGATTTCATTATGAAATTAATATTGCATTTATCGTGGGAGAACGCATTGTCCAGTATTGCTTCGTCAAAAAGATTATTGAGCTTGATTATAGATGATATGATATATATGAAATATGGTTTTTGATCGGAACATGCCTGTGTTTACGCATCTTTTACTTTGTCCCTTCTTATCTCACCACAGAAAAGAGAATTGGAAAAAAACGGACACAATCCTTATTTTATTTTTTTTAAACAAGTGTGAAATTTTACACTACAATTTAATACATTTAATAATTATTATACGGTTGTCAAGAATATAAAAAAAACTCATTATTTTTTATATCCAGGTACGCTAGAAATTTTATAACAAGAAATCAACACAATATCAGCAATAAATCCAGGGTTCATGATTGGCATAAGAAAGGAAAGTTAACATTAATAGAGTTTAAAGCCTTCGTTTCGGTTATTTTAAATATGGGCTTGATAAAGAAGGCGACAATATCGGAATACTGGAACAGAAAACATTCTAGTCAGTCAACTCCTTGGTTCAGGAAAGTTTTTACCAGAAATCGGTTCCAATTGTTATTGAAATTCCTGCATCTTGTTGACAATAGAAAGATAGCGCCTAGAAATTCACCAAGTTATGACCCTACTGCAAAATTTAAACCCATTGTTGACCATTTCAATCTTAAAGCAAAAAAACATTATTCTCCGTCTCAAAACCTGTCGATTGACGAATCCTTAATCGGGACCAAATCGCGTACAGTTTTGAGACAGTACATTCCGACAAAGCACGCTAAATTTGGTGTCAAACTATGGATGTTGACAGAAGCCGTTACTGGATATTGTTTTCATTTTAATGTTTATAAAGGAAAAAGATACGATCCCACTCCAGCAGGAGAACTCCAAGGTTCATATGTAGTTATATCCTTACTTCGCGCTGCTTGCTTACTGAATAAATGGTACCATGTGTTTTGCGACATGTTTTTCACCTCTTTATCTTTAGCGAAACGATTGTTAAACTTACACACATATACAACTGGTACTGTGCGTAGTAATCGCCCCTTACCAAACCTTATCAAATCGGTTAAGTTAAGGGCCTCCCAGAGTATGTTCATGCGGCAGCAAGAAATTTTGGTATGTGCGTTTAAGGAAAAAGAAAAGCGAAAAAATGTCAAAATGTTGTCTACCCGGTACAATGCAGAACTAGTTGTAAACCGAAAACCTAAGATGATAACTGAGTACAATAAATTTATGGGAGGAGTTGACTTGAACGACATGCTGACTAGCTTTTACGAAGACGGGCGAAAATCGACGAAAATGTGGAAGAAGATCGTGTTTAACATTATACACAGGATGGTAATAAACGCATATATTTTATATCAACAGAACTCCGACAATGCTAAATCCCGTCTCCATTTTATTCAACTGCTAATTGATGACCTTTCCGAAGATCATATGACAAGAAACCGTGTCAATATTGGGGTCTTAAATGATGAAATTAACAATCAAAATTTGAGAAAATTGCCGGAAAGAAAAGAAAAAGATTGTTGTATATGTTCGGTTCGAAATGTTCCTGGTGGTAGAAAAAGGTCGAAACATATATGTGTTCTCTGCCATAAAGGTGTTCATAAAATGTGTTATAAAAAACACAGCAGGCGATGTCATGCTGATGAATAAAATATCTTTCTATATAAATGTGTCTTGAATGTTGTATGATCCCAAGCTCATATAATGAAATTATTCATAAAGAATAATTATAATCACAAGCATTCTATTATGAGCAGTGGCAACTCCATTTGCATTAGTTCTTTTTTATATAACCAACTTTTGATTCGTGAGTAAATGATTTTCTAACATGTTACTTTCTTTGTGGAGGACATTCGGGTCCCTGTTCAAGAGAGAAAAGAAGTAAACGTCAAGCTTATAAATTGGTGCAATTATTTGATCATGTATATAGAGAACATAAAACATAAAACAACTTATTTAATTTTTCAACCAATTGTAAGCTTGATTTTACTTTATTTAGTTGCTCTTACTTAAAAACGTGGACCAGAATGTTCTTCAACCAAGTAGGTACATGTAGTCTGTCGAAATATTAAAAAATCTCGGGAATTCCCGCCAATTTTCAAATGAAATCTTTTTGCGCTATCAAAGCTGTACTATGACGTCGACGTTAATTCCGTGAACGTAGAGACAATCAAAAAAAGCCTTGGCACTGAAGGGGTTTGTTTACAATCTGTTTGGCAGTGAAAGGGTTAATCCCTGAATAGAATAAATAATCAGTGGTGGAAATATAAAACTTTTCATTACACTCAACTTTCCAGACTAACAAATTAAATGTAGTTAGTCTGGCATCATCTGTGTATATTTAGCTTAAAACTAGCTACTTAAAATGTTTATATGTACACTAAAACTATGTTTTGAGCATAAAATACATTGTATAAAAGTGTCCACTTCCACATTAGATAGTTGTTCTCATGTTGGTTTAATTTCTTAAAAATTTAAATTATTTATTTTCAGTATGAACAGTCAGAGCTCAGACATAAACAAGTCGATTTTTGTTTTTGACTTAAATAAGTCGAAACATGTATTTATTATAAAAATGTAGTTTCAATTTTAGACTTATCTAAGTCAGAAAATGACAGACTTGTTTAGGTCTATTTATGTTGGTGAAAAAACTTAATGTTACTTTGTGGCCAAACTACAGCACCTATGACAGCAAAAACCTGCATGAGAGTTCACAAGGACTTGAGCTATCTATATTTAATTATCTAATTGAACATCCTTACTAAACACAGATGTTTTACCTCATTAAGTGTGATTCCAGGTGGTTGCATTGTAAGGTTAATTAACATTATCTCCGATTTTTTAGACTCTGATTCATATTTTTCTTTAGAAGATAAAGCATTGGCTTTCAATGTTGTCATTATTTGATTTAGATGCATGACCTCCTTATAAATATGCGTGGGTCTTGAAGTTAACCAATTTGGATCACTCATCGACTTGTAGGAGTCGATATTTGCAACTTTTTGATTCTGGTCAATTTTTTCTTGTTTAACAATATTTGACTTATTCAAGTCATATTTTGTCGTACATTAAAGGGAGACAAATCCTAAAACTTACAAATTTAGACCTCTAGTATGAGTTAAATGCAGATTCAGACTTATTTATGTCTGAGCTCTGACTGATGAATTTTAATACACATTCAGACATTGTTTAACCTTTCACTGTTGGTAAGGCCTATTTAAGCTTTTAAAACATGATTCTGGTGTGAAATGGTAGAAAGTTGTACTACATTGTAGCTCGTACAGTTAAATTAAATTGCATTAAAACATTTTCTTTTTGCTGTTGTACTCATCATGGCCAAAAAAGACGAGTCCCTTGACTCGCCTTCAGAAATCCTTAGCGAGAACCCTGGTCCCAACCCCCAAGGGTGAGAGGGGTATAGAAATATGGTCACTTGGTCTTCTCCCGAACCGGCAGTAAAATGCTTGCCGAAGTAGGTCATCTGTTTGGCTGTGTGGGATATATCAAATTCGCAGTCGCGTCTGCTTAGAAGAGGGATGTTAAATCTGATGCCTCGTGTAAAGAGAGTGCCATGCACTTTGCACGTTTAAAACCCTTGCAACAACTCTTGAGGGGTCGGTAGGTGGCCTATTGCAAGGCAAAATTTCTGGCCCTATCAAAGATACCCTCATTTTCAAGTGGCAGTCTAAATTTCCCTGACCATCATCCCAGATGGCATCTATCGTATCAACCTACCTATTGTATTTATTGTGAACTTGTTCTCGTCCTGAATATGCATGAAACATTTGCCACTGGATGTTAATAAACCAACAATCAATCAATGTAATAGTCCCATTAACATGATTTAAGAGGATATCAATGCTTTTGGCGGCAGAAGGTTGGGCCACCCTCCTATTAAGCAGATTAGAACACTGACATTTGTTCGTCTACTTTTTTCAAACTTAGTTATTTTTCCAGCTGAACTTAGTCCTAGGTCAAATGTTTAGTATAAAAATTGAAATGCAGTAGATTTAAGATGACCGATTGCTTCAATAAAAGATGAGTTACAATATCAAGGTTTTAATCAATTTGTCTTATAATTCAGAAAAATAAATAACATGTCTATTGTTCTGAACTGGAAAAGAAATTTCTGTCATTTGTTGTTGAGTTTATGACCTTAGGAATAACCAGAACTCTGTCCACTCAAATTTTGATCCTGTTCACAACATGGTATGTATATTATTATCCTATTTCAATTATTAATATGACTGGGATCTTTTCAACAAACTAAATTAATTACCTAAAATTAGACATTTCTCATGGCATGCATAAATACAAGCCATTTTTTTTAAAAGTTGAGCTAATCAGATGCAGTCTTTAATTTAAAAAAGTTTGGATTGTTGTTCCTGGTACGTGGGTTCGATTCCCACCCAAGGCTTACATTCACTATGTTACTTGTACCCATACTATATAAAATCAAATGCATGAAATTTTTCTGTTTTTTACATGTTAAATTTATTGAAAATTTCTTCAAATTTAGTGTTTGATAATGTTAGTTATCTTTGAAAAACTTAATGTCCATTATTTTTTAGAAGAAAAAAGTTAGATATTACATGATATCTGAATGATGACATCATTTACAGGAACTTTTTCCTTAATTCATTATTCAGTCAAATTTATTGATCATAAATATGAGTACACGTAACATTTCTGCTGGTGCAAATGGAGGAAACTGCCTTGTGCCTCCACCAGGAATATCCATCCAAAGTTGTGAAACGTTAATTAAAAAATATTTTCATTTAATTAAATACATGTATATATATATATGATAAAGAAAGTTATTCATGCCTAGCTATCCAAAGTACATTTTGGAAAAGAAAACAGTTCAGTTTAAGCTTACAAAACTATATATTTTGTCTGGCACTTTTCTACTGTAATCTTATTATATTTTTAAACTATTTCTCAGAAGTATGTTTTTTCTTATTGTACTTCATTAGGTATGTTGAAAGTGGTCATGTAGAAATAAGAAAACGATATATATACCCAAGGACTCTTTTATAGATCGTTTCTAAGTTTAAACAATTACATTTGTTTCAATTCTTCAACCATTAATTGGAAAACAATAGAATAGAATAGAATAGAATATCTTTTATTTCCATAAGAGGTACCCACAAGGGGCATAGTGCATATACATTCATGACAATATATAGTTACAAACAATTACAAATACAATAAAGCAAAACAACAAAACAGTATTGTAATATTGTAACTTTCATTAATTCATAAATATCTATAGAGTTCAGAGTTCACGCACGTGTTGTGTTGATGGACATAGCAGATAAGGTCGCGTCTTATTGCTTTATGTATTTGTGTTGATTAGTTAGCTCGAGCATTATATTAAAGTATGTTAACCAGTACACATGGCTTGTCTCTCACTTAATATATATAGGCTACCAACGTTACATTTGCGACGAGGATAAAAAAAAAAGAGTTGGAAATGTTAAAAATGTATTTTTATGGATTTATTAATTAGTGACACTGATAATTAAACCATGGCTACATCTTTGCCAAATTTTCCGAGTTTTCCGGTACATGAGAACAATGCTGAAATAAGGTGGCGTAAATGGATTAGTAGACTTGAAAATTTATTCATTGGATTAAACATAAAGGACAGCAAACGACAAAGAGCACTCTTGCTACATTACGCTGGAGAAGATGTTAACGAAGTCTTTGATACCCTTGATAATACAGGAGAAGACTTTGATGCCGCTAAACAGAAGTTAACCGCTTACTTTGCTCCGAAAAAGAATACAGAATACGAAATCTACAAATTTAGGCAAGCCAAACAAACATCTGATGAAACTATCGACAGTTTTCATACAAGATTACGCCAGCTAGCTGTAAACTGTGAATTTACTGAAACATCCAAAGAAGTAAAATCGCAAATTATCCAAGGTTGTCATTCAACTAGACTAAGACGAAAGGCTCTTAGGGAAGACACGACCCTTGAAGGATTAATTTCATCAGCCAGAGCGTTAGAACTTTCCGAAAAACAGGCATCAGAAATTGAACAATCAGACAAACAATCGGCAAACGCTGTTAGAAAACGTAGAAACGGACCACGATTTCTACAGACTCAAACTGACCACAACGTAAAGAAAAAGACTACATGCAGAAATTGTGGAGGTGATTTTCCACATGCAAACAAGTGTCCGGCTTTTGGAAAAAGTTGCAACTCATGTAAAAAACTGAATCATTTCGCTTCTGTATGTAGATCCAAACGTATGGATGGAACTAGCACTTTTAAAAGAAAAGTAAACAAAGTTGACAATTACGAACATGATGATGATCGTGATAGCAGTTCTGACGATTGTTACGTTTTTGGATTACGAGAAAATACTGTGAATAAAGTACAGAAAGGACAACCGAAAATAAACGTGAAAATCAATAATTCTAATGTGGATATTTTAATTGATACAGGATCAAGTATTAATGTTATTGATGAAAGCACATTCGAGAACATTAAGTGTAAACCCAAACTTTCTCACGCTGACACTAAAGTCTTCGCATATGGATCAGATAAAAACTTGAAATTAATGGGGAAATTTCACGCTACAATAGAGACTGACCATAAAATAACAACCGCACCGGTGTATGTGATGAAAGGAAGATACGGGAATTTATTATGCTATGATACATCTGTTGACTTGAGCATAGTGCCAGTCATTTCGACAGTATCAAATAAACATGAAATATTATGCAATAAATATAGCGATGTGTTCAATGGAATTGGAAAATTAAAAGATGAAAAAGTGAAAATTCACATTGATGGAAGTGTAAAACCAGTTATACAACCACATAGGCGTATTCCATTTCACATTCGAAAGCAAGTAGAAGCAGAACTTGAGAAACTCGAAAAACAGGATATAATAGAAAAGGTGGATGGACCAACACCTTGGGTGTCCCCGATAGTTGTGGCCCCTAAACCGAAAAACAAAAACGAAATTCGACTATGCGTGGATATGAGGGAACCGAACAAAGCTATTTTGCGTTCACGTCATATTACACCAACACTCGATGACATGATCTTGGATTTAAACGGATCTAAAGTATTCTCGAAAATGGACCTTCTAAGTGGATATCATCAATTGGAGTTAAACGAAGAATCCAGGAACATCACAACCTTCACGACACACGTAGGATTACGGAGATATAAACGACTCAGTTTTGGTGTTTCATCAGCCGCAGAGTTATTCCAAAACACACTGAGTAATGCACTTGAAGGATTAGACGGAGTCCGAAATATATCCGATGATATTATCGTATTTGGAAGGAACCAGGACGAACATGATAAACGATTGGAAAAATTATTTGCACGACTTAAAGAGAAGAACTTGACATTGAATAAGGCAAAATGTGAATTTAATAAGAACAAACTTGAATTCTATGGTCATATTTTCAGTGCAGATGGCATATCAGCCGATCCAAGAAAAATAAGCGCTATCAGGAACACGACAATACCGAAAGACGTAAGTGAAATTCGTAGTTTCTTAGCAATGACCAATTATGTAGGACGTTTCATTCCAAATTACTCAACTATTACTGAACCGCTCCGCAGATTAACAAAGCAGAATTCCAAGTGGGAATGGACATCTGAACAACAGGAATCATTTGACAAGCTAAAGAATGAACTTGTTGCTGACCGTGTGATGTCATACTTTGACCCTAACAAAGAAACAATGTTGATAGTAGATGCAAGTCCCGTTGGATTAGCTGGATTATTAACACAAAATGGAAAAATTATCGCATACGCAAGCCGATCATTGACAGACGTTGAAACACGCTATTCGCAAACAGAAAAGGAAGCATTAGCAATTGTATGGGCAATTGAACATTTTCACCTTTATTTGTACGGACAATCATTTACATTGGTATCCGATCACCAACCGCTTGAAACTATATTCAACAGTCCAAAGGCAAAAACACCAGCACGAATTGAAAGATGGAGATTAAGATTACAGGGATATAATTTCAAAGTACAGTATAAACCAGGAAAGGTGAACGCAGCTGATTATTTATCAAGTGTTATATACTTGATTTGTATATGGTTGTTGGAAACGTAGTTCAGTACGTATCATACCGGAATCACAGGGGTGCTCCGGGATGATGTTTGTAAATAGTATAATCATCTATATAATCCTCCGTATCATATTACATTAGCATGCCTTCTTTTTCTCTTTACCACCGCATGTTAAGGTAGTCACACACAAATATATTGAGAGCAGTAAAATTAGTTTTTAGAAACGATTTCGTCCTTTATTAGTCCCCCAAGGACGTTGAATGGTGGAGGACCTCAAATACTTCCCGCTGGCGTTATGAACATTGTATTTTTTGTTTGCATTCCGTCTTTAATACTAGTTTTAATAATGCATTAATTGACATTTTGATTGTGAGAATTTGACCCAAATTACAGCTTAGTGTGTGTATCGTCTGCACGCAATCATCATGCAGATAAGGAATGTATTTTTAGATTGCAGTGACCAGCTACATGATAATGAGCAATGATAAGCTACAGCGAGAAATTCTTAAATTGAAAAACAAACTTTCGCATCAACGTGCCTTTAATAAAACACCTATAATTTTATCCGATAGTAAAGGGAAATATTTAAAATTACAAAGAAATTTAGCAATTGAATCTGGCGTTCGTTTTTGGCATAAAAAGGGAGCAACAACAAGAGAAAGTTATAAATATTTAGAAGGACAGATCGAAGAAGCTGTACGTCACTACAAAAACATTGTATTTTATGTATGGTTAGGAACTTGTGACTTTACTGATTTTAATCGTAAAAATAGATATATCAGTCTCCGATCACGTGACTCTTCCTCGGTCAATGATATAATAAATAACTTTAGACGAATTTATGCACTTGTCGCTAAATATAAAACTGTTGAATTAGTGTTTTTGGAAATACCTGTTTATTCCATTGTATGTTGGAATAAATACCAAGGCCACAAATTTTCGGAACAATTTCAGAATGACGATTTGAAACTTGAAGAACAAATCAATACCGTAAATAGTTTTATTCGTGAGACAAATTTAATTCTTCGAAAACATTCACCAAAATTTAGCTGTGATCTTCAAAATTCTAGAAAATGCAGACAAATGAGAAATAGCCGGTTTACATACAAATTTAATGCCTTTTATTTAGATGGAATTCATCCTACATCATTGCTGTCCAAATTATGGCTGTTGCGAATAGTAGCTTTGATTGTTGTTGATTGCGCATAATCACATGTTTTATTGTAATAAAGGAATTGTCAGTGTTGAAGAATTTATTTGTTTTATGTGTATCCAGATGAGGCTCTCGGTGAGAATTGTCTCGCCAGACCAAGTTTAAATTCATGATTGTTTTGAATTAATAAGACATAGTATGAGTAAATCTGTAACTTTTGAGGAAGACAAAATAAACCCCAACATTTCTGAATCTTCTATTGAACACATGTATAAAGAACATTCAAATGACCTCTCTCAGTCTAGATATTTATTAAGTGACAGTTTTATTTCGAAACAAGCTATACATTTATATAGCTATATATTTAATCCCTGAATAGAATAAATAATCAGTGGTGGAAATATAAAACTTTTCATTACACTCAACTTTCCAGACTAACAAATTAAATGTAGTTAGTCTGGCATCATCTGTGTATATTTAGCTTAAAACTAGCTACTTAAAATGTTTATATGTACACTAAAACTATGTTTTGAGCATAAAATACATTGTATAAAAGTGTCCACTTCCACATTAGATAGTTGTTCTCATGTTGGTTTAATTTCTTAAAAATTTAAATTATTTATTTTCAGTATGAACAGTCAGAGCTCAGACATAAACAAGTCGATTTTTGTTTTTGACTTAAATAAGTCGAAACATGTATTTATTATAAAAATGTAGTTTCAATTTTAGACTTATCTAAGTCAGAAAATGACAGACTTGTTTAGGTCTATTTATGTTGGTGAAAAAACTTAATGTTACTTTGTGGCCAAACTACAGCACCTATGACAGCAAAAACCTGCATGAGAGTTCACAAGGACTTGAGCTATCTATATTTAATTATCTAATTGAACATCCTTACTAAACACAGATGTTTTACCTCATTAAGTGTGATTCCAGGTGGTTGCATTGTAAGGTTAATTAACATTATCTCCGATTTTTTAGACTCTGATTCATATTTTTCTTTAGAAGATAAAGCATTGGCTTTCAATGTTGTCATTATTTGATTTAGATGCATGACCTCCTTATAAATATGCGTGGGTCTTGAAGTTAACCAATTTGGATCACTCATC
Source organism: Mytilus galloprovincialis (assembly GCA_037788925.1). Taxonomy (NCBI): domain Eukaryota; kingdom Metazoa; phylum Mollusca; class Bivalvia; order Mytilida; family Mytilidae; genus Mytilus; species Mytilus galloprovincialis. Next base: position 91,107,077 of record CM075336.1, on the reverse strand, counting down.
GACTTGTAGGAGTCGATATTTGCAACTTTTTGATTCTGGTAAATTTTTTCTTGTTTAACAATATTTGACTTATTCAAGTCATATTTTGTCGTACATTAAAGGGAGACAAATCCTAAAACTTACAAATTTAGACCTCTAGTATGAGTTAAATGCAGATTCAGACTTATTTATGTCTGAGCTCTGACTGATGAATTTTAATACACATTCAGACATTGTTTAACCTTTCACTGTTGGTAAGGCCTATTTAAGCTTTTAAAACATGATTCTGGTGTGAAATGGTAGAAAGTTGTACTACATTGTAGCTCGTACAGTTAAATTAAATTGCATTAAAACATTTTCTTTTTGCTGTTGTACTCATCATGGCCAAAAAAGACGAGTCCCTTGACTCGCCTTCAGAAATCCTTAGCGAGAACCCTGGTCCCAACCCCCAAGGGTGAGAGGGGTATAGAAATATGGTCACTTGGTCTTCTCCCGAACCGGCAGTAAAATGCTTGCCGAAGTAGGTCATCTGTTTGGCTGTGTGGGATATATCAAATTCGCAGTCGCGTCTGCTTAGAAGAGGGATGTTAAATCTGATGCCTCGTGTAAAGAGAGTGCCATGCACTTTGCACGTTTAAAACCCTTGCAACAACTCTTGAGGGGTCGGTAGGTGGCCTATTGCAAGGCAAAATTTCTGGCCCTATCAAAGATACCCTCATTTTCAAGTGGCAGTCTAAATTTCCCTGACCATCATCCCAGATGGCATCTATCGTATCAACCTACCTATTGTATTTATTGTGAACTTGTTCTCGTCCTGAATATGCATGAAACATTTGCCACTGGATGTTAATAAACCAACAATCAATCAATGTAATAGTCCCATTAACATGATTTAAGAGGATATCAATGCTTTTGGCGGCAGAAGGTTGGGCCACCCTCCTATTAAGCAGATTAGAACACTGACATTTGTTCGTCTACTTTTTTCAAACTTCGTTATTTTTCCAGCTAAACTTAGTCCTAGGTCAAATGTTTAGTATAAAAATTGAAATGCAGTAGATTTAAGATGACCGATTGCTTCAATAAAAGATGAGTTACAATATCAAGGTTTTAATCAATTTGTCTTATAATTCAGAAAAATAAATAACATGTCTATTGTTCTGAACTGGAAAAGAAATTTCTGTCATTTGTTGTTGAGTTTATGACCTTAGGAATAACCAGAACTCTGTCCACTCAAATTTTGATCCTGTTCACAACATGGTATGTATATTATTATCCTATTTCAATTATTAATATGACTGGGATCTTTTCAACAAACTAAATTAATTACCTAAAATTAGACATTTCTCATGGCATGCATAAATACAAGCCATTTTTTTTAAAAGTTGAGCTAATCAGATGCAGTCTTTAATTTAAAAAAGTTTGGATTGTTGTTCCTGGTACGTGGGTTCGATTCCCACCCAAGGCTTACATTCACTATGTTACTTGTACCCATACTATATAAAATCAAATGCATGAAATTTTTCTGTTTTTTACATGTTAAATTTATTGAAAATTTCTTCAAATTTAGTGTTTGATAATGTTAGTTATCTTTGAAAAACTTAATGTCCATTATTTTTTAGAAGAAAAAAGTTAGATATTACATGATATCTGAATGATGACATCATTTACAGGAACTTTTTCCTTAATTCATTATTCAGTCAAATTTATTGATCATAAATATGAGTACACGTAACATTTCTGCTGGTGCAAATGGAGGAAACTGCCTTGTGCCTCCACCAGGAATATCCATCCAAAGTTGTGAAACGTTAATTAAAAAATATTTTCATTTAATTAAATACATGTATATATATATATGATAAAGAAAGTTATTCATGCCTAGCTATCCAAAGTACATTTTGGAAAAGAAAACAGTTCAGTTTAAGCTTACAAAACTATATATTTTGTCTGGCACTTTTCTACTGTAATCTTATTATATTTTTAAACTATTTCTCAGAAGTATGTTTTTTCTTATTGTACTTCATTAGGTATGTTGAAAGTGGTCATGTAGAAATAAGAAAACGATATATATACCCAAGGACTCTTTTATAGATCGTTTCTAAGTTTAAACAATTACATTTGTTTCAATTCTTCAACCATTAATTGGAAAACAATAGAATAGAATAGAATAGAATATCTTTTATTTCCATAAGAGGTACCCACAAGGGGCATAGTGCATATACATTCATGACAATATATAGTTACAAACAATTACAAATACAATAAAGCAAAACAACAAAACAGTATTGTAATATTGTAACTTTCATTAATTCATAAATATCTATAGAGTTCAGAGTTCACGCACGTGTTGTGTTGATGGACATAGCAGATAAGGTCGCGTCTTATTGCTTTATGTATTTGTGTTGATTAGTTAGCTCGAGCATTATATTAAAGTATGTTAACCAGTACACATGGCTTGTCTCTCACTTAATATATATAGGCTACCAACGTTACATTGGCGACGAGGATAAAAAAAAAAGAGTTGGAAATGTTAAAAATGTATTTTTATGGATTTATTAATTAGTGACACTGATAATTAAACCATGGCTACATCTTTGCCAAATTTTCCGAGTTTTCCGGTACATGAGAACAATGCTGAAATAAGGTGGCGTAAATGGATTAGTAGACTTGAAAATTTATTCATTGGATTAAACATAAAGGACAGCAAACGACAAAGAGCACTCTTGCTACATTACGCTGGAGAAGATGTTAACGAAGTCTTTGATACCCTTGATAATACAGGAGAAGACTTTGATGCCGCTAAACAGAAGTTAACCGCTTACTTTGCTCCGAAAAAGAATACAGAATACGAAATCTACAAATTTAGGCAAGCCAAACAAACATCTGATGAAACTATCGACAGTTTTCATACAAGATTACGCCAGCTAGCTGTAAACTGTGAATTTACTGAAACATCCAAAGAAGTAAAATCGCAAATTATCCAAGGTTGTCATTCAACTAGACTAAGACGAAAGGCTCTTAGGGAAGACACGACCCTTGAAGGATTAATTTCATCAGCCAGAGCGTTAGAACTTTCCGAAAAACAGGCATCAGAAATTGAACAATCAGACAAACAATCGGCAAACGCTGTTAGAAAACGTAGAAACGGACCACGATTTCTACAGACTCAAACTGACCACAACGTAAAGAAAAAGACTACATGCAGAAATTGTGGAGGTGATTTTCCACATGCAAACAAGTGTCCGGCTTTTGGAAAAAGTTGCAACTCATGTAAAAAACTGAATCATTTCGCTTCTGTATGTAGATCCAAACGTATGGATGGAACTAGCACTTTTAAAAGAAAAGTAAACAAAGTTGACAATTACGAACATGATGATGATCGTGATAGCAGTTCTGACGATTGTTACGTTTTTGGATTACGAGAAAATACTGTGAATAAAGTACAGAAAGGACAACCGAAAATAAACGTGAAAATCAATAATTCTAATGTGGATATTTTAATTGATACAGGATCAAGTATTAATGTTATTGATGAAAGCACATTCGAGAACATTAAGTGTAAACCCAAACTTTCTCACGCTGACACTAAAGTCTTCGCATATGGATCAGATAAAAACTTGAAATTAATGGGGAAATTTCACGCTACAATAGAGACTGACCATAAAATAACAACCGCACCGGTGTATGTGATGAAAGGAAGATACGGGAATTTATTATGCTATGATACATCTGTTGACTTGAGCATAGTGCCAGTCATTTCGACAGTATCAAATAAACATGAAATATTATGCAATAAATATAGCGATGTGTTCAATGGAATTGGAAAATTAAAAGATGAAAAAGTGAAAATTCACATTGATGGAAGTGTAAAACCAGTTATACAACCACATAGGCGTATTCCATTTCACATTCGAAAGCAAGTAGAAGCAGAACTTGAGAAACTCGAAAAACAGGATATAATAGAAAAGGTGGATGGACCAATACCTTGGGTGTCCCCGATAGTTGTGGCCCCTAAACCGAAAAACAAAAACGAAATTCGACTATGCGTGGATATGAGGGAACCGAACAAAGCTATTTTGCGTTCACGTCATATTACACCAACACTCGATGACATGATCTTGGATTTAAACGGATCTAAAGTATTCTCGAAAATGGACCTTCTAAGTGGATATCATCAATTGGAGTTAAACGAAGAATCCAGGAACATCACAACCTTCACGACACACGTAAGATTACGGAGATATAAACGACTCAGTTTTGGTGTTTCATCAGCCGCAGAGTTATTCCAAAACACACTGAGTAATGCACTTGAAGGATTAGACGGAGTCCGAAATATATCCGATGATATTATCGTATTTGGAAGGAACCAGGACGAACATGATAAACGATTGGAAAAATTATTTGCACGACTTAAAGAGAAGAACTTGACATTGAATAAGGCAAAATGTGAATTTAATAAGAACAAACTTGAATTCTATGGTCATATTTTCAGTGCAGATGGCATATCAGCCGATCCAAGAAAAATAAGCGCTATCAGGAACACGACAATACCGAAAGACGTAAGTGAAATTCGTAGTTTCTTAGCAATGACCAATTATGTAGGACGTTTCATTCCAAATTACTCAACTATTACTGAACCGCTCCGCAGATTAACAAAGCAGAATTCCAAGTGGGAATGGACATCTGAACAACAGGAATCATTTGACAAGCTAAAGAATGAACTTGTTGCTGACCGTGTGATGTCATACTTTGACCCTAACAAAGAAACAATGTTGATAGTAGATGCAAGTCCCGTTGGATTAGCTGGATTATTAACACAAAATGGAAAAATTATCGCATACGCAAGCCGATCATTGACAGACGTTGAAACACGCTATTCGCAAACAGAAAAGGAAGCATTAGCAATTGTATGGGCAATTGAACATTTTCACCTTTATTTGTACGGACAATCATTTACATTGGTATCCGATCACCAACCGCTTGAAACTATATTCAACAGTCCAAAGGCAAAAACACCAGCACGAATTGAAAGATGGAGATTAAGATTACAGGGATATAATTTCAAAGTACAGTATAAACCAGGAAAGGTGAACGCAGCTGATTATTTATCAAGTGTTATATACTTGATTTGTATATGGTTGTTGGAAACGTAGTTCAGTACGTATCATACCGGAATCACAGGGGTGCTCCGGGATGATGTTTGTAAATAGTATAATCATCTATATAATCCTCCGTATCATATTACATTAGCATGCCTTCTTTTTCTCTTTACCACCGCATGTTAAGGTAGTCACACACAAATATATTGAGAGCAGTAAAATTAGTTTTTAGAAACGATTTCGTCCTTTATTAGTCCCCCAAGGACGTTGAATGGTGGAGGACCTCAAATACTTCCCGCTGGCGTTATGAACATTGTATTTTTTGTTTGCATTCCGTCTTTAATACTAGTTTTAATAATGCATTAATTGACATTTTGATTGTGAGAATTTGACCCAAATTACAGCTTAGTGTGTGTATCGTCAGCACGCAATCATCATGCAGATAAGGAATGTATTTTTAGATTGCAGTGACCAGCTACATGATAATGAGCAATGATAAGCTACAGCGAGAAATTCTTAAATTGAAAAACAAACTTTCGCATCAACGTGCCTTTAATAAAACACCTATAATTTTATCCGATAGTAAAGGGAAATATTTAAAATTACAAAGAAATTTAGCAATTGAATCTGGCGTTCGTTTTTGGCATAAAAAGGGAGCAACAACAAGAGAAAGTTATAAATATTTAGAAGGACAGATCGAAGAAGCTGTACGTCACTACAAAAACATTGTATTTTATGTATGGTTAGGAACTTGTGACTTTACTGATTTTAATCGTAAAAATAGATATATCAGTCTCCGATCACGTGACTCTTCCTCGGTCAATGATATAATAAATAACTTTAGACGAATTTATGCACTTGTCGCTAAATATAAAACTGTTGAATTAGTGTTTTTGGAAATACCTGTTTATTCCATTGTATGTTGGAATAAATACCAAGGCCACAAATTTTCGGAACAATTTCAGAATGACGATTTGAAACTTGAAGAACAAATCAATACCGTAAATAGTTTTATTCGTGAGACAAATTTAATTCTTCGAAAACATTCACCAAAATTTAGCTGTGATCTTCAAAATTCTAGAAAATGCAGACAAATGAGAAATAGCCGGTTTACATACAAATTTAATGCCTTTTATTTAGATGGAATTCATCCTACATCATTGCTGTCCAAATTATGGCTGTTGCGAATAGTAGCTTTGATTGTTGTTGATTGCGCATAATCACATGTTTTATTGTAATAAAGGAATTGTCAGTGTTGAAGAATTTATTTGTTTTATGTGTATCCAGATGAGGCTCTCGGTGAGAATTGTCTCGCCAGACCAAGTTTAAATTCATGATTGTTTTGAATTAATAAGACATAGTATGAGTAAATCTGTAACTTTTGAGGAAGACAAAATAAACCCCAACATTTCTGAATCTTCTATTGAACACATGTATAAAGAACATTCAAATGACCTCTCTCAGTCTAGATATTTATTAAGTGACAGTTTTATTTCGAAACAAGCTATACAAGAGGACGAGTTTAAAGCTTTACCGACCCCGACACGTTCGTTTGACAACATAACCAACATTCCAAAATCTACTCCTCGAACGGACATTTCTCATTTACCGTTTACTAGAAGCACAACTTCCTTAATGTCTTCATCATACTCACCCGCTTCCATCCCGATGGAGAAAATTGTAAAGTGTAGGGAATTCTCCGGTTATCCCCAAGAAAATGCCGCTAAATTTATGGCTGAATTTGAGTCCTACTCAACTCTTTATGATTTACTGGATTCCAAAAGAAAAATTGCAGCATTTCACCTGCATCTCAAAGGTCCAGCGCTTACATGGTTTATAAATGTTAGCAATACTACAAAATCTGATTGGACTTTACTTTCAGCTTTATTTAAAAGACATTACATGGACTTTACAGGTCAAAGTTCCACAATGTTAATGACAAATGAGATTTTTCAAAACATTCGGCTAAGTTCAGGTCAGGCAATAGAAGATTTTTATTGTAACTTGGTGGAAAAAGCCCAAATTTTATCCAAACCAGAACATGAGATTCTATCTAAATTTATCAATGGTCTGCCGGACAAAATGGCGTTTTTCGTTCGCGCAGGAAACCCAACTACCCTGCAGGCAGCTTTGACATCTTCCAAAATGGCAGAGGCGTGCGGATATCGCACTGAAGCGATATCAACACAAGCTATCAAAAGTGAGACTAAGGCCGTTACTGATTCTAAAACAGAAATCGATGACTTGAAGGATCAGATAAAAACACTAACATCAATGGTGGCCAATATCACGGTAAAGACCAATGACAACCAAAGACCAAATTATCGCCGACAAGATTATCGCCAGGCATCAAACTATCCGCCTCGACAAGAGTCGCGCGAATGCTACGGTTGCCGGGGACAAGGTCATATCCATCGGGATTGCAATTGGACTGAAACTGGACCTCCCAACAAATCAGCCACCTGTCAGTTATGTTCCCAACAAGGACATACTGCACAATTCTGCAAAACTCTACAACAATTTCAGTCGGGAAAGGGATAAAACCCGGGGGACAGGCACGGTCGTCGGGTCAACAGTTAGCTAGTGCCAGTATGAATGAAAGCAATGGAACTTCTTTTGTACATTTGCAAGTTTCATTTGATGATATGAATGTAGCAGCATTGGTGGATACGGGTAGCTCCATCAATGTTATTTCTCAAACATTATATAATACTCTTTCGCACAAATCAAAATTGAGTTTTGAACAATTTCCGTCTGAAATACGACTTGCTGATAATACAAAAGTTAAAGTGTTCGGTTTAGCAAAGATTTTGTTAATATGTAACAATGAACAACATGCAATTGAAGTTTACATTTTGCCGTTTACCTCACACCCGCTTATTTTAGGAACTAACTATTTGCATAGTAACAATATTATTCTTGATTTTAGCAATTTTTCAGCAAACTTTAAGTCAGTCAAAGTGCAAACACACAAGAAACTTACAATTCCTCCCAATTCCGAATGTATTGTATGGGGACATGTTCCTACTTATGTTCTGCCTGGATTAAATGGTGTTTGTTCGAATCATAAGTTCATACTCGAAAAAGGTTTAATGGTAGCTAAATCTCTTGTCACAGTTTCTTATAATCACAAGGTTCCTGTGAAAGTTTTAAACGCAACAGCACTGAGTGTTGTTATTCCGAAAGACAGAACTATAGCGGAGTTTTTATCGCTTAATTCCGATTACAGTTATGTGCCTATTGACCAAAGTTGTCCAGTTGTACAGAATATTGATATTGTAAATAGTTGTGTTAAACCTGACTTGAATGATTGTAGTGAAAGTTGTAGTAGTAATGAACATATAGAGAAGGTAAAGGATCAATTCACCTTGTCTGATCACCTTTCAGAAAGTCAACAGACTGAACTTGCATCGCTTCTTTATAAAAATATAGACTTATTTGTTACCGATGACAATCCTAACTTGGGATATACAAAACTAATCGAACATACGATTCATTTGAAGCCCGATGCTAGTGGTAAACACCAGAAACCGTATCGATTACCACCATACAAGCGTGAGATTTTGAGACATCACTTAGATAAACTTTTGAAACAAGGTATAATCTCACCAGTCAGTGAGACCGAAGATTTGCCAATAACAAGTCCGATAGTTTTAGTAACAAAACGTTCGAAATCTTCCGACCAGCATGCTCCTCAGAACTTTCGATTTTGTTGTGATTTTCGTTATTTGAATTCTCAAACACAGGAATTTAAGTATACAATACCAAATCTGCAGGAGCTTACTGAATCGTTTTCGGAAATGACGCCGAACTATATAACATCGATTGACTTATCATCAGGATTTTTCCAAATGGGTATAACACCTGAATCTTCTCGTTATACAGCTTTTAATACATGTTTTGGGACTTATAAATTTTTGAGACTACCTATGGGTCTAAAAACGTCACCCAATACATTTCAACTGTTGATGGACAGGGTGTTACATGGACTTAAATTTAAATCTTGTTTATGTTATTTAGACGATGTTTTAATATGTTCCGAAAGTTTTGATCAGCACATGTCTGATTTGAGTGAAGTACTTGGCCGATTTAGAAATGCAGGATTGAAACTTGGACCGAAAAAATGTTCTTTTGCGGCACAATCATGCGTATTTTTAGGTCATCTTATTTCGAAAGATGGAATATTGCCACCTGCAGATCGTGTTCAAGCAATTCAGGAGTACCCTGCACCTCGAAATGTAAAAGAACTAAGAAGACTGATTGGACTTTTTAACTGGTTTAAGAAATTTATTCCGAACTTTAGCGCTACAATTAGCTCTCTAACTAGACTTTTACAGAAGAATCAAACATTCAAATGGGGAAAGGAACAAGACACAGCATTTAACGATTTAAAATACCGCCTTGTCAACTCTGAAATGTTGAGTTTCCCTCAATTTAATATGCAGTTTCGTTTGAGCGTTGATACGTCTTCTCGTGGAATAGGGTATATGTTGTATCAACTTGATCCGGAGGACAAAACTTGTAAACCACGAATTATTCGTTTTGGGTCGAAAAACCTAAGTCGTTGGCAGCAATCGTATGGGCCGACTAAGTTAGAGCTCTTAGGAATGGTTGTGAGTATATTGGATTGTTCTGACTATCTTAGAGGAAACCAGTTTATTGTGGAATGTGACCACCAAGCGTTGAAGCCTTTATATCAGAAGCAATTTAAGGGTGCGATTTATGAACGTTGGCTTTCTATTCTTCAACAATTTAATTTCGAAATAGTATATAAGAAAGCGGAACAAATGGAGGTCCCAGACGCTTTGTCGAGATGCGAAAATCACCATGCAGAAGTTGTCGAAAGTCCTGTGGAAGATGACCCGTATTTTCCTTTCGTTCCGGACAAAATTGGACATATAACATTACCAAACGGTCAAAACTTTGCAAACTTATTTCAAAACAATTTAGAGGCAGTTCAGGCTATACATGTGTCAACAGAAGAACATAAATCAGAACATTATGATCCATATGATGCCGATACAGATGAACCGCAATATGGAAATAAACAATATAAGAAAAAGCGTCAGCGCATACTACAAGAATCGTCAAAATCAGATACAGACATAGTAGTTGATAAAATGGTTAATGACAAAATTTTAGCTAAGATTTCTATGCCTATCAATAATATTAAAGAGTTACAGCGCCAAGATACATCTTTGTCTCCAATTATAAACTATTTAGAAAACGATATACTTCCAGATTTACAAAAGGAAGCAAGATGTGTTTTATTGAAATCTAACGATTATGCGCTTATTGATGATATTCTGTTCCATTCAAGAGTTGCAAAATCTAAACGCAACAAAATGATGTCACATTATCAAATAGTTATACCTCAAGCGCTGATACCTTCTGTATTAAAAGTGGTCCACGACTCGCCTCTCGGTGGCCATGCCGGAATGAACAATACACTTGATAGAGCCAAAGAACATTTCTTTTTTCCAAGGATGGGGAAAATTATAACGGATTATGTACAAACATGTCATTTTTGTCAAGTTCGGAAAGTTACAAATTTTAAAACAAAGCAAGCCATAGTGGCATTTCCAACTCCTTCTGAGCCTTTCGAAGTGTGGCAAATCGACTTATGCGGTCCGTTTCCGAAATCAGTTAATGGAAATACTTATGCTTTTACTGCGGTCGACATGTTCAGTAAATTTATATTTGCGCACCCTTTGCGAAATAATGACGCTTTGACAGTTTGTGAAGTTATCTATCGTATGTTTACTCAGTTTGGTGTGTGCAAAACTTTAGTCTCAGATCGTGGGTCGGAATTTGTTAATCAGTGCACTGCTGGACTTTGTAAACTATTAGAAGTGACACAAGAGTTCACGCCCGCTTTGCTCACCATTGTCTTGGAGCATGTGAACGACAACACAGGACTTTAAATGAACGCTTAACCGCTCATGTTTTAAAAGACAAATTATGGGAAACGGAAATTAATTCTGTTACTTTTTCAATGAATTCGTCAGTCAACAGCAGTATAGATTTTTCTCCGTTTGAAATTGTATTTGGAAAACGTCCAAAATTTCCCGTGTTCGGAGCACATTTCAACCTAAATGATTTTCATCCAAATATGCAAAATTATTTTTCGGAATTAACAGATAGACTTAAAACAGTTTGGGAAATGGTTGTAAAAAATGCTCAATATTCGGGAGAAAAAATGGAGGAAAATGCAAACATTAAACTCAATGAACTAAAAGTTTCAATTGGCGATTACGTATATTTACAAAGAACTCTGACAGGTCAGGGTAGAAAATTTCAGCCACTTTACGACGGACCATTTGTTGTAAACAGCATTCCTAGTCCTCACTTGATCAAATTACGCGATCCATCCGGAAAACGGAAATTGAAATCACCTGTTCATATTAACCGAGTAAAACTTGCGCATATAAGAGCACCAGATCCCCAAAACTATTTGGTACAAGTTCCACAGCAAAATCCAGTTTCAACAAGTTCCGATTCTAATTCCGAAAGTTCCGAACATGAAATACCTACTGAACAAGATATTCAATTACAAAATGATAATCCTACTCCGTTAAGGCGAACATCTCGGGTTGTACAAAAACCTATTAGATACCGTGACGAAAATTTTCTAAGTGAATTAAGTTCTTGCGATGGAGCCAAGGAAAAGATAAAGCGAATCCTAGCAAAGAAACCACACGGAAGTTCGTTTCTCTATTTAGTTCAATTGATAGGCGAGCCTGCACAAAATGCAAAATGGAAACCGTTGTCGGAGCTACCACCAAAAGCACAGGAACTGATTATTGCTAGGCCACCTCCGCTAGTGTAGTATACTGTAATTGTTTCAATAATGTTGAATAGTAAGATTATCACACATTCAGAGCTCAATGATATTTTGTTATTATTCGGTGATAATTGTATCGCCAAAGTGTTACCGTTTACTTGAATGTGTTTTTTTTTTTTTGTAAATACCTACGAAGATGTTTTATATGATCGGTGATGATTGCATCGCCACAACCAGCTTAGTGATTTGATGTTCGGTGATGATTGCATCGCCACACTTGTTGGACAATGATAATGTTATAATCGGTGATGATTGCATCGCTAAACGTGCTGAATCCAGATGTTGTGTTAATCAGTGATGATTGCATCGCTATTATATTCGTCCAGTACCAGGGACCAGTTATCGTTGATAACAGTAGACATAATTGAGACTTTTTTGATTTGATTGTTAATTTGTATTGAGATTATGATTTTTGAATGTACTGTGTGTGACTGCCACCTTTCTATTATCACTGTATTATTATTACTAGTTGTTATTGGTCGTTTCATGAATAGAATTTGTGTCAAATGAGGTTGATTGGCATGTTCTAGATATTAAACCTGTTTATTTTTCCTATAATATTTTCGTATGTTTATGTAAGTGAGAGTGCCAGTGTTAACCAAATCTGTGTGTACAAGTTGATATTATTTATGAATGTATTATCTGAAATATTAGGAGTTTCAGGTCTCTGCTAGACTTATCAAATAGACTATGATTCCTCAATTGCATAACTGAAATTATGATTCATTTGAATGTTTCATGCGCAAGACCAGAACTGTGATGAGAAAATATTACATTGTAAGAGATTTGTGTGGTAGTTGGCGTCAGATTTGATAGCTTGAACATGTTGAAGTTTAGTGAGAAACTTGCATATATATTTTTTTTAATTATCATTTTGATTATGGTCGACTATAATGTTTGTTGTCTTATTTTAGTTTTATATTCTCTGATCTACGTTTACCAACAACCATCACGAAATTTTATGAATTTCTTTTTCTTTCGGGGCGGGGATGTTATATACTTGATTTGTATATGGTTGTTGGAAACGTAGTTCAGTACGTATCATACCGGAATCACAGGGGTGCTCCGGGATGATGTTTGTAAATAGTATAATCATCTATATAATCATCCGTATCATATTACATTAGCATGCCTTCTTTTTCTCTTTACCACCGCATGTTAAGGTAGTCACACACAAATATATTGAGAGCAGTAAAATTAGTTTTTAGAAACGATTTCGTCCTTTATTAGTCCCCCAAGGACGTTGAACAAGACATCCGACACCGAATACATCAATCGCATGTAAACATTCTCAATTAGCTGAAGAATATGTCCGATATTTAACTGACAACGCTGTGCCGAAGGCAATGACCCTTAATGAGATAGCTGAAAGTACACAAAAAGATAAAGATCTACAAACTGTTATTACTGCATTAAAATCAAACAGGTGGGACAAGTATGAGAGTAATACGCTAGATACATTCTCAAGATTAAGATACGAATTAACAATCGTTTCCGTTAATGATATGGAGATCATACTTCATGATAATAGAATTGTCATTCCGAAAGAGTTACAGATGCGTGTAATTGACCTTGCACATGAAGGACACCAGGGCATAGTACGTACAAAACAGTTATTACGTGAAAAGGTATACTTCCCTGGAATAGACAAACTAGTAGAACAAACATGTAAATCATGTATACCATGTTTAGCGTCAACCCCGAAAAATGTTTTCGAACCGTTACAAATGTCTGAGATACCGAATAATGTATGGGAGAATCTCAGCATGGACTTTTGTGGACCATTTCCGAATGGATATTACGTTATGGTAATAATTGATGAATACTCAAGGTATCCTGTAATAGAAACCTTAACCAGTTTAACCGCAAAATCTGTCATACCTCTATTAGACAAAACTTTCTCAATTTTTGGAATACCGAAAGAACTGAAAACAGACAACGGACCGCCGTTTAATTCAGGAGAATTCCGAAATTTTGCAGATAACATGGGCTTTAAAAAGTTAGACTTTTAAATATATGATATAAATGTTTACTCAAGGCAGGTATTTTGATAAGAAATAGCCAAGTTGTTTTAAAATATTAATAGACTCACAGTTTAAAAGCCAAATAAATTTATTGACCATATCCAAGGAGTAAAAATTTTTACATTCTTTAAATATCAGATCAAATAACATATCTCTATCCTTAGAGTATACAGGGCATTCTATAAGAAAATGAAGTTCATCTTCCACTTTATTTAAATTGCATTTATCACAAATTCTTTGATGAACTTCTAATTTGGAATATCTCCCAGTTTCAATTTTAAGTCTATGAGATGAAATCCTGAATTTTGTGATAGCTTTTCTCAAATCAAAATTTTTCAAGATATTTAAATAATTTTCTTTACAAAATGATGTTTTAAACTGACAATATGTTCTTAGTTTTCCTTGGCTATTTTGGCTATAAGCATTTTCCCAAGATTTAACATAGGATACTTTTAAACAATTAAGTAAACATTTTCTGAATTTGTATTTACTAAAATTAATGAAGTTACTAGGCAGGTCAATAATTTTACATAAGTGTCTGACACTGCTTTACCAACTATTGTGATTTTTATCATCTAAATCTTTAGAGGTTTGTAAGGCTTTATATAATAAAGAGTCCTCAGGCATATTTTCTATTCTAAAATAATAATTCAGTAAATTTTTCACAATACTAATATAAATAGGAAATCTACCTAGTTCAGAGAGTACAGCAAAATTGCTGCTCTTTCTGTTTACACCCAAAATAAATTTTGTTATTTTCATGTGTAATTTATCTGGTTCAAGATCTGAATAAATTTTATCTAAGAGTACATCATTTCTAAATTTACTACTCTTTGGGTTAAATGTACCCCAAATTTCAGAGGAATATAAAGAAATAGGTTTGATCATGTGATCAAATAGATGTAGACTGGTAGTAATTTTTGGATGTGAACGAATAACATCTTTGCATAATTTATAATAGCCTTTCAAGGCGAATTTGTTACAGAAAAACTGGTTTTAGTTTTAGGTTTTGGTTTAAAACTGGTTTTGATTGGTTTTGGTTTAGGTTTCAAAACTGGTTTTGGTTGAGATATTTTTCAACAAATGTAAAGTTTGTCTAAAAAACATGATGTCAAAACTACTTTGGCATCACGGTTGGTCTCTTCAGTACATCTCTAGAATGTCTTTTGGTAAAGAATCCAAAAAAAAATGAATTTGGACCTCATCTGAAGATATTCTACACAAGATCAATAAAATAACAACTTTGTTATGTTCTATGACATGAAACATAGTGCCTGTGAAAATGGCTGATCAAAAACTGAGGTCATCTTCGTTTTTCCATTTCAAGTCAACCGAAATGAATTTTTTTTATAAAGCAGAGATATCAGAAAGTTCTCAAAATCATTTTTCTCTGATGGTCCTAAAGACAATCTTTTAGTCCTAACTATTATTTCTTATACAAAAATTTGATGGTCAAAACCTTTGCACTACGACTTTTCAAAGTCTTTTATTGTATATGAATGTATATGTAAGGAAACAATGTACAGCAGACGCTTCAGTCTGGGGGAACAATATTTATTGCAGTACCACTTGCAGCTAGCTTTGAACAAACTTCTAATAATTGCAAATACATTTAGTTGTAAGCTTTGAGTATTGTCTTAATGTTAGTTGGCGGGTTTCTTTTCTTTGTGTACTGCCACACTACTGTTTCAGCTTTAGGTAGGTTTGGGTGCTTTGTACATGTTTAAACCCGCCACATTCTGTATGTATGTGCCAGTCCCAAGTCAGGAACCTGTAAGTCAGTGGTTGTCGTTTGTTACTGTGTTCGTTCGCTTTATTTTGTACATTAATTAGGCTTATAGTTTTCTCCTTTGAATGGTTTTACATTTGTGATTTCTGATTTTTTTTATAGCCGACTATGTGGTATGAGCTTTGCTTATTGTTGAGGGCTATATGATGACCTATGATGTGTCATTTGGTCTCTATAAAGACTTGTCTCATTGGCAATCATACCACATCTTCGTTATCAAATCAACCCCTGCCATAATCTGTATGAACCTGTTTAGTGGTTGTCGTTGGTTCATGTCTCAACTCATATTTGATATTTTGTAAATTGTTTTGTTTTGTATAGTTAGGCCGTTAGTTTTTTCATTTGAATGTTTCCTTTTCATGGCCTTTTATAGACGACTTTACAGTATCTGAATTTCGTCATTGTTGAAGGCCTTAAGGTTGCCTATAACTGCTAACATCCACTTCATATTTGGTTAGTTGCCTCATTAGCAATAATATCACATCTCTTGATTCTTACATTATATACCAGACTTTTAATCTCGTGTTTTCCTGAACATGCATGAAATATTTGTCACTGGGCGTTAAAAATTAACATCAATTTAAACTTGTGTTAAATAATCCTTGACACTGCAGAGAGAACGGTGTATTTTTGCTTAGAATTTAGACATAAAAATAAAAAAAATCGTAAGGGTTCCGCGGAACCCAGTGTCTCGCCTACTTTTGCTGCAACTCCCAGGCTCAACAAAAATGAGGAAAACAATCAATAAAAATATTCCTACTGATATTATCTTTTGATTGTAAGATGCTTCTGTCCAAGTTTGGTATACATTTCAGGATAGTTTATGAATCGAATAAATGTTTTAACCAGATGCTCCGCAGGGCGTAGCTTTATACGACCGCAGAGGTTGAACCCTGAACGGTTGGGGCAAGTATGGACACAACATTCAAGCTGGATTCCGCTCTAAATTTGGATTGTGATTAAATAGTTGACACAGCATAGGTTTCTGACACAGAATGAATGTATTCAAATGAACTTAAAATTTTTGTTTTCTCTTAGAGCAATTCACTATGCTGTTGAATATTAATCCTCTCAAAAAAATGTTTGAAGAAATTTTCTTTTTATTTATGAAATTTCAAATGAGAAAAATTGAACCTAATTTTTTAATCACATCCCCCTTTCCCTTATTCCAAAACTAATTTCAATTAAAATATTCTAATGGAGTTTGCAACAATTACTACTCATTTAAATACATCATAAAATATTAAGATGTAAAAAAACTGCTTGTTATCACTGAATGGTAAAGATTATTTAAATTTATCAGTTGGTAGTAAAAAGTGAATAAACATTGTATATTGTATATAACAAAGATTTAAGTTGATTCTGGACAAAGAAAGATAACTCCAATTAAAAAAAATTCTTGCAGATATTTCTTGCTTCCTATACTGGACAAAGAAAGATAACTCTTAATTAAAAAAAAAATTGCAATTTCACAATATTGTGAAATTAGATATTTCTTGCCATTGCACAATACTGTGCAATTGAAAAGACTTGCTATTGCACAATACTTAATATAATAATTTTAGATCCTGATTTGGACCAACTTGAAAACTGGGCCCATAATCAAAAATCTAAGTTCATGTTTAGATTCAGCATATCAAAGAGGCCCAAGAATTTAATTTTTGTTAAAATCAAACTTAGTTTAATTTTGGACCCTTTGCACTTTAATTTAGACCAATTTTAAAACTGGACCAAAAATTAAGAATCTACATACACAGTTAGATTTGGCATGTCAATGAACCCCAATTATTCAATTTTTGATGAAATCAAACAATGTTTAATTTTGGACCTCGATTGGGGCCAACTTGAAAACTGGGCCAATAATCAAAAATCTAAGTTCATTTTTAGATTCAGCATATCAAAGAACCCCAAGGTTTCAATTTTTGTTAAAATCAAACTAAGTTTAATTTTGGACCCTTTGGACCTTAATGTAGACCAATTTGAAAACGGGACCAAAAATTAAGAACCTACATACACAGTTAGATTCGGCATATTAAAGAACCCCAATTATTCAATTTTGATGAAATCAAACGAAGTTTAATTTTGGACCCTTTGGGCCTCTTTTTCCTTAACTGTTGGGACCAAAACTCCCAAAATCAATACCAACCTTCCTTTTGTGGCCATAAACATTGTGTTTAAATTTCATTGATTTCTATTTACTTTAACTAAAGTTATTGTGCGAAAACCAAGAATAATGCTTATTTGGGCCCTTTATTGGCCCCTAATTCCTAAACTGTTGAAACCAAAACTCCCAAAATCAATCCCAACCTTTCTTTTGTGGTCCTAAACCTTGTGTCAAAATTTCATATATTTCTATTAACTTAAACTAAAGTTACAGTGCGAAAACCAAGAAATTGCTTATTTGGGCCCTTTTTGGCCCCTCATTCCTAAAATGTTGGGACCAAAACTCCTAAAATCAATACCAGCCTTCCTTTTATGGTCATAAACCTTGTGTTAAAATTTCATAGATTTCTATTCACTTTTACTAAAGTTAGAGTGCGAAAACTAAAAGTATTCGGACGACGACGACGACGACAACGACGACGACGACGCCAACATGATAGCAATATACGACGAAAATTTTTTCAAAATTTGCGGTCGTATAAAAACTTAAAGTGCAGACTGTATATTATGTTAACTGGATTTATTTTTTTACAAAATTTACTTCTGGATACTATCTTATGATCATAAACAAGCTTCTGTCCAAGTTTGGTAAAAATCCAGTATAGTTTAAGAAAGATATTCAAATTTTAAAAAACTTTAACCACAGAGTGAATGCAATGTTTCCCCGCAGATAAACTAAGTCCATTTATAAGTAAAAAACAGAAAAAATGGAATTTTATTTTTGAAAAATTTACTTCTGGATACTATCTTATGATCATAAACAAGCTTCTGTCCAAGTTTGGTAGAAATCCAGTATAGTTTAAGAAAGTTATTAAATTTTCAAAAACTTTAACCACAGAGTGAATATTTGTGGACGCCGCCGCCGACGACGCCGACGGAATGTAGGATCGCTTAGTCTCGCTTTTTCGACTAAAGTCGAAGGCTCGACAAAAATCTTTTAATAATTATTGGTAAAATACTGACAGACACACCCAGTCAAATTATAACAATCTCTGCTAAAAAGAGATTTGCACACTGTATACCAATATCAATGAATTATCAAAGGTGGTTCACCATACCTAATCACAATTAACTTCAACATGGTACCTGTCAAATGTTTCAGTGTTTACACCAATTCGAGAATGGAGCCAATTCTTTTTTTATTTCACAATGAGTTGTGCTAATCTTAATGCAACAACATATATACCAAAAATCACTGAGTTAGAAATGACGACTTAATCACAAATTTTAACAATTCTAACAATTTCATAAGCTTTTGTTCTTATGGGGCCAAGGCTATTTCAATTTTTTTTTCAGTTATGAATTCTAGTAATGCTTACACTTATTTATCTGATTATTATCTCATAAACATTAATCGCCATCTCATTATTTTCCAATTTACAACAAATAAAAATTATCAATATAAAACTTTTTTAATTGTCAATTTTTACAAGAAAGTAACTGCCAGACAGAGAAAAATAGCAATGACAGAAACAAATAAATGACAAAACAAATGTATATAGTGCATATCCAGAAATCAACGCCACTTTGCTTATTTGAATATCATACTAAAGAAATCGGATACGGGTCACGGAAATTACATTAAAATGATAGGGAATTTTGAAAAAATGTCTGTTTTAATTTTAATTTAAGTGATAGACAGATTGCCGGGGCAGAAAATGAATATACACAACAATATACACCATTGAAACGAATCATAATGACTGTTGTTGCAAAAATACAGGTTCCTGAGCTATTTTAAAAATCGAAGCGAGAGGCTTTTAACATTGCAGTGTAAAATACAGGCTAAAATGGCTGAAACGTCAAATTTGCAAACTTCGTGTTGAAAATTGGCTTACAAGGTCATTACAAAAACAGGTTGCCGGGGTGAAATTTGAAACTTGAATTTCCAAAGAATAAGCAAGTCCAAACCTTGTATGTGTAGTCGTTGAACTCTAGGTTCCCACGTAAAATTAAAATGTCACTATTTCAAGAAGAATAAACTCACGAAAGCACGAAAAATTCACTAAATTCGCGTTCATTGTTTTGATTTTGACCGCCTGACAACTTTACGGAAATATCAAAGTGATTGTAAATAAGGACTCTGTGACGGGCAACTTATAATATCCGTGTTTTAAAGATTTTAATGATATCAAAGCCTATCAAGCCAGTCCAGTTCAAACTACTATCACGTGGTACAATTCTCATTTACATATTATGAATATTAATTAGCAAAACCACTACTAATTTCTGGCTATGGTTCAGAATTAACATTAATTATCTATATAAAACTATGTGAAGTTAAAAAACACCAAACACAAAAAGGTGATACTAGTACATTAGTATTGAAAATCCACTAAAAAGATCAATTTGACCATAGAATCTACATAAAATTTTTCGCGACCACTACACTGTATCAACATTGCCGCCATTGTAAACCCTAAACCGCTCGAGGTATATAATATACACGGTTCCTGATACAATCACCGTAACTATCACCGTGGTTTGTGCGCATGCGCAAGAAACGCCCACCGAATTTCCTACTTTCATTTTTGAAAAATCTTCTATTTGGAGATAGATTTGTACGCATCTATTTACATTTTATCTGCGAAAGAAAATACACTTGCTCAGTTGCTGAAGTGGCTCTCTTTCTCGTCCTGAAGAGCACACATAACTTCTAAAACGTAAAAAAAATTATGTGAAAGGTATGAAAAATAATGCATTGTAACAATAAAAACATACATCATCTTTAAATGCAAAATAACATTTTAAAGGAAAAGAGGCTCCCCCCCCCTTTTTCCTTTTCCAACTACAAAATGTGATCTGGTTCAAAAGAGCCGGACAATTAATACTTTTCATGTGTATGTGTCAGGTCAGTGTTCATAGGAGGTGGCCGAAATGTTTTCTTGGGGAGTCCAGAAAGTTTTAAAAAGATTGTTATGGATAGTGCATGTATGAGGGGGATAGGACCTTTATCAGGGGTCTCATTGGGGTGTTCCGATCCCGGATCCCGCTTACTGTTTTATCAGATTCCCGTATCCTGCTTACACTATATATACGTAAGCAATTCTCATTTTTTTGTCATTTCCCTGTTCCCGCAAGACCTCACTTCCCGTTTTCATGACACAATAATTTGACTTTCACGTGGCATGCTTACAAATGAATTGGCAATCCCATGTCACGCTTAGACATCAATGAGAACCACTTTATCGGGACTCCAAGATCAGGTGTTTTTCGGAATTGACTATTTAGGGATCCAGGAATTCTTTTTTTGAATTTCGGGATGTCGGGATGTCAGGATTTAAATTCGGGAATTCAGGATTTCATGTTTTTAAGCCCAAGATTTTGGGATCAGGACTCCTCCTACCCCGGTCATGTATGAGGGCGATACTTGTAATCCCGGGAAATCTTGGTACCTCTGTCTTAATGAATAACCGTAAAAAAAATTTGCCAAATGACAATTATAACAGTAATCACCACTCTATTCATCTATCAACACACTGTATATATTTATCACCATTCAGTATTAATCATCATTCTGTATTAATCACCACTTTTTACAACACTATATATCTATCACCATGCTATATATTTATCACCATTCTGTATTAATCACCACTTTGTACAACACTGTATACATCTATCACCATGCTATATATTTATCACCACTCTATAAATCTATCAACACACTGTATATATCTAAAACCACAGTATATATTTATGGCCACTTTGTACGACACTGTATATATACCTAACACCAACAGTGTTTAATTTAGATCTTTCTGTATATATTTTTCATTATTGAGCACAATATATATCTATCACCATCTACAATATCTATCACCTAACTTTATCTATCTATCACCATACTTTATCTGTCTATCACCATACTTAATATATATACCACTTCAGATAAATATATATATATGTTTACATGCACACGTATAAAAATTGTGGTTTTTATCCATCACAATCATAGGTTTGAACGTAGTTTTCAATTTAGACTTGTTTATATAATTTGCGAAAGCAAATTTACAGATCTAACATTGTTTGGTTGATGTTTAGACGAGTTGTATATATATATATATATATATATATATATATATATATCCACTAACTATCCACTAACTATATATCTATGTCCTTACTATACATCTATCACATCACGTAATCTATCACTACACTTTATATCACCAATCACCACTTTATATTAATATCACCACACTGAATATATATATATCACCACTTTATAAATCAATAACTGCTTTATAATTCAATCAACACACTATATATAACTAAAACCACTGTATATAACTATCACTGTTCTGTATAAATATCAATTTGTAAAATACTGTATAAATTAACCACCAAAAGATGTTTATATTTGTATCTCTCTGAATTTCTTTCCATACTATAGACCTCAACTGCCTCCCTTTATATGTTTATGGCTTCACTGTTTATATTCATCGCCTTGCTAGATATCTTTTAGGTAGCTTCACATATCTCTTCCCACAATTCATATATCTATCACCTAACATTAAACACCAATCACCCCACTTTATATATCTATCACCTCACTGTTGTCTTTCACCATACTATATATATGCATCACCACTCTTTATAAAGCTGTCACCACACTTTATATCTAGCACCGCACTTTATTTATCTATCACATCACAGTTTTACCTATCATCTCTCTTTATATTTGTATCACCATACTGAATATATCTAGCACCTCTCTCTATATATATGACTTTTCTACATTCTTGTAATCATGCACATGTTCTATGTACATGAAAATAGGAATATGGTATAATGAATGTTGGTCAAACAACCTTATTGACATCTTCGCTAGCCAAGGGTTACGATCCACTTTCGTTCTCTTCACCCTTGGCAGATTAAGCCAAAATTTGTGAAAACAATGTTGCGCCATCTATCGTAAGATTAAAGTCACGCCTATTCCGAATACATTATTCTTGACCAATGGTAGCACTTGAACTCTTCAATTTGGAGGTAAAAACACGGTAGCGTCTAGATTCTACACACTTGATAAAGTCGGAAACGAAAATATACATCAACATTCATGCATTTGTGCATGAAACATACACAGGATCTTCTATTAATTGATTAAAAACATTCAAGTTGTCACTAAATATAGTCGTATGTTTAAAGAATTTAAAGACTTGTTGCACAATAAACACGTGGCAATTGTTTACAAACACTTTCTACATTTACACGTGATCATGTTTTATGCGCTTTTTGATTGGATGCAGCGAGTTCCAACTGCAACCAATAAAAATCCTTACCTTGTGTCTCCGAAATTTTATCTCAATCCGCCAAGGGTGAAGAGAACGAAAGTGGATCGTAACCCTTGGCTAGCGAAGATGCCTTATTGAATACACGTATATATCCTTTAGTAACACATTTTTATAGTGACTATTTTAACACATGAAATTTCATTTTTATCATACCACACACTGCATATCTATTGCTACAGTCTCTTTATCTATTACCATACTCTCAATATCTATCACTACATCCCTTTGTGTATTACCACATTATAAACACCTATCTCATGGTATATATCAATCACTACACTCTATAATTATCATCATACTGTTTATATCTAAAACTTAATTGATATCTCAATGACCTGAGTAAATATTTAACACCCCAATTGATACATCTTTCACCTTTCTTCATATATCTATCATCTTACTTGATACATTTATCACCTCACTTTATATATTTAGCACTTCACTATAGCTATATATATTGATATTGATATCCTCACTATATATACATATGTATATCAATCACATCACTTTATTTATATATCTATCACCTCACTTTATATATCTATCACCTCACTTTATATATCTATCACCTCACTTTATATATCTATCACCTAACTTTACATATTTTCCCCTTAACTTTAAACATCTGTCACCACAATGTATATCTATCACCACACCTTGTATATCTATCACCACACTTTGTATATTTATCACCTCATTTTATATATCCATCACCACGATTTTCATATCTATCATCACACTTAATATATTTATCATCACACTTAATATATTTATCACCTCACTATATACATCTATCACCACACTGTTCATATGTCACAACACTATATATCTATCACCACACTTTGTATATCTATCACCACCCTATATACATCTACCACCACACTGTTCTTATGTAACAACACTTTATATAGCTATCACCACACTTTGTTTATCTATCACCACCCAATATACATCTATCACCACACTAATCATATGAAACAACACTTTATATAACTATCACCACACTCTAAATATCTATCACTACACTTAATATATCTATCACCACACTTTATATATCTATCACCCCACTTTATATATCTATCACCACACTATTCATATGTCAAAACACTTTATGTATCTATCACCACACTTTGTATACCTATCACCACCCTATATACATCTATCACCACACTGTTCTTATGTCAAAACACTATATATCTATCACCACACTTTGTTAATCTATCACCAGCCAATATACATCTATCACCACACTGTTAATATGTAACAACACTTTATATAACTATCACCACACTTTAAATATCTATCACTACACTAAACATATGTTTCACCACACTTTATATATCTATCACCACACTTTATATATCTATCACCACACTATTCATATGTCAAAACACTCTATGTATCTATCACCAAATTAAATACATCTATCACCACACTGTTCATATTTCATAACACTTTATGTATCTATCACCAAATTAAATACATCTATCACCACACTGTTCATATGTCATAACACTTTATGTATCTATCACCAAATTAAATACATCTATCACCACACTGTTCATATGTCATAACACTTTATGTATCTATCACCAAATTAAATACATCTATCACCACACTGTTCATATGTCATAACACTTTATGTATCTATCACCTCATTTTATATATCCATCAACACAATTTTTATATCTATCATCACACTTAATATATCTATCATTAAACTTAATATATTTATCACCTCACTAAATACATCTATCACCACACTTTGTATATCTATCACCACCCTTTATACATCTATCACCACACTGTTCTTATGTCAAAACACTATATATCTATCACCACACTTTGTTTATCTATCACCACCCAATATACATCTATCACCACACTGTTCATATGTAACAACACTTTATATAACTATCACCACACTTTGTTTATCTATCACCACCCAATATACATCTATCACCACACTAATCATATGAAACAACACTTTATATAACTATCACCACACTCTAAATATCTATCACTACACTTAATATATCTATCACCACACTTTATATATCTATCACCCCACTTTATATATCTATCACCACACTATTCATATGTCAAAACACTTTATGTATCTATCACCACACTTTGTATACCTATCACCACCTTATATACATCTATCACCACACTGTTCTTATGTCAAAACACTATATATCTATCACCACACTTTGTTAATCTATCACCACCCAATATACATCTATCACCACACTGTTCATATGTAACAACACTTTATATAACTATCACCACACTTTAAATATCTATCACTACACTAAACATATGTTTCACCACACTTTATATATCTATCACCACACTTTATATATCTATCACCACACTATTCATATGTCAAAACACTTTATGTATCTATCACCAAATTAAATACATCTATCACCACACTGTTCATATGTCATAACACTTTATGTATCTATCACCAAATTAAATACATCTATCACCACACTGTTCATATGTCAAAACACTTTATGTATCTATCACCAAATTAAATACATCTATCACCACACTGTTCATATGTCATAACACTTTATGTATCTATCACCTCATTTTATATATCCATCAACACAATTTTTATATCTATCATCACACTTAATATATCTATCATTAAACTTAATATATTTATCACCTCACTAAATACATCTATCACCACACTTTGTATATCTATCACCACCCTATATACATCTATCACCACACTGTTCTTATGTCAAAACACTATATATCTATCACCACACTTTGTTTATCTATCACCACCCAATATACATCTATCACCACACTGTTCATATGTAACAACACTTTATATAACTATCACCACACTCTAAATATCTATCACTACACTTAATATATCTATCACCACACTTTATATATCTATCACCCGACTTAATATATCTATCACCACACTATTCATATGTCAAAACACTTTATGTATCTATCACCACACTTTGTTTATCTATCACCACCCAATAAACATCTATCACCACACTGTTCATATGTAACAACACTTTATATAACTATCACCACTCTCTAAATATCTATCACTACACTTAATATATCTATCACCACACTTTATATATCTATCACCCCAATTTATATATCTATCACCTCACTTTATATATCTATCACCACACTATTCATATTTCAAATCTATTACCACACTTTGTATATCTATCACCACCCTATGTACATCTACCATCACACTGTTCTTATGTTCCAACACTATATATCTATCACCACACTTTGTTAATCTATCACCACCCAATATACATCTATCACCCCACTGTTCATATGTAACAACACTTTATATAACTATCACCACACTCTAAATATCTATCACTACACTTAATATATCTATTACCACACTTTATATATCTATCACCACACTCTAAATATCTATCACCCCACTTAATATATCTATCACCACACTATCCATATGTCTAAACACTTTATGTATCTATCACCATACTTTGTATATCTATCACCACCCTATATACATCTATCACCACACTGTTCTTATGTTACAACACTATATATCTATCACCACACTTTGTTAATCTATCACCACCCAATAAACATCTATCACCACACTGTTTATATGTAACAACACTTTATATAACTATCACCACACTCTTAATATCTATCACTACACTTAATATATCTATCACCACACTTTATATATCTATCACCCCACTTTATATATCTATCACCACACTATTCATATGTCAAATAACTTTATGTATCTATCACCACACTTTGTATATCTATCACCACCCTATATACATCTATCACCACACTGTTCTTATGTTACAACACTATATATCTATCACCACACTTTGTTTATTTATCACCACCCAATATACATCTATCACCCCACTGTTCATATGTAACAACACTTTATATAACTATCACCACACTCTGAATATCTATCACTACACTTAATATATCTATCACCACACTTTATATCTATCACCCCACTTTATATATCTATCACCACACTATTCATATGTCAAAACAGTTTATGTATCTATCACCAAATTATATACATATATCACCACACTATTCATATGTCATAACACTTTATGTATCTTTCACCACACTTTCTATCACACCTCACTTTATATATCCATCAACACACTTTTTATATCTATCATCACACTTTATATATTTATCACCTCACTATATATATCTATCACCACACTTTGTTTATCTATCACCACCCAATATACATCTATCACCACACTGTTCATATGTTACAACACTTTATATATCTATCACCACACTTAATATATCTATCACCACACTTCATTTATCTATCACCACACTTTTCATATTTATCACCACACTGCATATCTATCACCACCCTATTCATATGTCAACTAACTTTATGTGTCTATCATCACATTTTATATACAGTCTCTTTATCTTTTACCATACTCTCAATATCTATCGCTACGTCCCTTTGTGTATTACCACATTATAAACATCTATCACCTAACTATCAGCTCACGGTATATATCAATCACTTCATTCTATAATTATCATCATACTGTTTATATCTAAACCTTAATTGATATATCAATGACCTGAGTAAATATTTAACACCACAATTGATACAACTTCCACCTTTCTTCATATATCTATCATCTTACTTGATACATTTATCATCTCAATTAATATATTAAGCACTTCACTATAGCTATATATATTGATGTCCTCACTTTATATATCTATCACCTAACTTTACATATTTTCCACATAACTTTAAACATCTGTCACCACAATGTATATCTATCACCACACCTTGTATATCTATCACCACACTTTGTATATTTATCACCTCATTTTATATATCCATCACCATGATTTTTATATCTATCATCACACTTAATATTTTCTATCATCACACTTAATATATTTATCACCTCACTATATACATCTATCACCACACTGTTCATATATCACAACACTATATATCTATCACCACACTTTGTATATATCTATTACCACCTTATATACATGTATCATCACACTGTTCATATGTCACAACACTTTATATAACTATCACCACACTCTAAATATCTATCACCATACTTAATATATCTATCACCACACTTTATGTATCTATCACCAAATTATATACATCTATCACCACACTGTTCATATGTC
Source organism: Mytilus galloprovincialis (assembly GCA_037788925.1). Classification (NCBI taxonomy): domain Eukaryota; kingdom Metazoa; phylum Mollusca; class Bivalvia; order Mytilida; family Mytilidae; genus Mytilus; species Mytilus galloprovincialis. The sequence goes on along the minus strand of CM075336.1, from coordinate 91,078,671 downwards.
ACCTTATTAATGTATCTATCATCACATTTTGTATATCTATCACATAACTTTGTATATCTTTCACCTCACTTTATACAAATATCACCCACTGTGCATTGTCACCACACTATGCATATCTTTCATCTCACTTTATATATCTATCACCTCATTTTATATATGTATGGCCTCGCTGAAAATATCTCATTGACTACACTGTTTATACTTTTTCACCACATTTAATATATGTATCTATTACCTCACTGCACTGTTTAAATCAATTAAAACACAATCAATACTTGTCACCAGCCAGTATATATATCTTAATACTATTCTCACTCAGCAATAGTGATGGTAAAGTTTTTTTAGAAAATGATACTCAATAAAAGATATATATAGTGTGCTGGTTGATATATTCCACTATTGCTACAGTCACTGTATTCATCACCACACTCTCCATATCTATCCCAACACTCTCAATAGCTATCCCAATACTATGATTATCTATCACTACACTCTCCATTCCAAAGGCAACAGTCGTCATTATGTATATCATAATTGTTTGTATTTATATCATAATAGCCTCTATTTTTTTATTGAGTTAAGCCTGCCAATTGATATTTTATCGTGCGTTTTGCTATGTTGTGATGTCATGCTATTGTTTCAGAAAAAGGGAGAAGGTTTGGTACCATTAAAACTTTTAATCCCCCTGCAAAATTTTTCACCTGTCCTAAGTCAGGAATCTGATGTACAGTAGTTGTCGTTTGTTTATGTAATTTATACATGTTTCTCGTTTCTTTTTTTTTATATAGATTAGACTGTTAGTTTTCCTGTTTGAATGGTTTTACACATGTAATTTGGAGCCCTTTACAGCTTGTTGTTCAGTGTGAGTCAAGTCTCCGTGTTGAAGGCCCTACATTGACCTATAATGGTTTAATTTTTTAAATTGTTATTTGGATGAAGAGTTGTCTCATTGGCACTCACACCACATATTCATATATCTATCTATATATATCATAACAGTCTCTATGTATATCCCCACATAATAAACACCTATCATCTTACTTTATTTATCCATCACCTCACTTTATATATCAATCACCACAAACTCTATATATCTATCCACATACTTTCGATATCTATCCCAACACTCTCTATATCTATCCCCATGCTTTTGATATCAATCCCCACAATCTCTATATCTTTCTCCTCAGTCTCTATGTATATGTCCTCACTATATAAAACCTACTCCATTACTTTATTAATCAATCATCTTACTTTATAAATCAATCACATTCTCTCTTTGATTATCATCAGACTTTCTACATCTTCCCCACAGTTTCTATGTTTATTGCCACATGATATTTAATCTACCACCTTAATAAACATACATATCACCTTAATTTATTTATCAATCACCTCACTACATATTTCAATCACCACACAATCTCTATATCTATCCTCATACTCTCTATCCCCACAGAGTTATGCATACTTTCAAATAATAAACACTGATCACCTTATTTTGTATACCTATTACCTCACTTTATATATCAATCACCACATTCTCTATATCTATCCCCATGATCTCTGCATCTATCACCCACTCTCTATATCTACACCAACAGTCTCTATGTATATCTCCACATATTAAATACCTTTCACTTTAATTTATTTATCAATCACCTCACTTTATATATCAATCACCACACACTCTCTATATCTATCCACATACTCTCTATATCCACCACAAATGTCTCTCTGTATATATCAACATATTAAACACCTATCACTTTACTTTATTTATCAATCAACTCACTTTATGTATAAATCACCACACACTCTCTTTATCTATCCACATACTCTCTATATCCACCACAAATGTCTCTCTGTATATATCCATATATTAAACACCTATCACCTTACTTTATTTATCAATCACCTCACTTTATGTATAAATCACCACACTCTCTATATCTATCCACATACTCTCTATATCCACCACAAATGTCTCTGTATATATCCACATATTAAACACCTATCACCTTACTTTATTTATCAATCACCTCACTTAATATATAAATCACCACACTCTCTATATCTATCCATATACTCTCTATATCCACCACAAATGTCTCTCTGTATATATCCACATATTAAACACCTATCACCTTACTTTATTTATCAATCACCTCACTTAATATATAAATCACCACACTCTCTATAATTATGCCCATAATCATTGTATCTATCCCCACAATCTCTATGTATATCACAACATTATAAACACCTATCACTTTACCTTATTTATCAATCTCCTCAGTTTATACATGTTATACATCAATCACCACACTCTCTTTGTTTATCCCCATATTCTATATCCACCCTAAAAATCTATGGTTATCTGCACATAATAATTACCTATCACTTTACTTTATTTATCAATCACCTCACTTTAAACATGTTATACATCAATCACCACACTCTCTTTGTTTATCCCCATATTTTATATCCACCCCCAAAGTCTATGTTTATCTGCACATAATAAACACCTATCACCTTACTTTATTTATCAATCACCTCACTTTATATATCAATCACCATATTCTCTATATCTATCTCCATGATCTTTGTATCTACCCCCACAATTTCTATGTATATCACAACATTATAAACAGCTATCACTTTTCTTTATTTAACAAACACCTCACTTTTTTTGTTTATTCCTATATTCTATATGTACCCCGAACGTCTATGTGTATCTGTACATAATAAAAACCTATCACCTTACTTTATTTATCAATCACCTCACTTTATATATCAATCACCACATTCTCTATATCTATCCCCATGATCTCTGTATCTATTCCCCACAATCTCTATGTATATCACTACACTATATACACCTGTGCCTTTAGTTAAAATACCAATCACCTCACTTTGTAAATCAATCATTTCATTTTATATGTATCACCTCACTCAAAATATCTATCACCTCACTGTTTATATTTTCACCTCAATTTTTATATTATGTCTATCACACCTCTGGTTATATCTCTCAAAGCCCTATTTATACCAATTTCAAAGTGGATATGAGCATAATAATAATCCACTTTTCTGTACAGAAATCTGTTTATGTGTTTTTAGATTTTAAACTAAAAATTACGCAATGTGACACCTATCATTGTTATTTTTTTTTCAGAAAAGGGAAACTAGATATTTGAGAGATAGAAAATAGAAGAAAAGGAAAAGGTAATCTTCATTGATATTGATAGTATTATACATATGAATGTAAAGAGTTAATTAGCAATCAAACAATCCTGGTTAAAATGAAATAATTGAAAAAAAATGTTTTTTTAAAGAATAACTGCTCAAAATGTCATGCAATATTTTATGTAAATATCATGTCAGGTAACTTTTCAATAAAAGTAGCAAATATGGTATACTAACTGTGGGTCAATGATTCTAACATTCAAGATGAGTAAACCTTATAAATATATTGCTTCAGTGTTATTGTACCACACTATGTTTGTCTATCATCTCACTATTGCCTATCACCACACTATTGTCTATCATCACACTATGTTTGTCTATCACCACACTGTGTTTGTCAATCACCACACTGTGTTTGTCTATCACCACACTATGTTTGTATATCACATGTTTGTCTATCACCACACTATGTATATATAGCACCACACTTTCTTTGTCTATCACCACACACCACACTATGTTTGTCTATCACCACACTATGTTTATTTATCATTACAGTTTGTTTGTCTATCACCACACTTTGTTTGTCAATCACCACACTATGTTTGTCTATCACCTTACTAATGTCTATCACCACACTGTGTTTATCTATCACCACACTATGTTTGTCTATCACCACACTATGTTTTTCTATCACCTCATTATTGTCTATCACCACTGTGTGTATATCTATCACCACACTATGTTTGTCAATCGACACACTTTGTTTGTCTATTACCTCACTATTGTCTATCACCACACTGTATATCTATCACCACACTATGTTTGTCTATCACAACACTGTGTTTGTCTATCACCACACTGTATATTTATCACCACACTATGTTTGTCTATCACCACACTGTGTTCATAAATTACCACACTATGTTTTTCTATCACCACACTATGTTTGTCTATCACCACACTACACTATATACACCTGTGCCTTTAGTTAAAATACCAATCACCGCACTTTGTAAATCAATCATTTCATTTGATATGTATCACCTCACTCAAAATATCTATCACCTCACTGTTTATATTTTCACCTCAATTTGTCTATCACACCACTGGGTATATCTCTCAAAGCACCCCATTTATACCAATTTCAAAGTGGATATGAGCATAATAATAATCCACTTTTCTGTACAGAAATCTGTTTATGTGTTTTTAGATTTTAAACTAAAAATTACTCAATGTGACACCTATCATTGTTATTTTTTTTCAGAAAAAGGAAACTAAATATTTGAGAGATAGAAAATAGAAGAAAAGGAAAAGGTAATCTTCATTTTTATTTATTTGTCTATCACCACACTATGTTTGTCTATTACTTTAGTATGTTTGTCTATCACAACACTTTATATTTTAATCATCACAGTTTTCATATTCACCAACACATTCTTATTACCAATACTAGATAAAAAGAAATAGTTATGATTAAGCCTTGTTTTCTCCCTATATTGACATTTCATAAAAAAGGTAAATCATGGTTCTTTGAAATGCATTTCTAATGAAAAAAATGATTTGAACTTTTCATTTAAATGATTGATCTCACAAATGAATTGTATTTCTGCGTTACAAATTTTACAATTTGATACAATCTGGGGATTATTTTCTGTCTTTGCATTGATGAAACACTCCTATTTACTCTCAGATGGAAAATAAATGTCAACTGTTTGAGACATTTAAATTTTGTATTGTATTAGACTAATTATTTTTTCAACTGAACCATATATTGTTTTGTAGGTGAATCAAGATTTAGTGCTGGCCACACAATTAAGAAAGAATAAGAACAAGAATGTCTTTACAGAATAGGGGAGACTATTTTACTGCACTTAGATTTGTGTTTTTGTTATAATTAACTGATATTGTAATTTGTCCTTGGATAAAATATATGCAATGTGGAGGACAACTGAACTGTGTTCTTATATATTGAAGACCTACAATGATTTAAAATGCATGAACTTTATACTACTGGAAAATGGTTATCATTAAAGTAACAAACACAGAATGTATTTACATGTATAAAATGTTATCTGAAAGGTGAAAGGTGAAAGTAAACAGATTCCTGGTTGTTTGAATACAAATCAAAGCAGTCGTATTGTGTAGTTAAGAATATATTTACGTTGTTTATGCATTTATATATTGGAATATTTAGAATTGTACAATATGTTTAATTTTCTAAAACCTTCGTTCTATGTTATGTAGGTTTGATTTTCATGAAATAAAAAGTTCTAAAATTTTATTATTACTTTTACTTAATATCAATGTGATTATTTTCCAGCAACAATTGCTATATGATTGCTTTTCTATATATATATTGAAATTCTTCATCACTTTATTGACCAGAACTAAATATTGTGACTATGATGATAATAGGAAATTGTAAACAGTCTTATGATATGGAGACTTGGAATATCTTGAAATGGTTGTATATTAAACTCATGAAATAGAGTTATTGGTTTCCGAAATATTTCAGATTATTCCGGAGGGAACATCTACAATCTTTTATGAACATTTTATATATTACCGACTGTAAGACATAGGTACTTTAGTCAGGGTGAAATATCCAAAAGACACTTACATAGTAGGGTGTATTATTGATATTTGAGCGGGAACATCAACAATGCATCATACACAGTTCTATGGTATTTTTCTAAATGCAGGAGAGATTATATATATAGGTACACTATTATGGATGATATTCTCCATGAAAATTTATTCAGTAGCTGCAAGTGTCGAACTACGATGACATCTACAATGCTTCATACACATTTGATATTTACTAACTGTAAGGGATATATAGGTTTATTAGTAAGGATGAAATTTTTCCAAGAACATTTATACAGTAGGCTGCAAGTGTTGATATTTAAGAGGGAAAATCTACAATCCTTCATACACATTTTGTATTTTACCGACTGCATGACATATAAGAAATGACAGAAATATGAAATATTTCCAGGAAAATTATAAAGCTGTGGTTTGTGCTCATAGTTGAAGTCCGTACTGTGACCTTTAGTTGTTAATTTCTGTGTCAATTTGGTTTCTTGTGGAGAGTTGTCTCATTGGCAATCATACCATATCTTCTTTTTTGTCGAGCCTGCAACTTTTGTTGCAGAAAGCTCGACATAGGGATAGTGATCCGGCGGCGGCTGCGGCGGCGGTGTTAGCTAACTTCTTAAAAGGTTTATATTTTAGAAGGTGATAGACCTGGATGCTTCATACTTTGTATATAGATGCCTCATGTTAGGAAGTTTCCGTCAGTCACATGTCCAATGTCCTTGATCTCATTTTTATGGTTCAGTGACCACTTGAATAAAAAGTTCCAATTTTTTGTAATGTTGAATTCTCTCTTATTATAAATAATAGGATAACTGTATTTGGTATGTGCTTACCTTGCAAGGTCCTCATGCCTGTCATGCAGTTTTCACTTGACCTCGACCTCATTTCATGGATCAGGGAACAAGGTTAAGTTAGGTGGTCAAGTCCATATCTCAGATATAATAAGCAATAGGGCTATTATATTTGGTGTATGGAAGGACTGTAAGGTGTACATGTCCAACTGGCAGATGTCATCTGACCTTGAACTCATTTTTATGGTTCAGCGGTTATAGTAAAGTTTTGTGTTTTGGTCTTTTTTGATAACTAATTTCTCATACTTTATGCAATAGGTCTACTATATTTGTTGTATGGAATGATTGTAAGCTGTACAGGTCTAGCGGGCAGAAGTCATCTGACCTTGACCTCATTTTCATGGTTCAGTGGTCAAAGTTAAGTTTTTAAGTTTTGGTCTTTTTATCTAATATTATATGCCAAAGGTCAACTTTATTTGGTGTATGGAAATATATTATGATCTATATGTCAGTCCCGCAGGTTTTATTAGACCATGACCTCAATATCACGGTTCATTGCACAATCTTAAGTTTTTTTGTTTTGTTTTATTTTTCTTAAACTATAAGTAATAGGTCAACTATAATTGTTATAAGGAAGCATTGTTAGCTGTACATGTCTGCCTGGCATGGTTCATCTGACCTTGACCTCATTTTCATGGTTCATTGGTCTTTGTTTAGCTATCTTGATTAATGTTAAGTTTATGTGACAGTTGTAATAAAGCTTTTTACTTAGGACTATCAACATAATACCAATGATTAGTAACGAAGACGAGATATATCAGTGTGTGCACTCTTGTTTATAATTAGGAGGATGTAAGTGGTGATATTTGAGAAGGAACATCTACAATCCTTCATAAATAGATATAAGAAGATGTGATATGAGACAACTCTCCATCTAATTAACAAGTGGTAAAAGTAACCAATTATAACATTTTATAAATCAAAGTTCTGTCTTCAACACAGAGTTTTGGCTCACACCGAACAGCAAGCTATATAGGGCCCCAAGATCATTAGTGTGAACCATTTAAACAGGACCACAAACGATCTTATTTAAATGGAAAAAAAACGTGAAACACTTATGAACCACGTCAACAAACAACAACCACTGATCATCAGGTACCTCATTAGGACAGGCGAAAAAACAAATGCAGTGGAATTAAATGTTTTGATACCAAGGTACCAAGCTTAACCCTTAAATGAACGATAGTGTGACATCACAACATATAAAACCTCACTATAAAATATGAATTAAAATGGGTTAACTTAATCAAAGGACATATTACCACAAACGTGAATATATACACTAAACGAATGAGTTTGATATATGCCACAATGATAATACAAAATCATTAAAGTAAGGGATTATATGTTAAACAATTTCACAAGGATAACCACAACCTTTATTGTAAAGTAACACATTTGGGAGTTTACCGACTTCAGGAGCTATATAGCTACTTAGGTATATAATTGAAATCTATCAATGTACATTTATACAGTAGGCAGTATGTGCTTGAATTCGAGAAACAACACCTACAATCCTTTGTGTACATTTGATATAATAAAAATTGCAAGATTATGGTTAGAATTTGGACACCAGGATTGGGTGTTTTTAGCTTCAGGATTTTGGGATTGACTATTTAGGTATCCAGGAATTCTATTTTTGAATTTCATGATGTAGGGATTTAAATTTATTTAAATAAGGGATCTCGGGATTTCATGTTTTTAAGCCCAGGATTTTGGGATCATGACCCCTCCTACCCCCGGTCATGTACATGTATGAGGGTGATACTTGTAATCCCCCGGGAATCTTGGTACCCCTGTCTTCACTAATAACCGTTAAAAAAAATTGCCAAATGACATTAGACAATATAGACAATAGACAATATTTTTATTATGACATTCATAACAGTAATTTTTTATCCTTGACGATAAAAAAGTACACATTCCTTTAGGCCATATTAAAATCAATTGTTTTTGACACAGTCAAGAGTGAATAAATATAGTATTGCACAAGATTTGGAGGTGAAATATATTTCTCTGTCTTTTCATGTCGTCACAATGGGAATTTCAGATGAAAGCATGAAAATTTTACGTCATAATCAAATATTGACCAATGAACAACTACAAAGTAAGATCAAACTAACCACACCTAGATTAAATGAAAATAATCAACAGGTCAGGAATGCGATATATCGAGTTAAAAATATTTATAATAAAAACAATATTTATAATAAAAAAATATTTATTTTTTATCACCAATGTAAACATACATGATATATATTACCATTGTATATATCTATCACCATTGCAAACATCTATCACCACTGTATATATCTATCATCCTACTGTTTTTATATCTCTCACCAATCTATATATCTATCACCTCACTTTATTTATCACTACACTATATATCACCAATATATTAAAATCTCCACACTAAACATATCTATCACCACACTATATATTTATCACCACTCTATAAATCTATCAATCCACTGTATATATTTATCACCATTCTGCATTAATCACCACTTTATACAACACTGTATATATCTATCACAACCCTATCTATTTATCACCATTCTGTATCAATCGCCACTTTGTACAACACTCCCGTATATATCTATCACCACACTATATGTTTATCACCACTCTATAAATCTATTAACACACTGTATATATCTAAAACAAAACCACTGTATATATTTATCACCATTCTGTATATATCACCACTTTGTACAATACTGTATATATATCTAACACCAAAGGTGTTTAATTCAGATCTTTCTATATATATTTTCCATTATTTATCACAATATATATCTATCACCATCTACAATATCTATCACTTTATCACTTTATCTCTCTATCACCATACTTTATATATATACCACTTCAGATATAGATATTTACTAACTATATATCTATGTCTTTACTATACATCTATCACCTCACTTAATCTATCACTACACTTTTGTATCATCAACATATTTATCCATCACCACTTTATATTAATATCACCACACTGAATATATATACATGTATTACCACTTTTTAAATCTATTACTGCTTTATAATTCAATCAACACACTGTATATAACTAAAAGCATTATATATAACTATCACTGTTCTGTATAAATACCAATTTGTACAATACTGTATATATTATCACCAAAAGATGTTTATATTTGTATCTCTCTGAATACCTTTTACACCATACTATAGTCATTAACTGCCTCCCTTTATATGTCTATGGCCTCACTGTTTATATTTATCGCCTCACTAGATTTCTTTTAGGTAGCTTCACATTTCTATCCCCACACTTTATATATCCATCACCTAACATTATACACCAATCAGTGAATCACCTCACATTTTTCTCTTTCATCACACTATATACATATACATCACCACTCTTTATAAAGCTGTCATCCCACTTTATATCTACCACCTCACCTTATTTATCTATCGCATCACAGTTTTACCTGTCATCTCTCTTTATATTTATATTAACATATTGAATATATCTATCATCTCTCTTTATATATATATATATATATATATATATATATATATATATATATATATATATATATATATATATATATATATATATATTATATATCGCCACACTAATAATCTATTACTTCTCTATACTTCTATCAATACATTTTTTATATTTATCACCATTCTGTATAAAATCATGACTTTATACAATGTTATACATATTTACCATAAAAGATGTTTATATTTTTATTTATTACCACTCTATGTATATATCTATGACCTCACTGTATATATTGACTATCAACTCTCTAATTATATATCACCATATTAATAAATATAAATCACCTCAATAGAAATCTATATCACCACACTTTATGTATCTATCACCACATGTTATATATATCACCACACTATATACATCTATCACAACACTATATACATCTATCACCACACTTTATATATCTATCACCTAACTTTATACATCTTTCACTTAACTGATCATATATCACCACACTTTATGTATCTATCACTATACTATACATCTATCATCTAACTGATCATGTGTCACCTCACTTTATATATCTATAACCACACTTTATACATCTATCACCCTACTAATCATATGTAACAACACTTTATATATCTATCACCACACTTTATATATCTATCACCTCACTATATACATCTATCACCTAACTGATCATATGTCACCACACTTTATGTATCTATCACCACACTTTAAATATCTTTCACCTAACTCATCATATGTCACAAAACTTTATGTATCTATCACCACACTATATACATCTATTACCTAACTGATCATATGTCACAACACTTTATGTTTCTATCACCACACTTTATGTATCTATCACCACACTTTATGTATCCATCACCACACTTTATGTATCTAACACCTATCTGATCATATGTCACAACACTTGATATATCTATCATCACACTTTATATTTCTATCACCACACTTTTTATATCTTTCACCTCACTATATACATTTATCACCTAACTGGTCTTATGTCACCACACCTCATATATCTACCACCTCGGCTTATTTATCTATCACATCACACTTTTACCTATCATCTCTTTTTATATTTATATCAACATATTGAATATATCTATCACCTCTCTTTATATATATATATATACAACCTGCTAAACATCAACCCAACAATGTTAGATCTGTAAATTTGCTTTCGCAAATTTTTTGTTCTTCCCTTGCCGGGTTTCGAACTCATGCTACTGAGATATCGTGACACCAAATGGCCTGCACTGCAGCCGTCCCGCTAGACCACACGACCACCTGGGCTTCACAAAAATAAAGCTTTCGGTGGCCGTGTGTTACCTTTCCTCGTAAGTTTTAATCTAGCGGCGTACTACAGTACATGAATATATATATATATCGCCACACTAATAATCTATTACTTCTTTATACTTCTATCAATACATTTTTTTATATTTATCACCATTATGTATAAAATCATGACTTTATACAATGTTATACATATTTACCATAGAAGATGTTTATATTTTTATTCATAACAACTGTATGTTTATATGTATATATAGACTATCAACTCTCTAAATATATATCACCATATTGATAAATATAAATCACCTCAATAGAAATCTATATCACCTTACTATATATCATCTCTGTACTAAATTTATCTATCACCACTATTTATCTATCATTACACTTTTTATTCTATCACCAAACTGAATACATCTACATTGTTCAAATCTATCACCACATGTTACATTTCTATCACCACGCTTTCTTTATCCATCACCACACTCCCAATAGCTATCATTACTATATGTATTTCTTTCACCACATACTGTATATCTATTTTCCCACTATTCACACTATGCAATTATCACCACAATCTAAAAAATAAATTTGTCTTTCCTTGTACTATATAGATCTATTACATATTTTTTTTATATATTAAAGATTCGTGTATCCATATGTTAAAAAGTAAAAAAAACAGCTTTAATATATGTTAACAAGTAAGAATGGGCTTTATATAACAGTTTGTTGATATGGTAGAATGTCTTTTGATTTACTGAATTTGTAATGTTATTTTTTATATGAATTTTTCCAGATTGCTATTCTACAGTGGACCTTGATAAATTCTGATGGAAAGGAAGTAATACAAAGGTACACATCAAGAAGAAAACTGCTTCTCATTTTGATTATTCATTTTAATCATGCACAACTTGCCAGAATATTCATCATATTTGAAAGAAGAAGAAGCTATGTCATGAAAAAACTGCATCAAATACAGTTGGTGTATCTAGAGGAAAGAAATGGATTGATTTAGTTTTTTTTTATTAGCTACCAACTATCCTGATTATATTGGATATCCCCACACTAAATATATCAACAACCACTCTGTATATATATAACAACACTAATAGTACATATAACTACACTTAACATGTATATCATTCAACACACAATTGATACTTGTCACCCCTCTGTATATATTCATCACCACTTTGTTAATATGTCTACCACTACACTGGTTAAACCAATCACCACACTGTTTATATTTGTCACCACACAGTATATATGTATACCTCCACTTTGCTTATATATCATAAGTTATATATAATCGCTATTCTGTATATTCTTCACCGCACTATATTCAAAAATAACAATATATATATATATATATATATAACTCGTCTAAACATCAAACCTACAATGTTAATGTCTGTAAATTTGCTATATATATATATGTCCTCACTTATCACCACTCTATATCTATGTATCACCACTTTATCATATTTATATTTATAAATTACCACACTATATATCTTTCACCACCTCATCTTGATATATATAATTAAACCCTTAAAAGTAAACAAAACAGTAATGAAGTAATTATTTATAAATAGTTTGGTTAACCTTCATCAGTATGATCATAATGTAAAATGAATCACATCAATCTTCTTTGATTAGATTATAACAATTTTGAAATTTATACAATAAAACAGTTAATACCGTATAACTAAGTTGTAAAACTTGTACAATACTAAAATTTAACTTAGGTTATATAGCTTCTTAATTTAAAAAAAATTTAAAACGGTAGAGAAATTCCAACAAATTCTGCTTTTCCATTAATATATGTTTGTATAAGCTTGTAAACCTATAATGACTTCATGTAGGAATTATTATTTATAATTTGATTTTTCTTACAGAGATACAAAACACGATTTTAAAAGGACAAAGATGTAATGGGTGAAAATGGAAGAAAAGAAAAAGGTATATTTAATTTCAAATAAAATAACAAGTATAATTTAATGATTTATAACAAAGAAGCACTCAGCAATTCTGTTTATAGTGATGGTGAAGGGTTTGTTAGAAAATAATTATTAGGAAAACTGCTACAGCATATCACACAAAATTTATATCAATGACTTTTCTACATTCTTGTAATCATGCACATGTATTATGTAAATAAAAATAGGAATATGGTATAATAAATGTTGGTCAAACATCCTTATTGAATACATGTATATATCCTTAAGTAACAAATTTATATAGTGATTATTTTAACACATGAAATTTCATTTTTATCATACCACACACTGCATATCTATTGCTACAGTCTCTATATCTATTACTATACTCTCAATATCTATCACTTCAGTCTGTTACTTTATTCAGCCTTTTAAACTTTTTTGGATTCGAGCGTCACTGATGAGTCTTTTGTAGATGAAACATGTGTCTGGCATATATACAAAATTTAGTCCTGGTACCTATGATGAATGTATTTGTATATTACCACATTATAAACACCTATCACCTTACTATCAGCTCATGGTATATATCAATCACCACACTCTATAATTATCATCATACTGTCTTTATCTACCCCTACAGTCTCTATGTGTATCACTACATTATATATACCTATCACCTCACATATCAACCACCACTCCCTATATCTATACCTATACTCTCTATAGCTATCCCAACAGTCTCTTTGTATGTCACCACATAATATACACCTATCACCTAAGTTTTAATACCTATCACCTCAATTAATGTATCAATCATCACACTCTCTATATATATACTTATCTATACCTATACTCTCTATATCTATCCCAAAAGTCTCTATGTATATCTCCTTATTGCCTCACCTATCAACTTACTTATGATACCTTTAACCTCACATTATACATCAATCACCACACTCTATAATAATCACCATACTCTCTATATATATCCCCACAGTATCTATATATACCACCACATTATATACACCTATTACTTACTTTAAATACCCATCATCTTGCCTTATGTATCAATCACCTCACACAATATATTTATAATCTCACTGTTTATATGTAAACCTCTATTGATATATCTTTGACGTGACTATATATGTAACTCAACAAATAATACATCTAACACATTTCTTTATATATCTGTAACCTTACTTGATACATTTATAACCTTACTTGATACATTTATCACCTTGCTTGATACATTTATCACCTCACTTTATATATTTAGCACTTCACTATAGCTATATATATTAATGTCCTAACTCTCTCTCTCTATATATATATATATATATATATATATATATCTCACCTCATTTTATATATCTATCCAATAACTTTATGTATTTATCACCTAACTTTATGCATTTATCACTTTATACATCGGTCACCACACTGTATATCTGTCAACACACTTTGTATTTCTATCAAAACACTTTATATATCTATCACCACACTTTACAGATCTATCACCACACCTTATATATCTATCATCACACTTTATATATCTATCACCTCACTATAGATATATACATCTATCATCTAACTGATCATATGTCACCACAATTTATGTATCTATCACTTCATGTTATGTATCTATCACCATACTATATACATCTATCATCACCTTTTATAAATCTATCACCACACTTTATATATCTATAACCACAATTTATATATCTATCACCTATCTTTATATATCTATCACCTAACTTTATACATCTTTCATTTAACTGATCATGTGTCACCACACTTTATGTATCTATAACCACACTTTATACATCTATCACCGAAATAATCATAATTCACAACACTTTATGTATCTATCACAACACTTTGTATATCTATCACCTCACTATATACTTCTATCACCTTACTAATCATATGTCACCACACTTTATGTATCTATTACCACACTTTATATATCTATCACCACACTTTATTTATCTATCACCACACTTTATATATATATCACCTAACTCATCATATGTATCCAAACTTTATGTATCTATTACCTCACTTTATATATCTATCATTTATCTGATCATATGTCACCACACTTTATGTATCTATCACCACACTTTATATATCTATTACCTAACTAATCATATGTCACCACACTTTATGTATCTATCACCACACTTTATATATCTATCACCACACTTTATATATCTATCACCACACTTTATATATCTATCACCTCAATATATACATTTATCATTTAACTGACCATATGTCACCACACTTTATGTATCTATCACCACACTTTATGTATCTATCACCACACTTAATATATCTATCACCACACTTTACATATCTATCACCACAATTTATATATCTATCACCACACTTTTATATTTCTATAACCTAACTTTATACATCTTTCACAAAACTGATCATATATCACCACACTTTATGTATCTATAACCACACTTTATACATCTATCACCCTACTATTCATATGTCACAACACTTTATGTATCTATCCCCACACTTTGTATATATGTCACCTCACTATATACTTCTATCACCTAACTAATCATGTGTTACCACACTTTATGTATCTATCACCTAACTATATACATCTATTACCCTACTATTCATATGTCACAACACTTTATGTATCTATCACCTCACTTTATATATCTATCACCTCACTATATACATCTATAACCTAACTAATCATATGCCACCACACTTTATGTATCTATTACCACACTTTATATATCTATCACCTATCTGATCATATGTCACAACACTTTATATATCTATCACTACACTCTATATATCTATCACCACACTTTATACATCTATCACCTCACTATATACATCTATTACCCTACTATTCATATGTCACAACACTTTATGTATCTATCACCACACTATATATATTTATCAACTAATTATATACATCTATCATCTAACTGATCATATGTCACCAAAATTTATGTATCTATCACTTCATGTTATGTATCTATCACCACACTATATATATCTATCATCACCTTTTATAAATCTATCACCACACTTTATATATCTATCACCTAACTTTATACATCTTTCATTTAACTGATCATATATCCCCACACTTTATGTATCTATCACCTCACTATACATCTATCACCTCACTATACATCTATCACCTAAATGATCATGTGTCACCACACTTTATGTATCTATAACCACACTTTATACATCAATCACCCAAATAATCATAATTCACAACACTTTATGTATCTATCACCACACTTTGTATATCTATCACCTCACTATATACTTCTATCCCCTTACTAATCATATGTCACCACACTTTATGTATCTATAACCACACTTTATATATCTATCACCACACTTTATTTATCTATCACCACACTTTATATATATATCACCTAACTCATCATATGTATCCAAACTTTATGTATCTATTACCTCACTTTATATATCTATCACCTATCTGATCATATGTCACCACACTTTATGTATCTATCACCACACTTTATATATCTATCACCACACTTTATATATCTATCACCAAACTTTATATATCTATCACCTCAATATATACATTTATCATCTAACTGATCATATGTCACCACACTTTATGTATCTATCACCACACTTAATATATCTATCAACTTACTTTACATATCTATCACCACAATTTATATATCTATCACCACTCTTTTATATTTCTATCACCTAACTTCATACATCTTTCACAAAACTGATCATATATCACCACACTTTATGTATCTATTACCACACTTTATACATCTATTACCACACTTTATATATCTATCACCACACTTTATATATCTATCAACTCATTATATACATCTATTACCTAACTGGTCATATGTCACCACACTTTATGTTTCTATCACCACACTTTATGTATCTATCACCACACTTTATATATCTAACACGTATCTGATCATATGTCACAACACTATGTATATCATAACAGTTTCCATGTATATCTCCGCATTATACAGAAGCTACCCCTTTACTTTATATATCTATCATCACACTTTATATATCTATCAACACACTTTATATATCTTTCACCTCACTATACATCTATCACCTAACTGGTCATAACTATAATTTAAAACCAACCTTTATATATATATATTACCTCACTTTATATATCAATGTCCTCATTTTATTGATGTATCACCTCATTGCTAATATCTTATTGACCTGACTGTCAATATTTTTCTTCTTTCTCACTTTATATATGTGGTCCCTCCTCATATGAATCTGTCACCTCTCTGAAAATATCTTGATGACATCATTGTAAATGTTCTTTCCACCAGACACTTATCTATGACCAAACTATTTATATCTATTACCTCACTATTTATCTATAACCAAACTATTTATATCTCTATTCTTACTATATATCTATTACCTCACTTGTTACATTTATCATCTCACTTTATATATTTATCACTTCACTATAAGCTATGACCTCACTATATACATGTACATACATATCAATCACATCACTTCCTTCATCTATCACCTCACTTTAAACATGTATCACCTCACTTTAAACATGTATCACTGCACTTTATGTATCTATCACCTCACTCTATATATCTATCACCTCAATTTGTATATATATCTCCTCATTTTATGTAAGTTAGACATCATTTCATATATCTATCACCTTATTTAATAAATTTATCACCACACTGTACATATATTACTACATTTTATATCTCTATCACCTAACTTTATACATATATCACCACACTGTGTATCTGTCACCACAATTTTTATATCTCTCACCTTAATTTATATATCTATCTCCTCATTTTATATATGTATGACCTCCCTGAAAATATCTTATTGACCTCACTGTTGATTTTTTTTCATTAAATTTTATATATATTTTTTTATATATGTATCCCCTGCACATATGTATCTATTAACTCACTACACTGTTTAAATCAATCACAACACCATTGATATATGTCACCACACAGTATGTATATATATATCATCCTTTTGTTTATATATCATCACACTGTATATATCATACTACTGTTCTGTGTACACATAACCCAACTATAACTAAGTCCACACTTATCACCAATCTATATCTATTTATCACCATCTTATCATATTTATAGTAACACAACGATTACATCTATCATCATTCTTTTTCTGTTTTTCACTAGACGATATACTATTGTTGTATCTTCTATAAGTGAGAGAAATGGACTGGTCATTGTATAATTTACAGTGGAAGATTATATGCAGATATGCAATGTCCACTGAGATATGTTTGTATAAGATTGTACACTTATCATGTAGCAATTATAAAATTGATTATTTATATTTGTGTTCTTCTGACAGAAATACCAAACAAGATTTTCCAGGGATTTACAGGTCATTGGTGAAAATTGAAGAAAAGATAAATGAAATAACAAAAATAGTTAAATGATTTACAACCAAGCAGCACTCAGCAATAGTGATGATGGTAAAGTATTTTTTTATAAAAAATGATACTCAATAACAGATAAATAGTGTAGTGGTTGATAATTTACTCCATTGCTGCAGTCGCTGTATTCATCACCACACTCTCCATATCTATCTCAACAGTCTCAATAGCTATCCCCATACCATGATTATCCATCACTACAATCTTCATAACTATGCCAACAGTCATCATGTATATCATAACAGTTTCCATGTATATCTCCCCATTATACAGAAGCTACCCCCTTACTTTATTTATCAATCACCTCACTTTATATATCAATCACCACACTCTCTATATCTATCCTCATACTATCCTCATACTCTCTATATACACCCCGAATGTCTTTTTGTATATCTCCACTTAATAAAAGCCTATCACCTTACTTTATTTATCAATCACCTCATTTTATAAATCAATCACCTCACTTTATAAATCAATCACCACACACACTCTCTATATCTATCCCCCACTCTCTATATTTGCCCCAAAAGTCTGTATATTTCCACAAAATAAACACCTATCACCTTACTTTATTTATCAATCACCTCACTTTATATATCAATCACCACACTCTTTAATCTATCCCCATAATCTCTATATCTAACCCTTAAGTCTGTCTGTATATTTCCACAAATTAACCACCTATCACCTCACCTTATTTATCAATCACCTCACTTTTATATCAATCACCTCACTTTATATATCAATCACCACACTCTTTATAATTATCCCCATACTCTCTATATCCACCCCGAATGTCTTTTTGTATATCTCCACTTAATAAAAGCCTATCACCTTACTTTATTTATCAATCACCTCATTTTATAAATCAATCACCACACACACACTCTCTATATCTGCCCTAAAAGTCTCTTTGTATATTTTCTCAAAATAAACACCTATCACCTTACTTAATTTATCAATCACCTCACTTTATATCTCAATCACCACACTCTCTATAATTATCCCCATCAACTCTGTGTCTATCACCACATTCTCTATGTCACTCACCACACACTCTTTATCTATGCCCATATTCTAGATATCTTTTCCCCACAGTCTCTAAGTGTATGACCACATTATAAACACCTGTCACCTTACCTTATTTATCCATCACCTCACTTTATATATCAATCACCACACAATATCCATATCTATCCTTATACTCTCCGTTTCTATCCCAACAGTCTCTATGTTTATGACCAAATTATAAAGACCTATCACCTTACTTTACATACTTTCACCTACCATAAATTATCAATGACCACACACTCTCTATATCTACCCCAAAAGTCTCTATGTATATCTCCACATATTAAACACCTATCACCTTACTTTATTATTCAATCACCATACTTTATATATCAATCACCACACCCTCTCTATATATATCCCCATACTCTCGATATCTACCTCAAACTTCTCTATGTATATCTGCACATAATAAACACATATCACCTTACTTTATTTATCAATCACCTCACTTCATATATCAATCACCACACACTCTCTATATCTATCCCCATACTCTCAACATCTCCCCCCACAGTCTCCATGTTTATGACCACACCATAAACACATATCACCTTACTTTTTTTTACCAATCACCTCACTTTATATATCAATCACCACACACATTCTATATCTATGCCCATGCTATCCATATCTATCAACACAGTACCTTTATTTATGTCCACATTATAAACACATATCACTTTACTTTACATACTTTCACCTCACATGAATTATCAATGACCACACACTCTCTATATCTATCCCAATTAACCCTATATCTACCCAAAAATTCTCTATGTACATCTCCACACAATATACCCTATCACCTTACTAAAAATACTAATCACTTCACCTTGCAAATCAATCACCTCATTTTATATGTTTCACCTCACTCAAAATATCTATCACCTTACTCTTTAGATTTTCACCTCAATTGATATATTATGTCTATCACACCACTGGGTATATCTCTCAAAGCCCTGTTTATACCAATTTGAAAGTGGATTAGCATGAAACAATCCTGGTTGAAATGAAATAATTTAAAAGAAATGTTTTTAAAGAATAACTGCTTCAACATATTATGCAATATTATATGTAAATATCATGTTAGGTGTCTTTTCAATAAAAGCAGCAAATATGGTATACTAACTGTCTGTCAATGATTCTAACATTCATGATGAGTAAACCTAATAAATATATTGTTTCGGTGTTATTGTACATTGTCGACATAATGCATCTGCTGGCACACACATAATGTATATACCACCACATATTATGTATCTACTGCCACACATAATATATAATTATGACCACATATAATATATCTACTGCCACACATAATCAATAACCACACTGTATAAATCTGTCCTCACAGTCTGTATATCTATCACCACACTATGTTTGTCTATCACCACACTATTGTCTCTCACCACTCTATGTTTATCTATCACCACACTATGTTTGTCTATCACAACACTTTTTCTTTTAATCATCACAGTTGTAAATCAAAGGAAAGTAATTACCCAAGAAAAAAATGATTTGAACTTTTCATTTAAATGATTGGTCTCACACGTGAATTGAATTTCTGCATTATAAGTTTTACATTTTGATACTATCTTGGGATTCTGCCATTGCAATGGTGAAACATCCTATTTGTCTTTAGATATAAAGTAAATAACAACTGTTTGAAGCTTTTAAATTTTGTATTGTTTTGGAATAATCATTTGGTCAACTGAACCATATTGTTATTTTTTAGGTTAAACAAGATTTAGTGCCTACCACACAGTTAAGAAAGCATGAGAGACAAGAATGTCTACAAAACAGAGGAGACTATTTTTACTGCACTTAGATTTGTGTTTTAGTTATATTCAATTAGTATTAAAGAGCTACGTACAATAAATCATGTTATATTGTGATCTTAGATACTTTATGTCATTTTTCCTTCTCATGCTTGGGGTTCTTTGCCAACATGGGATACTCCTAGTAAAGTGAAAAATGCATATCTTTTTTTAACCTTTTTTCTAACATGTGTATCTGTAACAACTAGAAATTTCAGAAGCAGTTTTAATATGCCTTTATACTTGATTACCTTTAAACTGAATGTAGCTCCTAGTTAAGTTAGTGTTTAGAATTCATTTTATAGGGGAGTCATAATCAGTGCCAAACAATTATTATTGATGGAGTTATTCCCCTTGGATATATAAATCATATGAAAAATTGCATGGAAAGCTTTTTCAAATCTACATCATTCATAGGATTGCTACGAAATTCATATTGAAGGTTTATCTTAGCAATAATTGGGGTTAGTTTGAAATTCATTTCAATTAATCCACTATTTCTCCATGAGTAATGTCCCTTGGAAATGTAAATTATATTAAATTGCCTTACACATGTTTTATATCAAATGACTTTTGGCAATTACAGAATGATTTTACACAAGACTAAACTGGATTGATTTTAACCTACTCACTTTCTGAATGTGTTGACCCCAAGTTTTCTACACTAATGACATGGCTGGTTTTCTCCTTTGAACTAAATTATACAATATGGTATGTGTTTTGCCATTTTTGAAAGTCTCCATTGGATAGTTATCTTCTTGATAATCATACCACATTTCAAGTGTTTAATTTTTAAGCATGTGTGAAACAATTTTAAGTTGAAAGATTACTTCTAGATTTTCTTCATGTATTAGAATAACACATGATATGGGTATTCTTCCATGACACAAAATAAGAACATGCACAGCAAAAAGAATATGCTTCATTTGTATGAAGTAAAATAACAAAATTACAGAGCTCCTAGGAAAAGCAGAAACGGAAAGTTCCTGATCAAATGGCAAAATCAAATGATAAAATACATCAAATGAATAAACAGCAACTGTTATATTCCTGACTTTGTACCTGCATTCTTAAATGCAAAAAATGGTGGATTTAACCTGGCTTTATAGCGCTTGTATGACTGTCACATCAAATTCCATTTATGTATAACGATGTTTGAAAAAAAACACAGACATATTTGGTATACCACCTGTCTTTTTACTGAAAGGGTACAGACATTTTCTGATGTAGAAACTGGTGGCTTTAACCTGGTTTTATAGCTAGCTTAACCTCTCAGGTGTATAAAATTCCATTATATTGACAACAATGTGTAAACAAACTTACATAAAAGGTGGGTCGTTAATCCACTTAAACCTATATGTATTGCATGTGTTCTTAATGAATTGTCTAATTGTTAGGTACGTTAGTGTGTTTTGTCTGTGGTTCTCCTCACAGTCTGAATGTATTGTCTGTGGTTCTTAAAAGTAATCTGAATGTAAATAGTCTGTGGTTCTAAAAACAGTCTTTGTATTTCGGTGGTTGTAAGATACATCTACAGTTTATTTTTATTGTCTGTGATTCCCATATACAGTCTGTATATGTTTTGTTTATGGTTATGAGATGGTAAGAGTTATAGGCAGTTGGTATTGTTCTGGAGTCTGGGAACCAGCTTGTATCAGCCGTGATTCTGAGTATTTTGTTTGTTTGTATGTACTGAAACTATTAAAGAGTTGACACAGTTGATTAGCTGAAACTTGTTTGTTACTCAAAAGACGTTATCTCATGATTTTGATAATAGTTGGCAATTTTTTATAAGGTGAAATATCAAATCCCGAAAGACATAAGCCGAAAGAATTGATCTCTTCATATTAGCATTGAGAGAATCAAGTCTAAATTATTCAAAGCAAAAAATATCATGAAGGTACCGGTAGATATTTTTAACGTTTTGTAGTGAATGGAATCTACACGGTCGTTACTATCTTTTGATAATACACTTTTGTTCACAACAACACACGAACAAATCTAAGAACAAAAAAAAAAATTGTGGAAAATTTATAAAAAAAACTACAGTCATGCGTTTTAACTTTATTTGCCAAACATTAATATACAGTTTTCATGGAGAAAATATATAGCTAACATGATATCATCATGGGTCTTTATAAGTATATGTGCCATATTCATCATTTTCCTGACCGAAGAGGACATGCTATTAGTTGCTGATAACAACTGGCTATTTTAAAAAACCTTTAACCTATGAAATAGAAATGAAGTACGCAAATCAAGAAGTCACAACCATCAATCGATTTGAAGGGAACATACAGGAGATGCAGTTATTTAAAACCTCCAAGAAGTTGAGCTTTAGAGAGGCGATCGATATAAAAGGGACTTACAAACTGAGAAGTCGAAAATAAAGTGACAACATCAGGGATAAAAAAGAAAAAGACCAAATCACAAACACAAACATCAGCATAAAAGCATAAAAGCACATAAAGACTTAGCAACACAAACCACACAAAAAATCATCACTAAACATATCTTTTTCCGTGGGTGGTTTAGAATGATTGAAGAAATATTGATATTTGTTAATACTACATACAAGATACAAGATTTGAAGAAGTTTTCGATATATTTTTCTGTTGGTTTGAATTCAGTTATTCAGTAATAATAGAAATGGACGTAGCATTTACACATTTGTTTGACTAAAAACTACTATAGCGTCTGTCCGATATTCAGATTTATAACATATTTTACAATGGAATGAAGAAAATATTTTAATTTCTTAAATGTTTCGATGAATGATGATACTTTATAAACTATAACCCGTTGATCTTAAAGTTTGATGTGAAAACACCAGTTAAAATATGATTTACACCTATAATGTTGGACTTTTCAATACCATGTTGAAAAAGTGTTAAGTGCTTTCTGGACACTTGATATAACTGTCGCATAATTGATTAAAAGTTACTCCTCAACTTGGACCAAGTTTGGCTGCTATTTAAAAAATAAGGAAAACAATCTGAAACAACGAATTCAATTGAAGCAACATCGGTTATTTTGAAGACAATGCCTTTGTTCATTTTTATCAATGCGACTGAGAGAACAGCCTTTCGTGAAATTGTATATTAACTACTAAAGATTTAACCTTATCTTTATAAAATAATTGAGATATATTATTAACAGTGAATACAGGTTCAATTAGGGATGGCTGTATATGTGTTCAAAGTCCTATGACGCATGTTTCGTGTAAAGTGCCCATTCAGTGTATAATATTTAATTGTTATATAGTTTATTGCTGTTGTGTGTTTTAAGAGACTTGCAATTATAAGTTGTCTTTTATCAAAAGATATGTCCTACTGCATGCATTTTAAATTGTTAATATTTATAAAACATTTTTATAAGAAAATGTGGTTTGAGTAAGATAACTAGAAAAAATTACATCCAAGTTTAACCAGATTAAGTGCATACAGATTTTTTTTCAAGTAATGCCAAAACGAATTTGCCTAAAGGATAACTACAATTATATTTTGAGCTTGCGTGCCAGTTAGTTTCTGGCTTTTCATGGGAATATTACTGTATCTCCAAGTGTAAAGTATACGCTATAACAAATCTGATAAAAAAATGAGATGCTAAAAGATTATATGGTTAAGATCATGAGAAAGTTTAATTTATTGTAATACAATGTATATGGTTTTAGAAAATTAGGTGTGAAATATCATATAATATGGTTAAGATTATAAGAAGGTATAAATCATTGTAATAAAGGATTTTTAGAGTTTGTGGATAAAAATTGGCAAGAATTTGTGTAAACCGCAAAATCCTTTTCACTATAAAAATCCTTAACAATGTGTATCTCTCAAATAAACCTATTGCAAAATACGTTCATGCTTCGGCAAAGAAACCCACATACAGTTCTGACCCAAAAATCTACTAGCTTATAAATTGCACTACAACATTAGAGAGTAAACATTATGCCAAAAGATTATTACATTTTGGTTAGGAGTTTTGGAGCAGATGGTGATCATTACAATGAGTAAAATAATGAGCAGATATGATGAAGCGCATGTCCCACAAAAGTAAATACAAAAACAACTTGAAGATAAAGAACTAACGATTTACGTTTTGTGGTGGTGCAAACATAAACGATACGATAGTTTGTGCAGATTCACAAATTCTAACCATAATCTTTCAATTTTTATTATATCAAATGTACACAAAGGATTGTAGGTGTTGTTTCTCGAATTCAAGCACATACTGCCTTCTGTATAAATGTACATTGATAGATTTCAATTATACCTAAGTAGCTATATAACTCCTGAAGTCGGTAAACTCCCAAATGTGTACCTTTACAATAAAGGTTGTGGTTATCCTTGTGAAATTGTTTAACATATAATCCCTTATTTTAATGATTTTGTATTATCATTGTGGCATATATCAAACTCATTCGTTCAGTGTATATATTCACGTTTGTGGTAATATGTCCTTTGGTTAAGTTAACCCATTTTAATTCATATCTTATAGTGAGGTTTTATATGTTGTGATGTCACACTATCGTTCATTTAAGGGTTAAGCTTGGTACCTTGGTATCAACACATTTAATTCCACTGCATTTGTTTTTTCGCCTGTCCTAATGAGGTACCTGATGTTCAGTGGTTGTTGTTTGTTGACGTGGTTCATAAGTGTTTCACGTTTTTTTCATTTAAATAAGATCGTTTGTGGTCCTGTTTAAATGGTTCACACTAATGATTTTGGGGCCCTATATAGCTTGCTGTTCGGTGTGAGCCAAAACTCTGTGTTGAAGACAGAACTTTGGTTTATAAATGTTATAATTGGTTACTTTTACCACTTGTTAATTAGATGGAGAGTTGTCTCATATCACATCTTCTTATATCTATTTATGAAGGATTGTAGATGTTCCTTCTCAAATATCACCACTTACATCCTCCTAATTATAAACAAGAGTGCACACACTGATATATCTCGTCTTCGTTACTAATCATTGGTATTATGTTGATAGTCCTAAGTAAAAAGCTTTATTACAACTGTCACATAAACTTAACATTAATCAAGATAGCTAAACAAAGACCAATGCACCATGAAAATGAGGTCAAGGTCAGATGAACCATGCCAGGCAGACATGCACAGCTAACAATGCTTCCTTACAACAAATATAGTTGACCTATTACTTATAGTTTAAGAAAAATAGACCAAAACACAAAAACTTAACATTGTGCAATGAACCGTGATATTGAGGTCATGGTCAAATAAAACCTGCGGGACTGACATATAGATCATAATATATTTCCATACACCAAATAAAGTTGACCTTTGGCATATAATATTAGATAAAAAGACCAAAACTTATAAACTTAACTTTGACCACTGAACCATGAAAATGAGGTCAAGGTCAGATGACTTCTGCCCGCTAGACATGTACACCTTACAATCATTCCATACAACAAATATAGTAGACCTATTGCATAAAGTATGAGAAATTAGTTATCAAAACAGACCAAAACACAAAACTTAACTATAACCGCTGAACCATAAAAATGAGTTCAAGGTCAGATGACATCTGCCAGTTGGACATGTACACCTTACAGTCCTTCCATACACCAAATATACTAGCCCTATTGCTTATTATATCTGAGATATGGACTTGACCACCAAAACTTAACCTTGTTCACTGATCCATGAAATGAGGTCGAGGTCAAGTGAAAACTGCATGACAGGCATGAGGACCTTGCAAGGTAAGCACATACCAAATACAAATCCTATTATTTATAATAAGAGAGAATTCAACAATACAAAAATGTTGAACTTTTTATTCAAGTGGTCACTGAACCATAAAAATGAGATCAAGGACATTGGACATGTGACTGACGGAAACTTCCTAACATGAGGCATCTATATACAAAGTATGAAGCATCCAGGTCTATCACCTTCTAAAATATAAACCTTTTCAAAAGTTAGCTAACACCGCCGCCGGATCACTATCCCTATGTCGAGCTTTCTGCAACAAAAGTTGCAGGCTCGACAAAAAAGAAGATATGGTATGATTGCCAATGAGACAACTCTCCACAAGAAACCAAATTGACACAGAAATTAACAACTAAAGGTCACAGTACGGACTTCAACTATGAGCACAAACCACAGCTTTATAATTTTCCTGGAAATATTTCATATTTCTGTCATTTCTTATATGTCATGCAGTCGGTAAAATACAAAATGTGTATGAAGGATTGTAGATTTTCCCTCTTAAATATCAACACTTGCAGCCTACTGTATAAATGTTCTTGGAAAAATTTCATCCTTACTAATAAACCTATATATCCCTTACAGTTAATAACATATCTAATGTGTATGAAGCATTGTAGATGTCATCGTAGTTCGACACTTGCAGCTACTGAATAAATTTTCATGGAGAATATCATCCATAATAGTGTACCTATATATATATCTCTCCTGCATTTAGAAAAATACCATAGAACTGTGTATGATGCATTGTTGATGTTCCCGCTCAAATATCAATAATACACCCTACTATGTAAGTGTCTTTTGGATATTTCACCCTGACTAAAGTACCTATGTATGTCTTACAGTCGGTAATATATAAAATGTGCATAAAAGATTGTAGATGTTCCCTCCGGAATAATCTGAAAAATTTCGGAAACCAATAACTCTATTTCATGAGTTTAATATACAACCATTTCAAGATATTCCAAGTCTCCCTATCATAAGACTGTTTACAATTTCTTATTATCATCATAGACACAATATTTAGTTCATGTCAATAAAGTGATGAAGAATTTCATTATATATATAGAAAAGCAATCATATAGCAATTGTTGCTGGAAAATAATCACATTGATATTAAGTAAAAGTAATAATAAAATTTTAGAACTTTTTATTTCATGAAAATCAAACCTACATAACATAGAACGAAGGTTTCAGAAAATTAAACATATTGTACAATTCTAAATATTCCAATATATAAATGCATAAACAACGTAAATATATTCTTAACTACACAATACAACTGCTTTGTTTTGTATTCAAACAACCAGGAATATGTTTACTTTCACCTTTCACCTTTCAGATAACATTTTATACATGTAAATAAATTCTGTGTTTGTTACTTTAATGATAACCATTTTCCAGTAGTATAAAGTTCATGCATTTTAAATCATTGTAGGTCTTCAATATATAAGAACACAGTTCAGTTGTCTTCCACATTGCAGATATTTTATCCAAGGACAAATTACAATATCAGTTAATTATAACAAAAACACAAATCTAAGTGCAATAAAATAGTCTCCCCTATTATGTAAAGATATTCTTGTTCTTATTCTTTCTTAATTGTGTGGCCAGCACTAAATCTTGATTAACCTACAAAATAATATATGGTTCAGTTGCATAAATAATAAGTCTAATACAATACAAAATTTAAATGTCTCAAACAGTTGACATTTATTTTCCATCTGAGAATAAATAGGAGTGTTTCATCAATGCAAAGACAGAAAATAATCCCCAGATTGTATCAAATTGTAAAATTTGTAACGCAGAAATACAATTCATTTGTGAGATCAATCATTTAAATGAAAAGTTCAAATCATTTTTTTCATTAGAAATGCATTTCAAAGAACCATGATTTACCTTTTTTATGAAATGTCAATATAGGGAGAAAACAAGGCTTAATCATAACTATTTCTTTTTATCTAGTATTGGTAATTAGAATGTGTTGGTGAATATGTAAACTGTGATGATTAAAATATAAAGTGTTGTGATAGACAAACATACTAAAGTAATAGACAAACATAGTCTGGTGATAGACAAATAAATAAAAATGAAGATTACCTTTTCCTTTTCTTCTATTTTCTATCTCTCAAATATCTAGTTTCCTTTTTCTGAAAAAAAATAACAATGATAGGTGTCACATTGAGTAATTTTTAGTTTAAAATATAAAAACACATAAACAGATTTCTGTACAGAAAAGTGGATTATTATTATGCTCATATCCACTTTGAAATTGGTATAAATAGGGTGCTTTGAGAGATATACCCAGTGGTGTGATAGACAAATTGAGGTGAAAATATAAACAGTGAGGTGATAGATATTTTGAGTGAGGTGATACATATAAAATGAAATGATTGATTTACAAGGTGAGGTGATTGGTATTTTAACTAAAGGCACAGGTGTATATAGTGTAGTGTGGTGATAGACAGACATTTGTGGTGATAGAAAAACATAGTGTGGTAATTTATGAACACAGTGTGGTGATAGACAAACATAGTGTGGTGATAGACAAACACAGTGTGGTGATTGACAAACACAGTGCTGTGATAAACAAACATAGTGTGGTGATAGATATACAGTGTGGTGATAGACAAACACAGTGTTGTGATAGACAAACATAGCGTGGTGATAGATATACAGTGTGGTGATAGACAATAGTGAGGTAATAGACAAACAAAGTGTGGTGATTGACAAACATAGTGTGGTGATAGATATACACACAGTGGTGATAGACAATAGTGAGGTGATAGACAAACATAGTGTGGTGATAGACAAACATAGTGTGGTGATAGATAAACACAGTGTGGTGATAGACATTAGTAAGGTGATAGACAAACATAGTGTGGTGATTGACAAACATAGTGTGGTGATAGACAAACATACTGTAATGATAAATAAACATAATGTGGTGATAGACAAACAAAGTGTGGTGCTATATATACATAGTGTGGTGATAGACAAACATGTGATATACAAACATAGTGTGGTGATAGACAAACACAGTGTGGTGATAGACAAACACAGTGTGGTGATAGACAAACAAAGTGTGGTGATATACAAACATAGTGTGATGATAGACAATAGTGTGGTGATAGGCAATAGTGAGATGATAGACAAACATAGTGTGGTGATATATAAACACAGTGAGTTGATATACAAACAATGTGGTGATCAACAAAATAGTGTGGTGGTTGATTATGTGTGGCGGTAGCTATATTATATGTGGCCATAATTATATCATGTGATGTAGTAGATACATTATATGTGGTGGTATATACATTATGTGTGTTCCGGCAGATGTATTATGTAGACAATGCTACAAGTACAATAACACTGAAGCAATATATTTATAAGTTTTACTCATCTTGAATGTTAGAATCATTGACCCACAGTTAGTATACCATATTTGCTACTTTTATTGAAAAGTTACCTGACATGATATTTACATAAAATATTGCATGACATTTTGGAGCAGTTATTCTTTAAAAAAACATTTTTTTTTCAATTATTTCATTTCAACCAGGATTGTTTGATTGCTAATTAACTCTTTACATTCATATGTATAACACTATCAATATCAATGAAGATTACCTTTTCCTTTTCTTCTATTTTCTATCTCTCAAATATCTAGTTTCCCTTTTCTGAAAAAAAAATAACAATGATAGGTGTCACATTGAGTAATTTTTAGTTTAAAATATAAAAACACATAAACAGATTTCTGTACAGAAAAGTGGATTATTATTATGCTCATATCCACTTTGAAATTGGTATAAATAGGGCTTTGAGAGATATACCCAGTGGTGTGATAGACATTATATTCAAATTGAGGTGAAAATATAAACAGTGAGGTGATAGATATTTTGAGTGAGGTGATACATATAAAATGAAATGATTGATTTACAAAGTGAGGTGATTGGTATTTTAACTAAAGGCACAGGTGTATATAGTGTAGTGATATACATAGAGATTGTGGGGGATAGATACAGAGATCATGGGGATAGATATAGAGAATGTGGTGATTGATATATAAAGTGAGGTGATTGATAAATAAAGTAAGGTGATAGGTTTTTATTATGTGCAGATACACATAGACTTTCGGGGTACATATAGAATATAGGGATAAACAAAGAAAGTGAGGTGATTGATGTATAACATGTATAAAGTGAGGTGATTGATAAATAAAGTAAAGTGATAGGTAATTATTATGTGCAGATAAACATAGACTTTTAGGGTGGATATAGAATATGGGGATAAACAAAGAGAGTGTGGTGATTGATGTATAACATGTATAAACTGAGGAGATTAATAAATAAAGTAAAGTGATAGGTGTTTATAATGTTGTGATAAACATAGAGATTGTGGGGATAGATACAATGATTATGGGGATAATTATAGAGAGTGTGGTGATTTATATATTAAGTGAGGTGATAGGTGTTTAATATGTGGATATATACAGAGAGACATTTGTGGTGGATATAGAGAGTATGTGGATAGATATAGAGAGTGTGGTGAGTTATACATAAAGTGAGGTGATTGATAAAAAAAGTAAGGTGATAGGTGTTTAATATGTGGATATATACAGAGAGACATTTGTGGTGGATATAGAGAGTATGTGGATAGATATATAGAGTGTGGTGATTTATACATAAAGTGAGGTGAATGATAAATAAAGTTAGGTGATAGGTGTTTAATATGTGGATATATACAGAGAGACATTTGTGGTGGATATAGAGAGTATGTGGATAGATGTAGAGAGTGTGGTGATTTATACATTAAGTGAGGTGATTGATAAATAAAGTAAGGTGATAGGTGTTTAATATGCGGATATATACAGAGAGACATTTGTGGTGGATATAGAGAGTATGTGGATAGATATAGAGAGTGTGGTGATTTATATATTAAGTGAGGTGATTGATAAATAAAGTAAGGTGATAGGTGTTTAATATGTGGATATATACAGAGAGACATTTGTGGTGGATATAGAGAGTATGTGGATAGATATAGAGAGTGTGGTGAGTTATACATAAAGTGAGGTGATTGATAAATAAAGTAAGGTGATAGGTGTTTAATGTGTGGATATATACAGAGAGACATTTGTGGTGGATATAGAGAGTGTGGTGATTTATATATTAAGTGAGGTGATTGATAAATAAAGTAAGGTGATAGGTGTTTAATATGTGGATATATACAGAGAGACATTTGTGGTGGATATAGAGAGTATGTGGATAGATATAGAGAGTGTGGTGATTTATACATAAAGTGAGGTGATTGATAAATAAAGTAAGGTGATAGGTGTTTAATGTGTGGATATATACAGAGAGACATTTGTGGTGGATATAGAGAGTATGTGGATAGATATAGAGAGTGTGGTGATTTATACATAAAGTGAGGTGATTGATAAATAAAGTAAGGTGATAGGTGTTTAATATGTGGATATATACAGGGAGACATTTGTGGTGGATATATAGAGTATGTGGATAGATATAGAGAGTGTGGTGATTTATACATTAAGTGAGGTGATTGATAAATAAAGTAAGGTGATAGGTGTTTAATATGCGGATATATACAGAGAGACATTTGTGGTGGGTATAGAGAGTATGTGGATAGATATAGAGAGTGTGGTGATTTATATATTAAGTGAGGTGATTGATAAATAAAGTAAGGTGATAGGTGTTTAATATGTGGATATATACAGAGAGACATTTGTGGTGGATATAGAGAGTATGTGGATAGATATAGAGAGTGTGGTGAGTTATACATAAAGTGAGGTGATTGATAAATAAAGTAAGGTGATAGGTGTTTAATGTGTGGATATATACAGAGAGACATTTGTGGTGGATATAGAGAGTATGTGGATAGATATAGAGAGTGTGGTGATTTATATATTAAGTGAGGTGATTGATAAATAAAGTAAGGTGATAGGTGTTTAATATGTGGATATATACAGAGAGACATTTGTGGTGGATATAGAGAGTATGTGGATAGATATAGAGAGTGTGGTGATTTATACATTAAGTGAGGTGATTGATAAATAAAGTAAGGTGATAGGTGTTTAATATGTGGATATATACAGAGAGACATTTGTGGTGGATATAGAGAGTATGTGGATAGATAAAGAGAGTGTGTGGTGATTTATACATAAAGTGAGGTGATTGATAAATAAAGTAAAGTGATAGGTGTTTAATATGTGGATATATACAGAGAGACATTTGTGGTGGATATAGAGAGTATGTGGATAGATATAGAGAGTGTGTGGTGATTGATATATAAAGTGAGGTGATTGATAAATAAATTAAAGTGAAAGGTATTTAATATGTGGAGATATACATAGAGACTATTGGTGTAGATATAGAGAGTGGGTGATAGATGCAGAGATCATGGGGTTAGATATAGAGAATGTGGTGATTGATATATAAAGTGAGGTAATAGGTATAAAACATAAGGTGATCAGTGTTTATTATTTGAAAGTATGCATAACTCTGTGGGGATAGAGAGTATGAGGATAGATATAGAGATTGTGTGGTGATTGATATATGTAGTGAGGTGATTGATAAATAAATTAAAGTGATATGTATGGTAGATTAAATATAATGTGGCGATAAACATAGAAACTGTGGGAAAGATGTAGAAAGTCTGATGATAATCAAAGAGAGAATGTGATTGATTTATAAAGTAAGATGATTGATTAATAAAGTAATGGAGTAGGTTTTATATAGTGAGGACATATACATAGAGACTGAGGAGAAAGATATACAGATTGTGGGGATTGATATCAAAAGCATGGGGATAGATATAGAGAGTGTTGGGATAGATATCGAAAGTATGTGGATAGATATATAGAGTTTGTGGTGATTGATATATAAAGTGAGGTGATGGATAAATAAAGTAAGATGATAGGTGTTTATTATGTGGGGATATACATAGAGATTGTTATGATATATATAGATAGATATATGAATATGTGGTGTGAGTGCCAATGAGACAACTCTCCATCCAAATAACAATTTAAAAAATTAAACCATTATAGGTCAATGTAGGGCCTTCAACACGGAGACTTGACTCACACTGAACAACAAGCTGTAAAGGGCTCCAAATTACAAGTGTAAAACCATTCAAACAGGAAAACTAACAGTCTAATCTATATAAAAAAAAAGAAACGAGAAACATGTATAAATTACATAAACAAACGACAACTACTGTACATCAGATTCCTGACTTAGGACAGGTGAAAAATTTTGCAGGGGGATTAAAAGTTTTAATGGTACCAAACCTTCTCCCTTTTTCTGAAACAATAGCATGACATCACAACATAGCAAAACGCACGATAAAATATCAATTGGCAGGCTTAACTCAATAAAAAAATAGAGGCTATTATGATATAAATACAAACAATTATGATATACATAATGACGACTGTTGCCTTTGGAATGGAGAGTGTAGTGATAGATAATCATAGTATTGGGATAGCTATTGAGAGTGTTGGGATAGATATGGAGAGTGTGGTGATGAATACAGTGACTGTAGCAATAGTGGAATATATCAACCAGCACACTATATATATCTTTTATTGAGTATCATTTTCTAAAAAAACTTTACCATCACTATTGCTGAGTCAGAATAGTATTAAGATATATATACTGGCTGGTGACAAGTATTGATTGTGTTTTAATTGATTTAAACAGTGCAGTGAGGTAATAGATACATATATAAAATGTGGTGAAAAAGTATTAACAGTGAAGTCAATAAGATATTTTCAGCGAGGCCATACATATATATAATGAGGTGAGAGATATATAAAGTGAGATGAAAGATATACATAGTGTGGTGACAATGCACAGTGGGTGATATTTGTATAAAGTGAGGTGAAAGATATACAAAGTCATGTGATAGATATACAAAATGTGATGATAGATACATAAATTATGTGACATATGATCAGTGTGGTGATAGATGTATATAATTTGGTGATAGATACATAAAGTGTTTTGACATATGAATAATGTGATAGATATATAAAGTGTGGTGATAGATATATAAAGTGTGGTGATAGATATATAAAGTGTGGTGATAGATATATAAAGTGTGGTGATAGATATATCAAGAGTGGTGATAGATATATTAAGTATGGTGATAGATATTTAGAGTGTGGTGATAGTTATATAAAGTGTTGTGACATATGAACAGTGTGATGATACATGTATATAGGGTGGTAATAGATATAAAAAGTGTGGTGATAGATATATAGTGTTGTGACATATGAACAGTGTGGTGATAGATGTATATAGTGAGGTGATAAATATATTAAGTGTGATGATAGAGATATTAAGTGTGATGATAGATATAAAAATCGTGGTGATGGATATATAAAATGAGGTGATAAATATACAAAGTGTGGTGATAGATATACAAGGTGTGGTGATAGATATACATTGTGGTGACAGATGTTTAAAGTTAAGTGGAAAATATGTAAAGTTAGGTGATAGATATGTAAAGTGAAATCGAGGTGATAGATATATATATGTATATACAGTGAGGACATCAATATAAATTAATTATATTTATTGAGATGATAAATGTATCAAGTAAGATGATAGATATATGAAGAAAGGTGGAAGATGTATCAATTGTGGTGTTAAATATTTACTCAGGTCATTGATACATCAATTAAGGTTTAGATATAAACAGTATGATGATAATTATAGAGTGTAGTGATTGATATATACCGTGAGTTGATAGTTAGGTAATAGGTGTTTATAATGTGGTAATACACAAAGGGACGTAGTGATAGATATTGAGAGTATGGTAAAAGATAAAGAGACTGTATACAAAATGTGATGATAGATACATAAAGTTAGTTGACATATGAACAGTGTGGTGATAGATGTATATAATTTGGTGATAGATACATGAAGTGTTTTGACATATGAATAGCGTGGTGATAGATATGCAAAGTGTGGTGATAGATATGAAAAGTGTGGTGATAGATAAATGAAGTGTGGTGATAGATATATTAAGTGTGGTGACAGATATTTAGAGTGTGGTGATAAATATATAAAGTTTTGTGACATATGAACAGTGTGGTGATAGATGTATATTGGGTGGTGATAGATAAACAAAGTGTGGTGATAGATATATAGTGTTGTAACATAAGAACAGTGTGGTGATAGATGTATAAAGGGTGGTGATAGATATACAAAGTGTGGTGATAGATACATAAAGTGTTTTGACATATGAATAGTGTGGTGATAGATATATAAAGTGTGGTGATAGATATATTAAGTGTAGTGATATATATTTAGAGTGTGGTGATAGTTATATAAAGTGTTGTTACATATGAACAGTGTGGTGATAGATGAATATTGGGTGGTGATAGATAAACAAAGTGTGGTCATAGATATATAGTGTTGTAACATAAGAACAGTGTGGTGATAGATGTATATAGGGTGGTGATAGATATACAAAGTGTGGTGATAGATATATAGTGTTGTAACATAAGAACAGTGTGGTGATAGATGTATATAGGGTGGTGATAGATATACAAAGTGTGGTGATAGATGTATAGTGTTGTGATATATGAACAGTGTGGTGATAGATGTATATGGTGAGGTGATAAATATATCAAGTGTGGTGATAGATATAAAGTGTTTTGACATAAGAACAGTGTGGTGATAGATGTATATAGGGTGGTGATAGATATACAAAGTGTGGTGATAGATGTATTTAGTGAGGTGATAAATATATTAAGTTTAATGATAGATATATTAAGTGTGATGATAGATATAAAAATTGTGTTGATGGATATATAAAATGAGGTGATAGATACATAAAGTGTTATGACATATGAACAGTGTGGTGATATATGTATTTAATTTGGTGATAGATAGATAAAGTGTTTTGACATATGAATAGTGTGGTGATAGATATATAAAGTGTGGTGATAGATATATATAGTGTGGTGAAAGATATGTTAAGTGTAGTGATAGATATTTAGAGTGTGGTGATAGTTATATAAAGTGTTGTAACATAAGAACAATGTGGTGATAGATGTATATAGGGTGGTGATAAATATACAAAGTGTGGTGATGGATACTTAAAGTGTTTTGACATATGAATAGTGTAGTGATAGATATATAAAGTGGGGTGATAGATATATAAAGTGTGGTGATAGATGTATTAAGTGTAGTGATAGATATTTAGAGTGTGGTGATAGTTATATAAAGTGTTGTTACATATGAACAGTGTGGTGATAGATGTTTGTTGGGTGGGGATAAATAAACAAAGTGTGGTGATAGATATATAGTGTTGTAACATGAGAACAGTGTGGTGATAGATGTATATAGGGTGGTGATAGATATACAAAGTGTGGTGATAGATACATTAAGTGTTTTGACATATGAATAGTGTGGTGAGCTATATAAAGTGGGTGATAGATATATAAAGTGTGGTGATAGATATATTAAGTGTAGTGATAGATATTTAGAGTGTGGTGATAGTTATATAAAGTGTTGTTACATATGAACAGTGTGGTGATATATGTATATTGGGTGGTGATAGATAAACAAAGTGTGGTGATAGATATATAGTGTTGTAACATAAGAACAGTGTGGTGGTAGATGTATATAGGGTGGTGATAGATATACAAAGTGTGGGGATAGATACATAAAGTGTTTTGACATATGAATAGTGTGGTGATAGATGTATAAAGTGGGGTGATAGATATATAAAGTGTGGTGATAGATATATTAAGTGTAGTGATAGATATTTATAGTGTGGTGATAGTTATATAAAGTGTTGTTACATATGAACAGTGTGGTGATAGATGTTTATTGGGTGGTGATAGATAAACAAAGTGTGGTGATAGATATATAGTGTTGTGACATATGAACAGTGTGGTGATAGTTATATAAAGTGGGGTGATAGATATATATTGTGTGGTGATAGATATATTAAGTGTAGTGATAGATATTTAGAGTGTGGTGATTAGTTATATAAAGTGTTGTTACATATGAACAGTGTGGTGATAGATGTATATAGGGTGATGATAGGTATACAAAGTGTGGTGATAGATATATAGTGTTGTGACATATGAACAGTGTGGTGATAGATGTATATAGTGAGGTGATAAATATATTAAGTGTGATTATAGATACATTAAGTGTGATGATAGATATATAAAGTGTGATGATAGATATGAAAATCGTGGTGATGGATATATAAAATGAGGTGATAAATATACAAAGTGTGGTGATAGATATACAAGGTGTGGTGATAGATATACATTGTGGTGACAGATATTTAAAGTTAAGGAGAAAATATGTAAAGTCAACCAAACAATGTTAGATCTGTAAATTTGCTTTCACAAATTGTATAAACCAGTCCAAATTGAAAACTACGTTCAAA
The DNA here is from genome assembly GCA_037788925.1 of Mytilus galloprovincialis. Classification (NCBI taxonomy): domain Eukaryota; kingdom Metazoa; phylum Mollusca; class Bivalvia; order Mytilida; family Mytilidae; genus Mytilus; species Mytilus galloprovincialis. Next base: position 91,039,705 of record CM075336.1, on the reverse strand, counting down.
CCTATGATTGTGATGGATAAAAACCACACTTTTTATACGTGTGCATGTAAACATGTATATATATATCTGAAGTGGTATATATATTAAGTATGGTGATAGAGAGATAAAGTATGGTGATAGAGAGATAAAGTTAGGTGATAGATATTGTAGATGGTGATAGATATATATTGTGCTCAATAATGAAAAATATATACAGAAAGATCTAAATTAAACACTGTTGGTGTTAGGTATATATACAGTGTCGTACAAAGTGGCGATAAATATATACTGTGGTTTTAGATATATACAGTGTGTTGATAGATTTATAGAGTGGTGATAAATATATAGCATGGTGATAGATGTATAGTGTTGTACAAAGTGGTGAGTAATACAGAATGGTGATAAATATATAGCATGGTGATAGATATATTGTGTTGTTCAAAGTGGTGATTAATACAGAATGATGATTAATACTGAATGGTGATAAATATAAACAGTGTGTTGATAGATGAATAGAGTGGTGATTACTGTTATAATTGTCATTTGGCAATTTTTTTTTACGGTTATTCATTAAGACAGAGGTACCAAGATTTCCCGGGATTACAAGTATCGCCCTCATACATGACGGGGGGTAGGAGGAGTCCTGATCCCAAAATCTTGGGCTTAAAAACATGAATTCCTGAGATCCAGAATTTAAATCCTGACATCCCGACATCCCGAAATTCAAAAAAAGAATTCCTGGATCCCT